>CM062294.1:197229787-197949629 GCA_031216915.1 Pictodentalium vernedei
GTAAGTTCCTGATTTAAAAACACACTCATTAAATCCCAAAACATTTTGAGGAGTAGGGCTCAATGTGACCACGACTCCATCACGTACCGTGATACGAACTGTACCAGTCACTTCATCCAGTTCAAAAGCTACCTTATCGTGACGAGGCAAGAGTAATTCTTTAACACCATTGATAGCTCGTTCACATAAATGGGATCCGAATAACGACCTTCCTTGAGAGTAAGTCTGTAATTCTTTTTCGAAGACCAGAACACTGTCACGAAAGCTTCTTCTCCACGAATATTGAACCAAGTATTTGGATACTGAATCTCTGCCAGACCTACTTCCCATTCTCCCGTGAGATTCACTGGTTGTGATAACTGAGTGGTGTACGTAGTCAACGTGTTTTCTGGAAACACGTTCATAGAACTATTACTTGGTAGAGTCAAATAAAACATTACCTTTTTCTTAATGGTTGGATTAGGTAACAAATATCCAATGCTACTACTCAAGAGAGCAGTCCACAACTTGCTGTCTGTGTTTTCGAGAGTGAGATTAACGACACTGGTAATGTTGATGATATACAAAATGATTATTTGTGGAATTTTTACAAAAAATTACCAAACAGAGGCCAAGAACCGTTCGATCCTTCTTCCATTTTGAAGAAACTTCAGAGGTTCACTTCCTTTTATAGGTGAGTTGACTCTGCTTGATCCACGAATTGAACGAAGTTGGGTATCCCAACCACTTTACGAACAATTCCCTGTTCTTACCTCGACCACGTTTCTTGAGTACGTGTTCGATTTTGTAAATAGTTTTATGTGAAACTCGCTGAAGCTCTTCAGTGTAGAACGATCCTTTCAATATTTCTCCATTATCATCTTGTAATATGTATGTGACTGGATTCCTTTCTTGGTGGCTACTTTGTGAATAACTTTTCGGTCCAATTGGGTAAATAACATTTCTCAAAGGTTTTCTTAACGTTATTGATTCGCACTCTGTCTTCTACTTTGTACTTTGGTGTCTTGCATTTTATGGGTTGCCCATACAACCTTTGCCAAACCTCTTCCTTCATTTTCAAAGTTCACGGCAATTGGGGCCATACCTATACTACGATGATGACAATGATTATATGATTTCACCAAGTTTTGAAGTGGAAAAGTTAGTGTATTGTTCTTGGTAAAATATTTCCACATTTTGGTTTTCAAAGTTCTATTGAATCTTTCTACTATGGAACATTTTGTTTCCACATTTTGTGTAGCGAAAAATTCGACATTGTGATCTTTGAGAAAATTCTGAAATTTTCTGTTTAGAAATTCTTTGCCTTGATCAGTTTGTAATTTTTCTGGTTTACGACCTTGTTTGAAAATTTTACCAAGTTTGTTTTGTAATGGCATCACCCAAGCATATTTACTAAACACATCTATACATGTCAACAAAAATTTTATGTTTTTGTTGAATTTACTTATGTTTGAAACATCTACCAAGTCAGCTTGCCATTGTGCATCTATACCACTAACTATCACTTTCCTTCTAGGAAATGTACGACGAACAGGTTTGTGAAGAGTGTATGTGTCTTGAGTCTCTAACCATTTTACAACTTGTTTAGTTTTTTTCTTGGACGCTCTACGAAGAGCGTCTACACCACCAAAACTACCAGGCACTTCCGAATCACAGTACAATGCTTCCATGACTGCCTTGTTCAAGTGACAACTCTATTTATACCCTTTTTTCGGTCCATTTTGGCGTTTCTGTTTTCTTTGGTTGTTTAGGTTCCGACTTTATCGGTGCTTGTTTCATAAAATCCCAACGCTCTTTATGACCAATTAATTCTTGGGGTATGTTACTATCTCTCAAAGCTTCGACCAACACTTCCCATCCCTTTTGTTGGAAAGATTGTCGTCTTCTAAGTAAATCGTTTAGAAGATCTGTTACATTCGACCCTACCACTGTTTGATCTTTGTAGACTAATTCACCCTTCTCATTCCAAGATATAGTTGGGTCACCTCTAATACGATTCAACAACAACTTTTCCTTTCTCTTCATTGTCATAGGTACAGCATCGAGAATGTCTTCGTCTTTATTATCTTTCTCGAATTCGACTTTAATGGGTCGAGGAGCCATTACCTTTTGTTGAAATGTCAAGTATCTTTGTAAAATTTGATTATATTGAGTCATCTTTTCATCAGCCGAAAGAAAAGGGGCGTCGAGAATATCTCTCATTTCTCTATCCAGTGAAGAAACAGCCAGTTCATTCGGTTGTCTTGGAGTCTCTTGTAGACGTTCCAATAACCTTGGTTCTACCAAAGCCATCTTCTTTGCATATTCCATCATCTAAATATACCTTTAACAGCACCCAATAGTACAGGAGGTAGCAATGCCCCCAAGAATCCCCCATTCTGCAAGATTTGTCTCCTATTTTTGTCAGAGATACCTTTATTTGCCACTGCCCTCACTAGTTGTTTCTGATGGACGAGTTTGGTTCTCCGAGCTTTGGTCAGAGGTACTGCTCCCTTCAGTATATTCGAGGCACAGTCACACAAACAAGTAATCAATTCTTTGGCTGCATGTTTTAGTATGGATTTGACGAGTGTGGGTTTCGATTAAATAAGAACCTTGAGAAGAGCGATGTTGCGCTTGAGACGGTCAGACATGCTTCTGACACGAGTCAGACTTGTTGCTCCCCTTTTATACTTTTCGGAGCAACACATATTGGGTTTCCCCAGGAAAAATTTGACTTCTTAATCTCATGTGTTCAGGAGTATCTTGTTTGAGATCTATTAAAAGGTAACCATATGGTGTCGAAGTGGCATCTTCGAAAACTTCTCTCAGAAACTTTGAATGACCAGGATACATCTGTGCTGTCAAGTGTGAGATTTGAGAACGATTTTTAAACAAGATCATGTAATGACAATTGAGAGCTACAGTCCTATGGACTTTATTTTTGTCGACTAAATTTTGAACAAAGTACATCACACTAATGTTACGGTGATTACTACCTTTAGTAAATAATCTAGACACTCGAACATCTGCATCAAGCATCAGATCGTCCAATATGACTAAACTATCAGATTTTAATTCTTAAGGGAGACCCTCTACGAATTCTACTTGGGGTAAAGTATTGTATAATGGTTGCCATTCTCTATAACACCAAATGATGTGACCTGGAACAGGTGATATAATATTTTGAATGTTTTGAATAACCCGATTTACAAAGGATGATTTACCACTACCCGTGGGACCACACAATAAACAAGTGAATTGATGCTTCCAACGAGGATCCATCTTCGTTGTTCTATGTGGGTACTACTTCCTTTTATACCTTTTGGGGAGGTGGCCCCCACTGAACGTGGGTACAACTCCCCTTTTATACCTTTTGGAGAGGTGGTCAATATGACCGTCATCCAAACAATATTTAAAATTGGTGGCCCTTTGACTTACTGGATGGGGACAGGATAAGTTTGTTTGATATTTGTCAAGAAGATAAACATCAAATAACTTAAGTGTCATTACCATCTTTTTATTTTTTCTTGTTTCTTCATTTTATACTTTTTTCTTCCTTTTTTCTTTTTTTTATAAAAATCATCTATTTACAACAGCTATGTACATCTTCAATTAGAATCCAATTGTAACAGGTTTCTTGATGGTCATGAATTCAATCACCAAATCCATAATACAATGTCTCTGTTCATTTGTGAGAGGTTTCTCGACATATTTTCATACTCTTTCCGTACTGGTGGTGGATTCATTCCAGAAGTATTATGGTTCCACAGTAGATGAACATCATTCTTTTTAACCCTTTCAAGTGCTTCACTAAAACATGTTATAATCTTCTCTTCTTCAGACATCATTAGGCACACATAATGCTGAATCTGACTTGGGTGATCGACTGTACATCCATAGCATTTTTCTTTCACTACAGCGTCAATATTCTCTTCGACATAATGAGCATATGCCAAGCAAAGTTCATGTTGCAAGCGAACTTGCCTGAGTTCACTATCAATTTCATCAACGATCAATGGTCGTGGTTGGGTTATTCTCACTGTGATCTTTTTCTTCTTCAAAGGTGGTTCTTGAATTGGTTTTTTGAAGTCTTCATGGTTAGTAGGTTTAGTGTCTTCAGGAACTTCAGTTAAAGTTGTTTGTTGGGTTTTGATGGCTGCATCTACTTCTTCTATTTGGGACTTCAAGGCATTCCATTCTTCTAAAGATAGAGCAATACCAGTCTTCGCAGGATAAGGTTTCTGGTCTTTTCCCTCAAAGTATCTTCTGAGATGAATCTTCAGTTCACCCTGGTACGGGGTGACGTTAGCATAAGTCTGCTTGGTGCCAATTCGGAACATCTTCTCTGGTCAATGGTTCAATCGTGAATGATGCCAAGTCCATGCTTTGCCTAATCTTATATATCTTTGACGGACGTGATTGAAAACATCACCCCTGTTCAACAAATTTTGATTGAGTTTTTGATTCTTGGTTGGGGTTTGTGTTTGTTTCCTATAGGATTATAGGTTAAAGTTGGAAAATTTAGAAAATTAGTATAGAAGTCAATGGGAAAGAAACACAATGAGAATACACTAATCTCATTGGTTGATTAACTTCGATCTGATTGGTTAGTTTGGCGATCAAACTGCAATCTTGATTCTTAAACTGTAGTATATGGCCCTCTGCATTTTATACTGGCTTGAGACAGGTCAAGCTACAAACCTCTGTCCAATGGAGATAAGTCAAATAGCTCGAGTGCATTCCCACCCCCACAGTTCGTATCCTCTTTGAAGGAATTTTTTTTTGTTCATCAAAAAGAAAAATAAAACAACATGTCCAACTTAGCAATTCAGTTTTTCTATCATAAAAATTTCTCATTTGTTTTAAATATTCACAACAGAGAATTTCTTAGTAATGATGATGATGATGATGATGATGATTTATTCCTTTGGTTATACAATAAGGGTAGCCTAAAAGACACCAGGAATCAACTTTTAAAAAATGAAGTGAAACTGAAAAGAAAGAAGTATCATCTGGTTCCAATAGGTGTAACCTTTTATGAGCGATTTATTCCTTTGGTTATACAATAAGGGTAGCCTAAAAGACACCAGGAATCAACTTTTAAAAAAATGAAATGAAACTAAAAAGTAAAGAAGTATCATCTGGTTCCAATAGGTGTAACCTAAAAGATACCATGAATCAACATTTTTTTAAAAATAAATGGAACTAAAAAGTTTTGAATGAAACTAAATTTTGAATGAAACTAAAAAGAAAAGAAGTATAATCTGGTTCCAATAGGTGTAACCTAAAAGATACCATGAATCAACATTTTTTTAAAATAAATGGAACTAAAAAGTTTTGAATGAAACTAAGTTTTGAATGAAACTAAAAAGTAAAGAAGTATCAACTGGTTCCAATAGGTGTAACCTAAAAGATACCATGAATCAACATGTTTTTAAAAATAAATGGAACTAAAACGTTTTGAATGAAACTAAGTTTTGAATGAAACTAAAAAGTAAAGAAGTATCCTCCACTTCCAATAGGGTTAGCCTTAGGTATACCAGGAACACGATGATGATGATGATAATGATGAAAAAACTCTCTGTATTAGAATAAATAAAAAAAAAATTGAAATATCTTTATGCCAGAAAAATGTATTGCCTTGTAAGACTTGCCATTTAGAATTTTTTTGAAGACTGCCATGTAGAACTTTTTACTTTGAGAAAAACTTTGCCATAAAGAACTTTAGAGAATGCCATATAGGACTTTATGAGGACTGCCATAAAGGACTTTATGAGGACTGCCATAAAGGACTTTAGAGAAAGCCATAAAGGACTTTAGAGACTGCCATGTAGGACTTTATGAGGACTGCCATAAAGGACTTTTTAATTAGAGAAAAACTGCCATAAAGGACTTTAGAGAATACCATGTAGGACTTTATGAGGACGCCATAGAGGACTTTAGAGAATGCCATATAGGACTTTTTAATTAGAGAAAAACTGCCATAAAGGACTTTAGAGAATGCCATATAGGACTTTATGAGGACTGCCATAAAGGAATTTAGAGAATGCCATATAGGACTTTAAAAATTTGATGAGCCTAATATGATTGAGTAGACCACCTAAAAACCACTTCGGTTTTTTAGGAATTTTCCGGTCAACTAAATAGGACTTTTTGTAGGCAAAAGCTAGACTTTGTTCAGGTTGTAGAAAAATATGACACTCACTCAATTGTTTCTTCTTTAAATCTCTAGTGGTATGGTGCTAACTCCATCTTCTAAAACTCTTCGTTTTGGGTAGAAATATGATAGTCCATCTCTGCTCTGCTGGTAGGTATACATAGTGTTGTCATTCATCACAAATCCTCGGTTGATGCCAGATCCATTTTGTTGAGTCTTCAAAACTTGCAAATATCTGTCTTTCGTCAAATCATTGTGGCGTTTGCTGATTTCTTTACAACTGAATTTATTGGTGGCACCGAAACAATAATATGTTTTACTACACAGTCCAACAATGCCGGTTCCTTGCCATTCTTCCTTGAACAAGCCTGGAGTTCTCCTGTCAAAACGCTTTCTTTCTTGGCAGCATGAGGGTGACAGCCATTCTTTGCCTTCTAATTTGGTTTGCACATAATCATCTCTGTGGAAATCACAACACTCTGAGGAAACCACTTGTGATTCTCCTTGTAAAATTCTACTCTCTTCTCTGGTTTCACGAACTCATCTATGGATGGTGACGAGGTACACAGATATGCAGAACCTGTGTCCATTTCAGCATATTCGAAATCTTGGCGGTTGATGAAAGTATCGATGATATCATAATAGAACAGAAGCATCCGGAGTTTCGCATACTGGTAAACAAAGAATCCGATGTGAAGTGGCAGATTCAACTTGATGGTCTTCTTGTTCAGTTCGACTTCATATAATGTTTCATCTAATGGATTCAAGGCTCTGAAGGACATGTCATTTACAGCTTTGGTAACTTCTTCGTCGTCGCAATAGCACACACGTCGATGCTTCTCTTTGTTGGTGACGGTTTTGCCATATCCAGAATTTCCCAACAGCTCCATGATGTCGGCAACGATCGACTTGTCGGGGCAACATCTCCTTGTCTTCTTGCTTCAGATACTTCATCTCCAAATTTTTCAAAACATATTCTTGGTTTATATTGGATAACTTGATAGACGTGATCAACTTCAAAACCATGCTGGAGGTACCACTGCAGTAAAGGGGTTGCAAACAACATTTTTTCTGCTCCATAGCTTCCGATCAAACTTCTACGGGGTTTCTTCATCATTCCATTCTTATCGGCAAAGGACTTCACGTGTTCACCAATATCATTTATGGAAATATCTGTATTCTTGAAGATAGGTGTCATCTCTTCAAAGTACTCTTTCAGGTGATCTGGTACATGTATATCACATTCGACCAAACCAAACAGTTCATCGGACTTCACTTTGTTCAGTATTTCTTCATCTGTCATCGCACCATCTATTTTGTCCGAAAAGTTCTTTTTCAGGAAGGCTTTGAGTGTGGCATCGGTCTTCTTCATCTCTCTCCACTCACTCTCCCAGATTTCAATAAGTTTATAGTCCAAATCGGTGATGTACTTTGCATTGGCGCGGGTGTCTTGTAGCAGTTCTTTCATGGGTTTATCTCTAACTTTATTATGGATGATAGGAAGGCCATATTTATCTTTCATGCAGGTATGTCCGTGCCAGAAGCAGCCATGGAATTGGTACACAGTCTGTGTCTCTTTGCACCAACCATCAACAGGCAACTGTCTTCGACCAATCATGTTTTCAGCTCCGTTAAACTGATGTCTGATGTGGATGTCATCTCTCAGGAATAAAAACTCTAACCATTGTTCAGCCATTTTACCATACTTCATTGGATGTCCTGGTTTAAACTGGTTTTCTTCACGACGTCTAATACTCCAACCCGTTGGCATCTCTTGCATTAGGCACCAAAGATATAATGCATTCGCATCAAAGCCTATAATACTTCCACATGGTTTTGCTTCTTTGCCATATTTTGTTTCTCTGATTCGGGTAACATCTTTCTCGTGGTATCGGTTGAAGATAATTGAAGGTCCACCAACGATATTATATTTCACCAAGTGATGCAGGTCTTTGTTTTTCTGGTTGAATAATGTGAAGTAAGTGTCACCATTCATGGTCTGGAACAGGTATTTCAACGTGAGGCCCGGAACACTGATACCATCTTTAAACATGTCAATGTGGCGTTCTTGGTAGAAAAAACTGCTTGTCAACAGCTTCAAAGAATGGTTTTACATCTCGGTTATTATACCAGATCAGAAAATCACGGAAAGTTGTCATCTCCAGGTCGTTCCATACATGCTGGCAGTACTGGTATTCTTCATTGGATATATTTTCTTTCTTTAGAGAACTGTAGAAGGCATCATGGCTTGGTAGGTGGTCTTGATCCAATTTATCTAAGCTGTCGATCCATTCATATGGTAAAAATCCCTTTGTCACGGAGCAGCCCAATGCTTTCAAAAACTTGTCATAGCTGAATCCTGGAGCGAGGTAGTTGCAAATATCAACAAACTTGAAAGATTCTGTCGAGACGCACATGTAGTTATTTGACTTCTTCACTGCAAACTTAAGTGGATTCTGTCTCTTCAGGTATGTCATCAGTTCACGCTTGACTACATTCATATCATATTTTCCAGAGTTGAATCCGATGCCGGGCATCTCTTGCAGGTAGTCTTGAAATTTCTTCTCCAATTTTTGTAAAGGGTGCATCTTGGATGTATCTTCTCCAGTAGCTCTGGCTTCTGCTTCCAGCGTTTCATCAATTTTCTGTCTGAGTTTAAACAAGGTCCAAGCATGATAGGTCTGCATCAGTTGGTGGCAATGAGATAAAATAGCTGTGAGGTATGTCATCATTTCTTCAACAAGTTCTTGAGAATTTCCATTTGTAATAAAACATTTCGGTTCTTGGTATTCTACGCATGCTCACACTCAATGGTCGGTGTTCTGCTTCCCATATCAGTTTATCACTGTCAGCAGGTAGACTGGATTTGACAATGTAACTTTCATAATAAAACGTTGCACGGTATGGATAAACTTCTTCTCTTCGGGTACTTCTATACCTTCATCTTCTAACAGATCAAATATGGACTGGGATGGATGGTATACACCGCCAACATACTGGTAATTTACTTCATCTGTACATGTTTTCTCGTGACGATTGAGTCTGTAAACCTTTTTCTATAATTAGGATTTGCTGTATTGGTCTATATCGATGATGTAGCTAAAATGATTCTTGTAGACTTTCACATACATGGTATCTTCATACTTTCTGTGAGATCTCTGTACTAATTTGGCAACAATTTGGTCATCATCATTCTTGTCAAGTTCATATACTTGGATATTTACTTCAAAACATTTCTTCAAGTCAGGTAATTCGGCTAAAGTTACTCCACGGAATTCATTCTTTGGCTTCTGGGTATATTTGCTGTACATGGCATCCGTTGTATTATTCAAATTGTCTGTTGTGCAACCACTCCATAAAGCTAAACAGCGGAAAATACACAGGTTGTCATCAAAATAAAATTGGTGATGTTTATCTTTCACCAAAGCATTTACTGCTTTGTTCTGGAGAATGTAGTCGGGAAGATCTTCAACCATTCCAGTTGGGTGGTCTTTCAGCTTATTCACATAAAATGTGACGTTCGTAACTCTCTCCACAAGCCATTTGGTGTTGGGTCGTTTTAACTTGGCCCATTCCAGGATATCTTCTTCCATGACATCATCAAGGAATTCTTCAAAGTTTTCTTGGCAGCATACAAGTTGTGGAACATCAAATACCCGGGCTTTGTTTTGTGATGGATGGTAATACTTCAGTTCATTCGTTTCATTGTGGCGCAGGATAAACCCAAAACTAAGATTAATTTTAAATCATCAATTCATCAGTCATCATTTTTAGGTTCACATCGTTGATCCGGTCGTTATACTGGTCCTGGACTCTTCTGTTCATCACGTGGCGAGTTCTAATAGAACTCCAGTTATCTTCGTACATAGGCAACATCTCATCGGGCTCTTCTTCGGACATCATATTCTTTTCAAACTCAGTAGGGTCAACATCATAACGGGTGGTCGTCGTGGTCCGTGGTTGTTTAGGTGGTCCTCTCTACGGTTCATCGGTCTTCCTTTTAGATGGTACAGGAACTGGTCGGTGGGCAACGCTCTTGTGTCGATTAAAATGGTGTAGTTGGTTAAACTCCTGGCCGCATTCCATACATGTGTAGCTCTCCAAACTTTTCTTCAGGTGGTCAAGGAGATACTCTTTCCTCGTAAAGGTCTTGTTGCAGTTGGTACAATCGTGGGTCTTCTTCTCTCCGGTGGCGTGGTTGGTACGCACATGGCGGTTCTGGTTGCAGCGGTCCGTGAAGGTTTCCCACACTCTTCACAGGCGTAAACATCAGTTCTGGTAACAGAAGTAGCAGCATCAGACTCATCTTCATAAATATTTTGCGAAGGCAAAATTGCTATAGAAAACTCTCTAGCGATGTGTTCAGTTTGAAGGATCGAAACAGAATGACGCGACGTTACTCTTCTCCGGAATTTATATCTACGTGACGGACGTTTTTAAAATCGTCACGACGTCACAACGTTTTTTCATCGATATTTTCATTCTCGATGGGCGTTTGTGTTTGTTTCCTATAGGATTATAGGTTAAAGTTGGAAAATTTAGAAAATTAGTATAGAAGTCAGTGGGAAAGAAACACAATGGGAATACAGAAATCTGATTGGTGGATTAACTTCGCTCTGATAGGTTAGCGTAAAAACATCTTGATCCTCATTAATTTTATTATTTAAAAGCATGTAGTTAGGGGGGCGGGGTCATTTAAAGAAATTGCTAAATATAGACGCTAACAATTAGTTAGGGGGTCAGTTAAGGATGTTACTAAAAATAGAGCGTAGGAATTTATAAAAATATAGTTCCAAGTAGACGCAGAGGATTCTGTGTAAATTTGTCCTATAGCACTACGTGCTATTCTTAACAGGGAAAAAACACGTCATGGGAACCAAAAAAGGGGATTCTGGGAACATTACTCCACTTCAAACGAACACACGACCTTTTAAAAATCTATAGCACTACGTGCTGCTATTATAAACCAAAAGTTTCGCGATCCTAAATAGGATTCTGAAAGAATTCTAAGCCAGAAAAAATACTCTTCTACAAAGGAACACACCCCCTTGTACCCCCTCGGTACTATAGCACTACGTGCTAAACCAATAAAATGGGAAATCCGTATCAAATAAAGTCAATTTCGGTGATTTGGGCTGGATTTTGGTGATTTGGAAGGATGGTCGGGTTGTTTGTGGTAATTGGATTTACTCTTCTACAATCGAACACACCCTCCGAACATACCCCGTCTTATTTCAGAAAAATTGGGTAACATAGCAATCACGTGCTACCATAGAAACCAAGATGGCGGCCTCCAGTATACAAAATGGACGACGGAAACACGTATCACCCTAACAACACGCACTCACACCACGTATCACTATAGAGATGACGTCACAACATGGCCGCTCACGCGGGTTACCATGACAACACAACATGGCGCCACTACGTCACGTGACATGACGTCACTTCCGAAGTCCTGCACCGAGGTCCTGCCAATGCCCCCTGAAAAGCCCGAGACATACTACTTGTATCGACTCATATTTTTTTTTTGATTTGCTTAAATGTTTTTTTTTAATTATTAATATTATAAGTTTATTTTTTTTATTTTTTTTATTTCTTATATAATATATAAAATAAAAAAACCTAAAAACTTTTTAAAAAAAAATAAATCTCCGCAAAGATCTAACAGATCACCGTTCTGATCCGTCAACGTGGTTTCAATGCTATACAACGTCTCCAGAATCATGGGCAGACTAGATTTCTAGGTCGCTCCACGATCTTGTAACCTGGCAGAACGTCCAGAAAGAATGAGTAGATCGTAGGCTGAGCACTACCGTTGACGTAACTTCCCGCAATCACATTGATATTCACTAAAATGCTGTTGACCGCGAGAATGTCGACCATATTTTCGGACGCGGCGTGACATCGATACATCTTTCGATCTAATCCCAATATCTTAGCGATCGAATCTTCTGCACTAAAATCTACTCAAAAATTATCTCCCAAGTCTAATATTGTCTGTAGAGTTCTCGTATTGGGAGCAAGTCTTATCATCTTGCTTCCATGACCGTCGGTCTTCAGTGTCGTCTGGATGTGACGGTTCAGATCGTCTATGTCGTAACTCCCTTTGGGAAATCGAATCTCGAACCAATCCACTCCATTGGAATACTTGAATGCATTATTTTTTTCGGTGACGTTGGGAAACGAATAGTAAGTCTCGAGATTAACCAACACTATCTCGTATCTCTTTTCCCTCTTCTATTCGATGGAAGGTTCGAATTTCGTAGTGAATCGAGTCATGTCGTGACTCACTATGATTTGAAAGGACTGTTTCGCAACCGTTTTCTCGACTATCTGTTCTAATAGATGTTCTGACATTTTTTTTATTATTATTTATTATTTATATATTTTTATATTTTATCAATATTTTTTCAATTTTTTTTTATCTTTTTCGCTATTATTATCGAAAATATAAAAAAAATCGTTGAATCAGCTTCGATATTTTCCATTCTGAAATCGATCACCACGCAATTGTGAAGTCCTTTGTCCCACACATTCTCCTGAATTCTTTCCTGCTCATGTCGTTCACCATGTGATCTCCATAGATGTGATTGAGATTCTTGAGATCCTGACGAAAGAGACGCAGAAAATTACCATTCTCCCCATCGTCTGTCTGGGCAGTCGAAAATAATTCTGAGACAGATAGAAACAATCCACGTTGCTGTGACGACCTCGAACGTAATACGATTCACATCGATTCTGACTCTCCAACAGCAGATCGTCAAAGATCATGAGATTCTTATTCTCCGACTTCAACTGCCTGGGATCAGGAACGTCGTCGGCGTTTCTCCTAGTCAGTTCTCTCGCCGACCCTTCCAATATATTCGAAGTCTCGTGTCCTTCGAATTCGTCTCGATTGTCGAAGATTCTCACCATGACGTCCTTGAGTAATTTACGATTCATGCACTCTTGAAGCAATCTGTATTCTGGTTGAAAGAGACTCTTGCCGAAAACGAATAATCTGTCGTAATCCAGCCAGTCGGGTCGCAACAATAGATTCATCAAGAGATTGGTCTTTCCGCAATTAGATTTTCCCACTATCAGATCTCTTATGCTCTTGGGAAAGAACTCGTCATTCGACCTCTTGGTCATCGCGTCATTCCAAGACATGTCTTTGATATTTTCTTTTCTCCAGTTTTTTTTAACTATGTTTTGAACAATGTTTTTTGTATTTTTTTTTAATTTTAATTCCTATTTTTATATATATACTATTTATAAACAGTTTGTTTTTTTATTAAATCACTTTCAATCCCGATCCTTTCGTCATGTTAGCTAAGACTTGTATCGGTACGACAGCATCATTATAATAGAAGTCTCACCAACGTCTCGGTTCGATTCTCGATGATTTAGCAGGTGGTTGTGGTGGAGTTATCAATTTATTAATCAATGCATCGGCATCTCTCTTGTTGGCTTCGGAAGCTATTCAACCGCTCGTTTCTGTCGCAGCTTTCTTACCCGCATCGATCGTTTTACCAATTTTGAGAACGCTCAAGGCGATCTGTTTCGTGACATCGTCAGTGAATTTACGAGTTAAAAATCGCATCATCGAATCCACGATGCCCGATCTACCGTAGACGTAAGATCTAGCGTATCCCTTGTTATTTATCACTAAAATCTTTTTTGTTTTTGTTTTAAAAATTCATTTTTTTTTTATTTATTATTATTTTTTGAATATATATATATTTTTATTTACTTAATATTTTTTTTCTTTTTCTCTTACTATTTTTATTATTTCAAACGATTCATCAACTCTTTATAATCCTTCCTAGTCAAGACCTTCTGCTTCAACAATTCGTCGCACATGCTCACTATCTCGTTATCCACTCCAGTGTTACCGGCTTCTCTGCTAGCCATCAACGATCTCAATCTCTCCGACAAGGCATATGGATCGCGCAGAAGAAATATCGTATCGGTCATTCCCTTTCCAATCAGCAATTGCACGAAACTCTTATTCTCATCCCATGTCTCTTTCACCACGTCCGTCCACTTGTAACCTCTCATATCCTTCGGTCTCGTCTCTCTGGGGTCGTTGTTCCTATTCATGGCGTGGGTCTGAGTCAGAATGTGTCCGTAATTGCCGTAATCCTCATCGGTGTAATCTTCGGGTCTCTGGTGAGAGAGCAGAGTATTCAGTCCGTCGGTCAATTTGTACCTGTTCAGGCCGATGATCAAATACCCGTCTTCAAACGATACTTCCGTGTCCCCGACGAAAGTTTTATCGCCATTGTGACGAAATCCGTACATCGGATCTTTCACGATTCCACTATCATCGTCAAATCTGACGCTACTTCGATCGGCCTCCTCGATTTCCGTCGGAGTGTGTTCGGACAAAGTACTCGGCGCAAAACCACCGGGGAACGAAGCCATCCTCTGAGAACCTTCTTTTGTGGGTCTCAATTCCTCGACGATCTCTTTCCTGGCTCGTTCCTGAACCTCGGAGACGGGTTTGAACAACTTGCTCGTCTCTCGTCTCAATGTCGTCTCTCCCAATCGCCTGGCCCTTTCCTGTGCCTAAATATTCTCCTTACTCCGTAGTAATTCGCAAACCTGCTCGTACCTTCGCTTCGAATCTCCGATGTGCAATTGATTTATTTATTTATTATTTTTTTTCTTTAATGATAAAAACAGTTATTTTTTGTATTCTTATTTTTTTTAATGTTCTTTTATAGATATATATTTTTTTTATTTTTCAATGAAAAGAAATCATTTTTTTTTTAATTTATCATTATCCATCTCACAACTCATAATACACACACACACACATTTTCAATCGCGATCCATCCATCCATTCCAGATCGCGCCGTCGAGCTAATTATATATTTTTCAGACTCGGACGAGCGATCTCTCTCTCTATGCCAAAAAAACCTACATTATCACCGGGGGTTTCTTGCGCACCGTAGAGATTCGCCGCTCGAATTGGACTCTTTTTTCCCGTAGGAATCGACGTTCGATCGCGCATTTTCAATATACGACCGCAAAAAAGAGCCATTTTTGGGGAATTTTTGCCAATGGGAATCTCAGTGCTAATGTTGCTTCCGGTCACGATCTTGCAAACCTATTCATAAGGAATTTCGAAAAAATTCACCTCAAATGGCAACTCCGTGTTAATTCTATGAAAAAGTGAATTTTTTTCAGGAGAAAGTCGGTGTTAAATTTATGAAAAGTGAATTTTTAGAGATTTTTAATAAATTCCGTCGAAAGTGAGCCAGAAATGTTAAATTTTTTAACATTTTCCGGAAAAACCCAGGATTTTCGGCTAAAAATAGAAATATTTTTTGGGAAAACCCAATATTTTCCAAGAAAATTAACTTTTTTACAAAAAAATTGAAGTTTTTCTAAAATTAACTCAATTTTCCAGCGCACCTAACTTTCCAGCGCAGCAAGATGGTTGTGCGCTGGGATCCCCCATTATACACTACTCACGATTCGCATAACAACCAACACGACTCCCTAACACAGGGCAAACTACTAAGCCGATTTTAAACAAATTTGTATATGAACCAATAACACAATGAGAAATTAACCTATTGGGCCACTGACCATGTCATGTGACATTCATAGCACCCCATGCAACTCCCCAGCACCAGGGAAAATACGGGGCCAATTTTGACCAAATCTGGTATATGGGCCCTAATACGTTTGGAATTCGACCTATTAGGAAACCGACCATGTCACGTGACTTTCATAACTAACGTAACTCCCTGGAATCGAGCACGACCCCAAGATTTTAACCAAATTTGGTATATGGAGTATAATGTATTGGGAATTCTGTCTATTGGGCGATTGACCATGCCACGTGACTCCCATAGCAACCAACGCGACTCCCTAGCAACGGGACAAACCACTGGGTCGAGTTTGTTCGGATTTGGTGTATGGACCAAGAATATGTTATAGTATAGGTGTAGAATGCACATAGGTGTTCCCCCTCGCGTGAATTAATGCCACTCCTTTTTTCTCTATAGGACATTTATTCTAGTTTCAAGATCCGATTGTTGCACAGAGTATTTCGGGGCCAAAATATCTTTTTGACCACTTTTAAAGGGGCACCCACTCCTTTTTTCGACTATTTTTTGGCATGAAACTTAAATATTCTAGTCATCAATTTAACACAGAATATATTGTTTCCTATAAAAATTGTCAAAACATTATGATGATATAGGTTGGTAAATCCGAAAAATAAATCAACCGTTTCTGGACCTTTTTCGTGACGGCGCCACGTAACTTCGAACTGTTTACACCACGCTAAAAGTTTCGAAAATTCAGCAACTTTTTCTCCTTTCCCTTTCGACAGCGACTGTTCTATGGGTAAATGATACATATAATTGAACTGAATTTTTCATTACCTGTGCTATACTGACTATCCGATAAAACCAAAAGTATTTGTTATTTCTCCCTTCCGCGATCTTGTTGCCAACAATCTACCCCTCCCCCAAAACGTTGAAACTCGAGTCAGTGTTATATTGGCAGATTTAATTTACTTGATTAGGTGCGCTGTGGCTCAGTAGGTAGAGGTGCAGGCTGCAAACCTCGGTTCGAATCCCACCTGCGGCAATCGCGTTGTGTCCTTGAGCATGACACTTCACGCCCATTGCCCACGAGGTGCACGGTTTCGTTTTGTACAAAGGCGTGCTGCACGTCGATGGTGCTCTTGTCTTCAACCAATGCCAACCCTGCTTGTGTGGAGTTAGCATGTTGGGGAGCCGGAGAGTTGCTCGCTATTGCGCACCGTTGCGCGCCGTTGTGTGCCATTGCGCGCCGTTGCTCGGTGGTTCTCTCCGTGTACTACGGCTTCCTTCACCCGGAAAACTGTTCCGACACGAGGTGACCTTGGCTGTCGAAAATGTCATTAAACCCCAATAAATAAATAAATAAATAAATAAATAAATAAATAAATAAATAAATAAATAAATAAATAACGTACTTAATTACCATAATTGTTACACATTGAGGCTAGATACAGTGTAGATATTCTGTTATGTAAAATTAGAATGTAATTCGCTGTCTTTTGGACACATTAGAGACTTTTAGCAGAACCACAAGTATGGTTATACGAAAATTTCCGCACCACCCCCCTAAAAAGGTAAACACATTATGTTTGAATGACCTTGTAAACTATAACGTACATAAAAATATATTCTAGACCAGATCTATAACCTCGATATAGATTACTGGCACCAGACAGATATGAAACGCAGATTTGGGTACAGATAGCGGAGTCTCTAAAGCAAATTGGCCATTTTAACTCACAAAGTTACATTCGATGTACGCGAGTGCTATTTTCACCCCAGACGATAACAAAATGAGACATTCTGTTTGGTCCAGTTTCTTTCTTGGCAGGCACTGGATGTGTTTTTTATAAATCGGCGTTCCTTAGAGTGAATTTGCAATGACAAACAACTTTTAAAACCACAAATACGTCATATATACAGTGAATGGATAACAGGTCAGTATGATAATCAAAGTTCCATCAAAATTGATTTATTGGAACGTATATAAAAGACACAGCATATATATTATTTATATTTGGATTGAAAAATGGCGGCAACGTAGAGGCTGTGTGTGCTATCGGCTCCATATTTTGAGGGATATTTATTGTCAGGATGACTGGAATTAATCTTTTATTTGTGAAAATGTTATAGATACTGCTGTGTGAACATAGATATATCTTCTTCATATGAAAAAAAAAAATTAAACGATTTTTTGTGTGATTTTCCAAGTTGAGATGCCAGTTGTTTGTTACCAGTGAGTCGCCTGTAAG
Organism: Pictodentalium vernedei; assembly: GCA_031216915.1. Taxonomy (NCBI): domain Eukaryota; kingdom Metazoa; phylum Mollusca; class Scaphopoda; order Dentaliida; family Dentaliidae; genus Pictodentalium; species Pictodentalium vernedei. Next base: position 197,247,727 of record CM062294.1, read on the forward strand.
CAGATATCATCATCGACCATTGTTCGATCAGTGTTTGCTTGCCTGCATTGCGGATTACAACGATACTTATTGATATGTACTGATCAAGTTAGTCAATGTTTTGATAATGTTTACTACTTAAAAAACTATGACCGAATCTATAATTACATCGTCTGGGACGGAGTATGTGCCAAATGGATCTCCCAGACCCAGTAGGATACCTATAAATACTGGTAGAGGTTTTGGTAGAAGTGCAAAAAGAAACAAACCCTCACCTCAAATAATAGGAGTATGGATGATTCAACAAACTATTTGTCAACTGATGCTCTACAGCACCTTGTGAACAAAACCGACAGTATCGAAAACCATGTGTCGAATATTTCCAATATGGACGAACTGAGTTGCATGATTGAGTTTAAAATGAAATCGGCATTTGACAATTTAAAGTCGGAAATTGTGAAATCTGTGTCCGATATGTGTGATAAGAAGATTTCGGCATTAGACAACAGGATCTTTGCGTTGGAAGACGAGGTTGATTCATTAACTTCAGCCTTAAACCCGACAAACGACACCATCCTGGGAATGGAAGCTCATTTATCGGTTTTACAGAAAGATGTTAACCTAAATACTGTTAGATCGAACAACAACGAACAATACAGTCGCAAGTGCGATATTAAAGTGCTCGGACTGAAGGAAACAGAATGGGAAACCAGCGCCCAGCTTCAAGATAGGTTTATTCAAATTGTGAGCGAGAAAACTGAACTAAGGATAGACCCAAGTGACATTCTGGCAATTCACAGACTCCCGAGTACTCAAGGTAAAGTGCGACCTGTTATTGTTAAATTTTCTAGGCGCTCCATGAGAGACAGTGTGATAAAACACCGTAAACTTTTTAAATCAAGCAAAATAAACTTTGTTGATGATCTGACCAAACTCAATCTTGAGCTTTTGAATTCTTTGAGGAACCATCATAAAATACATTCGGCGGGGTATTCGAACGGTCACATCTGGGCCTCGGACAAAATACAAAAGAAAAAATGTAAATTAAATGTTGGCGAGGACATTGACCTCGCAATTCAAAACCTGGATTGACTGTACTGTCTCCCAAACACATCCAACTGCACCCTCATTCATGCAGACCACAAACCGGTCGTGTGCTGGATTGTGTTGGGTGGCCAACATTTGTCTCCTCACCCGTCCCTCCAAAAAAAAAAATGTGTTTGCTGTGGGTTGTTGGAGAGCGCCATCAAGTACTCTCCAATAATCTTTAATAAACCAAATATATACTCAGCAAATGGTATATTGTCTTTGGATTGTTACAAAGCATAAACCAAAAACACAAAGACTGCATTAGGATATACTCACTTTCCCTTAACTGATCGAGGACCGGATTTTGAAATACAGGTATCACAATCCAAAGTCCTCACATCTTGTAGATGGTCTTCATATGTTCTTCGAAGTGAATTTATTCAGTCTGTCAGGATTTGCCTCGTTGCGATTTGTGGGAGAGTGCCTACAGGCACTTTCCCATAAATTGCGGCAAGGCAAAAATTCGTGAACAAATTTTGACAGTCCTTCGAAGTGAAATTATTCAGTCGGTCAGGATCTGCTACGCTGAAGTTTGTGGGAGAGTACTTATAGGCACTTTCCCAAGAATTGCGGCAGGGCAAAAGCATGTGAACAAATTTTGACAGTCCTTTGAAGTGAAATTATTCAATCTGCCAGGATCTGCTTCGTTGCGGTTTGTAGGAGAGTGCTTACAGGCACTTTCCAACGAATTGCAGCCGAGCAAAAACTGGTGAACATATTTCGATCAGTACGACGCATGATCCCAAAATACGAAGACCACATTAGGACGTACTGTTTTTTCTTTAAATGATCGCGGACCGTACGCCCAATTTTGAGGTTCATTCTTAAATACAGGTACCGCTTTTCTGTGAATGGTCTTCATATGTTCTTCGTAGCGAAATTGTCCAGTCTGTAAGGACCTGCATCGTTGCGGTCTGTGGAGGAGTGTTTGCGGGCGCCTCCAAATAAGTTGCACCAAGGCAAAAACTTGTGAACAAATTTTGACAGCCATTCAAAGTGAAAATATTCAGTCTGTCAGGAACCGCGTCGCTGTAGATCGTGGATGAGTGCTTACGGGCACTTTCCCATAGATTGCAGCAGGGGAAAATAGTTGTGAACAAATTTTGACAATCCTTTGAAGGGAATTTATTCAGTCTGTCAGGATCTGCCTCGTTGCGATTTGTGGGAGAGTGCTTATGGGCACTTTCCCATGAAATATGGCAAGGCAATGACTTGTGAACGCACTTTGTCAGCCCACTTAACAGCCAAACACACTTTGACAGTCCACTTGACAACCACGCATAATCTGGCAAGATTTGCCCTCCCCCACCCCCCCCCCCCCCAAAAAAAAAAATTGAATTGTCATAAGCTTTTTCAGAGTGTCATCAGGTACTCTCTATTAATTCCAAACAAAAGCAAATGCTGTTTGCCCTTGGATCAGTACGAAGCATGACCCCAAACACGTAGACTACATTACTCATCTTTCTTTAACTGATCGAGGACCGGACGCCCACTACTGAGCATTACTCTGAAATACTTGTACCGCAATTCAAAGTCACCACTCTGGTCTTCATATGCCCTTTGAAGTGAAGTTATTCAGTCTGCCAGGGTCTGCCTCGTTGCAATTTATAGGAGAGTGCATGCGGGCGCCTGCCCATAGATTGCTGCAGGGCAAAAACTTGTGAAATTATTCAGTCTGTCAGGATCTGCCTCGTTGCGAATTGTGGGGGATGGTCTTCATATGCCCTACGAAGTGAAGTTATTCGGTCTGCCAGGATCTGCCGCGTTGCAATTTATGGGAGAGTGCCTGTGGTCGCCTTCCCATAGATTGCAGCAGGGCAAAAACTTGTGAAATTATTCAGTCTGTAAGGATCTGCCTCGTTGAGAATTGTGGGGGAGTGCCTGCGGGAACTTTCCCATGGATTGAACAAATTTTGACAGTCCCTTAAAGTTAAATTATCCAATCTGTCAGGATCTGCCTCGTTGCAATTTATGGGAGAGTGCTTACGGGCATAAACCTGTGAACACATTCCGACAGTCCATCTGGCAGCCTGGCATAATTTGGCACGCTACCAGCGACATCATAGTGGCCAACATTTGCCATCCCCCCAAATCTGATCTGTTATAAGTTATTTCAGAGTGTCGCCAGGTACTCTCTAGTGGTTCCAAACAAAGCGAATCTCCGTTATGGAAGAGTGCTTACAGGCGCTTTCCCACAAATTGCGGCAGGGCTGAAACCTGTGAACACATTTTGACATTCCACTGGACAGTCAGGCATAATTTGGCACTCTACCAGGGAAAATTACCATAGTGGTCAACACTCCCCCCACCCCCGCCCTCCCCCGAATTTGCTTTGTTGCGAGTTGTTGGAGAGTGTCGCCAGGTACTCTCTAGTGGTTCCAAACAAAGCGAATCTCTATTATGGAAGAGTGCTTATGGGTGCTTTCTCACGGGTTGCGGCAGGGCTGAAATCTGTGAACACATTTTGACAGTCCACTTGACAGTCAGGCATAATTTGGCACTCTATCAGGGAAAATTACCATAGTGGTCAACACTCCCCCCTTCCCCCGAATTTGATTTGTTGCGAGTTGTTGGAGGGTGTGTCCGGGTACTCTCTCTAGTGGTTCCAAACAAAGCGAATCCCTATTGAGCAAATATTATTCGCCTTCGGATCAGTACGGAGCATGACCCTAAAGCATTAAGACAGCGTTAGGACTTACTCATTTTTTTTAACTGAACGAGGACCGGATGCACATCTTTGGGCTTTACTCTGAAATACAAGTACCGCAATTCTTTGGACCTTAGTCTAAAATTCGGGTACCGCAATTTAAAGTTCTCACATGTTGTGCATGGCCTCTAGCAGAAATTCCCTCCCACCCATTGCCGAAAGGAATCGTCCAAATGCTACAAACCCAGCCGTTTGAGGTATAAAAAACTCCACTTAACTATAATTTTCTCTGGCTATCACGGACCACAGCCTGTGACCCTCACTGATACGAACCTGTTGACTCATTCCAGTGAGTGCCATGGGCTGTGATGTATGGGGAATTGGGGGAAAATAGACGATCTTGGAAAATCAATTGGTACCGTCCCTGGTAAATTGCATCAGTTGGGGAATAAGAGGTATTCCAGCTAATAAAAACAAACAAACTGCAAGCCGATATCACCACCCAACCCACCCTGAATATGTGTATAACATATCTAATCTTATTACAAACTGTATATACTTGTTATTTCATAACAGTTACTTCTGTTTTTCCTCTCATCCTCTTCAAATACTGCCACTCACTCTCACTGTTGTGCAACCAATCTGTATCAAACATACTAACTGCATTCCACGGTACCCCGGCGGGCCCTATTTCCATCTGTTATCCAGACGTGAACCATGGGTATTAGCATCGAGCAACACAGGACGGCAGTCGGTTTGCACAACAATCTTCTCGTGGCAGGTACCGTGTGATGAGTAAACCAGGTGGACCTTAGCGTCGTAAATGTCCGTTTCACGCTGGTTCTGTGCGTTATCCTTGGCATCATTCTTCTGTCTGGCGACATCGAAGTAAATCCAGGCCCATTCCAAACTGGGGCAGAAGACGTAAGTAGTATTTCTATACTAAATTATAACATCAGAAGCATCAGGAATAAGCTTGACCATATTACAGACGACATTGATGATTTCGACATTATTTGTTTTACCGAAACGCATCTCGATCCCAGCTTCAATTCTGACAACGTGCTGATCCCCAATTACCTCCCACCATTTACAAAGGATAGGAACCAACATGGTGGCGGTGTCGCGGTTTATTTCTCAAAAGAAATTTATACAAACGTTAACCTGAACTAGAATTTGACCAGTCGGTCTTATGGTTTGAGATTACCTCAAAACGCAAGTTTTTTCCTCTGCCTGGCATACCGATCGGTTCAATTCTCTACCAATGACCACTGGGAGAAGCTCGAAAGAGCCATCGAAGACTCAGTGAACACAAATCCGTCCCTGTTAATTACCGGAGATTTAAATAGCGACCTTCTTAACCCTTATAGTCGATTACACGAAATCAAACTGTTACAATCTACAAAACGTCATTAAACAGCCGACTCATGTAACGCCAACCTCAAGTACTTTATTAGACCCAATAATAGTTAGTGATAATGTTGTGATTTTGAACTCAGAAGTTCACGAACTTGGTGTTTCCGACTACAAAGCTGTATCAGCAGTCATAGAGACTGGAACCGCACAGTACGAAACGAAAATTCGACAGATCTGGAATTATAACAGGGCAGATTTCCCAAAATGAATAATTTGATCTCCGAAACAGACTGGTCTTTCATCTCAGACACGACTACTCCTGATATGTCATACCATCAATTTGCATTCAAATGTTTAAATATTGCTAGAGAATGTATTCCATCTTATAACGTAGTTATCCGTCCCCATGATAAACCCTGGTTTGTCTCGGCTCTTCGTCGGGAAATTCGCCATAGAGACCGTTTAGAGAAACGAATTCTGAAAAATCCAAACCCACGAATAATTGAAAAATATAGACATGTCCGAAACAAAGTAGTAAATAACATGATAAAGAAGGCTAAATCCATTTATTTTTCAAAATTAGATACTTCCCTTTCAGTAAGTAGAAACTCCAAAGACTTCTGGCACACTGTTAAGCAGTTACTGAATAATTTTGAAAGTAAACCTTCTGTCCCCCTTCTTAACCATAACGACAATGCGGGTAGCCCAGTTATAGTAACAGATGACAAAGAAAAAGCTGACTTGCTCAACAAAACATTTTTGTCAAATAGTAAGATAAATGACGACGGACATAGTTTACCTGCTTTTAGAAGCAAGTGTTCTGACAGTCTCTCTGAGATAGACTTCTCTGAAGACGAAGTGACTCGAATCCTAGGCAAACTAGATACCAAAAAGCAACCGTATGCTTATACAAACAAAATCCACAATATGCAAGCCTTTGGTTCAGTTATTTAAGCTTTCTTTTTCTTCACATGTCTACCTAATGGAATGGAAGCTGGCAACGGTCGTACCTATATTTAAAACGGGAGATTCACGCGACCCTAATAATTATAGACCCATTTCTCTACTAAGCTGTGTCAGTAAAGTTATGGAGAGGATTGTTTTTAACCAAATGTACGAATATTGTTGTGTCAATAATTTACTTTTTAAATACCAGTCTGGCTTTTTACCCCAAAATAGCACCGTTTATCAGCTCATCGAAATATATCATAATCTCTGTTTCGCCTTTGATAGGAACATACTTTCACTTGAATATTCTGCGACATATCAAAAGCATTTGATAGGGTTTGGCACAAAGGGTTAATTTACAAACTGAGACAAACCGGTATATCTGGCCCACTCCTTAAGTGGACCAAAAGCTATTTGTCTGATCGTAAACAAAGGGTAACTGTTAACTCCACTCCCTCTGAGTACTTGCTTGTTAATTACGGTGTTCCTTGGGGATCTGTCTTAGGACTATCCTCTTCCTTATATACATAAATGACATTTCTTAAAATTTAAATCCATCGGATGCTTGTAGACTATTTGCGGGTGATACAAGTATAACAGAAAGTGGATTCGAACTGGACGATATTGTTTCAAAGTGTAATGAAAACTTTGCGGCTGTTTCCGAATGGGCAAATGCATGGCCCTTCAAAAACCGAAACTGTTTTATTCACCAAAAACGTGTTAATGTAAGTAGTGTTGAAAAGTCTCACATCCACCTCGGCCCATCTTTACGGGGGGACTTAAAACTGGAATGTCCAAATTAATAGATTTTGCCAAAAGGCTAATTCCAGGCTGTCTCAGTTACGAAAATTAAAGTATATCCTAGGTAGAAAAAACCTGGAAACATTATACAAATCATTCATGCTCCCTATCTTAGAATACGCCGATGTGGAGTGGGCCGGTGCACCCGATTACCAACTTACCAAATTGGATAGAATCCACACGGATGCAGCGAGAATAATAACCGGTCTAACGAGATCAACCCCTGTATCTGCTCTATTTTCAGAACTTGGTTGGGAAACCCTTGTGCGGAGACGTCATCTCCACAAAATGAAAACGTTTTTTTTTTTTTGAATCGTATATAATCAGGCCCCTATATAACTCTCTGATTTATTGCCACGGACCTTCGGGGATATTTCCACGTATAGCACCCGTTCGCACACTAATTTTCAATTACCACTTACGCACACGGCAACATCTAAGCGCTCATTTATCCCCTCATATATCTCGGAATGGAATGTATTACCCCAAGAAATAAGACAGTCGAGTTCACTTAATAACTTTGTCAAATATTTCAATAGTGGCGCATTGTAGACCACCTAAGTACTTCAACAATGGCGACAGAGCCGCCAATATACACTGCAAGTTGCGGAATTCCTGTAGCGGCCTAAATTGTGATAAATACTCCAACTACATCCATGATACACCTAGCTGTTCGTGTGGCTACGAGACTGAAGATGCGAACCATTACTTTTTCGACTGTAATAACTATTCAAACGAAACACTAGCCCTACAGAGTAATCTTGCGCATCTTACAATAAGATCGATAAATGGTCTTCTTTATGGTATTCCCAACCTACCAGGATCCGTGAACATTCACCTTTTTCAAAGTGTACAAAATTTCATTAAGGCCACGAAGAGGTTTTAAGACTGGACCGTAATTAAGCAGACTAGTCTGACAATATCTTCCTAGCCAAATGACCTATAACATGAGTGTCCATTTTCACTTCCACTTCCACTTCCTTCAGTCACGGCTTTGTGCATTCCGCATGTTTGTCGTTTCGCTCATTTCCCTTAATTCGGCGTACTAATTTTATGTTCATTAAAATTTTAAATAATAAGTTCTGTATCTTGTATATAGGTTCCAATAAAACAATATTGATGGAACTTTGATCATCATACTGACCTGTAATCCATTCACTGTATATGTGACAGTTTTTGTGGGTTTTAATACTTATTTGTTACTGCAAACAAACGACCAGTTATTGCAAATTCACTCCATGGAACGCCAATTTGGTAAAAAAAACCCCTAAAACAAACACACAACCAGAGTCTACCAAGAAACAAACCGGACCAAACAGCATGTCGCATGTTGTTAGCATCTGTAGTGAAAATAGCACTTGCGTACATCGAGTAAATTTGTGAGTCTATGTGGCTAACTCGCTTTTGAGACTCGCATACCCTCTATTTGTACCCAAATCTACGTTTTATGTATGCCAAGTGTCAGTAGTCTATATCGAGGTTATAGATCAGTTTTTGGAGATATGTACGTTATAGTTTACATGGTCATTCAGACACTATATGTTCACCTTTTCATGTTGGGGTGGGGTGGGGGGGGGGGGTTCGTATAACCGTACTTTCGGTTCTACTAAAGGTCTCTAATGAGTCCAAAACACAGCGACTTATATCCTGATATTCTGCACTGTATTTAGCCTCAAAGTATAGAAATTAGGTAATTACGTACGTTAAATCTGTCAATATCACAATTTCTACGTTTTTTTTCCTTGGGGTGGGGGGGGGGGGGGTTAGTAGGTTTTTGGTTACCAGATCGTGGGTGAGAGAAATATCGAATACTTTGGGGTGATATCGGATAGCCAGTATATCATAGGTAATAAAGAATGGTAATTACATAAATCATTTACCCACGGAATGGTTGCTATCAAAAAAGAAAGGAGAAAACATTGTTGAATCGACGAAAAGTTTAGCGCGACGTCTACAGTTCCAAGTTACGTAACGCCGTCACGAAAAAGGCTCAGAAACGGTTGATTCATTTTTTGGAATTACCAAGCTATATCATCATGATGTTTTGACAATTGTTAGGGGAAGCAATATATTCTGTGTTAAATTGATGATTAACATATTAAGGTATCATGCCAAAAAGTAGTCGGAAAAAGACGTGGGTGCCCCTAAAAAAGAGATCAAAAATGATATTCTGGCCCCGATATATTTTGTTTGTGCAACAATCGGATTTTGAAACTAGATTAAATTTCCTATAAGAAAAAAAAGTAGTGGCATAAATTCATGCAAAAGGAGGCACCTATGTGCATTCTCTTGTACTATTATAATTCGGCCTATCCGGGCACTGACCATCTCACGTGACTTCCATAGCAACCAACGTAACTCCCTAGCAACGGGAAACTTACTGGACTGATTTAACAACATTTGGTATATGGACCCATAATGCATTGGGATTTCGGCCTTTCGAGACACTGACCATGTCATGTGACTTCCAAAGCAACCAACATCACTCCCGAGCAATGTCCGAAAAACGGCCGATTTTAATGAAATTTGGGCCATTGATCCTGTCACCCATAGCATTGCAGCCAACGCGATTCCCTAACAATGGCACACAATAGGATCAATTCTGGCCAAATTTGATATTAGAAGCATAATCCATTGGGAAACCGACCTATTGGGTCACAGACCATATCACAGAATTTCCGTAGCAACAAACGCGACTCCTAGCCACAGGGAAAGAACTGTGCTGCTAATTTTGAACAAATTTAATATATTTACCCATAACAGATTTGAAGTTTATTGCGAGACATAACAACCAACGCATGTTCCTTACAACAAAATGCACGGTCAATTTATCACGAAATTCGCCTGCTTAGTTACTATCTTGTGAAACAAAGCAGGCAGATCATCGATACTATCACATAACTTCTCCACCAACCAATGTGATTGAGAGAAAGTTTATTCTGTAACATCCTCGTACCACTGGCATCGCCATATCTCGTTTAGGAAGCTAGTTACAGACTTGTCCGACCATACTATCTACCCCCCTATGAAACACTCTCTACCAACAGTCAGAGGAGTGTGCTCAGGATCAAGTCCATAATTCAACATGTTAATGGAAAATGATACGAATGGGAGAAATGTATAGAATAAAAGTCCGCGTATCCATGGGAATTCTACCTCAGCTCTCAAATACCCCATTCCTGGCATTTGGTGACATAGAAGTGTCTTGCAGAATCTGATGGGGAAACCTCGAGTCTAAAACTAACTCCAAACACCAAAACACGAAATATATATTTCTGATTGCCGTTTAGCAAGCCGCCCGCCATAGAATGGCAAATGGAGACCGAATATTTATTTTGACCTTTTCACAATAAAAGAGCTTCTTTTCTTTTTTCAAAAATGTACAACAAACAATACATGATAGCCTACTCTGTCCTCGACGACTGAGCCAGTCAGGAAAAAACAGATATAAAAAAATCATTTTTTGCCAGAAAAAAATCCTCTCGAACCCTGCACTCGATGCTATTGTTACAAGTCGCCTCCAGAGGGGATGCCGGGCCTACATCCAGTTAAAAGGCTTTCTTTTTATTTATTTTTTTTAAAACTCTCATCACTTTGTTTCCGTTATGGACACAAAATAAACTTAATGTGCTTGTATACGTGCGAGGGTTTTGCTAGAAACTGAACTTCATCTGCCTGAAACGTCTTCCCACGAATCACATGATCAGCAACCAATAAAACGATTGGTTGAAAATTCATCAAATTGGCACTTTTCCGTTACCTTCAGACAACATTTTCCCGCTATAGTAACGAAACGCGAGAAAAAATAGTCTAAAACTAACTCCAAATAACAAAACACGAAATGTATATTTCTGATTGTCGTCTAGCAAGCCGCCCGCCATAGACAAACAAATAACGGAAAATAGGAATGAAAATACATAGAATTGATTTCCAAGAACAGAAAACGCTACTTACAGGCCTAAATGTTTACATCTAGATACTGATCTTTTGGGTGAAGAAAATAAATATGTGTTCAGAGAAGTACTTGAATTAGAAATACGTAAATTGTTTTAGAAACATGGTGTAAGGACAGGCTGATGTAATACCTCTAGAAAAACAAACTTCATTTCCAGAACGGTACTGACCAGTCTTAGATTTAGCAATATGCAAAAGCAAATAATCATGATGAATGCTCACATCCGAGCACTTAAGGGAGCTAACTTCATCAAATCTTAAAAATCCGGCAAATGATAATAAGATCATGCACAAATAAACTTGTCACAAAATAGTTAGTTGTGGGGTCTTTAAGCCCACTCACACCGTGCGCCCATGTAATTCCATCGACAGCTGAAGAAATGGAATGCACGCTATAACCAGAGTCCAAACGCTTTGTTAAATACAATGCGATATGTATGGACTATCCTGGAAGACATATGGCACTATGGGTATTACAGTATTTGCACACCAATTTTTAAAACTATTGTATTTCTTAACGGTATTGTCACTTTTGAAATTCAATAAATATTGGCACAGCTATAAATAACAAATCTCACCAGTCTTCTCAACCGAGGCATCGTCCAGTGTTTTATGTACATTTCTCATCAGGCCTAAATCTGAAAACAAAGAAACAATGAATAATTAACATACAACACCTAATTACGGTTTAGCCTTAAAGCCAACATGCAGAAATTCAATGCCTTTCCCCCGAAAATTCCATTATTTCCCTGTCCGTTCTCAGTGATAATTACATTTTTGTGAAATCGACGAAAATCGACCACAAATGCTCTAAATTTATCTTTGTCTGCGAGTAATGGCCAAAATGGTGCAGCTTTCCATTCAGGAATTATCAAAGTGCCTATACCCTGATCTCGCCTGATTTTGTTAATGACTTGACAGATGAGACGAGGGGGTGGCACCAACCAGTTATTACAGCCACTCCAGGTTTGCTGAAATGCATCAATTCCTTGTGTTCCTGGACACCAAAACCGAGAATTAAATTTCTGACATTTGGCGTTTAAATTTGTTGCAAATCGATCAAAATTGTGAGCATTCAATTTACAAAAAAAAAAAATGGCATATTTGATAACCCAATCATCACTGTCCGAAGATTTGCTGAGCATGTCAGCTCTACTGTTTTCGTATTTCGGAATCCATTGTGGAATTAAATTTATCATATGACTCGTCCGTTTTGTTCACTTTAAAACATTTGATATTTTGTTTTCATATTAATCAGTGATAAATAAAGTAAATAAAGCCTTCCGTCAATTTCATTTGTCAATTTCAAAACTAGACAATTTGATTGGCTGAAGAAAATACAACTGGGCCACCTTTTCATAATTTGCATAATTAGAGTTGGGAGCTTTCATTGGTCAATTTCAAAACTGGACAATTTGATTGGCTAAACAAAATACAACTGGATTACATTTGCATAATTTCAGTAGGGAGAATTTACGTTATCTGTCCTATTTAGGGTGGGTTATATTGTATTAATCTTTTATCTAACGTAACGGCAAAAACCGTCTCGCGCAATACAAGAAAAACGTCATTCATTTTTTTTATATTTTCACTTTTTGCTTCCAAAACATAGGTTATGACCCCTCAATGGAACTAGCGTGTCGCGCTCGTTCCAATGAGGGTTCATAACCTATGTTTTGGAAGACAATATGAAATTTTTTGTTTTACGAGGATGTTTTTTCCAAGTGCCGTCTGAAACTCAAGTTAGGTGATGGGTTAAAAAGTCATACTAAGTGGCTAATTTGTGCGTGTGTGTGTCATATGATAAATAGAATATGAAATGAGTGTTTTTCTCATATAATATTTATGAAACTCGTCCGAATTTTCCGTTTGGGCTCACCAGAGGCTCACCCAAACGGAAAATTCTTAGACTCGTTTCATAAATATTATATGAGAAAAACACTCATTCCATATCCTCTATTTATGCTATACTCCTGACATATATTATCAATCTGGACGGAAACGTTTTGCAAATGTGGTTTTCTACTTCCAGTCTTAAGGATATACTGAACATTCTTATTGTCTATCAACAACTGAACATCATTTCCTACCAGAAAATCTCTCTTTGTGTTCAACGCCCTGTGAACAGCCTCCACCTCCCTCCAGGTGGAGCTCATTGCTCGCTCATGGATATCTCATGTACCCATTATCCCACTGCCCTCAAACAAGGCGCCCTCAAACGGGGTAGTATAACCGCCATAGTATGTCTCAGAGGCATCCGTATACAATATGACATGTGGATCGACCGCGTTACAATGCATAATCACACCCTTCTCATTAAGCCTTCTGCCGTTTTTACTCCAGAATAGAATTTCATATTTTGCTTCATCACTTACCAATACTGGAGCATTCCAGCTAGCCTTTGTGAGAATGTATTGATACATGCTTCTAGTTTTCAAGCTCCTCACCACATCGCCCATTGCTGCTTCCATAGAAATGATTTGCCCAACGATGGAAGCCCAAAACCTTGCTTTAACAAGAGGGGCACCATCGAAAGTGATCTGCTTAATCAAAGACTCCAGATTAAACTGCAAACGGTTCCTTCTCTCATCAGAAACACGAAGTCTCCCATCTTTCATGTTTAGCACATATCCCAACCATTCAACGCACGTGTCAGGATACCACTTGCATTTTTCCTGAGAAATAAAAAACCCCAAAAGATATAAAGTATTTTGAATATATTCACTTGATTTCAGAGCCTCCTCCAAAGTTGAACCACCACCCAGTCCATCGTCTAAAAACATAACTACTTTCAGACCACGTGACCTACAATGGGAGACGACCACTCTCATAACTTATGAAAACAAGTAACTGACCGTTGACAAACCAAACGGAAGGACGTTAAACACATAAAATTTACGCCAACCACTTACGATCCATGAAAAACCCAGGTAAGTTCTGTGACCCTCAAGAGTTTCAACATGGTGGTAAGCAGATTTGAGACCAAATGTAAATAAAAAAAATCCCTTGAAAAATTTCTCGTTCTACATTAGTATCTTCATACTTAAATTTGAATTTGAAAAGAAATAAATTAATATGCCTGCAATCAAGAACCAATCTAAGCTTTCCCTTTTTATTTTGTACGACGGTTAAGGGTTAACAACCTTTGGTTTATCTGCAACTTCGAAACACACCCGTATTTGACTAACTTTATAATCTCTGTGTTAACAAAATCGTCACTCGACAGAGCTGATCTATTATTTTTCAATTCACAGGCACTTGGAACGTTAATAAATGGAATTTTGTGAGTCATCCGCTAACGGGTTGGCTCCATATTCCTGTACAACTTTCCATCCGAGATCCGACACATCTGCCAATCTCATCAATTTTTGTCTATGTTGTATCAACACCTTACCTTCCACTATGGATTGCGCATGTCTGTGGTAGGAACAAGCAGAATTTGAGTCTCCGCAAAAAAAACTGTTTTTTTACGTAAAAAAATACTTGTAAACTTATTATTCTGTGAAAACTATATGGTGTAAGTAGAAGTTATCGAGGAGATATGTAATTATGATGCGAGAAACCACAGCACTAGCAAGTACGACGAAAAGAAAAGCTTCATCCGAGCTAACACCCCCAGCTCGAGAGAGAGGAAATATGGCGGAACGCGGCAGTCCTATTCGAAGACGGAGTTCTGAATTCAGTGATCTGCCTTCAACCATTGCTAGCAGTCTGAGAATAGTTGGTAATGTTGGTAATGTATGTAGTTTTAATGAGGACTCTGACATCCTTGAAGTTGGTGACGAACATTCTCGTTTATTGTTTAACAGCCCTACAAGAAAAAGGGGGTCACCACTTGTTGAAATGCCAGAATCAGAAACTACACAGCCAGTGTACCTTGAACTTGGAAATATTAGCACAAGTAGTAGAAAACAACCAGTAATGTCGATGGGTGTTCAACAGGAATTTAATAAAATTTTCAGAATGTTAGAAACAATTACGGAACGGTTAAATATCATGGACGAACTGAGATCAGATGTAAAACTGATACACACAAAATTAAGCACAATAGAAAGTAATGTGGAAAATCTCAGTGACCGAGTTCAGTCACTTGAGCAGGACTCACGTAAGCTGAAGAACGACGTAACCGACCTACAAATTACAAATAGTCACGTCGAGAGTTCAGTGAATGCTTTGCAGGGAGATAGCTCTCGTGCCATTGAGAATCTATCAGTTGTTCAGGAGAACAACGCTGAGCTCAGAGAAACCGTTATAGACATTCAGTCACAATCCATGCGCGATAATCTGTTATTCACAGGGATAAGGGAAATTGAAAATGACAGAACTTCTTCGGAAGATGTACTAGTAGACTTTCTGAAGGATAAAATGAAAATAGACAGGCCGATCTCCTTTGAAAGGGTCCATAGACTGGGTAAAAGAAACCCCCATAAGGCTAGACCAATAGTGGCAAAATTTACGTTTTACAAAGACAGAGAGTGTGTACGAAACAGGTCGTATATTTTGAAGGATTCACACTTTTATGTGAGTGAACACTTCCCAAAGCAAGTTGCCGACTATAGGAGAACTGTTCTTCTGCCAATTTTTAAAAGTGCGAAACAGAAAGGAGACAATGCGAGAATTGTTGGAGATAGAATTTTCATAAACAATAGACCATACTTCCCCTCCACTCCGCCACCGTATAGGGTGTATCAATTACAGCATAAGCAAACACAGATGGATGTAGGAAGGGGGGAAGCTGAGTAGGCCAGCCCGAGAAGTATCACATTTAATGTGTTATCGTTAAATGTTTGTGGCCTGTTATCGAAACTTAACGACCCTGAATTTGTAGACTATATTTCCGAGTTCGACATCCTGTGTTTCCAAGAAACAAAGACTGACGATATCGATATAGTCCAAATTGATGGTTTTCACGTATTCCCATTGAAAAATCGTAAAAAATTCTCAACTGGTAGATCAGGTGGTATTTGTACAGCAGTCAAAAACGCCTCCGATAACTTAATTTCAGTTATTCCCGATGAGAATGATAATATTCAATGGATAAAACTTGACACTGGGAACAATTCAAATATTTTAATAGGTAATGTGTACATGCCTTTTGAGGGCTCAAAATATGATAATGGGGACGGTCACGAATCCCTGTATGTGTCGATATTAGATAAACTATCGATGAGCGACAATATTGCCCTTGTAGGTGACTTCAATTCCCGAATCGGAAAAAGTAATGAGTTGTCAGACACCGTGCTAGAAAGGATTATAAAAAACAATGTTGTTGCACATAAACGGCACACGCAGGATGAATTTATTAATACTTTTGGACGAAAATTAATAGATGTTTGTAAAAATAATAATCTAGTTGTAATAAACGGACGATTTGGCAGGGATAAAACTCTGGGAGCAGCAACTTGTAAAGGGGTTAGCGTCATTGATTATCTTATATGCACTGTTGACTTCGCCGAACTCCTAATAGATTTTATAGTGGATGAGTTCAGTGAACTGTATTCTGACGTCCACTCCCCGATTTGTTTTTCTGTTAATACCGTTGTTTGCAATGATAACAAAAGATATGATGACAACGAGTCGGTGGATGGAAAACATAACGGGTCTTACTCTAACGGTAAAAACGTGAAATTGAATTCTAAGTCTGCACAAGACCCCGCATGTGGAGTGGACATTACTAATAACGTGAATAAATGGGACTCGTCAAAAGTAGATGAATTTCGAAATAATGTTGATGCAAATATGGTCGATTCTTTGTTAGAACGACTGGTGGCTCTGGAAACAAACGAAACTGTCACAAAACAGAATATAGACGACGTGAATAGCAGTTTATGCTCTATATATTTGAGTGCGGCAAAAGAAACATTTGGTGTTAGGGAGAAAAATGATAAACTCCAAAAGAAAAAACATAAAATAAATAAACGAGCCTGGTTCACATACGACTGCCTCTCGGCCAGGAGAAATCTTAGGAAAGCGAGAAAAACTTATCATAAGTCCCCCAACATTGAGAACAAAGCCCTTTTGTGGCGGCATAGAAAACTGTACAAAACAGCACTTAAAAGAAGTAAACTTCAATATATGACCACTTTTAAACAAAAAATTCGCACTTGTAAAAAAACAGATAGTAAAGAATTCTGGAAAATCATGCAGTCTTTAAATGAACCCTCAAAACAAACCCCAAAACCTCCTTTGGAAGAATTTTATGAATATTATAAAAATAATGATAATGTTGACATAGATTCTACCCAAGATGAAACACGTGGTAATACGCCCCCAGTATCATCGCACCCCTCATTGGATACCTCCATGTTAAACGATAACATTTATGTAGAAGAAATAGAAAAGATTGTAAAAAAATTAAAAAATGGGAAAGCACCGGGAACTGACAGCATAGTAAATGAATATATCAAGACAACTTTTGACCTGTTTAAAGATATATATACAAAACTCTTTAATATCATACTCAAGAGTGGATGCCTCCCAACGGCGTGGACTGTCGGTACTATCAAACCAATATATAAAAATAAAGGCTCCCCCCTCGATGTAGATAACTATAGAAAAATTACTTTGGTCAGTAACATTTCCAAAATGTTTACAAGCCTTTTGAGTGAACGTATTTCAACCTTCCTGTGTGAAAATTCCTTACTGTCTGAGGTTCAGGCAGGGTTCAGAAAACAATATTCCACACTTGACCATATTTTCTCACTGAATATTACAAGGGAATTGATGAGATTGAATAAGAAGCCCCTTTACTGTGCATTTATAGATTTCTCCAAAGCGTTTGATACTGTTTGGCGCTCAGCTTTATGGTCAAAGCTGTCTCAATATCACATAGATGGGAAAGTTTTTGATATAATTAAAAATATGTATAGCGATATTAAATCAACGGTGATGAAGGGAAATAAGACATCTGACTTTTTCTCCAGTAATGTTGGCCTAAGGCAAGGGGAAAATTTATCACCGATCCTCCTTTCGTTATACCTTAATGATTTAGAATCGTTCTTGCTCCGAAATGAGTGCTTTGATATCGATTTTGATAATTCTCTTAATTGTACAAATGATCCCGAGGTATACCTACGACTCCTTGTTCTATTATATGCTGACGATACAGTTCTTCTCTCGAGCTCAGGAAAAAAAATGCAAAAGCTACTAAATGTATTTGATGAATATTGTGTGAAATGGAAACTACATATTAACATTTCAAAGACTAAGATAATAAAATTCGGGAGCAGAATAAGCCCACGTGATAACTTTTCTATAGGTCGTATGCCTATAGAGGTGGTCAATAGCTATAAGTACCTGGGAACAACTTTTACAAAGACTGGGTCTTATAAAACAGAAAAAAATAATAGATGTAGCGAGGCAAAAAAGGCAATGTATGCATTGATAAACAAGATGAGAAATCATCAACTCCCAATCGATGTCGTCATAGAGGTATATAATAAATCCATTGTCCCAATTATGCTCTATGGATGTGAAATATGGGGACACACAGACATCTCTGGGTTACATAAGCTAGAACTTTGGTTCCTAAAATTCGTCATGAAACTAAAAAAATCCACGGGAAGTAGTTTGTTATATGGAGAACTTGGTTTAACCCCTATAGACACCACAATAAAAATAAGAAACTTAAACTTCTGGACCAAACTTGTGTGTAGCAACGAATCAAAAATATCAAGGCTACTCTACTTGTTAATATATGGTAAACATATTAAAGGGGAATATACGAGCCCCTGGATACATTACACCTCTTCTCTGCTGAATAGTATAGGTTTCGGATATTTATGGTCAAATCAATTTATCCCTGACTGTAAATGGTTCGACTGTATAGTAAAGCTAAGATTATCCGATATGAATTTACAAGTATGGAGGGCGACCCTGGATAACTCTACAAAATTTCAATTTTATGGATTAATTAAGCCTTACACTGCGTTTGAAGATTACCTTATAAAACTACCACCTTCATTAGCTACCCCATTGCTCAAGTTCCGCATGCGAAGCCACCACTTGCCCATAGAAGTAGGAAGCTGGACATCCATTGAAATGTCACAAAGGAAATGTAATCTTTGCGGTTCAGACATTGGTGATGAATTCCATTATATACTTGTCTGCGAAAAACTCAATCACCTCCGAGTAAAATATATAAGAGCCTACTACTCACGAAACCCAAATATGTTTAAGCTTCAAGCATTATTTTCCAACACAAACAATAAGGTAATTAGAAATTTAGCCAAGTTTATCAAAGAATTTCAGACAATTATGAAACCCCTTAGTGTCTAGTCAGCAGTTACCTATTTAAAGTTGTATAAATCTTATACGAAATATAACGGATAAAACTATTAGCACTATTTATGAAAGTTACCATTCGGATTGTATAACATCCTAGTTTCTTAGTCTCAAAATATGCGTGTGGCATCTCACTGGGGCGAGCTCATCCAGCTCACTCCGGTGAGAGGCCATGGGCAGTGTTTCTGAGACGGGAAGTGGGGATCTCTGAACACTGAAATAATTAACTCAAAGATTTTTAATCGCATTGGAACTTCTCGAGGCTAACCT
Source organism: Pictodentalium vernedei (assembly GCA_031216915.1). Lineage (NCBI taxonomy): Eukaryota > Metazoa > Mollusca > Scaphopoda > Dentaliida > Dentaliidae > Pictodentalium > Pictodentalium vernedei. Next base: position 197,267,054 of record CM062294.1, read on the forward strand.
CAGGCTCCCAGCACAGAACACCCTTTCAGACTTCCTCAACACCCTGAACTGATAAGTACAGTGCACCCCTAATTGGAAATTTAGCCAAGTTTATCAAAGAATTTCAGACAATTCTGATACCCCTTAGTGTCCAGTCAACAGTTACCTATTTAAAGTTGTATAAATTATACGAAATATAACGGACAAAACTATTAGCACTATTTATGAAAGTTACCAATCGGATTGTATAACATCCTAATTTCTTAGTCTCAAAATGTGCGTGTGACCCCTCACAGGAGCGAGCACATCCAGCTCACTCCGGTGAGAGGCCATGGGCAGTGTTTCTGAGACGGGAAGTGGGGATCTCTGACCATTGAAATAATTAACTCAAAGATTTTTAATCTCAGTGGAACTTCTCGAGGCTGACCTCAGGCTCCCAGTACAGAACACCCTTTCAGACTTGTTCAACACCCTGAACTGACAAGTACAGTGCACCCCCACCCTTGTATTTTATATATGCGTGTATACCCGTGCATATCTAAGTTTATAGTTAGTATCATCTACTATTATGTGCTGCGGATACAGGTCTGGAGAATATTGGGAGTTGGGATAGGGATGTGAATAGGCAATCCTGTAGCGACACTCGAATTAGAATTGTAATAGCTGCGGTTGAGAAGAATGGGGGTAAAGAATTGTAATAAAATAGTCTAATATATCTAAATGAGCCCCTAAAACTGTGACACCTAGTATTCCTGGGCACCTGTCCTTGTATCGCAGACCACATTCCCCAAAACCACCCCCACCCACCCACCCCCTTTTCGTCGGTAGGACTAGTGCCTTTGTTCACCTTAATAAATTCTTGAGGATTGTGTAGAATTCTTTCGGATAACTCTTTGTCAGGGGACACTCCTGGGACATAGACCACCACCCTACCTATCTTTCGTGAGTGTCGACTGTGAAGCAAGGAGGGAACGTTCTTCGGGTAAATACTACTTGTGGTTTAAACGTAGGAACACACCCTGTAACCAGCTCTTCCAAGCCTAGATTACTATTAAAATTATCTCCATATTAGCATTATTTAGAATGGTTTCTTTCGTGTGCCTGTGATACTATTTTATGTACTCAACCCTAGCCACCCAAGTGTAATATAATCTCACAGAGAAAACGTAAAATACTCTGAAGGCAATTTAAACTTAGTACACTATGACATGGATACCGGTCAAATCACGGGCATTTGCTGCTTGCTTCTTTTTTGTATCGGCACATCCAACCCCTATCCCTACCCCACTCCACCCACCAACTTTGTAATTTATTCTGTTAACGAGAGAGAGAGAGAGAGAGACTGTATTATTCTCAACGTGTATATCTTATGACTACCACAGACATGTTTTTTAATTTATGTAATGTACTTCATAGTGCTTTGAATACCTTATATAAGGTACAAGGCAGAAATAAATCATCATCACTAGTCTAATTTAGTGAGGAAACCGATGGCTTTGCTCTGGTCACTTCACTGCATGAAGGTGCATTCGATAAATGAATTTCTGCATTTGGAAACTTAGTAACGACTTTCTTATTGAAAATATGCTGATCTTTACAAGATTTTCGCTTGAATTTGTAAGCATCAATAGATTCAATGTTCTGCTGTTTGCGACTTAATTGTGTGTCAGAAATCTCCTTCTGAGAACAACCCAATTTATGCTCCAAATTGGACAGCTTTGATGTGATAATAGTCTCCAATCTGTTTAGTATTTCATCCTGGGACTCTGGCATGGCCTCTTTTACTTTTTCGCGAACAGCTTGATCGATGTCGTCATCCATTTTGAAGAATGTGCTTGTTTGCATGCGAGGGCTTTGCTAGAAACTGAACTTCAACTGCCTGAAACGTCTTCCCACGGAATGCATGATCAGCAACCAATAAAACGATTGGTTGAAAATTCATCAACTTGGCACTTTACCGTTACCTTCAAACAACATTTTCCCGCTGTACTAAAGAAACGCGAGAAAAAAGTATTATAAATTATACTGCTCTTTCTCTGGCAGTGAATCAACAATAAAGATTTTACCGACGAGCTTTACTCGTATTCTTATGTAACAAAAAACATTTTCTTCATATTGTTACAAAAACATGCAGAAATCAGTGCCGATGCTAACATCTTTTTGATGGGGGTTTACTGATTCGAGATATCAGAACTTGCGCATAGAAGTTGGTCGTTGTCGATGACTGTTGAAGTTCACCATGCAAGATAAATATCCGTAATACAGTGTCTGAATCTGAGTTTCCTCTCCTCTGGCACAAATCTCACGAGTAAAGCTATTCAAAATGAGGCAAATTATGTATTCAACCGTTTTTGTCTATTCTCTATGTTATTTTTTACAAAATATTTTGAAAATGTCAAGAAAAATACTCCGCAGCCCTAATAATTCAGCTATGAAGATAACCTCCATTCTCAACCATATTTATTTTATTATGGCAAATCTGGACCCTTCATAGCAAAACTTCTGTTCCTCTGGCGTAAGCACACCCAGACAGGAAGACCCGGAGTTTTACTCCCGAGCCCTAAGAGCTTGATTTACCCCCTCGCTCCGATCTGTCTCACTAAGATTGGCCGAAGTGTCTCCGACCCGAACTGCCATGGAACCCATCACAACACAGTAGATAGTATGAAAATTTGACGTTATGAGTCAAGTTGTCACTTTCAAATTGAGCCACCATAAAGAATTTTTTAAATACTTCACCTTTTGTCTGGCACACACGTTACATGTAGGCCTTTTCCATTTAGAATATATAAGTTTTGTGCACATTGTGATGAGCAGTTTTCAGATATCTTCAGTTGTGGTTGCTCCACAACGTGACACGGAAGCATATTAAATTTTGATATCGTGCGCGTTGGATAAAGATTTACACCTGAACCTTGACTTGGGGGGGGGGGGGGTTCAATGTGTGTTGTCTTATTTAGCAGTAATGTGGGCTGGCATTATAAAACCTCTTCCAAGCTCTTCTTGTCTCGTTTGGAATCCTCTATTTTCTTCCCGTACTAATGTCTTATCACTTGTTTTTCATCATTTTAAAAAGACGTTTGTCTTCATCTTCATTCGTGTATCTATTTATGAAGCCTATTTTGTTATCATTTATAATAATAATAATTCTTCGGCCTCCCACTGATTTGTCGCGGTCCTCTAACGAGGTGGCTTACATTAACCCACTCAGCCGCCAGGCTATTCCTCTCCCACTCTCCCTCCTAATCTCCCAGCATTCAGCCAAAAAGTGTTTAAAAATTCCTGCTATCAGCGCTTTCTAGATCTCCCTAACTATAAAATTGAACCTTTCCCTCATGCCATTCCCCATCCACTTATCCTTCATGTTTTCATCCCATTTTTCCATTAGTATTCTCAGGAGTCTTGTTCTACTAGACAAATATTTGGGACAATCTAAAATGAAATGCTCTAGGGTCTCCTTTACTCCTCAATTACACATTTGGCACACTTTTTCCTCGCCTTCCCAATCCTCCCCTCGACTCCAATGACTTCGATCTTACTTTGAACAACAACTGTACAATCCGCCTGAAGAGCTCTTGTCCTAATTCCAGCTCGCCAGTTTCTATTGCAATCGTCAGCACCCTTCCTTTGACAAGGCTACTCCCCTGATTCAGCCCCCATTCTAGATCTTCCGTCTCTATAGAGTAATTCTCCGTTAGCCCCCTTACGTTCCTTAACAACTCTGTCTGAATGTTAGAATTCCATACATGGTTAAACATTGTTTTACACCATCTGCTAATTGGTAGGTTTATTCATAATATAATAATATACATGTAAGATAATTCAGGTAACATTATTTTTCAATATTTAGTCTATCTTTCAGCGGCATCCGTCAGAGTTCTCCTCTAACAGCTTCCAGCGCGGCTGCGTTACTTGATGCGGTTATCCACCGACCCGCATCATTTTGTTCAATTTCGCCAGTTCACATCGCCATTTATCCACGTACTTTCCTACCATAGTTAACAGTTTTTGTAGTCTCTCTTCACTCTCGGCTAATAAAACCATGTCATCGTCCAAGAATGGCCCTGGTACTTTTGTCTCTCCAACTTTGACCCCTCCAGGCTTGCAATATTCTCCTCTCCTAAATCGTTTGTGCACAATGCAAACAGAATCAGCGACAAGATGCACCCTGCGTAAGGTCTCTCCATGGGGACCCTTTTTGTTCTGATGTTTCCCTGGTTTGTACTGTTCGCTCATGATTCCAACAAAACTTCCTCCGAATCCATGTCCTTCCAGTTTCTGCCACATACCCTCCCTCCACACTCTGTCGATGCTTTTTTCGTATCAAGGAATGCCATAAACATCTTTCTCTTATTGACTTTTGTTGATTCTATCAGTTTGGCGAGAGTAAACAAGTGGTCAGTGACTCGTCTCCCTTTTCAGAACCCATTCTGGATTTCCCCCTTCCTTCCACAAGTTTTCCATAAAGAACCTTGCGAAATTCTATTCCAATATTGCTGCGACAGATATTCCTATATATTGTTATTATCTAAGACATCCCTATCTCTTTTCCTTTTTTGTGTATGGAGGTTACCTTGCTTTCCATCCACTTCGTCGAGACCTATTGCTTTGTGATTGCTATGATAAATAGTGATGTATGATGCACATATAATGGGTCCCATCCTCTCGTTAAAAGTTAAAAACTCGTTGGGAATTTCGTCGATACCTGCTGCTTTGCCATTCTTTAACTTGGTGACTGCATCTCGTACTTCCCTCACCTCAATTTCCATGCAAACAAAGTCAGATAAATTTCTCTGCGCTCTCCATCATACATTCTGGAGGACCACCTTCCCCCATCTTCTACCCTCTCCCAATGCCTGACCATTTCTACTGCTGTACACTCCCGGTCGTCAGTGCTTTTGCCATGCACATTAATGCACTGTACGGTATTGTTGTTGCTTATTTCATTTATCCATTTCCAGAAAATATTGGAACTTGAACACGTTGTTAGTCTGTGCGAAACCCAAAGTGTATTGTTTTAGTATGTTTTATTTTCTTTTTCTTCTCCTGTCTTCTGTTTTCTATGCACTTCCTTGTCCACACGATAACTCGAATAACTCGAAAACCAAACGAATTGTCCTATCTCACTGGTTTTTGGCTTACTTCGAGATAGTCGCAAGTGGTCGGCCACCTATGTTTTTCAGATTCCTGGTGCATTAGGGGTGTCCATAGGGGTGTTTTTGAAAGTGGGCCACGCCTATATCTCTAGCTTGGTATGACCTACGGACCTGAGCCCAATGGCTACTGAGTCGACACTCAATAGAGGTTCAAAATATGGGTCAAGTTCACTGAAGTCACACAGGGGGTCACATCTTTTGACCACTTAAAACATTCCCGAAGTTCGTACATGCATTTTTATTCTCAGCAAAGTGAGCGTGACCAAAAATATTGAAAATGGATCACTTATCTCAAGCATGATATGGCATATGGACCTGGGAGCAACACAAAATAGTCAAAACTCAATGGAGGTTCCAAATATGGGTCAAGGCAACTGAGGTCACCCAGGGGTCATTGAGTGCATTTTCAGAATTGTTGGAAATTGCAGTTTATGACCCGTTAATGCATTGCTAAAGTTCATACATGTATTTTTATACCCCAAAAAGTGTGAATGTTACACTCATATCTCAAGCGTGGTATGACCAATGGACATGTGACCAACCTCGAATGAGTGGAAACGCAATGGAGGTTCAAAATATGGGATAAAGTCACTGTGGTCACCCAGGGGTCACCCAGGGGTCATTGAGTTCATTTCCAGAATTGCCAAAAATCACATTTTATAACCCCCTAATGCATTGCAGAAGTTGGAACATGTATTTTTGTGTTCACAAAAAAGCGGGGACAACAATTTAGAAAGTGGGTCACGCTTATATCTCAAACATGGTATGACCTGGGACCAACACCAAATGAGTCGACACTAAATAGAGGTTCAAAATATGGGTTAAGATCACTGAGGTCCCCAACGGGTCATTGACGGCATTTTTGAGATTTGCTGGAATTCACATTTCATGACCCCCTAATGCATTCTGGGAGTCCATATACGTATTTTCACACTCAAAAAAGTGTGTTGGGCCGAAAAAGTTGAAATAGGTCACGCCCATATCTCAAATATGGTATGAAATATGGATCTGGGACCAACACCACATGCATTGAAACTCAATGGAGGCTCCAAATATGAGACAAGATCACTGAGTCATCCAGGGGGCATTGAGTGCATTTTTCAGAATTGCTGGAAATCACAATTTTTACCCCATCCCCTATTGCATTCTAGAAGTTCATACATGTATTTTTACACTCCAAAAACTGTGTGGGGCTAAACAGTTTGAAAGTTGGTCATACTCATATCTCAAGCATGATATGACATATGGATCTGGGACCCAACACCAAATGAGTCGAAACACCGTGGAAGTTAATAATTTGGGTCCAGTTCACTGGGGTCACACAGTTCTCATTAAGTGCAGTTTTCAAAATTGCTTGAAATTGTATTTTATAACCCCAATGCATTTCTGAAGTTCATACATGTATTTCTTCTCTCAAAAAAAGTGGGCAGAGTAAAAAATATCCATTGCCGATTCCTTTGTAGAACACATTTTAACTCTTTGAACACCCGAGACCGTTTTTCAGACCCAGTAACATGATACTTCATAATTTCATTAAGTAGGTTGTCTTTTGAGTGAAGGTGTGGTGTAGACCAATCAATATTTTCAACGTGCGGCCCCAAGGCTGCACGTTGAAAAATATTAATTGGTCTACCCCCAAATGAAGAATATGGACTCTTCCCACTGAACTGATATGGAAGATACCACTAGGGTTCAAAGGGTTAATGTCGTGCACAGAAGTTATTTCCGGTTCCTTGCAAAATGTTATTTGAATCCTGTATGGAAATTTTTAAACTCTGATTTCTGATTTCTTCAAATATATTTTACTCCCGAAAACAAGTAGCCGTATATTCTCTTTCTATATAATTTTGTTCTGATACTTTCTTCTTCTTCTTCTTTGTTCGCACGATAACTGGAAAACGAATAGTCCTATCTCTCAGTTGTTTGGGATACTGATAGATAATCACAAGTACTCGGCCGTCTAAGGTTTTGCCGATTCCTGGGGCATTCGGGTGTCCATGGCGGTGTTTTGAAAGTAGGTCACGCCCATATCTCAGGCTTGGTATGACATAATGGACCTGGGACCAACACCAAATGAGTCGACACCCAAAGGAGGTTCAAAATATGGGTCAAGGTCACAATGGTCATTGAGTGCATTTTTCATTATTGCTGGAAATTACATTTTTTACGCCTTAATGAATTCATAAGCCATTTGTACACTCAAAAATGAGGGTGTGACCAAAAGATTTGAAAGTGGGTCATGCTCATATCTCAAGCATGGTATGACGTCTGGAACTGGGACCAACACTACATGAGTCAAAATTCAATGGGGATTCAAAATATGGGTCAATGTCACTGAGGTCACCAAGGGGGCATTTAGTGCATTTTTCCGATTTTTTTAGTGCATTTTTCCGATTTGCTGGAAATCACATTTTTTGATGCCTAATACATTCCCTAAGTTCATACATGCATTTTTACACTCGAAAGAGTGGGCGTGGCTAAAAATTTTGAAAAGCGTGTCATGCTTATATCTCAAGCATGGCATGACGTATGGACCTGGGACCAAAACCAAATGAGTCGAAACTCAATGGAGGTTTAAAATAGGGTCAAGGTCACTGTGACCGCCCAGGGGGGCATTGGGGCATTTTTATGCCCCCCTAATGCATTCCCAACGATCATATATGCATTTTTACTCTCAAAAAGTGGATGTGGCCAAAAATTTAGAAAGTGGGTCACGCTCATATCTCAAGTATGGTATGACGTATGGACCTGTGACCACCACCGAATGAGTTTAGTTCAAGATGCCATTCATCCTCGTACTTTCCTACTATGGCTAGCAGTTTGTGTAGTCCCTCTTCGCACTCGGCTAATAAAACCATGTCATCGGCAAAGAAAGTCCCTGGAATATTTGTCTCTCCGACATTTACCCACTTTGCACTGGCAATCAACCCTTCTCTTAAATCTTTTATATGATATACAAACATAATCGGTGACAAGATGCACCCCTGCTTAAGACCTTTCTCCATTGAGACCCTCTTCGTTGTGATGTTTTCCAGGTTAAATACACTTTGCACATCTTTGTACAGTGCCTTCATGATTCCAACAAAACTTCCCCCGAATCCAAGGCCCTCAAGTTTCTGCCACATTCATTCCCTCCATACTCTGTCGTATGTTTTTTTCACATCAAGAGAGGCCATAAACATAGTTTTCTTATTGACTCTATCAGTTGTGATAGTGTAAACAAGTGGTCAGTGTCTCGTCTCCCTTTCCGGAACCCATTCTGGATTTCCCCCAGAAATCTTCTTTCTTGGACAGTTTCCACAAGCCTTCCACAGAGAACCTTGCAGAATAACGTCCCAATATTGCCGCTAACAGATATACCGCTGTAATTATCTAAAACTTCTCTATTTTCTTGTTTGTGTATTGATGTTATCCGGCCTGCCTTTCACTCTGTCGGGGCCTCATGGTTTGTGATTTCCATGTTAAATAGTGTTGTAAGATGCTCATATAATGTATCCCTTCCGCTTTTTAAAAACTCGTTGGGAATTTCATCAGTGTCTAATGCTTTAACATTCTTTAACTTGGTGACTGCATTTCGTACTTTCCCCACAACAAATTCCCTGCAGACTAAGTCAGAGAAATTTGCTGCTCTCTCCATCATACTTACGGGAGGGACGCCTTCCCCCACCTTCTGTCATTTACCTTCTCCCAATACTTGATTATTTCTATACTGCCTCTGGCATCGGTACTTTTCCCATCCACCATAATACTCTGTGAGGTATTGCCTTTGTTACTTTTATTTTTCCATTTCAAGAGTATATTGGAACTCCCCCCCCCCCCCCCCCCCCGTTTCTTTTATTTAATGAGACTTCAGTCTAAGATTCCAATCCAGACGAAAATGTCCCGACTGGACATTGGGGTGGGGGCACATCTCTGCATCCCCCCCCCCATAGTTATACCCCTGAGGGGCACCTATTCTATACTTCAACAGACTTTTCACTTTGATATAAAACTTTGTATAATGGGTCTTTCTCTCATAGCATCGTTTGTTTTAGCTCTGATAGCTGCTAACCTGCATCCGACATTGACCAACTTTGTGGTCTCAGAACACGTACTTTAACATATATTCTAGTTCTGCAGACAATCATCCAATTACCTTTGAAGAGGTTTCTAGTCAAGGCTTGGCTGCCACTACAGGTTGCCAGGATTTGGCTAGAATTCGCTGCAAAGCCACTACACTGACAAACACTGGGGTAGTACAAAATTTGTAAAATTATTCCTGTGGACGTTGGTTTATAGAGGTTGTCAAGTCTACGCCCACCACTCTCCTTATTTTAATCCTTGGTGGGCATTTCTTTCTTCACAATCACTGGTCGTCACACATCTAGTCTCAGTTTTGAGTTATATCGTGCTTATTAAATTTGTGGCTTATGTAACTAGGGTATCCAAAAAAGGTGTCAATGCGAATCGCCATGACACCTGTTTTTGATAGCCTAGTCCCACAAGCCACAATATATTTCTTTTCTTGCACTTCGTTTTAACTCTCTCAAAATCTCCAGAGTCACGGATATTGCGACTTTTTCCCGTTTAAAACATAAATTTCTCCCAACGAGCCGAACCTTGGTCGATCCGGTGGGTCTGGGAGTCTTTAGCCTCCTGTCGGGGATCATATCCCCACTTCGGGGAAATCCTGGCACCACCCCTGCGGCTGACAAATAGTGATTCGAGGCCTCTACACATCACCCCGCCCCCGTTTATTAGTGAGAAGTTTTTGGTTTGTTTCTTTTAACTCACTCTCATTCAGCAGCTCCATTGTAGGATGCAGTGGTTGCGGCATGGAAGTCTATCAATAACAAAGGCAAAATGATGTAAAATGTACTAAGATCATAGCGTTGTTCACATTGTCAAATAAATCACAACACAAAATTATTTTTCGACGTATATATCAAAAGTATTCTTTACTATTTTTCAGGTTACATGTTTGACACATATCAGGACTTCAGAATTGTATTCTACACGTCCTCGGCGATCATGTTTATCGCAGGTTTAATAATGTGTTTAATACCACTACAAAAAAGATACACTAAAAAGAAAAGTCTATACGATGAGAACCCTAACAAGCAGAAGGCTTGACAAAGAGATGCTATCTTACCTGAACAATTTATTGGAAGATAGTTAACATTCACTTCTAACTTTCCAGCTGCAGTATTCAGCAGAGAAGGAGTTTTATAAACATATTCAACAGTGATGGAAATCCAAAATTATTCCTTCTGTAAGGTGCACCACAAAGGTAAAAGAAGATGAGTCAAGATGATAGAGAAACATGATTGGCGGATTGAATTGGATTGATTTCATTACCTTCTGAATGATGTAAAACAAATCGTGAACAGGGACGTTAGAAGCATTTCGATATGGGGGGGGGGGGGGGGGGGGCACGGCTATACAACGACACCTACATAAGGGTATATATTTGTGGTGACCTATGTGGCTTTGTGGCATGGTATGTTTGAGTCTCAGGCACCTCTACATTAAAAAATGCATATTTTGCCCACATATTTAATAAATTTACCCATCGGGCCGACACAATGTTTCAGCCCAATGGAGGAATTTGTTAAATAAATAAACCAAAGTGTGCATTTTCTTGACTTCAAGGGCCGTAGTATTCCCTTAGATTTGACTGTTTTTCCACTCAGTCACACCTTCTGTGGTAACCAATCTACAGTAGTTAATTGGATAATTGGGGTCGGCTCGCATACACTTTTAGTGTGTTTTCGAAAGAAAAAAAAAACAAAGCATGAATTCAACAAAAATGGAGATATTCAAACAAATTTTGGGGGGAACCAATTCTTTACTCCGAAATACCCATAGAGTTCAAATTTTACGAAAATACAACAAAGAATTAGGAAGATACAAGGTTTTATTGTTTTCGTATTCACAGATGCCATATCTGAGAGCCCAGTGGCGGCAGGGATGGAAAGTATAGGAAAGATTAAGGTGCCAGCACGGGAACTTGGGTACAGAGTGAAATCAATGACGAACTGAAACAGGCCGTAAAGGGCAGAAAAGTCAAATGCTATGCGTACAGGCTACAGGAGGAGTAGAAAATCAAGGGGGCGGGGTGCAACGGGGCCAATGTAGCAAAAGAAGAATACCAATAGGCACGAAATAAAGTAAATAAGATTAAAGACGATAATCGAAGAGTGCGAAACTGCATTCTTATTGGGACGATAAGAATTACGTGTGTGTGTGGGGGGGGGGGGGGGGGGGGGGGGGGTGAGAGTTCAAACGTATTTTGGAAATGGGCGAATAAAAGAAACAAAGGAAGTAATTCACAGAGTATTAAAGTAGAGGGCAGAAATGCAGACGACCAAGACCAAATCGAATCAGAACTAGTTAAGCACTAGGAAAAGGTAAACGATAAGCGATCATGGGGAACCCACCGGAGTGCCAAATGGAGGTCGAGGAAAATGTATCGAACTTCGTGTGCAGCGAAAAAAAAACCCAAAAAGGTACAAAAAGTGTCTCAAAATTAAGGAACAGAAAGGTGGGTGGAATGGAATAAATACCTAACGAGTTCCTAAAAATAGGGGTGAGGAAAGAACGGAGAGAAAACAATGTTACATTTATACACAAAAAGGAGGAAAGGATGTATTGGGCAATTATCGGAGGATTTCTTTAAGTAAAGGTTTTCTGCAAATTTCTGTACGGGAGATTAGAGGATGTGTTTGATGAGAAAGGGTTTCTGGGGAGATCCAGAATGGCTTCAGGAAGGAAAGGAGAGTCACTGACCATCTGTTTACACTGACACAAATGATGGAATCAGGTAAAGCCAAAAAGGATGTTTATAGCATTTTTGGATGTGAAAAAGGCATATCACAGCGTACGGAGGGAGAGCGAAAGCTTTAGGCCTTGGGCCTGGGAATCGAGTTTGTTGGAATTCTGAAAACGTTATATAAAGATGTACAAAGTGAACTTAGCTTGGGTAACATAACAACAAAACGTGTGCCTATGGAGATCGGACAAAAGCAGGGGTGTATCCTTTCGCCAATTCTTTTGGCATTGTACATCACAGATTTGATTTGGGAGATGAACTCGTGCATAGCGACGAGGGGCTAGCAGTTGGGGCCTAAAGATTCCAGGGCTATTTGTCGCAGATGATATGGTACTAGTAGCAGAAAGGGGAGGGAGGGGGGAGGGTGCAGAGAAAATGCTGGCAATTATTGGAAGATATGGAAACAAATGCAGACTTGAACTAAATGAAAGCAAATGCAAAGTTATACCAGTGGGTCGTAAAATCAAACCTATTCGAAAGTGGAGAGAGGGGGAGGTCTGTATTCCAGATGGTAGCAGCAAAAGTCTTAGTGTAGGACAGACATGCTACTACGAGTATTTAGGGGTAAATATAAACATTACGGGAAGAGGCATCTACCGAAACCACACGAATAAGCTAACTGGGAAGGGGAGGCGAATCCTTAATCAAATGACACTGATATGGAGAAACGGCTTCAATAAGGTTTTCGCGTGGAAAACAATTGGGGAAATGGTGGATGTATCAAGTATAACATATGGTACAGAAGTAATACCTCTAAATCAAATGGTTTTAAATAGCTTGGAAGCCCTGCAGAACGATGCAAGCCGATGGATAACGGGGTAGAGTAATGTCACAGCACTAGAAGCAATAAGGGGTGAGCATGGGTGGAGGATGATTAAGGACAGGATAGGCTTAATGAAACTGTTGTATAAATCTCCCCGACAGCCGATGGTGCAAATCAGTGTTCCAGAATATTTGTTTGGAATTCGAACATAAAGACAGGGTGGATAGACCAAGTGAGGGAGTTAATATAACTGTTCAATGGACTTAGAAGTGGGCACAAACGGAGATAAAAATCGTCCTCAGCAAGGAGTCTTTTGGGTGGCCTGCATGATAAAGAGAAGTCAGGTTTTGAAGAGAACCTTGATGGCATCCTTGGTGGGTCACTGTTGTTCAAGATGGGGACGCGGACGCTGGAGCTTAGGGGAAACACTGGGAAAGACAATGAAAAGGAGTGCCAAATGTGTAATTTAGGCACAGTGGAGACCCCGGAATACTTTCTATTAGAATGTCCAAAATACCAGTCTAACAGAATAAAATTCATCGGGATTATAATGGAGAAGTGGGATGGGAGAATGAAGGACATGTGGTTAGTGGGTGACACAAAGGAGAGGTTTAGTATGCTAATACGAGAGATTGGGAAGAATGCGATAAGTAATGGAATCAAGCAGTTCGTCTCAGAGTGTTGGGTTAGAAAAGAGGCGTGGAGATAGGGAGGTATTTGGGAGAACGGGTAATCAAGGCCTTTTCCCCTGAGAACCGCGACAAATCAACGGCCGGCCAAAGTGTTATTATTATTATCATGTTAGTCTGTACGCCTCTTTATGATGATTCCACATTAGATTGCCATGACTCTTTCTTTCTTTGTCTGTTTCTCTCGTTCAATATTATTTCTTAAAAAGGTTGGGGGGGGGGGGGGGGCACACGCTTCCTCGGTTCTTACGTCCTCAATCGTGAATATAACCGATCGTGAAATGCCTCTATGCACTAGATGTAAACCAAGCGTTCCCAGTGTTGCTATAAAATAAGAAAATATAGAAACAAAATCGAGATTGTTTGAAAATGGTGAAAGCATCAGAACTAAACTATGTAGAAAGAGTAGTAGTAGTAGAGCTTTATTTGCAGCACATGTATTTACATAATACTAAGTTCTACACAAATGTACTAATCATTTTATGAAATATTTATACATTATAAGAAGATATTCAGCATACATGTTCTGCAGGGAATGGCCTAGCCAGATTGGCTGTCTTCCTGTCGTTCCCTGTGGTGTGTTTGTGGATTGCATGAATGGATACAAGCAAATATAAGAAATTAGTATTGATAAACGACTTATATGCACGTTGATGATGAGGGCGTGACGAGGTAGAATGGACGTTTCACACTTGTGTTATCGATAATGGATGAAAAGATAATATATAAATATTTCGTCCTTCCACCCAGCATCGGCCACAAAAGTGTATATGAAAACATACATAGACACACATATACATATATTTTTGCATATATACGAGTGTGCACAAGTGGGCAAGTATATATATGTAATGGCCTATGGTCTCACCTATTAAACACGGGAATATCAATTAATGGAAGATCCGTGAAGTTGCAAATGCTTGAATTTAATTCATGTACATACACACACATATGTAACCGTGCTCACATACACACAATGCATTAGCATCGAGGTATACGGAAAGAACCTATATGTTGGGCTCCACAAAGTTTACTTCACTGGGATATTCTTCCAACATTTGTCTTATTATAGTTTTTTTAAAATCATTTCTGTTTGATAAATTAGTTATACGTTTGTCCATACTGTTCCATGTTTTGGGAAAGAGGCTAACAGGGAGTAGATCTAAAGATTTATTTCTTGTGTTCTTTACTTGGAGGCCACCAGAGTGTCTAGTGGCTAGTCCAGGCGTGGCCCTTTCACTGAAATAGTGATCAAATGTTTCCGGAAGGTGCTTGTGTTTCCAGTCGTGTACGAATAGCATAACATGCAAAATGTGGAGGTCCTTGAGTTTTAGAACTTTATCCTTTCGAAATAAAGGATCGATATGGGCTCTGTATTTTTTGTTGTTTATAATTCGAAGTGCACGTTTCTGCAAGAGAAATAATTTATTGATAGCTTTTGAGTGCCCCCATATCTGTATTCCGTATAGGAAATAACTATGTACAAGAGCATAGTATAAGGAAAGTAATGCGCGGTGGGGCAAAACGTTTTTAACTCTGCTAATTACATTAAGAGATCTGGAAACTTTAGAGCAGAGTTGTGAAATATGTAATTTGTAGGTCAGTTTGTCGTCGATATGTATTCCAAGAAATTTTACTGCGTTCTCATTTTCTGTTGATCCCACCATTCCTACTTGGTCGTTATTAAGGAAAATTCTTAAGTTGATAACTTTACGTTGTGGGGGGGTTAATTAGTATAAACTTACTTTTATTTGCGTTTAACTTTAATTTGTTTGTGGAGCACCATATGTGGACGTTCTCTAGTTCGGCGTTAATTGTTTCAGACAGACCATCAATGTCATGACCTGATGAGTACACTGTCGTGTCATCAGCAAATGACAATAGATTAAGGGAAGTTGAGTTGGATATATCATTAATATATAATAAGAACAGTATTGGACCTAAAATCGAGCCTTGTGGGACGCCACAACTAATGGAGGTTGAGTTTGATTTATATCCTGAACATTGTACTAACTGTGTTCGCTCGCTGAGGTAGTCCCGGAACCAACTATTGCTGAGACCCCTGATGCCGTAGTGGTTCAATTTTCCCAGGAGGATTTCGTGATTGATTGTATCGAACGCTTTGGATAAGTCGAGGAAGACGGCCAAGGTACTGTCTTTAGTTATTTTATTCTTTTCGTATGCTATGTGTTCAAGCATTTTCAGAATGGGCTGAATGGTTGTGTGACCTTTCCTGAAGCCAAATTGTTTGGAATATAAGATCTTATTACTTTCTACAAAACATATAAGTCTTTTTAACATAATTTTTTCCAAAATTTTTGAAAATACGGGAAGTAAGCTAATGGGCCTATAATTGTTTAGTATGTGTCTGTCGCCTGATTTAAAGATTGGGGTTACCTTTGCTATTTTCATTCTTTTAGGGACTATACCTGTCTGAAAGGATAGGTTGATGATATCAGAAATTGGAAGGGCTATTTCTTTAGCAACATGTTTTAGAAGAAATATCGAAATCTCGTCGCAATCCTTGCTCTTTTTGGGCTTAAAGCCTTTGATTATATCTATTACTTCGTCTGGACATGTCGGGGATATGAAAAAACTATTCTCGAAATTTCCTGTCAAATAATCCGTGTAGATCGTGGAAGTGGCAGGTATTTCCGCGCTAGTTAATCGTCCTATACTGGAAAAAAGTTATTGAATTCTGCAGCTATATCCTGAGGGTGGGAGTATTCAGTGTTGTCAGTTTTGATGTAAGTTACTGAATGTAGGTTTGTATTAGATTTCTGAATAGCCTCGTTTAGTATTTGCCAGTTTTTTTTTCATATTATTCTTATTTTTCTCTAAG
The DNA here is from genome assembly GCA_031216915.1 of Pictodentalium vernedei. Taxonomy (NCBI): domain Eukaryota; kingdom Metazoa; phylum Mollusca; class Scaphopoda; order Dentaliida; family Dentaliidae; genus Pictodentalium; species Pictodentalium vernedei. The sequence continues at coordinate 197,283,294 of CM062294.1, forward strand.
ATTGCGTTATAATAATCGGCCTTATGTCTACGTTTGATCCTGTTAAAGTTTTGAACATATGTTTTGTAGCATGTGACGTTCTCAACTGTAGGTTGCCTGAGCTGCTTCTTATATAGTTCTTGCTTTACACGGGAGGATTTTAAAAGTCCGTTTGTCATCCAGGGCTGCTGTTTGACAAACGTCCTTGAGACATTTGTCTTTTCCAAAGGGAAATGTGATTGGAATGATTCCCTGAAGAAATCTATGTAAGCATTATATGCATCTTCTGGGGATGCGAAGTCAGGTTGTTGTCTAGCCGTGCTAGTGTAGCTTTGAATCTGTTTATATTTGACGGGGAGAAGTTTCTGGTGGGTGAAGGATTCCTAGTGTTTTGGTGTTTAACACCAATTTCAAGATAGAATGTTGCAAAGTGATCGGCCAGGTCCGTTATTATTATCCCGGTTTTAATGTTTTCGTCAAAACAGTTTGTGAGTATGTGATCAATCAGAGTTGCTGAATGATCCGTAATCCTAGTTGGTTTCGTTATAGTAGGGATGAAACCGTGGCTAAGTATTGTGTCTATATATTCGTTAGTCTGTGGGTGCTGGGAGATTTTCAAGAGATCGATATTGAAGTCTCCGATAAGAAAGCATTTTTTGTTTTCGCGACTAATCTGGTCAGTAACATCATTAATGGAGGATATAAAATGATTAATATCAGCATTAGGAGCGGTATTGGGTCTGTATACTACCCCTACTATTATACTGCGTTTATGTTTCTGGGGTAATTCTACGAACAACGTTTCACAGACGTGCGGTATAAATATGGACAGATCTGTGCGAAGTTTATATGCGATCCCATTTTTAATGAAAAGACCCACCCCACCCCTTCCATCGTCGGTCCGAGTATTACGGAGCAGGCTTTGATAGCCAGGGAGGGTGTAAGATATATTGGCATTCAGTTTCCATACCTCTGTCAAACCAATCAAGTCAAATAGATTTTGGTTTTTTTTAACGTTACTGATCAGATCTATTAAAGCATCCCAGTGGGCACTGAGGCTTCTGCAGTTGATGCAGAATATCGACTGAGTTATGTCATAACCAGCAAACTTTTTACAAAACTCGTTTGGCATGAAATATGGGCATTCAATTTCAGTGATAGCACAGTCCGTGTCATCGTTGGTCGCATCACTCATCAGTCTGTTGTATTTACTTATAAAGTTGAAATTCGCATCGGTCTCTACCTCATGGAGCAATATGCTACCCGCCATTGCTATATATAAAGGTGGCAATAATTAAAGCTACAGCAGAAGTCAATGTATACATACAAGTCAGATTAAGTAAAATTTGAATGCAATCCACAAACACGATTTTAAGTGGGGAGACTATGTACAGGAGGAAAGGCAACAACCACTGTTGTTGCTGAGTGAGGATGTTTGTCATCAAACATGCATGTTGAGACTGTGGTGTATGTGGGTTGTAGAAACATGTATTTGATTTTAGTGAATACAACAGTATCATTGTGTAATGATTGTGTAATGCTTATAGAAAGTATGAGATTAAATTTCAGAGGAAGGATGCATAGGGGAAAATCAAATGACAGAATGGATGGGATAGAATGAAAAACTGCGATTGTGCTGTCTGGCACTACACAAGTATATTCTCAGTTAATAACGTATTGTTGGTGGAGGAAGAGATTGTTGGGAAGACATGACGAAAGAAAGAGAGTTATAGAGAGAGAGAGAGAGAGAGAGAGAGAGAGAGAGAGAGAGGGGGAGGGGGGAGAGGAAGAGAAGGAAAGGGAGAGAGGGGAAGAGTGGGAATATATACTCAGTTATTAACATTATATTACTAAGAGTAGAAAAGCCGGGGAGATGTAAGGGGCAGTGGCAGAATCTATGTACTGGAGACAGAGAAGTGAATTGAATTAAGAGAGATAATATATTCTCAAACAAAGATGTTGTATTTTGGGGAAAAGGACACGGTGGAGAAATGTAGGGAGGGACAGAGTGAAAAAAAAATAGGAGTAGAAGAAACTAGAAAATATAGAGAGGGGGAGGGGGAGAGAAAAGGAGAAATGGCCACGATGCAAAAATGTAGAGAGGGACAGAGTGAAAGAGTGAAAAAAATGGGAGTAGAAGAATAGGAAGAGACAGAGAGGAGGAGAGGGAAAGAGAAAAGGAGAAAGGGAGAACGCAGAATACTGCTAATATGAGGAAGGAGAAAGAGACCGGGTTAAGCCCAGTGATCGAGAATCCCAGGCTAAAGAGAGACCTAGTTACACCCAGTGAATGAAACTAGGCGAATGGAAGATGATGAATGGAGAAAATGGAATAGCAGAGAGAGAGAGAGAGAGAGAGAGAGAGAGAGAGAGAGAGAGAGAGAGAGAGGTACACACGTAATATAAACATGGGTGTATTTATAATTACAGATAAGCAAAAGCATACAAACAAAATGTAACAATATAATACAAGTATATTATCGTTTGAGCACTCAAGACCGATTTTTCGGTCCAGGGCAGAATTTTCTCCCCATTTTTGTCTCATTACAGGAGGTCTATACACTGGGCGTCGACAATAAAATAATAACAACAGTGTGCAGCCGACCGATTGCACACTGCAGCCATTATTATATTTACTCTGTGTATTAATATTGGACCGCCCTATCTCACTGTAAGTGAACACAAGGACGTTACCGTTCCAGGGAACGACTATTTAAGAACGGAGCATAAAATTTATTCAGTGGAACTGGTGTTAATTGGGCTCACACATGTCGCATGTCAGTGATGTTTCCCATTCTTTAGTGTCGATCTGCGTTGTTGGCACTTGTTGCTGCTTCTCAGCAGTCATGTTGCTGACCGGACGTTGACACATCGGGTAATTCTATAAAATTTCTTGACTGCCCCTCAACAGGTCTGACTCAGCTCGGGAGTATTTATGGAGACTTATTTTCAGGACCTAAATATATTTAAAGAAATCAGAAATGGGTTTTTGTAAACAGCATTTAACAGGAATCAGATAAAATATTGCTAGAAACCAGAAATAGCTTATGTGTACCGCATTTAATGTGTTCTATAAAGAAATCATAAATTGATATCAAACAAAGTCAGAAATGTATTGTTGCGTACTGTGTGCGAAGTATTTCACACAAATGCAAACAAAACTGAAATTTTGGAATGCTTGACCACCCGCTCATATTTCAAAACCTTTCAAACCTTGTATGGCACCCATGTCAGGATATCTGAAATACAGGTGTTTTCTACTTTCAAAAGTTTGACTCAAAATCCACTCCCCTTTTGAAATTTTTTACCCATCTACTTTTGAAGCATTTAAATTACATATGAACGTTAGGAATGCATCATCAGTGGATCTAAATAGTAATTACCAATATCTGCAATTTGCAATCAATAACCACAGGTGACTCGAAATACCTTCGCACATGTTTTGAACCTGCATTGAGTTTCAAATTTATTTTCAAAGATTTATAAAATGCGATTTCCAGCAATTCTGAAAAATGCACCCTGTGACCCCTTGGTGACCTAAGTGACCTTAACCTATCTTTTGAGCCCACATTGATTTTCGACTCATTTAGTGTTGGTCCCAAATCCAAAGATCATACATAACATGTTTGAGATATGAGAGTGACCCACTTTTAATGTTTTTGGCTCCTGCCCATTTTTTTTGTGTAAAGGTACATGTATGAACTTCAGAAACGCATTAGGGGGACATAAAATGTGATCTCCAGCGATTTTGAACAATGCACTCAATAACTTCTGAATGCCCTCAGTGACCTTGACCCATATACTAAACCTCCATTTAGTTAAACTCATTTGGTGTTGGTCCAAGGTCCATAGGTCATATTGTGCTTGAGATAGTAGTGTGACCCACATTCGAAATTTTTGGCTCCACCCACTTTTTTGATTGTAAAAATACATTATGGACTTCGGGAATGTATCAGGGGGTAATGAAATGTAATTTCCAGCAATATTGAAAGAATGAACCCAATGATCATGGGTGACCTCTGTGACCTTGCCCCATATTTTGAACCTCCATTGAGTTTGGACTCAATTGGTGTTGGTTCCAGGTCCGAATGTCATACGTACCGTGATTGGGATATGAGAGTGAGCCACTTTCAACATTTTTGGCTCCACCCTCCTTTTTGTGTTTGAAAATACGTGTGAACTTCGGGAATGCATTAAAGGGTCATAAAATATGATTTCCAGCAATTCAAAAAATGCACTCAATGACCACTGGGTGACTTTGACCCATTGAGTTTTGACTCACCTGGTGTTGGTCCCAGGTAGGGTCCTGCGAATATATAAATTTTATAGTAAATTTCCTTTCTTATTATACCTACACATTTGTTTACAACAAACTTGTACTGCAGTGGTACAACCTAACCCGGAAGAATACTCTTTATTTTCGGTTTTTCCCAAGCAATTTGGGAAAGAAAAAGTGGTGCAAAAGCACCAAGAAAAAAGCCAAATCTGGACCGAGTGCGACTGGCGTTCACCCAGTAGCTCTCTATACCAATCCACGGCTTGCGGTACCAGTGCGCAGACGTATAGCCAACGTGTCATTCCATTTGAATCCGCCAACATTGGAGTTATGTGATTATGTGATCAGCGGGGAGGAAGGATTCTTACCCGAATAAGAAGACGGGAGGGCCTCCGGTAAACAATTGTGATATGTATCATAAGAAAGAAAATTTACTATAAAATTTATATTTCTTATCAACCTACTGACAATTGATTACAACAGCTGAATAGACAATAGGAGGGGGACATAAACGGACTGTGCTGGAACTGTGGACACGAGAATTCCTAAAGAGCCATCGCATCACAAACATCGATAGAGAACAATGTGGGACGAGGCGTATGGCAATGTGTGACACACATACAGAAAGGACAGTAACAGCACACAAGGATTGCACTGGTCCTGAAAAAAGTTAATGGCGAGGATTGATAACAATAGCTGGCGCAGATGAAAGAGGCCCTAGAGAAGACAAAGGTCCTCAGACTGCTCCTGCAACTGACGCAGATAAAAGGAGGAAAAAGTAGAAGCGTATCTCCAGTAAGCTGCCTGCACAACTTGACGAAGTTAGCAAAAGCCCAGAGGTAGATAAAGCACGCGCCTCGTGGGCAGAAAAGCGATTGGTAATACAATCGTCACTCGCCAAACGAGCGTGTAACGCTCTAACAGCAAGACAAACCCATCTAGAGATGGAACGAGGGGAGTTCTTATGTCGACCAGGAATCCGGGACATTTCTAATAAACTGTCCAGTTAAGGTAAATGCGAAAGGTACGAACGGGACAGAGCAAAGGATGACTACCATCAACCGAAGGAAGAGCCCTGATACAGATAGGAGGCGGAGATGTTTTTGTATCTGATTCTTGGCTAAAAGGGAGCAATCAGTGGTAAAAGTAACACTGTTGGTGGAACTCCTGAAAAAGGCCAGATCAATCTAGCGGGCGAGAAGCTCGCTAACTCTCCTGGCTGGGGCAAAAGCCATCAGAAAAGCCGTCTTGGATGTGAGAAAACGCAAATCCACCTAGGATAATGGTTCGAACACTCCCCCCACCCCACCCCCTTACCTCCGAAGCAAAGCAGCACCCATTCCATCTTCGGGTCAGCCCCAAAACTGTAGGCCTTTTCAAAGAAAAGTGCCGAATGAGTTTGGAGAGGTACTGATTGGTGCCGATACGACGCTTCCCTACATTCGAAAAAGTCTCCGAAAGCATATACCGGTATCCCGAGAATCAAACAGGTGACCCTGCCCCGTCGGGATTGTGGGGGGATCCACTACAGGAAATTCAAAAGAGCAAGAAGCTCCTTCTGCTTGATGTGAAGAGCTGAACATCGTGAATGGAAAGACCTAGAGGATTCAACGTCGCGCCCCATCCGAAATCGCTGGCATCTGCCGTCAGAACACGATCGGACGTGGGCAAATCCAACGGAACTCCCCACATAATTCACTGAACATCCATCCACGGAAGCAGACTAGAAATGCTGGCAATTGGACCACAAGATCCAGAGGATCGATATTCGGCATGCCACGACTTAGCAGATAGTTTTGGAGAGGTCTGACATGCAGCCTACCTAAAGGAACGAGATCCGTCACCGAATCGTCACAGAGATCGAGCAGCCGGAGAATACTCCGGGCTGTCGCGGACATGGACTGGGTCAGAGTCAGGGCGAACGCCGAGAGAATAACTGCTCTCGTCCGGGGATCCTCCACCGTATTCAGGTGAGAACGGAATTCCACCCCAGATGACAAAATGACTGAGAATAGACCAAGCCCGACTTCTCGTTAACTCTAAACCCTAGCAACGAAAGCAGGTTTAACAATGTGTTGACATCAGACTCCAGAAGAGCAGCATCGGAGTGTCTCATTGAGGATGTCGTCCAGATAAGCCGAAGTGGTCACCCTGGACTGTGTGCGATGTAATGCAAGCGCATGCGACATCAGTTGAAGGCCCGAAGAGCCAGATTGAGGCCGGAAGGCATGGCCTTGAACTGGTAAAGTCGCCCCAGAAAAGCGAAACGGAGATACTTTCGCAGATCGATGCTGGAAGCGAAATCTCCCTGGCGAATGAAGCGGCGAACAGACTTGAAAATCTCCATACTGAGCTTGGGAGCAAGGGTAGACTGCTTCAGGATATTCAGATCGATAACTTGTCTGAGCCGGCCGTTTTTCTTCGGTACCAAGAATAGGCTGGAATAAAAACCCCACTAAATGAATGTTCTTGACGACATCGATCGCCCCCTTTGGCAGGAGATTGTCTATCTCCGTGATCAAAAGTTCCCGACGTGAAACGTCTGAAGGAACTGGGGTTGGAAGCGGCACACATGACAGACAGGGGAACAGAAGCAGACCCACCAAAGACGTTTATCGAAGAACAGCACGCTGCACTTCAGGAAGGGAACTACAAATGTCCAGCTCAGCGTCCCGGCGAACTATTTCCAGATTAGCGGTGTTACTGGCATGCGTGTGAGTAAGGTGTAAGAGCGCCTTGGAAAGCACACGCAAGTGAGCCTGTCTGTCGTCAAACCTATCTGGAGGCAGATAAGCAGCTAAGGCAGAGATGACATGATCCGATAGAGCTAGCATGCCCAGCATCTATCTGAGTAGCCCCAACAGAGATTCCAAAGTCACCATAGGAACAACGGCAGACTTGGGCTTGGAAAGCGCCCGGGGGAGGAGGAGTCCTGATCCAAGACCACCAAAGTCCGGCAGACTGACGGACTAGCGGAATCGTAATAACGTTAACGCACATGGGCAAAAATATATCAGCCTTGGTGAAGAACGACGTCTTCATAGTCTTGGAACTCAGCTTAAGAGTCCGATGCTGTAAAAGCCTCGACCACTTGTACCGAGTGCACGGTCGAAGGCGTCCAGAAGCAGATTGCTCCACATGCTGTAGGGGCGCGACCGATGATAGCGGCATGGTTGAAACTTCCTACTGTTCTGGTGGTTTAAGCTCCGGAAGGAACTCAAACACAACGTCGAGAGCCGCCCCCAAGTCAGAAAACTGATGGCTCTTAACGTCAGGTGTGTCGGACCCAGATCCTGAGTCGGAAGACACATAGCCCATCTCGGGCATATCAGCCGAAGCCTCAGATGATGTAGGAATACTAGCGGGATAGGAAAGCGGCCTGCTTCCAAACACGGGGACGCAGCGCCGCCTCCCGGAAACCACAAGTAGTGTCGTAGGGGCAACGGGAAGGTTCTTGGACAGGACCCCCTAAGCTCACGTTCCGCATCTGCGGGTCCGACGTGGGGAGGACCAGGCAAAGTGGCTTCACGTCAGACCCTTTTAACAAGCGGAGGGTCGCGATCCTCAAAAACGCCCGAAGCCAAACGACAGGTCTCTGCCGAAGCATCTGCAGACAGATGCGGATAGGGGTATGAAATACCCCGAGGATCTGAAGTGTGGGAACTCAGGAGAGTCGCCGCGGACCTCAGAGGGACAGAAGGTACAGGCTGCACAAAATGCGCTGGTCCCACTAAACAGGCAGAAAGACCAGAATACGCGGACGGAAGCGCAACAGAGTCCATGGTGACCCCACCGTGGACATCTGATTCCAAGACTGGGAGAACGAAGTAGAGGCACCAGCTGGCAATCCCTTCGGACTTCGCCGAGTTGGAGTTATCGAAGGTTGAGGCCGATATCCCAGTTAGCGTGTTAAAGTTTGCGAATGTTGAGGCTGATATCCTACGGACAAATGAGCAGAAATCCATGCAAACCCCTGCAGGTATACGTAATCGCTGGCTGAAACGGAGTCCGAATACGTCACTGACAGAGCAGCAGCAGGAATGGATACATTGGTAGCTGTTGACAATGACTGAAAAGCGAAGAGAGCAACAGAGCTCGGCTTCAAAGAAGTAAGCACAACCCTAGTGAATCAGATGTCGACTGGAGAGGGACAACAGTCCCGGAACCAGGCATCTCTTAGTCAGAAATGTCAGACATACCACGGTATCCAACGCCAGAAAAGACTACAAATCCCCCACAGAGGGGGGAAGAATTCTCTCCAGACAAGGTCGTGTCGGGAGGCACCAAACGACTGCTTTCCCTTTACCCGCGGGAGGAACGACCACGAGTACCTACTACGCGGTTTACTGAAGCCCAAAAGGTGGACGGCCAAGAGCCAAACAGCCCACTGGGTCTTTCAGCCGAATACCCATTGCACGTGGAGCATGAAGCATGGGAGTCCTAAACATGCTTCGGTAACAAACACTGCCCGCAAGGAGCCGTCCTAGGCTTATCTGGGGAGAGCAATTTAGATGTGAAGGTGAGCCCAAACAAAAAATATATCAGGACATCCCCAGCTACCAGAGGAAGGTGGCAGGAAACTAGGGCCCGACGGGAACACAAGAGTACCCCAAAAGCCAAAAGGGGTAAAACAGACAGAAATTCGACCCACAACGCAGGGCAGAAAAGAAGACACAACAGCCCTCCCAGGGGCGGATCCAGGATTTTATAAGGGGGGGGGGGGTGCTATTGTTGGTCGGCAAGCGCCGAAGGCGCGCAGTGTGACGGCGCTCTGCGCCGTCCTTGCGAGCGCCGAAGGCGCGAAGCAATTAGCGGGGGGTCTCCCCCAGAAAAAAATTTGAATTAGGAACCCATCAGATGCTATCTGAGACATATTCTGGTCATATATTTGTCTTTTCCCTTAAACCTATTTTCTGCAGATTTGGCTTGAAATTTGGTAAAAACAATTATGGTACTGACACTGCCCAATGAAAAACAAAATAATCATTCGAAATTGTTATCTACCAAGAAGCAAATATAATCACCCCTGGACTTTGCATCAAATTAACTGAAATGCGGGGATTGCCTGGAAGAAACATAATAATTTTCACCATGACATACCTGTTGTACGCAGGGGCGACAGAAGTTCCAAGAAGTATGAGTGTGTGTAGGTGGGTGAATGTGTGGATGGGTGGGTGCCACTGGGTGAGTGGCTGAGGGGGGGGGGGGGTCACATTTCTTCTGGTTTGAGATGCATATACTATTTAAAAATTAAACACCCCAAAGGCAGATTTAGACGGGGGCGCACGTGGCGTGCGCCCCTCTATTTTCTCAGAAATCATTTCTGAGAAAATAGAGGGGCGCACGCCGCGTGCGTCCCCGTCTATTAATCAGATATAAAAAGTATATGTCGTTGAAAATTATTTTGTTAGAATTGACTGAAGCGTGCCAAAGGCAAAGGCACGCCCCAGTAAATTCTAATAAAATAAATGAAGCCAGTACGTACTATAAATTAATAGTATGTGCACACTTGCATCACAACAGTTTGTGACCATATAAGTATAGAGGGCGACGTCCCTCTATTTGAAAATCCTCGATCCGCTTCTGAAACACCCAAGTTCTGTCTCAGTTTGTGCGCTTCTACCGTGCTATGTACAAACTTGTACACTGTGTAATTTAAATACATTGTTCCATCAACTGATCTTAACTGGTAAGTAGCTTAATTATTTTATTCATGTTATCGAAGAAAAAAGATGTCCTGTTGCTCTGTAACATTAAATTGTTTCAGTTTACTAGAGAATGCTTGTAGGCATTATCCAGCAAGTTCAACTGTTGCGACAATTTAATATTTAACAAAGAGCATTTAACATTGGTGAATCATTCACCAATGTTAAATGCTCTTTGTTAAATATTAAATTGTCCCATTCAATCATCTGTCATAGTGTAAAACTATTGCTGAAGGCGAACGTCACTATAGCATCACTGATTCAGCTGTACTGATATACGTGGAAACTTTGTCCATAAGACCGTAAATATATGGATGACATTGGAATCAGCTCGTCAACTGATTCAAATGCCATCCATATTTGTATGGATATTGGTATATTTTAATTTTTTTTTTTAAGAAATTCACAATTTTGGGAAAAGCTGTGATTGGTAACTGGTTAAATTCCAGGCACATTCTTATAACAATTACATTTTATTGAAATTAAATCTTCAAGATAGATTATTGGAGGCTGGATCGGAAATACAGTAATCGCGTATGCTTATTACAGTAACACTTGTGATTGGAATGAAGTTCTCACTCTTTCAGAATGTCTGCAAATTCAAGTTTTCTTGGATGACTGTGAGTAGTGAGTAGGCGTGGGTGTGTGTGCGGGGGGCGGGGGGGGGGGGCTCGAGCACCCAGAGCACCCCACCCCTGGATCCGTCCCTGCCTCCGCTGACACCTAACTCCAGTATAAGCAGTATCCAAAAGGATAGCATATGTAAAACAGAGACCGAAGAACACAATACGCGGAAATCGCGCGCAAAATCGTCACAGAAAAAAAAATCTATATTCACGAAAAAAATACAGTGAATAAACGAGAGAATATACAATACACACCCCCTGTATGTCTGAATGGTGAAGCGACTGCTTATGAATCCATTACACAGTACAGGAACATCGTCAGTATCGAGTCAATAGGTATCAGAGATGAGAGCAAAATCAAATGCATCTTCACAAGATGGCGGAACCGCGGTTTATTACAGAGAAGAGCATCTACTGGATATGCGCCGGTCGCACTCGGCCCAATTTTTTCTTAATTTTTCTTGGTGCTTTTACCACACCTTTTCTTTCCCAAATTGCTCGGAAAGAACCGAAAATAGAGAGTATCCTTCCGAGTCGGTCCTTCCACTGTAGTACAAGTCTGTTATAAACAAGTGTGAGTAGGTTGATAAGGATTTCGAGATTCGATTCGATGTCTATATCGTACGTCTGCTTCGAGATCGATCCCAAATCAGTCTGAAGATTCGATTTACCGAATTTCTCGTGCTTAGTGCAATTTGTTACGTTTCCAACGTAAACTGGATAGAACTGACACTAGACTATTCGTTCATTTAAGCTCAATTCATATTTAATTGAGTAATTGACAATGTTTAATTGTTAGGTTAGTACTATAGAACGTCCACGGGTCGTTCACGATGTGAGTTAATTTCACGGGTCTACTTATTAATGAATATTAATCTTCGGTTAGGAAAGAGGTCAGAATATCCAGTTTGTTAAGACTAATTGTGCATTTTTGTAGTGATAGTACAACGTTAACACCGAAAACTATACAATCCCATTACCAAAAGCAGACTCAAACTTAAAAGTCAGGCAGTACCATCGACCATGATCAATGGTATTAACAAGTGACAGGTAACAAAGACCGTCACCAGGCGTGACCGATTAATAGGGTGTTAGGTCTTTTCATTCCTTTACCAGTTCATCCCCCGGGTCGTTTCTTTCTTTTACCATTTCATACAGAGTCGCGTCGAATTGAGTCGTTTCGTATCCATTCAAACAGTCTGGAGTATGAGAGAGATGTGGTGACCGAGTGGATTCATGTTCAGGTCTCTCATGCCTGAGGTCACAGGTTTAATCTCTAGTCGGGAGAGATTCCAAGATGACCGAACACTCTCTGGCAACATGAAATGTGGTATTAATGTTACTACAACGTACAGCCCTATCGTACTATAAATACAAATACTGCTGAAACACTCGATATAACGAAGAAGAGAAGCAGCAATTAATATATACACCTGGAACTTCGATATAACGAAGAAGAGAAGCAGCAATGCACAATTTAATATATACACCTGGAACTTAATTAAGCACCCCCTGTTTTTTCGCAGTGGTGTTAATAGAAACTGACATTACTTCCATGCCATCTTGCAGATGGCCAAAAGTGATTGTTTGCGGAAAAAATGGTCTATTGACAAATGAAAGACAACACAATGATGAAAATATGCAGCATTTTAAAGGGGCTAATTACACATATCTGTCACTAATGATTTTGATGGTAAAATGTTCTCTCGACAAGTATGGTGATGGAAAGGTCCATGATAAAACAATGCCGGTAATTACAGACCGGTGATCTCCTGAACACAATGGCAGTGCTTGACGTCAGTAGCCCGTGTATCCACCACGTGACCGAATGACAGCCTGTCCCCTCCTCCTAATGCTACCAGTGAACTTCCGATACGGCCCAGAGGCAACTCTTGCAACTCCTCGTGCAACGCAGCTTCTAAATCGGCCAAATTCTGTACAGGCGGATCCCTTGATTGCACACGACGTTCACGAAAGTCCCAGATTTGTTCTAAGGGATTCAAATTGGGGCTCATTGCAGGCCATGGTAGTGTTGTAATAGTGTTGTTCTGAAGGAATGCTCTCAAAAGCATGGGAAAGATGTGGCTTGCATTGTCGCCCATGAAAACAGGGCGGGTAGCCAAAGGGTGGTTGTCAAAATGAGGCACACCAACCAGATTGAGAATGTCCCGGATGTACTGATCACCATTGAGATTCCCACGTACAGTCACCATATCAAGTTACAATCATGAGATCCCCAGATAATTAATGAACCCCCACCATAGGAAACAGTAGGTCCGATGTTCCTGGGCACGTAAGCAGTATTTCTATGCCTCCACATTATCATGTGACCATTTGTGACGTGAAGCAGGGACCCACTCTCGTCTGACCAATGGACTCTCCTCCACATCCTGAGATTCCAATGTTGTCGTTCCAAACACCACTCCAAACATCGTCTTTGATGCTGATCGGACAGAGCGGGACGCGTGATGACCATTCTGGGCCTCATACCCAGCACTTTGGAACAGTTTCGGGCAGTTTTGTTGCACAAACACCTATTGGGGAGCCAAAAGGCGTTTGAAAACCTCACTTGAAGCAAAGGGTTTACACCTAGCGAGGCGTACCAGGCTCCGATCTTGCCGATGAGAGGTCTCTTGGAGTTGTCCGGGCCCTGGTCGGTCCTTAACATAGTTCGTTCGTTGATGTTTTCGGACAAGTTTGCTGATGACAGAATGACTATAGCCAAGTTGCCTTCCAATAGCTTTGAATGACAAGCCTGTTGCATGCATGCCAACGATTTGCCGCCTTAATGCCCCTGACAGTCTCCTCCTTGGCATGTCAACATTTATTGATAAAAGAAGTGACAAAATTTCTTGTTTTATACCCAGATATTGCATGTGGATGATAGTATTTTATGTGACATTCGTGGGAAGCATTCTTCACGTGGACGTGAGGATGTGTTTGGGGTACGTTATTAACCAGAATCATCATGTTTCACAAGATGAAATGTACTGCAAGACGTAGCAATTATTAAAACATAATAATCAGTAACAGCAATTTCTCTGTCATTAAACATTTCAGGGGGTGCTTAACTGGTTAAGTGCTGGAAGCCACTATCAGGGCTTTCAAAAAATTAGGGTACTAGACCAATAGTATACATTTTCCCTGCTCTTGTTTCATATTCAGTCAAACACAAATAATATTTTCTTTATATAAATTTGTACTATTACAAATTATTGGAGAGTGCCTGTGGGCACTCTCCAATAATTTGAAATAAAACAAATTTTGAATAAAAATTCAGTCCACCCAAAATAATTTAGCCCTCAACCAGTTAATTAAGTCCCAGGTGTATAGTAAATAAACATCCCCAAACGTACCCACCCAACTGCCCCCCCCCCCCTCTGCCTGCCCCCGCACTGTCTAAAATAAATAAATAAATAAATAAATAAATAAATAAATAAATAAATCCAGTACCAGTTTTGCTCGTACAAATATTAGTACCGTCAGACAAAATTCATTTTCTGATTAATTTCGTACTTTTCTGTACTCACCTTCCCTGAGTAAGATTGGTATACCTTTTCAATCTCAGATTTAACCCTCAAGCACAATGAGAGTGAGAATAAGTGTACCATTTGGAAATACCCAAATTATCCAACTTTGGTTACTCTCTACTATCATTTTGGAATGGGTTAATTTGAGACACTTTGCTTTGCTCTATGCAGAGGTGTTTAATCAATAAATCCGGCTTTAGTTATGTTCTGGGACTTAATGAAACATGTGCTTTGGCCAATTAAAAGTAGCACTGTCTGCAAAAAATGATTTTGAGTGAATACTCACTTGTCCAAAAACAAAAAGGAAAGAGCTCTTTGAGCTTTCCATAACTGCTTTCAAAAATCAATGGGGAACAAATTTTGTGTTATATGTTTTGGTGTTCCGTGTTATCCAACACCAGTTTGGCCGTACAAATATGAATACCGCCAGGAAAGAAAGCACATTTTCTCACTGGTAGACTGTTTGACTTCTATGATAGAGGTCCCGAGTTTGATCCCTCTCTGGGACGACCCACGTAATGTCTTTGGGCAAGGCACTTTATCCCGGTTTATAACATGGGGCCACGATGATGCCATGTACTAAGGCGTACTGCATGTCAATGGTGCACATGTCTTCAACCGCTGGTACCCTGCTTCAGCGGAGCTTGAACATAATTAGAATGTTAAGCTGACAGTTGCTCGTCGACGCTCGCTGGTTCTCTCTGAGTCCTCCGACTTCCCCCACCCGTAAAACTGTGACGGTCACGATTAGCCATTGTGAATAAGTATGTGACCGCAAACACCAATAAATAAATACCGTCAGGGAAACCCTCTGTGAAATCCTTCCGTCAATAAATAGCAAAGTAGTAATGTAATGCAAGAAATATTAACAAGCTGTTCAACATCCCTTTAATCAACTCATTTTGACTTGAATTGTACCCATCACTGTGTATACTAGCTCTCTAGATGGTTTAAACCATATTAAATAAACAACTAATTTGTGCATGACAGTAACTCATATTACATGTATTTCATTGTATCTGAAACAGATATGTTGGAAAAATTGTGAAATCATGGAGTAGGAAGCGTACCCTCGTTTGTTGACAAATCCCATACATTCACAAACAGACAGAATGATAGAGAATAAATTGATTATTGATATTTAAGGTCACTTTCAGCATCTACAGCTATATCATGACCATAATATAGGTATTTATTCCAAGTCCAGGCATTCATTGCATAGGCGTACAGGGCTATTTTTCAGGGGGGGGGGGGGATGAATCCTTTTAGCCCCAAAAAGTTGAATCTCAGAAGGAAATGCCAAAAGTGGGTATTGGAGGGGGGATCTCCCTCCCATTGAGTACCTGGAGAGAACCACCGAGCAATGGCAAGCGACTCAGACTCCCCAACATACTAACTCCACAAAAGCAGGGTTAGCATTGGTTGAAGACAAGTACACCCTCAAAGTACCCTTAGTACACATCGCCATCATGCCCCACCCCCCTCCCTCCCCCCACGTGGGAAATTAAATTGGGGTGAAGTGTCTTGCTCAAGGACACAATGTGGTTGCCACAGGCGGGATTCGAACCGAGGACTTCTTGGATTGCAACAATCATCTCCACCTTCTGAGCCACCGTGCTCCCGTAATATGCAATAACAGAACTCTTTATATGTACTTGTGTGATTATAAATGAATAATATTAACGTGGATACGGTTCCACTGAATCAACTTGTACAGTATAATGGTCAGTTTACTTGCAACTTCTAAGTGATGAGATAGGGAAACAACATTTTGTGTGGGAAACCACAATGTTTTGTGGTCATTTCTGGCAACTAAATTGTCCGACATTTCCTGGCATATTGGCTGAAAAATCGGCTCCTTCCTGACTCGGGGGTGGGTTGGGGCACAGTCCTTCATGAAACCCCGGCCCGTACGCCCATAATTCATATGTAGTAATTTTTTCCAAAGCAGAAAGGGCATCGCTTGTTTTGCTTTCTATGAAAATATTCTGTAATTATTGAAGAGCAAATTTTGTGTTAAATGTTTTGGTGTCCTGCTGTATCTCAAATATCTGTTTTGGCTGCATAAAAACTAGTAGCATCACAAAAAGTTTGATTTCCACTAAATTTTTTGTTTTCAAAACTGATCGATAGTTTTGTATACAATACTGTTTGCCTTTTCACATTAAAAAGTTGGGAAAGCCCGTAATTTGTCCAACAAATTACAATTCTCTAGTTGTATTTTGCTTTTGCTTGTCTAGCATAAATTCAGAATTCGGTCTCATATATTCGCAAGTTGCCCCAAACAAAGGAAATGGAAATAATCTATTTTACCAGAGACCCGAAATAAATGCAAGCGGGTCCAGTTACTTACTATATATATAGGTACACACACTTCATCAAATACTTTTATAATTTCGTCAATTTGCCGTCAAGTTCGGGGGATTAGTCCCTTCTAAGCGGCTTTCATTTTTGACTAATTCATATTCCGTTACCTTAAGTGCCGTACCAATGTGTACCGCATCATGGAATCGTAAAATTTAGAGTCACGCTTATCCTAATTGTTAAATGGGAATTAGAAAATTGGTCCGATTCATTCAAGTACCGCTAGTGAAAAAATAAATATAATCTTTTTATACCTTCCTTGCGTAGTAATAATTCCCCCCTCCCGCCCGATCCTTCCAGTGTGTGTAAATGTCTTGTCCCAACCCACCTTTGAAGCATATAATATGCCCCCCCCCCCCCACTGACCTGTATGCGGCCCCTGCTATAATGTCTACACTGATAATTGTCGGCTAGGTTGTCCTTGCACCCCCATCCAATCCCCCCATACGCACCGCTAGTGAAAAAATATAATCTTTTTATACTTTTCTTGCGTAGTAATAATCCCCCCCCCCCGCCCGATCCTTCCAGTGTGCGTAAATGTCTTGTCCCCACCCACCTTTGAAGCATATATATGCCCCCCCCCCACACTGACCTGTATGCGGCCGCTGCTATAATATCTACACTGACAATTGTAGGCTAGGCTGTCCTTGCACCCCCATCCGCCACCCCCATACGCATGATATACGCACCTACATATACACAATGATCATAATCTCACAACATATACACGCTATGTTCAACACCAACACACCTTTAGATGTAATTGCTCTTCACTCTAATTCCCCCCCCCCCCCCCCCCCCCCCCCCCCCATCAGCACGATTATAAATGAGAATATTTCGATTCATTATTGTCTAATGAGCCCTCTGGGTTCCAGTGTTTGAAATTTGTTAATCAAAAATGCTTAACGACCCCACCTGTAAGATGTATTTTTTTGATTTATTTGTTCAATCCCAATAATCTTAACATTGTTTATACTATAGATTTCTACTCAGATGGTTTTGCATTCTCTCATACAATTTTGTCCCCGTCAAAATAACCTCAAGTTTTATTGTACTCAGATGGTTTCGAATATTCTCTCATACAATTTTGTCCCAACCCCCATCGGTCATCTTCAAGATGCCACTGATTCGATTCGAGGTTCATAATTGAAATAATTATAATAATAAGAGCCACTTTGTGCGTAGATCCCGAGGAGGGTGGAAAGTCCGCCTGATGGGTGTTTTAGTGATAAGCAACTCTGCAAGTAAGGTAAGTAGTATGTCATGCACGTTTGAGGGAAAGGTTGGGGGACCTCGGTGGGGGACCTCGGAAGTGACGTCATGTCACGTGACGTAGTGGCGCCATGTTGTGTTGTCATGGTAACCCGCGTGAGCGGCCATGTTGTGACGTCATCTCCATAGTGATACGTGGTGTTAGTGCGCATGCGCAGCGCGTGTTGTTAGGGTGATACGAGCTTCCGTCGTCCATTTTGTATACTGGAAGCCGCCATATTGGTTTCTATGGTAGCACGTGATTACTATGTTACCTAAGGCCTACAATAGGATAGGGGTATGTTCGGTGGGTATGTTCGATTGAATCGGAGTAAATCTGATTACCACAAACAACCCGACAATCCCCCAAATCACCAAAATCCACCCAAAATCACCGAAATTGACTTTATTTCCCCAATTGATCGGCTTAGCACGTAGTGCTATAGTACCGAGAGGGTATCGGGGGTGCATTCGACTGAAGTGGAGTAATGTTATGGCTTAGAATTCTCCCAGAATCCCTTTTTGGATCCCTATCCCATGACGTTGTTCCCATTAAAAGACACGTTCCTTTGGTCATTATCCAGAATTCTCTGCTTCTAACTATATATGCAATACTTCTCGTCTATCTGGCCCGGTTTCTTTATCCTGGAGTATACTCCAGTTGCGTAGAAGAGCCTATTATTTGGAACAGCTTTGCTTATTATTACTATATTTAGCTATTCTAGTCTATTCTTGTTAGTTCTGACCCTATTCCAAGTACTCTTGTTATTTCATTTATCTAGATCATTTATATAAATTATAACTAACCAATCAGATTGCTTGATTTCCAATAACCTGTATGCAGAGTTATCTCCCTTCTGTACAACAAAAGCCAATATCATTCCCAAAGCCAATATCATTCCCAAAGCCAATAAGCTATCGAGCAGTTACTGATAAGTCATTGCTCGAACGACTCGAAGCCCATCGAGCAAATGAGCCTAAGAGCAATTGCTCCATGAGCAATTGCTCGAACGACTCGAAGCTCATCGAGCAAATGAGCTATCGAGTAATTGCTCGTTCGAGTGACTCCTCGACGACTCTTAGACTCATTTCAGTATTTGAGGATACCTATGGCCCAGGTATTGTATTATTTGAGGATACCTATCGAGGATACCTTTTATAGGATACTTATCTGAGGATACTATTACCTGTACCACAAGACATACCTATCCCAAATATCCCTTATAAGCCATCGAGCAAGTACACCCTCAAAGTACCCTTAGTACACATCGCCATCATGCCCCACCCCCCTCCCTCCCCCCACGTGGGAAATTAAATTGGGGTGAAGTGTCTTGCTCAAGGACACAATGTGGTTGCCACAGGCGGGATTCGAACCGAGGACTTCTTGGATTGCAACAATCATCTCCACCTTCTGAGCCACCGTGCTCCCGTAATATGCAATAACAGAACTCTTTATATGTACTTGTGTGATTATAAATGAATAATATTAACGTGGATACGGTTCCACTGAATCAACTTGTACAGTATAATGGTCAGTTTACTTGCAACTTCTAAGTGATGAGATAGGGAAACAACATTTTGTGTGGGAAACCACAATGTTTTGTGGTCATTTCTGGCAACTAAATTGTCCGACATTTCCTGGCATATTGGCTGAAAAATCGGCTCCTTCCTGACTCGGGGGTGGGTTGGGGCACAGTCCTTCATGAAACCCCGGCCCGTACGCCCATAATTCATATGTAGTAATTTTTTCCAAAGCAGAAAGGGCATCGCTTGTTTTGCTTTCTATGAAAATATTCTGTAATTATTGAAGAGCAAATTTTGTGTTAAATGTTTTGGTGTCCTGCTGTATCTCAAATATCTGTTTTGGCTGCATAAAAACTAGTAGCATCACAAAAAGTTTGATTTCCACTAAATTTTTTGTTTTCAAAACTGATCGATAGTTTTGTATACAATACTGTTTGCCTTTTCACATTAAAAAGTTGGGAAAGCCCGTAATTTGTCCAACAAATTACAATTCTCTAGTTGTATTTTGCTTTTGCTTGTCTAGCATAAATTCAGAATTCGGTCTCATATATTCGCAAGTTGCCCCAAACAAAGGAAATGGAAATAATCTATTTTACCAGAGACCCGAAATAAATGCAAGCGGGTCCAGTTACTTACTATATATATAGGTACACACACTTCATCAAATACTTTTATAATTTCGTCAATTTGCCGTCAAGTTCGGGGGATTAGTCCCTTCTAAGCGGCTTTCATTTTTGACTAATTCATATTCCGTTACCTTAAGTGCCGTACCAATGTGTACCGCATCATGGAATCGTAAAATTTAGAGTCACGCTTAAAGAGCAATTGCTCCATGAGCAATTGCTCGAACGACTCGAAGCTCATCGAGCAAATGAGCTATCGAGTAATTGCTCGTTCGAGTGACTCCTCGACGACTCTTAGACTCATTTCAGTATTTGAGGATACCTATGGCCCAGGTATTGTATTATTTGAGGATACCTATCGAGGATACCTTTTATAGGATACTTATCTGAGGATACTATTACCTGTACCACAAGACATACCTATCCCAAATATCCCTTATAAGCCATCGAGCAGTTACTGAAAAGTCATTGCTCGAATGACTCGAAGCTCATCGAGCAAATGAGCCTAAGAGCAATTGCTCCATGAGCAATTGCTCGAACGACTCGAAGCTCATCGAGCAAATGAGCTATCGAGTAATTGCTCGTTCGAGTGACTCCTCGAACGACTCTTAGACTCATTTCAGTATTTGAGGATACCTATGGCCCAGGTATTGTATTATTTGAGGATACCTATCGAGGATACCTTTTATAGGATACTTATCTGAGGATACTATTACCTGTACCACAAGACATACCTATCCCAAATATCCTTTATAAGCCATCGAGCAGTTACTGAAAAGTCATTGCTCGAATGACTCGAAGCTCATCGAGCAAATGAGCCTAAGAGCAATTGCTCCATGAGCAATTGCTCGAACGACTCGAAGCTCATCGAGCAAATGAGCTATCGAGTAATTGCTCGTTCGAGTGACTCCTCGAACGACTCTTAGACTCATTTCAGTATTTGAGGATACCTATGACATGGCTACGTATCAGTTGAGGATACCTTTTGGGGATACTAAATTGAGGATACCTTTGACCTGGTATTGTTGGAGGATACCTGTTGTAGAAACCTTTCATCTGTGTACTTCTGTTATTCTGCCCCATATCTCATCCATTACGTCCTAGCTATACCTATCTCAGTCTCGACTATAACATTGATCAAGGTTGAATCAGATGTCTCCTGTATACATATAAGGCATTCCGTAATTGAGATTCCTAGCCGAGTCCGTAAAAGTTGGATTCCGTGATTTGTCATCGACACTCGAGGGTATGGAAATGGATTGATAACTGAACAGAGACAACCAGCCACTACAAAACAGCAAAGGTACAACAGAACGAAGATCCAATAGAACCAAGATGTAAACATAACAAAGTGTAAGAATGTCAAACTAGTCGGATTGATCGAACTGGTTGGACAGACTGAACAGATCTGCTCAAATACAATCAAGATGGAAGTGAATTGACCATAAAAATGAACTCAAATATAACCCTCTTGAACTGTTTGAATGAACTTTATGTAATTAAAACCTCTTTGAAGTCCAGAAAGTTTTTAACTATAACCTAAATGAAGGTATTAACCCCTTTGAACTGAATGAATGCACTATAACCTAAATGAATGTATTAACACCCCTTTGAAGTCCAGAAAGTTTTTGAACTATAACCCCTATGACGGTATTAACACCCTTGAACTTTTTGAATGAACTTTTTATATCTAATATAAATAAACACCCTTTGAACTGAACGACATTTAACTGAATAAATTTTAAACTTAATGAACTACAACCCATTGAACTAAATTATTCCAATAGGGAAGTGGGATACCCTCGAGTGTCGATAACAAATCACGGAATCCAACTTTTACGGACTCGGCTAGGAATCTCAATTACGGAATGCCTTATATGTATACAGGAGACATCTGATTCAACCTTGATCAATGTTATAGTCGAGACTGAGATAGGTATAGCTAGGAAGTAATGGATGAGATATGGGGCAGAATAACAGAAGTACACAGATGAAAGGTTTCTACAACAGGTATCCTCCAACAATACCAGGTCAAAGGTATCCTCAATTTAGTATCCCCAAAAGGTATCCTCAACTGATACGTAGCCATGTCATAGGTATCCTCAAATACTGAAATGAGTCTAAGAGTCGTTCGAGGAGTCACTCGAACGAGCAATTACTCGATAGCTCATTTGCTCGATGAGCTTCGAGTCGTTCGAGCAATTGCTCATGGAGCAATTGCTCTTAGGCTCATTTGTTCGATGAGCTTCGAGTCATTCGAGCAATGACTTTTCAGTAACTGCTCGATGGCTTATAAGGGATATTTGGGATAGGTATGTCTTGTGGTACAGGTAATAGTATCCTCAGATAAGTATCCTATAAAAGGTATCCTCGATAGGTATCCTCAAATAATACAATACCTGGGCCATAGGTATCCTCAAATACTGAAATGAGTCTAAGAGTCGTCGAGGAGTCACTCGAACGAGCAATTACTCGATAGCTCATTTGCTCGATGAGCTTCGAGTCGTTCGAGCAATTGCTCATGGAGCAATTGCTCTTAGGCTCATTTGCTCGATGGGCTTCGAGTCGTTCGAGCAATGACTTATCAGTAACTGCTCGATAGCTTATTGGCTTTGGGAATGATATTGGCTTTGGGAATGATATTGGCTTTTGTTGTACAGAAGGAAGATAACTCTGCATACAGGTTATTGGAAATCAAGCAATCTGATTGGTTAGTTATAATTTATATAAATGATCTAGATAAATGAAATAACAAGAGTACTTGGAATAGGGTCAGAACTAACAAGAATAGACTAGAATAGCTAAATATAGTAATAATAAGCAAAGCTGTTCCAAATAATAGGCTCTTCTACGCAACTGGAGTATACTCCAGGATAAAGAAACCGGGCCAGATAGACGAGAAGTATTGCATATATAGTTAGAAGCAGAGAATTCTGGATAATGACCAAAGGAACGTGTCTTTTAATGGGAACAACGTCATGGGATAGGGATCCAAAAAGGGATTCTGGGAGAATTCTATGCCAGAACATTACTCCACTTCAGTCGAATGCACCCCCGATACCCTCTCGGTACTATAGCACTACGTGCTAAGCCGATCAATTGGGGAAATAAAGTCAATTTCGGTGATTTTGGGTGGATTTTGGTGATTTGGGGGATTGTCGGGTTGTTTGTGGTAATCAGATTTATTCCGATTCAATCGAACATACCCACCGAACATACCCCTATCCTATTGTAGGCCTTAGGTAACATAGCAATCACGTGCTACCATAGAAACCAAGATGGCGGCTTCCAGTATACAAAATGGACGACGGAAGCTCGTATCACCCTAACAACACGCGCTGCGCATGCGCACTAACACCACGTATCACTATGGAGATGACGTCACAACATGGCCGCTCACGCGGGTTACCATGACAACACAACATGGCGCCACTACGTCACGTGACATGACGTCACTTCCGAGGTCCCCCACCGAGGTCCCCCACCGAGGTCCCCCAACCTTTCCCTCAAACGTGCATGACATACTACTAAGGTACCCTTTTCAAATTGTAGGGGAACTAGAAAGCACTCGATCGAGGTGGATACCCATGTCTGTAAGTGAACATCCTTTATTTCGATAACCATCTGGCCATGCCCTTTGCATCTAGAGATGAATAGCTCTGAGGTCAACATGATAATGAAAGTGCGTGGCTCCTGCATAAACAGGTACGTGTTTTATGTTTTAAAGACGTTTGTGACCTGTGACCTTGACTTTGATCTCCGAAACAGTAGGTGTTCGGATCTTAACAACTACCATACCTGTACCAAACTGGTGCAGAATGGTGCAATGGGATTATTTTTATCTTTTCGCCTGGAGGGTGAACAGACAAACTCTGTACCAACCACTTTTGTAATACAACCACTTTAGCAATAAAATTTATTACAAAAGCGGTTAACGCGTACTAACCACTTTTGCAATAAAACCACTTCTGTAATAAACTAACCATTATTGTAATAAACTCATTTCGGTGATTAATCACGGGCGTGGGGTGGGGTGAGGGACTAGTTTACCTAAACATGTTTGTGTGTCGTTCAATGGAATAACGTGTCCATTCGCCTATTGAAACTTGGTAGTGACTGAAGAAAGTACGAAAGCACTTTTACAATAAACTTTATTACAAAAGTTGTTATCGCGTACCAACCACTTTTGTAATAAAACCACTTTTGTAATAAACTAACCATTATTGTAATAAACTCATTTTGGTGATAAATCACGGACGTCCATTTTATAGTTGGACATTGGGGTGAGGTTAGGGACAAGTTTATCTAAACATGTTTGTATGTCGTTCAATGGAATAACGTGTCCATTCCATTGACCTGTTGAAATTTGGAAGTGACTGAAGTAACCACTTTTGCAATAAACTTTATTACAAAAGTGGTTATCGCGTACCAACCACTTTTGTACTAAACTAACCATTATTGTAACACACCTATTTTTGTGATGAATAATGGACGTTCATTTTATAGTTGGACATTGGGGTGGGTTGAGAGCTAGTTTACCTAAACATGTTTGTGTGTCGTTCAATGGAATAAAGTGTTCATTCACCAGTTGAAACGTGGCAGTGTCTGGAGAAAGTACGCAACCACTTTTGCAATAAACTTTATTACAAAAATGGTTATCGCGTACCAACCACTTTTGTAATAAACTGACCATTATTGCAATACAGCTATTTTTGTGATGAATCACGGACGTCCATTTTATAGCCGGACGGTGTGTTTGTTTGGAGAGGAGAGGGTAGCACAAAGTAGCGTCAAATCTATTCCCAAATTTGGTGGGCGCTAAAATCTTACTGCACACGGATGGATGGGGAAAGCTTGCTTTGACGCCTATCGTTTTTGATATATCTGCCCGAATTCCTTCTACGGGCGCAATTTGTTTTAAACCCCGTAGTTCCTATCGATCTTGTTGTCCCTTTTTATAGGTCGGGTTGAATTCTTCCGCACACTGTTAACCCCAAATGAGGCGAGAAAATTAGATTGGTGTTAGTAAGTTATCACAATACAGGTGGACGTGCATCAGCCACCAACATCGCTAAAGATAAGCTCCGTTGAACCCGGTTATTCTATTGATGGGGTGACCATTCAGTGATTGATTTGGATTAACACTTCGTGCCCTTGAGCAAGGTACTTTACCTCGACTGCTCGCATGTGGAGTGGGTGGGGGAAGCTGACGGCGTTCTGAGATGGACTGGTGTGCACGCGTCTTGCATGTGGAGTAGGTGGGGGAGCTGACGGTTTTCTGAGATGGACTGGTGTGCACGCGTCTTAACCTTAATTATCCTGACTGTGTTGTGCAGTGCGTAGTACTGATGTACAGTGCGTGGTGCAGTCTTGGATTATGTGACGCTGAAGACGTTATAGGGTCTCGTCGTTGCTTGGTGGTTCTCTTCTGGTACATCGGCTTCCTCCACTCATAAAACAGTCACCGACACAAAATGACTCAGACTATATAAGTGTAAAACACCAATAAATAAATAAATAAATAAATAAATAAATAAATAAATAAATAAATAAATAAATAAATAAATAAATAAACCCACTGAATACCGTTTTTCGTCGTATGGAACAATGAATGCTGTGAAAATGAGCACATAGCGCGCAAAATCATATGTCTCAAAATGAAGATTATGAAACTGAGTTCAATGCGTGCAAAATCATACGTATCATAGCCTTATTTCGATATTTTTGGATCCACCGAGTCACTAACTAGGACTCAATAAATGGATTCTAAGGGAAAATCGTTCTACATAAGTGTACAGGCACTTTCTGCTTTCAATGGAGACAACTCTTGTTATTTTTTTAAACAATAAACAGAGAGGGAAAATGGAAGGAGAGGAGCCTCCGCCGCTTCTAGCGCCCCTAGGCCCCTGGTTTCTGCTACCTGACCGCCCTTGCCCCTTGCCGCCCATACGTCAAGAGCCTCTGGTTCCCTGCCGCCTCTGCCGCCTCACCTCCAGAGCTCCTGTTCCCCTTAGCCCCTGCCTCTGCCGTCCATCGTGTCTGGAAGACCCGATATTTTCAGAAAAATTTCCATCCATGGATAGTTTTTTAGACATTGTCAAGCTGTTTTGGGTAATGTTATATTTAATATCGGTTGTTTGGGGTAATTCCATGTTTTCCCAAAAACACACTCCGTACAGACATTGGATCCGGAACATTTCCACGTCCCAGCTACAACATTAACATGGTTACCAGAGTAAAATTCACTAAAATACACGAAAGTCGGGTTCATTTGTGTAATTCTAAACTACCGGAACATACTCCCATCGAATCAAACATACCCTCAAAACATACCCCCGATCTTATACCAAGAGGTAAGGTTTCGTCACCAGACAACCACGTGACACTTGAGAAACCAAGATGGCGCTCCTATACACAAAATGGACGACCAAAACACGTGTCCCCATATACTCCCAAGGTGCGCGCGCGCATTCAAACCTCGTATCGCTATGACAATGACGTCACAAAATAACCACGCACATTGGTTACATGTCAACACAACATGGACGCCCGCAGTCACGTAACATGACGTGACTTCCAAGATCCATCTGAATTGCAAGACGGCACCTTTGGCTGATCAACTGCTGTACTAAACGGCTGCTTTTAGGGATGTGATAGCAGGTCTGACTCTGCAACCGTGAAAAGGGCTCACATCATATCACTTCTCACACCTGAATCTAAACTTACGCCGTTTTGTTTTTGTTTTGTTTTTTTTTTTTTTGAATGAACATAACAAATATAACAAATGTCGAGTATTCAGTAGTAAAGTCAACTGCACGTTATCCCTCTGGTCTTGTCTCTCCGCGTGCCACAAGACAACAAGTAAAACATTCCCCTTTGCTTTTTGGTACATCAGCGGTTGTCTTGCACGGAAAACTTTACTGCAAATGCAATAAATTTATTACATTATCGGTTGCGTAAGATGGCAAACCTAACCTATTATGCAATGAATTTATTACATTATCGGTTGCGTTGGATGGCAAACCCAACCTATTATGCAGTAAATTTATTACATTATCGGTTGCGTTGGATGGTAAACTTAACCTATTATGCAATAAATTTGGTACATTATCGGTTGCGTAAGATGGCAAACCTAACCTATTATGCAATGAATTTATTACATTATCAGGTGCGTTGGATGGCAAAGCCAACCTATTATGCAGTAATTTTTTTACATTATGAGTTGGTTGGATGGCAAACCTAACCTATTATACAATAAATTTATTACATTATTGGTTGCATAAGATGGCAAACCTAACCTATTATGCAATGAATTTATTACATTATCGGTTACGTTGGATAGCAAAGCCAACCTATTATGCAGTAAATTCATTACATTATCGGTTGCGTTGGATGGCAAACCTAACCTATTATGCAATAAATTTATTACATCATCCGTTACGTTGAATGGCAAACCTAACCTATTATACAATGAAATTTATTGCATTATCGGTTGCTTTGGATGACAAACCTAACCTATTATGCAGTAAATTTATTACATTATCGGTTGCTTTGGATAACAAACTTAACCTATTGTGCAATAAATTTATTACATGATCGGTTACGTTGGTGACAAACCTAACCTATTATACAATAAAGTTTAAGTGGTTGCTTACTTTCTTCAGTCACTTCCAAGTTTCAACAGGTTAATGGACACGTTATTCCATTGAACGACACACAAACATATTCAAGTAAACGCGTCCCTCACCCCACCCAAATGTCCGACAATAAAATGGACATCCGTGATTTATCACCGAAATGAGTTTATTACAATAGTGGTTAGTTTATTACAAAAGTGGTTGGTACGCGATAACCACGTTTGTAATAAAGTTGATTGCAAAAGTGGTTGCGTACTTTCTTCAGTCACTACCATGTTTTAACTGGTGAATGGACACGTTATTCCATCGAACGACACACAAACATGTTTAGGTAAACTAGTCCCTCACCCCAATGTCCGACTATAAAATGGACGTCCGTGATTTATCACCGAAATGAGTTTATTACAATAATGGTTAGTTTATTACAAAAGTGGTTTTATTACAAAAGTGTTTGGTACGCGTTAACCACTTTTGTAAGTTTATTGCTTTATATGGGACATTGACCCCCGAATGCAAAGTGGATCAGCGCAATACGACGTTTCAACAGGTGAATAGAAACTTTATTCTATTGAACGACACACAAACATGTTTAGGTAAACTAGATCTCACCCCACCCCAATGTCCAACTATAAAATGGACGTCCGTGATTTATCACAGAAATGAGTTTATTACAATAATGGTTAGTTTACTACAATAGTGGTTTTATTTCAAAAGTGGTCGGTACGCGATAATCACTATTGTAATGAAGTTTATCACAAAAGTAGTTGTACCACAATGCTTACTTTTGATCAAATCTATCTTTTCTCTATACATTTGAGTAATGTTGTCAGTGTGTCTGTTCTCTAAAGAATCGAAACCGACTTGGCCGATCGGGACGAAATTTGGCATGGGTGTGTTGTTTGGGCCATCGGAAGTTTTTGGTATTTCGGACGTGGGGTGAGTTGGGGTGGGTGTGCTTCTTCGCGCATGCACTGTAACGATCTCGGAAAGTACAGGGCCGGTCGCGACGAAACCTGGGATTTAGCACTGTCGGCTACAGGGTGGAGCCAATCTTTACGCATACGCAGTTACGATCTTGGAAACTGCAGCCCGGACAAAGTCGTGCACCCCATCTAGTCTGTTATATATTCAAGTTCGTTTGTCTGTGTGTATGTCTGTTCGCTATAGACTAAACACGGCTGGGCCGAGAGGGACGAAACTTGGAATTGCGTGTGTAGTTTGGTCCCGGGAAGGTATTTCCTTTATTGGAACTGAGCCCATCTTCGCGTATGCGAAGTAACGATCTCAGAAACTACTAGGCCGATCGGAACGAAACTTTAGATTTGTATGTAAGATCCCTCGGGTAGTGATTTGCCACCGTCGGGTGTGTGATGGGGCAATCTTCGCGCATGCGTAGTGACGTTCTCGGAAACTACTGGGCCCTCGGGGAGAAATGGGATTTGTATTACGGTCCGTCAGATGATGATTTGCCACTATCGGCTCTGGGGTGGGAGTCAATCTTTGCTCATGCGCAGTGATGATCTCGGAAACAACCAGCCCGGACGAAGTCCCCCCCCCCCTCCAATCTAGTCTAAATATATATTTGAGTAATCTTGTTTGTTTGTCGCTTCTCAATAGACTCTGAACTTTTCAGATATGGGGTAGGTAATGGTCCGTTTTCGCGCATGCGTAGTAACGCTCTCCAAAACTACTGGGCGGATAAACACAGACAGACAGACATACATGCAGACAAACAAGATTACTGTAGTATATACACAGACTAGCTGGATGGAATGAGTTAAATGGGCAGCTGAGCTGAGCACGAGCAGTTTGAGTTGCCCAGAAGACTACTGGATGGAATTTACATACAGATCCCAGGTTTTGAGTCCATCGGCCCAGTAGCTTCCGAGATTGTTACCGCGCATGCGATAAGATAGGCGAAAACCAATACCTGATGATGACCGATGACTACCCGACAGACTATACATAACAACCAAAGTTCCGTCCCGGTCGGCCGAGTAGTCTCCAAGATGGCCACTACGCATGCGCAAAGACGTTGCCACACTCCATGCTCGTATAGCCGTGTCCCGTCGGAACCCAAACTCTACACCCATGCCAAGTTTCGTCCCGATTGGCATAGCCGTTTTCGAGTCTATAGAGAACAGACAAACACAGACAAGATTACTCAAATAAATATATAAATACTAGATGGTGGTGTTCGACTTTGTCTGAGCTATTGTCTCTGAGCATGCGCAAAGATTGACTCCCAACCCCTTATCCGACGGTGGCAAATTACTACCCAACGGACTGTACATACAAATCCCAGGTTTCGTCCCGATCGGCCCAGTACTTTCCGAAATCGCCGCTGCGCATGCGAGAAGACGGGCCCCGCCCCATAGGCGAGGGAGAAGAATAACTACCCGATGGACCCTACAAAAAATACCAAGTTTCGTCCCGATCAGCACTGTAGTTTTCGAGCTCGTCACTGCACATACGCGAAAACGGACCCCACCTTATACCCGACGTTGGAAAATGAATACCCTATGGATCCTACATAAAAATCTCAAGTTTCGTCTCGATTGGTCCAGTAGTTTCCGAGATTTGTAGTGCGCATGCGCGAAGACGGGCCCTAATCCCACGGCAAAATAGCCTATGTCCTTCCCGCGCCAAAGACAGACAGACAGACAGACAAGATTACTCAAATGTATACCTGTATGTATATATAACTTCGTCAATTTGCCGTCATATATATATGCGGTGGACCCCACATACAAATTCCAAGTTTCGTCCCGATCGAAACAGTAGTTTCCGAATGCGCCACTACGCATGCTTAGAGTCGGGCCCCATCCCATACCTGCAAATCCCTACACTATGGATCATATAATTATATCCCGGGTTTCGTCCCAATCGGCTGAGTAGTTTCCGATACCATCAATGTGCATACGCGATGTCGGGCCCCAAGCCATGCCCGGAAGCTCCAATCCTTTCCGGGCGCAATCTACACACCCAGGCCGAATTTCGACCCGATCGGCCTTGTCGTTTTCGAGTCTATGGAGGACAAACCATATAACAAAGAAACAAACAAGATTACTCAAATATAATAAGAGAGGATAGATTTTACCAAAAGTGGGCATTTTACCAAAAGTGGTGATCTTGTTCGTATTATCAAAAGTGGCCGTTTCTTTTACATCAAAAGTGGTCGATTTTATATCAAAAGTGCCAAGCTACATCAAAAGTGAGCGATTTTTACACAAAAGTGACAAGTTACATCAAAAGTTGTAAATATATCAAAAGTGCGCGCAACACATGTTTTGGTAAACTAGTCTTCACCCCATCCCCAATGTCCGACTTTTAAATGGACAACCGTGATTTATCATCGAAATGAGTTTATATGGACGTCCGTGATTTATCACCGAAATGAGTTTATTACACTAATGGTTAGTTTATTACAAAAGTGGTTTTATTACAAAAGTGGTTGGTACGCGATAACCACTTTTGTAATAAAGTTTATTGCAAAAGTGGTTGCGTACTTTCTCCAGACACTGCAAGGTTTCAACTGGTGAATGAACACTTTATTCCAATGAACGACACACAAACATGTTTAGGTAAACTTGTCCCTAACCCCACCCCAATGTCCAACTATAAAATGGACATCCGTGATTTATCACCAAAATGAGTTTATTACAATAATGGTTAGTTTATTACAAAAGTGGTTTTATTACAAAAGTGGTTGGTACGCGATAACCACTTTTGTAATAAAGTTTATTGTAAAAGTGCTTGCGTACTTTCTTCAGTCACTATCAAGTTTCAATAGGTGAATGGACACGTTATTCCATTGAACGACACACACACATGTTTAGGTAAACTAGTCCCTCACCCCACCCCAATGTCCGACTATAAAATGGACGTCCGTGATTTATCACCGAAATGAGTTTAATACAATAAGGGTTAGTTTATTACAAAAGTGGGTTTATTACAAAATGGTTGGTACGCGTTAACCACTTTTGTAATATATTACAAAAGTGGTTGGTACAAACCTCACATCCACACATGCACACGCAGTCAGCTGCAGATCCAGGTACATCTCAAACGGAGGGGTGGTTAAGCCAGACCCATGATAAAGAGGGGCGGTTACAATCCAGACTCTTCCTGTACTAGCAACCAGCAGACGGAAGTACCTCTACCGAAACTTTTACGGGAAGTGACCGTCACTGCTTAGAGTTTAATGGCATGAAATACTAATACCGTAATGTTTATGTTCCATGAAACAAACTTTCATTAATTACTACAAAAGGACCCAAACCGTACGTGACTATGACATAACAAAATGAATATGAGTGATGCGATAACAAGATGAAAAGATGGAATAAAATTAAAGTTAATGTGTCCTTAATACACTCGTATCCATCACAATTTACCGAACAAAAATCAGTTACTGTATCGTAAAGGAGGCTAAATTATGGAAATATCACAGTTCGGTTTCAAAATGTCAGTTATGGTGTCGTAAACAGACATGTAAAATACTGCGTCTGTACTGATGACTCCAAAAAAGTATTCAATGAAGTAATATCAAAGTTCAGGACTGTTAAGGACTGTTAATATTGATGGTTGTTCCAATGTTTGTTGCTGTAGTTCACTTTATTTGTGCATTTAAATAGCAGTTCTCAACTAAACACCAGAGCTGACACACATGAGACCAGATGAATAAGTTAGGGTAGATTTTTGCCCTAGTTTATCAATGAGATCATTTTTTTTGAACTGGTCAAGAATATCAAACCATCTGCAAACAGAATTATGAGGTATAATTACTACAAAATGTTCACACTGCGCAGTTTTCATTTTCATTCATGAAGCCACATGTGCCTCCACGCCTGTTGCTCTGAACTGTACGGAGTTGACCCCTGCTGAACTTTCTTCATAAAAACAACAACAAAACAAAATGTCAGTGTTTGGGAATTGTAGATACTATGGATTGGAATTAGCGTTAATGCTCATTCTTGTCATGAATGATAGAAATGATTTCTCAGAGTCTGTTCTGGAAGGATTGCAAAATATAACCATTTAGTTATTTAAGGGGGCGTTCAACCTAAGTTTGGTCAACTTTAAGGTAATTTTCCTCAAATGCAAAAAAGGCCCACAATTAATAACCCCAATAAATTATATACCAAAATGCTTGGAATAAAACACAGAATGAAACTGTTGCCATGTGGTAGATAGCACCACCTAAAAGTCTCATATGGCAAAAGTAAGAGACGTAAGAGAACGAAAGTTTTACAATAAAATATCTTAACCCTTTACCTAACATGAAAAGCAGACGACACTTACAAATAAAATTCTCGAATAACTAATTTTTTTCATTTTTTGTCTCAAAAACATAGGTTATGACCCCTCATTTGAACGAGCTCGACGAGCTCGTTCCAAAGAGGGGTCATAACATATGTTTTTCAGACAAAAAATGAAATTATAATGATAATTAATTGGCGATTTTTGAGAATAGCGCTGGCCGGTTTTGGCAGTTACGTTGGGTAAAGGGTTAAAATAAAGTAACAGCTGTATTCTAGAAACATTTAAGTACAAACTTGAAGAAATCTTTTCCTAATTCTTGAAAGGAATAAAGAGACCAAATGTTATGAGTGGAGTGCTCACTGATTGAAGGATGACATTTTCTTCTGTTTATGTTTTGATTTGGGGAAGTTCAACAAAGGTCAGGTTGAAGGAGTCCACTAGAAGTATGGAAGGACAAAATAGTGTCTCCCCATGTAATGATGTATGTTTCAGTGTGGTGGTTTGGAAAGAAACTACGATCTTCTCGTATGTGGAAAGCACAGCAAAGTCCTAGTTGAACAAATATATTTACAGACCCATTGCAGTGGCTTGTACTTTAACCCATTTTTTCCATGCATCAATTTGATAGTGAATAACATTTCAAGTCAGTCTGGTTCATCAATAAGTAACGTAGGTTGTTTTACTCTTACCCATGGGCACCATTGTAGTTATTTCATCTGTTGGGTAAGAAATAAGAGTAATTGTAACTCTTCACTGCAATAAACCAGCAAATGTACATAAAAGTACATTGTTACTCAATAGGCATCAAATTAACCCTACATAACCATTATCGCCTCTACTTTTCCAAAAGAGACTTATTGGCATATTGGGGTCGGGAGGGCACATCCAGTAGGTTTCCTATCCATATGTGTTGTTAGGGGAAGGAAGGGGGGGGGGGGTTGAACACCTTTTTACATTTTTTGGCAGCAGTCACTGGTGATATCACAGCCTTGTTTTTATTTCAATCTTTAAATAATGTCATTGTGATAATCAATTACCAACATTCATGGCATTATACCTTGTGACATTATGACCTGCACCAATCTATTGGTTTAGAACATTTAGGGTATTAGCTTATGTCTTTATCCTTGACCTAAGGCTTATTTGCAGGCTTGCTACTGTATTATCACAAGTTACACTAATAATAATAATAATAATAATAATAATAATAATAATAATAATAAAAACCCACCCAGTTGACCACGTAGGGGCACGGTGGTGTTGTGTACTAAGGCGTACTGCACGTCAATGATGCACTTGTCTTTAACCAATGCTGACCCTGCTTGGGTGAAGTTAGTAGTTTGGGGAGCCTGACAGTTGGTCGTCATTACTCGGTGGTTCTCTATGGGTACTCCAGCTTTCTCAACTCGTAAAAGTGTCTGACATGAAGTGACCCTGGCAGTCGAAAGTGTCGTTAAAACCCAATTAATAAATGAATAATAACCAAATCTGCCCCACTTTTTTCATTTTTCTGGTATAATAATAATAATAATAATAATAATAATAATAATAATAATAATAATAATAATAATAATAATCAGAACAATAATAACTAGATTGTTGACATTTGTGTGCAAAGCACACTATGGTGTATCCACGTATTTTCAGTTTGACATCACGATGGTAACAAATCAATTCACATTCTCTAATGACAAAAGTGGCGCAACGGGCGCCACATAGGGCCGAATCACAAATCTGAAACCTTCATCCACATGTAGACACCCTACCGGAACATATACACATTCAAAATACCGAAATTGCATATACTTGGAGCCTTTTGTCGGAAAGTAGTATTTTAGGTCACTCTTTAAGTGGCGTCACAGGCACCATCTGGTGACAAAAATTCAAACTGAACATATTTTTGTCATCTCTGTACCACACTTAAGAAGTAATTTTTGAAAATGTGGGGATAATAATAATAACAAATACAGTGAACCCCCCCACCTTATCAATTCATAATTTAGGTAAAATTAATAGAATTAATCATTTTAAATTAATTTACAGATGATGGGAAAATATTTGGCTTCTGTCGCCCTCTCGTACTATTACTACAAAAATCTGCAGACACTGTCATCCTGACAAACGAGAATGAACGCGTTTGGTCTGATGTATCAGGTTTAGAAGCCACTCAGCACGGATACTGAAGAAATCCCGAATATTTCGGCTATTGCATTTTAAATTTCAAATACGGGTAGTTTTAATCATAAATTCGATAATTCGTTTGGGTTTTGACCATCGCGGCCACGCTGATCGCTGTTCATGTTTATTATGATATGCAACATGGGCGACCGTTTCCGGAAAAGGATATTTGTCATATTTCTCAGTCTAAAACGATGACAAAAGATATTGATCGACGATCGTATTGTATGACTGTACGAAAGAAAAACCTAAATTCGTAGCACCACCCAATTGCATCCTATTTAAAAGTTCGAATGCATCATTTTCAACCCATCTTCTATCGGTCCTTTGCAGACATCCATTCAGTCATGGCCGAGATCCATGGTTATTTGGAAGTAACTGACGTCACAGTATCGGGGGAAATAAACACGCCCAATATAGTTCGAATTCACTTGGAATATATTTCGGTCAAAAGTACTTTCTGGGGCATTCCGCTTACTTTTTATGAATATTATTTTTTATTACTTTCCAAAGTGTGATTTACTGGGATTTCCGGGTTTGATTATAAACGATAACTTCACAATACAACAATTGTGTCATGTATCCGTGTGCGCAAACGAAGAAGCTTTGCCGTGGATGTAATGGGGACTTCATTGTTTTTTTTTTTGTTTTTTAACCCTTTACCTAATATGAAAATATGGATGTAATGGGGACTTCATTGTTTTTTTGTTTTTTAACCCTTTACCTAATATGAAAAGCAGACGATACTTGCATTAAAAATTCTTGAAAAGCTATTATTTTCATTTTTTGTCTCAAAAACATAGGTTATGATCCCTCATCGTTCCAACGAGGGGTCATAACCAATGTTTTAGAGACAAAAAATGAAAAAATAATGAAGATTAATTGGCGATTTTTGAGAATAGCGCTGGGCGTTACGTTAGGCAAAGGGTTAAATAATATAATTATCGTTAATTATGAAAAGTAATAAACAGAGTAATCGCTTGACTGGACTGGTTACGTGAAATAATTCATTCGAGGCGAGGGACTATATTGTAAAACATTCGTGCGCGTACGCGCACTCGTGTTTGTACAACGTCCCTCACGCCTCATGGATTATTTCACGTAACCAGTCAAGTCAAGCGATTACGCTGTATAAAATGCGTGTACATTTCTAATTTTATACACTCGGTGAGTTTTTTTACAAGTGGTTCAGGTTATCTTTTAAGTGCGCAATGATTCAGATTTTCAACAACAAATTGTGCAAGACGACGGAGTGAATATAGATGACGGTAGAAGGAATTTCAAAGCATATATCAACAGCTAAGGCATTAACAATTGAAGCATTTACTATAACTTCTTTGCGAATTCCCTCATACATTGTCTCAAACAAATGAAAAAAGGGGTCACGTCCCTGTATTCTTCAGATCACCCAAAAAAGCAAATTCCTGCAAAAACACATTGTAATCACATGATCGGTTCCAACATGGCTGCATCCGGAACATCCAAATTTTGTGTTGGTGGTTTTGCATTACAACATTCCCATCACACCAAAGGGTGCGTCATAAAACTGCTTTCTCCGAGTCTGTAGTATGTCATCATTGCATTGAGAATAATACTTTTCGAATTACCGATAATTTGTGGTTCTACAGGTTCGTTACTTATGCCATTGGCAAATTAATCTTCTTCAAAATCATAAAATTCACTTTTTTCATGAAAAATTTATATATACCTTTTCTATGCACTTTACTCATAATTTTAGATATATTATTTGCCTTTCTTCACTTCTCTTATCTGTTTCTGAGACACTGGTAAAAATGTCAACAAACTGACCAAAGATAGGTTGGACGACCCCTTAAGGTGCTATATAAGTAAGAGAAATTTGTTCACTTCGAAATTCCCACCTCTGATATTCCTTACAAATTCAAATTAAATAAACACACATTATACACCAAAATGAAGGTTGTAATGTATAGCACACGTCACATATATGCATTCAACTCATAGAGCTGACAGCAGGCGCCAGTGTTCCTGGAAGTCTACTACCGTATTGGTACCAGAACTGATAATAAAATAATATTTCAGGCAAACAATCCGTGGTCAAATGTGCTTCAGATATCCAAAAACAAAGCTTGGACATCACTTTTTTTCAACACTGAGCGACAGAGCTGTCGGCTTTGTTTATATTGAAGATTCATTTCGATTCCCAGTCAAAGTCATCGGACGGGAAAAGCACCGATATCCAAT
This sequence comes from Pictodentalium vernedei, assembly GCA_031216915.1. Lineage (NCBI taxonomy): Eukaryota > Metazoa > Mollusca > Scaphopoda > Dentaliida > Dentaliidae > Pictodentalium > Pictodentalium vernedei. The sequence goes on from CM062294.1 coordinate 197,320,475, forward strand.
TCCGTGTAAAATCAAACAATGAGAAAGATCGCCTCAATACAGCATACAATTATTATATAGAGACTGCACAGTTACCACAAGCTTTGCAAGATATCATGATTTCTCAAAAGAAATTTATGCCAAACGTTTACCTGAACTAGAATTTGACCAATCGGTCTTATGGGTTGAGATTACCTCAAAACGCAAGTTTTTGCTCTGCCTGGCATACCGATCGGTTCAGTTCTCTACCAATGATTACCGGGAGAAGCTCGAAGGAGCCATTGAAGAGTCAATCAGCATAAATCGGTCCCTGATAATTACCGGAGATTTAAATAGCGATCTTCTTAACCCATTTTAGTCGATTAAACGAAATTATAAACTTTTACAACCTACAAAACGTTATTGAACAGCCGACTCTTGTAACGCCAACCTCAAGTACTTTATTAGACCCAATAATAGTTAGTGATAATGTGGTGATTTTGAACTCAGAAGTTCACGAACTTGGTGTTTCCGACCACAAAGCTGTATCAGCAGTCATGGAGACTGGAACCGCACAGCCCGAAACGAAAATTAGACAGGTCTGGAATTATAACAGGGCAGATTTCCCCAAAATGAATAATTTGATCTCCGAAACAGACTGATCTTTCATCTCAGAAATGACCACCCCTGATATGTCATACCATAAATTTGCATCCACATTTTTAAATATTGCAAGAGAATGTATTCCATCTTATAACGTAGTTATCCGTCCCCATGATAAACCCTGGTTTGACTCGGATCTTCACCGGGAAATTCTCCATAGAGACCCTGTACGGAAATGAATTCTGAAAAATCCAAACCCACGAATAATTGAAAAATACAAACATGCCCGAAACAAAGTAAATAACATGAAAAAGAAGGCTAAATCCATCTATTTTTCAAAATTAGATACTTCCCTTTCAGTAAGTAGAAACCCCAAAGACTTCTGGCAAACTGTTAAACAGTTACTGAATAATTTTGAAAGTAAGCCTTCTGTCCCTTTTCTTAACCATAAAGACAATGTGGGTAGTCCAGTTATGGTAACAGATGACAAAGAAAAAGCTGACTTGCTCAACAAAACATTTTGTCAAATAGTAAGATAAATGACGACGGACATAGTTTACCTGCTTTCAGAAGCAAGTGTTCTGAGAGACTCTCTGAGATAGACTTTTCTGAAGATGAAGTGACTCGAATCCTAGGCAAACTAGATACCAAAAAAAAGCAACTGGACATGAGTATTTAGTAATCGCATGCTTAAAGAATTAGTAATCGCATGCTTAAAGAAACCAAAGCCACAATATGCAAGCCTTTGGTTCAGTTATTTAGGCTTTCTTTTTCTTCAGGTGACGACCCATTGGAATGGAAGCTGGCAACTGTCGTACATATACTTAAAACGGGAGACACACACGATCCTAATAATTATAGACCTATTTCTCTACTAAGCTGTGTCAGTAAAGTTATGGAGAGGATTGTTTTTAACCAAATCTACGAATATTGTTGTGTCAACAATTTACTTTTTAAATATCAGTCTGGCTTTCAACCCCAAAATAGCACCGTCTATCAGCTCATCGACATATATCATAATCTCTGCTTAGCCTTTGATAGGAACCAGTTTTCACTTGGAGTATTCTGCGACATATCAAAAACATTTGATAGGGTTTGGCACAAAGGGTTAATTTACAAACTGAGACAAAACGGTATATCTGGCCCACTCCTTGAGTGGACCAAAAGCTATTTGTCTGATCGTAAACAAAGGGTAACTGTTAACTCAACTCCCTCTGGGTACTTACCTGTTAATTACGGTGTTCTCCAGGGATCCGTCTTAGGTCCCTTCCTCTTCCTTATATACGTAAATGACATTTCTGAAAATTTAAATGCACCGGATGCTTGTAGACTATTTGCGGATGATACAAGTATAACAGAAACTGGATTTGAACTGGACGATATTGTTTCAAAGTGTAATGAAAACCTTGCGGCCGTTTCCGAGTAGGCAAATGCACGGCTTGTTACATTTAACCCTTCAAAAACCGAAACTGTTTTATTTACCAAACAAACGTGTTAATGTAAGCAGTGTGGTAATGTTTGGTGACACGCCACTCTAAATGGAAAAGTCTCACATCCACCTCGGCCTATCTTTACAGGGGGACTTAAACTGGAATGTCCAAATTAATAGATTATGCCAAAAGGCTAATCCCAGGCTGTCTCAGTTACGAAAATTAAAGTATATTCTAGGTCGAAAAAGCCTGGAAACGTTATACAAATCGTTCATACTCCCTATCTTAGAATACGCCGATGTGGTTTGGGCCGGTGCGCCCGATTCCCAACTTACCAAATTGGATAGAATCCACGCGGATGCAGCGAGAATAATATCCGGTCTAACGAGATCAACCCCGGTATCTGCTCTATTTGCAGAACTTGGTTGGGAAACCCTTGCCCAGAGACGTCATCTCCACAAAATCAAAACGTTTTTTCAACATCGTAAAAAATCAGGCCCCACATATTTCTCTGACTTATTGCCACGGACCTTCGAGGACATTTCCACGTATAGCATCAGTTCGCACACTAATTTTCACTTACATACATGCAACATTTACGCGCTCATTTATCCCCTCATATATCTCGGAATGGAATGCATTACCCCAAGAAATAAGACAGTCGAGTTCACTGAATAACTTTGTAAAATATTTTAATAGTGGTGCATGTAGACCACCTAAGTACTTCAACAATGGCGATAGAGCCGTCAATGTTATGCACTGCAAGTTGCGTAATTCCTGTAGCGACCTAAATTATGATAAATACTCCAACTACATCCATGATACGCCTATCTGTTCGTGTGGCTACGAGACTGAAGATGCGAACCATTACTTTTTCGACTGTAATAACTATTCAAACGAAAGACTAGTCCTACAGAGAAATCTTGCGCATCTTACAATAAGATCGATCGACGATCTTCTTTATGGTATTCCCAACCTACCAGAATCCGTCAACATCCACCTTTTTCGAAGTGTACAAAATTTCACTAAGGCCACGAAGAGGTTTTAAGACTGGACCGTAATCAGGCAGACTAGTCTGACAACATCTTCCCAGCCAAATGTCCTATAACATGAGTGTCCATTTCCACTTCCATTTCCTTCAGTCACGGCTTTGTGCATTCCGCATGTTTGTTCTGTATGCCCTGGCTATAGCAGTGGTAACGGGGCTCCGCCTAAATCGAGGTTCCGCTGGAATGGCGATTGTGCCGTAATATGACACGTTGGCTAGTTGACCAAGTCCAGCAGTGTTGTGATGTGACAGTTCACCTTTCACCTTTCTGCTCTCCTCCCTCTCGCCTATCTGTTCTGACTCTTGTAAAGTCGAATACTTATCAACATTCATCTTGAAGAGTGTACATACATAATATTGTTTTAATTATTCATAAGTTTGCTTTGCCATTGCATGCACATTTAGGTAACTTTTTGTAAATATTTGTAAACATAATTTGAAATTTTCAAATATATATTAAGGAAAGGATATTATCTAAGTGCTCGGCACTTGTTATCCAATCCATTTTGTTATAACAAATAAAATATGTTTAAAAATAATATCATGATACCTGGTGAAATCCCCTGGAATCACGATTTTGTTTCTCGATAGAAATTCGTAGTATCGAGTGATTTGCGCTTGCCCGTCGAACATGGAATCCATCTTCAATAAAAAAAAATGCGGACAGTGTTGTCCTTTATATTAGATATCTGAAGCACATTTGGCCACAAGTTGTTCTGAAATGTTATTTTATCATCAGTTCTGGTACGAATACGGTAGCAGACTTCCAGGAACCAATGGTGCCTACTGTCTTGATTACATATATTTGTCGTGTTGTATACCTCCCAGCCTTCATTTTGATGTATAATTTGTGTATATTTAATTTGAATGTATGGAATACCAGAGGTAGTAATTTCAGAGTAAACAAATTTCTCTTACTTATATAGCACCTTAAGGGGCCGTCCACTATTACTTTGGACATTTTTTTGAAAATTTCCACAATGCCCTAAATACGAATTTAAGCGGTGAGTAACGACATATTATATACCAAAATAATGAAAAAAGTATACAAAACTTGAATTTATCCACTCTTTCAAAACATTTTTTTATTATTTTGTTTTTGATGACAAAGAAATTTCCAGTCGTATAAGAAACTGACAGGAATAACAATGAATAGATCGGTAAATGTCAGAGTTGCAAATAGAAGAATCCACACTCCATACTCGGAGAAAGAATATTTATCATTTCATCACGAACGTAGTGAGAACGCTCAGAGGAAAATGGATGGCCACAAACTATAGATTGTATTCGAATGACATGTTTGTTATGATCACGTGGCTTTCGGGCAAAGTTGGGAAATGATTTGATTTCCCAAGATCTGAAATCTTCAAACATTTCACTGCTGTTGTCGAATCTGAGAGGCGATGTAAAGTACAACACACGATACATTCACAGGGAAAATATTCAACTGACAATGTTGTAATTGTAGTGCGGAAGCCCATAAGCGCACAGGTGAAAATATTTTTGGGAAGTTTTATTGCGTTATTACGAGATAATATTGCGTTATATCGAGTTAATTATTGCGTTATTACGAGATATTATTGCGTTATTACGCGATATTATTGCGTTATAACGAGATAGTATTGCGTTATTACGAGATGTAATAGCATTATAACGAGATAGTATTGCTTTATTACGAGATATTATTGCGTTATAACGTGACAGTATTGCATTATTACGAGATATTATTGCGTTATAACGAGATAATTATTGCGCTACAATGAGATATTATTGCGTTATAACGAGATATTATTGCGTTATTACGAGATATTATTGCGTTTTAACGAGATAGCATTGCGTTATTATGAGATATTATTGCTTTATGACGATATAGTATTGCGTTATAACGAGATAAATATTGCGTTATAACGAGATAGTATTGCGTTATTACGAGATAGTATTGCGTTATGACGAGATAATTATTGCGTTATAACGAGAGAGTATTGCGTTATTACGAGATAGTATTGCGTTATTGCGAAATATTATTGCGTTACAACGAGATATTATTACCTTATAACGATGTAGTATTGCGTTATAACGAGATAGTATTGCGTTATTACGAGATAGTATTGCGTTATTACGAGATAACATTGCGTTATAACTAGATATTACTGCATTATAACATGATAGTATTGCGATATAACGAGATAATTATTGTGTTATAACGAGATAGTATTGCGTTATTACGAGATAGTATTGCGTTATAACGAGATAGTATTGCGTTATTACGAGCTAATATTGCGTTATAACGAGATAATTATTGCGTTGTAACGAGATAGTATTGCGTTATTACGATATAGTATTGCGTTATTACGAGATAATTATTGCGTAATAATGAGATATTATTGCGTTATAACGAGAATGTTGCGTTATTACGAGATAACATTGCGTTATAACGAGATATTATTGCTTGTCACGAGACAGTATTGCGTTATTTCGATATAATATTGCGTTATTACGAGATACTTATTGCGTAATAATGAGATACTATTGCGTTATAACGAGATTGTTGCGTTATTACGAGATAACATTGCATTATAATGAGATATTATTGCGATATTACGAGATAACATTGCGTTATAATAGGATAATATTGCGTTATTACGAGATATTATTGCGTTATAACGAGATATTATTGCGTTATTACGATATATTGTTGCGTTATAACGAGATAATTATTGCGTTATTAAGAGATAATTTTATTTATCCAAACATGGTAGAGGCGTGGAATACGGCAACCTATCAGCGCTATATTATGGTGTCCTGTTAGGGCCAAGTTTCGAGCGTCGCGTTTCTGTTATATTTTTGGCGAAAACCCGACAAAGCTACAGTGCGACAGAACGGTCGCTTTGTCGCGTTTTTGGCAGTTTTGGGGACTGTTTTAAATGAGAATGTACTGACAAAACAAGTAAACGCGGATTGCGACAGTATTGTCGTGCAGTTTGTCGTATTGTAGCTCTGTCGCGTTTACGCCTAAAAGTGTTTCCAAAGAAAATGGAAAAATGTGACAAAGTGAAAAACAACACGACGCTTCTGTCGTGTGCAATGTCGTGAGAAATATCGTAATATAGCGTTGTCGACTCGCCTTTTGGTAGCAACTTTAGGCGTAAACGCGACAGAGCTGTCATGCGACAATACTGTCGTGTGGTTTGTCATAATTTAGAGTTGTCGCGTTTTGGAAGCAATTTGAGGCGAAAACGCGACAACGCTATAATACGACAAACAAGACGTACTGTTGTGTTATAGCTTTGACGCGTTTTTCTCAGTGCATTCTCATTTAAATACTTCCTAAAAACGACAGACTGTCGCTCTGTCGCGTTGTCGCTTTTTGACAAGTTTTAAATGAGAATGCACTGGGAAAAACGCGACAAAGCTTCAACACGACAGTTTGTCGTGCAGTTTGTCGCAATTTAGCTGTGTCGCGTTTTTGTTGAAACGCTTCATTGGTCACCATCGATCCTCCTAAACACCGGAATTACCCAAAATTACCCGCAATTACCCAGAATTACCCGGAATTACCTCCAAAATACCTGTGCAGTATGATTTTTTTTTGTTACAAACTTGCTTTCACTAAGATATTTATATGTGGAACGGTTTAAATCAAACCTCAAAACGTGCCAAGTGATGTGCCCGGTCGCCATTCTCAATTTCTGATATCATCCACAGAACTGCGAACAGATTTGTTATATCAAAATTCGTTTGTGCAACACTTTAGTTGCCTCTTTGGAGTAATCAGCCATACGCGTCACCCAGTCGGCTCATTGTCTTCTGTTCAATGTTTGTTTTTTGACTGTTGTAACAACATCGTTGTTGATTTTCTTTACAGTTTTATTCTAGATTGCTGTAAAAACAAGAGACGGGCAGGCCAGCAACCCCGGGGGATGGGGGGGGGGGGGGGTGAGGGAGCAGCGCCCCCCGGAAAACTCCCCCCGAAAAGTGTTAGACAATATTTGTCAATTTGCATCCCTTTGATCCACTTTTACCAACAAGTGCATTAACTCAGAGCAGTCAAATCTTACCTGTGCTATACAAATTAGTAAATGATATTCAATTGCAACTGATATATTAGTTTCATGTATTGTAATTGGTAAATAGATGGGGGTGGGGTGGTTGGGGAGTTATGTCCGCCTCAAAATTTAAAAGGAGGGGATTACCTCTGAGTTGGGTTGTTGGCCCCCTGTACAGGGCTCACGCCCCCCCCCCCCGAAGGCCGATCCTGGTTGCAGGCCTGAAGACGGGACCGATGTTTCCACTCCAAAAATTCAGTTTGTAGGGAAAAGTCTTTGTACACTGTATGGAAGTTTATTAAATACAGATGTATACAGGGAAAGATCCAGCTGTATGTTTGGGACACCTTTTTTCAATCGACGTCGGACGATAAAATGATTAGATCATAATTGACGGTAAATGAATTTGAACAGCTTTCTGTCACTGGCATGTGTATTGAATTACACCGAATTTCAGAAATAGTTGTTGAATACTCAAGATAATCAAAGTTTAAGGATATTTTCCCTCAGGAATTTGGGGACATCCAGGCTCCAGAATTTGTGCACCCACATATGTAACAGGTATCAAATCGGCTCTGGACCTGTCCCTGGTTGTATGTTATTTATTGTTTATAAATGTTTAAGGTCGCTTTTGTGCCGCTATGGCTCACTGTGATCGCAACCAAGTTGTGAAATCAAGTTCAGCTAATCTTTTACGCCTATGCCGGCCATTTTAGAGGACTTCCACCCCAGGTATTGGTAAGAGGATCTTATTTTACCAGTAAAACAGAACATGTTTTATTTCACTAAACAAGTGCTGTTCACTGCCAGGGTTCTCGCTGGGAAGTTGTGAGTTGCCGGTATTATAGCTTTGAAAGAATCAACATAAACGCTTCGCTCTTTGTTTTAATGTAATCTATTTGTGTCCTGTTCCCATACCATTTTCAACCTTAATTCAATGGATCATTTTGGGGATTTTTGTTGTTTAAACTGAGATCAAAGCCAATGCAGCAGAGGTGGGGTTTCCTTGAGAAACTATTGGAAGAACGGGATGAAAACACGATAGATAGATGGACGACGGAGCACATGCGAGAAATAGTCGAAATTTAGTTTGGGAGATGCAGAATCCCAGAATGAGGGATATGATAAAACAGTATGTGTCTGAATGCTGAGAGGTTAGGAGCACAATGGGGGGGGGGGGGGGGGGGGGTGCCTGTTGGAGGACGTGAATGATGTTGGCCTCCTCACCAGAGGACCGAGGCATAAATCAGCGGCTGACCAAAGTATTAGGCATATTATTACTACGCAAGCCTCTCTGACGAAACGTTGGTGCCCAACGAAAAGTCCCATACCATTCTGCACACACCTTTGTATACACACGCAGTGCGCGGTAACAACATCGTTGAAGCCGCCTAGTACCCCATCGTCTACAAAACGTTGAGCTTGAATGTCCTGCAATATTATTACACGTGGACGTAGGTACCAGATCTTTGTTTGGTCGGATTTTGTTTCTTTGTTTGTTGGAGTTTAATAAAATTTCCAGTTGTCAAGGTCATATCGTGAGAGACAGTTTCACGGATGGGGGAAGTCGAATTACCAGGAAAGAACCATCGCACAACGGCGAGCAACTGCCTTCTTTCCAGTTTACTAATTTGAAACGAGCAGTAAGCAGTGTTTGAAAACATCGACGTGCAAATTATACCCTTTAGCAAATATTGCCAACGCGACCCTTTGTGGACAATTGGGATTAAGTATTTGGCCCGAGGATATAATGCAGGTGGTGCGGTTTGATCAGATAAATTTAGATACTGCTGAGCTATTCTTTAAGTGAAGGTGGAAAAATTTGCACTTTTCTCTGCTTGCTAAGAAGTGAACGATTGGACGCCTTTACCACCCAACGTTGGCTCGAATTTATATCAGAATACTGCGTTTCTTCGTGGTCTACAGAATTGCGACTGCTTATATTTTTGAGTGACATTAATTAAAAAAGAAATTCTCGAAGAAGCAGCGGATTATCCATGTGATTCCCGCTCCGTCATGAAAATAAAAATGCTATAATAAAAATGCTATACTTTGAATGTTTGAGTTTAGTGTAAACATGTCTATAACATGCGTGTGACGAGACAATGATGCCAAATTGGTCAGTACGGCAAGATAAAAGAAAATCATTAACTCCTGCCGTGAACTATTACCCCAGTGATAGTTCATCCATATGGTATTCATCTAGGTGATCTAGGTGATTTTTTGGAAACAATAAAATAAATAGACATTAGGTCTTTATAAAAAGATACAACATTCGTATTTTGTTATTATTGACTTGATTGACTTATTATTGACTTCATAACTATTTTGCTAACCGAAATGTATTCGAAAGTATATGTGGTACCAAAACCCAAGCCCGTCAAATACCCATGTAGTGTTTGTAGTCGCGGCTGTGGCACAAATTCAATTACTTTTTGTCCTGCACCATGTCTGATCGCGTTAAAGGAGATAAAGGAGAAGGTTAGCGGCGTTTGTGTTTCTTGCTTCTCTTCCTGAAGGGAGGAGGCTGTGACGGTGATATTGTGGTTATATCAGTTGAAGTGGTTGGAGATGGAGGGTTGTGTTTTCTGCTAAGGCCCGCTGGACTTTCGAATTTTTCATTCTCTCACGAAGCTGTTGTACGTCTCTGAATGCGTTTTTGAGTTCTGTTGCCTCTTTGTGAATGTCTTCAAAGGATTCCTTGGTCTCTGTTGGTGGCGTGGATTCGGCGTCCTGATCCTGGCTTTCTGGAATTGAAGGGAGAGGCGAGTGGGGATCTGGAAGTGGCGAGAAGACGGCTTCCATTTCCATCTCAGTCTCCACAGAGGTGTCCACATCTGGTGTCTCCAGCTGTGGGGCTGGAGGCAAGATGGGTGTCTCTATGGGAGTGGGAGCGGACATGGTGACTGCCTCTGGCTCCTCCTTTTCCTCACTCTTTTCTCTCTTCTTTTCCATGAAAGCCTCCAAGTGTCGGGAATCTCTCCGCTTGGTGGACGGGCTCTTCTTCCTTCTCTTCCTCTCTTCAGGGCCTCCTGACCTCCTCTGGTGATGACCAGTGTGAGGGGGAATCCTCTCAACAAAGGTACTACCTCTCCCCGAGAAAGGTGGTGTAGTGAAGTTCTCCGGATCTTCACCTCTAAATGCCAGTGTCAGCTGGACGCTCTTGCCTATTTCCTGGATAGTCCAGGAGATAGGGCAAGATACGCCTATAGCTGAAATGGCTTGTCTTAGTCTGATTGGTATCTCCACATTCTCCATGATGGCTAGTCAATCAAGGTCTTCACGCTCTGAAGTCAGAGGTGCGAATCGTTATGAATGCCTCCCAACCCGCTGAGAAAGAATCTGCACTTGGGGATGCGACATGCATCCCATAAGTGGATAAATGTCGGTGTTTCGTTTCTCGTACATAAACTGCTCGTCGTGAACTGGTGGCTGCTGGGCTGTTCTTTCTAGTTTTTGTGTTTCCTCCGCTTCTTCTTTGGAGGTGGAGGTGGAGGTGGAGTTGGCGATTCCTTGATAATTGGCGATGGTGGTTATGGAGGTTCCGGGATCACCCTTTCTTGTACTAGAGCGTATGCAATCACGACGTTGACTTTTAGTTTTGCTAGCTCTTATTGATGATGGCTCTTCTTCTTCAGTGCCCATGATCTGGTCTTCCAGTTCGTGGGCAAGCTTGCTTATTTCTTCCTTGTCTTCTATCTCAGCGTGGGGGTCCAAGCTTGAGATGGAACTGGAGGTGGAGGCATTTGCTGACTGGATGGTATCTGGAGCTGCATTTTCCGTCTGGATGGAGGAGTGAGTTTCCATTTCCTCTTCCTTCTGTTTACGGCTTGCTTCGGACTTTCTTCTACGGGCCTCTAGGCGCTTGGCGTCCCGGCGCTTAGTGGATGGACTTTTCTTCTTTCTTTTGGATTTGTCCTTTTCAAGTTCCTCTCGGTGTCGACCAGAGCCCGATTGGGCTACGGTACTATCACTCCCCAGAAGGGCCGATGGTCTGGCTGCTGGCTTCTTTTGTCTCCTTGTTGGAGCCATTCCAGGTGCTATCGATGATGTCACGGTAGAGGTTCCAGTTTATTTTCTGAAACTCCTGCGTAGGGTCGGGGATACCTGAGTGGGCCATTGCCTAATTGGATTGAGGCATGGGCTGGTAGGTGGTCGCTGCCTAGGTCGTCTTCGCCGATCCAGTGGTCGTCGATATGATTTATGAGAGTGTTGCTACTAATTATGAGATCAAGGATATCAGATGGCAATGATGGGTTGCTACTGATGTAGGTCGAGGAGTTATCGTTCATAACCACATGTAGGTTATGGTTTTTGGTGATTTCGAGTTGAGCTTCTCCGTTAGGACTACTTTTAGACAGCCAAAGTGAGTATGTTTGGCATTGAAATCACCGATGAAGATACAGTGTTTGTATTTCATCGTGAAAAGTTCGAAGACGATTTGTTTGGTTCGTTGTAATAGCAGACAATCGCGATGTGTTTATTATCGGCTGTGATTTCGGTTGCAATCACCTCGGCATCCAGGTGGTTAGTTTTAATGGTTTTACTTTTGATGTTCTGCTTTATTAATAGACCCTTTTGTCAGCTGTCGGTCTCTTCTGATAACGCTGAATCCACTGAGTGAGAAGTTTTTATCTGAGTTGAGCCAACTTTCGCAGATACAGATTATGTCTCTGTTTTCGTAATATCGGCTCATTTGGAGTTTTTTTTTATTATTAACGCTTCTGGCGTTCCACACGGTTTTTTGTATTTTATCCATGGTGGGGGTTGAAACTTAATCGCGGTGTTTGTTTTGTGATTAACAATGGATTTTAGTTGTTGTTAATAGCGGCTTTCAATAGAGATTCCGAAATTTGCGTTTTGAATAGCCGGGACGCCGATCGGCTAACATCTTGACAGATGTCAGACAGATTGGTTTTGATATGTTTATTTAGTACAGTGTAGAGAGATTCTGCAATTATGGAGCAAACAGTGTGAGGGAAGAGGCGTTCTCAAGCTTAATTAGGTTTAGATTTTTCAGTTCTATATTTGTCTTGACCTTTTTGTAGTGGGGGCATCCGCGATAGTTGCTTCAATGTTCCCCTTTGCAGTTGGGGCAAGAGAGGGAATTCAATCCGCAAGACCTGGTTAGGTGGTTACCTCGGCGGTTCCTGCAGGTTAGATTGTCTCTGCATTTGCTCGCGATATGCCCGAATTTTTGGCATTTGTGGCACTGTATTGAAGGCGGAGAAGTTCTGTATTCCCCCGCTGCGTGCCACCTGCCATTTAAATTAACCCTATCAGCAACCAATTTTGTCTCCCGATCGGAGCAAGTGACTTTAAGTTTCCAAGTCACTTTACCACTGGCCTTGGAGTGAAATCTTTCCCAAGTACTATTGTTTAGGCTTTTGTTCATAAGACCTTTAGGTGTGTCCGGTTGTACTCGGGTGAAGACGGCAATAAATTTGGTGGGGTTGTTATTGCTTTTATTGGGTGTAGGTCGATTGGAGGGGAGGCGGGCCTGCCTTTCCCTTTTTTGTTGTTTATATTCTTTAGCTGGTTGATGTTGCTTGAAACGATAGTGTTCCAAGCTTTCTCCCTGAGGGTGGTTGGTTTAGGTTGTGGTTGAGTTTGTGGGGCGTCGCTAGCTGTATTTTGATTGTGAGGGTAAGGCTCAGGTGAAGTAATGGGTGAGGAGGGACAGTCTCTCATTTTCTTGACTTGTCTATCAATACTGTGGGAAAAGCCCTGGGCATCCATTACCTCCTCTGAGACGATCTCAAGATCTAAGGAGTTTTTCTTTTTACCTTTGCTTTTTTGACGGGCGTACTGCAGTTGGACATAGTATCTATCTGGGTGGCGAGCATTTTATCAACAGGCTTTTCAGGACAGAGAGATTTTAGGTCAAGTGGATCCGAGGGATCCGTGGGGAGCTTGCAATTGTCAGATAACTTTTCCCTGATATCCCGGCCGCTGGATACCTCAAAGGGTGTAAGTCCTTCAGAGGTCACCAGGGAATGCCGAGCTTCTGTGACATCATTCCCTGAAGAGACAGCTGCGCCACGACTGCTACTTCCTGAGGGGAGCGAATGGTTGAATCAATGTTGTTATTTGGGGTAGGTTTAGGAATAGATTTATTGATATAAGGCAGAGAGCCCCTACCTTGTTTCTTGGCTGCTTTTTTCTGAGGTCGATCATCTTTGTCCTTTTGTTCCTTGGTGGCGAATTTGTTGACTAGCAAGCTTTTAACGTATTCCGAATCCTTCCTCTGCTCTGCTGCAATTTCTTCCATCCGGGCAGATTGTTGGCTCAGCTGTCTATTTAAGTTCCCCAGCTGCTGATCATTAACTTGGATGGTTTCCTGTAGGGAGTCTATTTTCCTCAGTAGGTGTTGGACGTTCTGGGACTCTACGTCTGGCGCAATAATGATAGTATCCTTGACAGGGCCCTGAAAAGGGCCATACCCTGTAGTCTCCAACATCTGGAGCAGAGACTGATCAGGCCTGTCCTGTCAAGAATGCATCTTTCAGTGTTCCATTAAGACTATCCAGGAAGTTTGCTGTGGATGCATCTAATTCCAGTTTGCTTATTGTAACAAGTGTTGTATAAGTGATTGCATTCGAATGTCTCCGTTAGCACCACTAATCACAGCAAAATGAAACTACCGCAGAACCTATCTAACATGCTAACATGCTTGAATGTGGGTAACACCTGAAACTTGACTATCCATGTTTCTGGTGATTCCTGCCAGGTGACATTGGACTTTCCAATACCACCTGGAATGGCTCCAACAAGGAGACAAAAGAAGCCAGCAGCCAGACCATCGGCCCCTCTGGGGAGTGGTAGCACCTTAGCCCAATCGGGCTCTGGTCCACACCCAGAGGAACCTGAAAAGGAAAAATCCAAAAGAATGAAGAAAAGTCCATCCACTAAGAGCCGGGACGCCAAGCGCCTAGAGGCCTGGAGAAGAAAGTCCGAAGCAAGCCGTAAACAGAAGAAGAGGAAATGGAAACCCACTCCCCCATCCAGACGGAAGATGCAGTTCCAGTCACCACCCAGTCAGCAAATGCCTCCACCTCCAGTTCCATCTCAAGCTTGGACCCCCACGCTGAGATAGAAGACAAGGAAGAAATAAGCAAGCTTGCCCACGAACTGGAAAACCAGATCAAGGGCACTGAAGAAGAAGAGCCATCATCAATAAGAGCTAGCAAAACTAAAAGCCAACGTCGCGATTGCATACGTTCTAGTACAAGACAGGGTGAGACCGGAACCTCCGCAACCTCCATTGCCAATTATCAAGGAATCGCCACCTCCATCTCCACCTCCACCTCCAAAGAAGAAGCTGAGGAAACACAAAAAATAGAAAGAACAGCCGAGCAGCCATCAGTCCACGACGAGCAGTTTATGTACGAGAAACGAAACACCGACATCTATCCACTTATGGGATGCATGTCGCATCCCCGAGTGCAGATTCTTTCTCAGTGGGTAGGGGGGCATTTATAACGATTCGCACTTCTGACTTCAGAGTGTGAAGACCTTGATTGACTAGCCATCATAGAGAATTTGGAGATACCAATCAGTCTAAGAAAAGCCATTTCAGATCTAGGCGTCTCTAGCCCTATCTCCTGGACTATCCAAGAAATAGGCAAGAGCGTCCAACTGACACTGGCATTTAGAGGTGAAGATCCGGAGAACATCACTGCACCACCCTCCTCGGGGAGAGGTAGTACCTTTGTTGAGAGGATTCCCCCTCACACTGGTCATCACCAGAGGAGGTCAGGAGGCCCTGAAGAGAGGAAGAGAAGGAAGAAGAGCCCGTCCACCAAGCGGAGGGATTCCAGACACTTGGAGGCTTTCTTGGAAAAGAAGAGAGAAAAGAGCGAGGAAAAGGAGGAGCCAGAGGCAGTCACCATTTCCGCTCCCATTCCCACAGAGACACCCATCTTGCCTCCAGCCCCACAGCTGGAGACACCTGATGTGGACACCTCTGTGGAGACTGAGATGGAAATGGAAGCCGTCTCCCCGCCACTTCCAGATCCCCACTCGCTTCTCCCTTCAATTCCAGAAAGCCAGGATCAGGACGCCGAATCCACGCCACCAACAGAGACCAAGGAATCCTTTGAAGACATCCACAAAGAGGCAACAGAGGCACTCAAAAACGCATTCAGAGACGTACAACAGCTTCGTGTGAGAATGAAAAATCCGGAAGTCCAGCGGGTCTTAGGAGAAAAACACAACCCTCCATCTCCAACCACTTCAACTGATATAACCACAATATCACCGTCACAGCCTCCTTCCTCCGAGAAGAGAAGCAAGAAACACAAACGCCGCTAACCTTCTCCTTTATCTCCTTTAACACGATCAGACATGGTGCAGGACAAAAAGTAAAAGCAATAATATTATACTACTAACGAGGGTCGAAAGGGACTTGCCCCTCACCGTCCCAGCACGCCTTCGCGCGCTAAAACCATAAGATTAGATTAGACTAGGGTAGGGAGGCGCAGATGTCCAGTAAATATACACGAGATCAGATTTATGTATATAGTGATCGCGATATAAAGAAGAGCAAACGTGAAGTACGTACCTTTTTAAACTTGCATCAGCGTTATATTTGTCATCGTTGAAAGCACAAGCCTTACAGAAAAAATTCACTTCGCTTTCAGTAAACCACTCTTCCAGTATATCGGCATCTACTGTTGGGATGCATCGGCGATGGATCCACTTTTCGCAGCCCGAACATTCTATTGAATTTGTGCCACAGCCGCGACTACAAACACCACATGGGTATTTGACGGGCTTGGGTTTTGATATCACATAAATTTTCGAATACATTTCGGTTAGCAAAATAGTTATGAACTCAATAATAAGTCAATCAAGTCAATAATAACAAAATACGAACGTTGTATCTTTTTATAAAGACCTAATGTCTATTAATTTTATTGTTTCCAAAAAATCACCTGGACGAATACCATATGGATGAACTATCACTGGGGTAATAGTTCACGGCGGGAGTTAATGATTTTCTTTTATCTTGCAGTACTGACCAATTTGGCATCATTGTCTCGTCACGCGCATGTTTTTATTGACATGTTTACACTAAACTCATGCATTCAAAGTATAGCATTTTTATTATAGCATTTTTATTTTCATGACGGAGCGGGAATCACATGGATAATCTTCAAGAATTTCTTTTTTAATTAATATCACTCAAAAATATAAGCAGTCACAAATTTTGTAGACCACGAAAAGAAAGGCAGTATTCTGATATAAATTCTAGCCAACGTTGGGTGGTAAAAACGTCCAATCGTTCACTTCCGAGCAAGCAGAGAAAAGTGCAAATTTTTCCACCTTCACTTAAAGAATAGCTCATCAGTATCTAAATTTATCTGATCAAACCGCACCACCTGAATTATATCCTCGGGCCAAATACTTAATCCCAATTGTCCACAAAGGGGCGCGTTGGCAATATTTGCTAAAGCGTATAATTTGCACGTCGATGTTTTCAAACACTGCTTACTGCGCGTTTCAAATTAGTAAGCTGGAAAGAAGGCAGTTGCTCGCCGTTGTGCGATGGTTCTTTCCTGGTAATTCGACTTCCCCCATCCGTGAAACTGTCTCTCACGATATGACCTTTACAATTGAAAGTTTTATTAAACTCCAACAAACAAAGAAACAAAATCCGACCAAACAAAGATCTGGTACCTTCGTCCACGTGTAAAAATATTGCAGGACATTCAAGCTCAAAGTTTTGTAGACGATGGGGTACTAGGCGGCTTCAACGATGTTGTTACCGCGCACTGCGTGTGTATACAAAGGTGTGTGCAGAATGGTATGGGACTTTTCGTTGGGCACCAACCTTTCGTCAGAGAGGCTTGCGTAGTAATAATATGCCTAATACTTTGGCCAGCCGCTGATTTATGCCTCGGTCCTCTGGTGAGGAGGCCAACATCATTCACGTCCTCCAACGGGCACCCCCCCCCTCTCATTGTGCTCCTAACCTCTCAGCATTCAGACACATACTGCTCTATCATATCCCTCAATCTGGGTTTCTGCATCTCCCAAACTAAAATGTCGCCTCTTTTTCTCTCATGTGCTCCCTGGTCCATCTATTTATCGTGTTTTCATCTCATTCTTCCAATAGTTTCTCAGGAAACCCCACCTCTGCTCCATTGGCTTTGATCTCGGTTTAAACAACAACGATCCCCAAAATGATCCATTGAATTAAGGTTGAAAATGATGTTTGGAACAGGACGCAAATAGATTACATTAAAACAAAGGACGACGCGTTTATGTTGATTCTTTCAAAGCTATAATACCGGCAACTCACAACTTCCCAGCGAGAACCCTGGAAGTGAACCAGCACTTGTTTACTGAAATAAACCATGTTCTGTTTTACTGGTAAAATAAGACCCTGTTACCAATGCCTGGGGTGGAAGTCCTCTAAAATGGCTGGCCTAGGCGTAAAGGATTAGCTGAACTTGACTTCACACCTTGGTTGCGTTCACAGTGAGCCATAGCGGCACAAAAGCGACCATAAACATTTATAAACAATAAATAACATACAACCAGGGACAGGCCCAGAGCCGATTTGATACCTGTTACGGGTGTGGGTGCACAAATTCTGGAGCCTGGATGTCCCCAAATTCCTGAGGGAAAATATCATTAAACTCTGATTATCTTGAGTATTCAACAACTGTTTCTGAAATTCGGTGTAATTCAATACATATGCCAGTGACAGAAAGCTGTTCAAATGCATTTACTGTCAATTATGATCTAATCATTCTATCGTCCGACGTCGATTGAAAAAAGGTGTCCCCAAAATACAGCTGGATCTTTCCCTGCATTCAACTGTATTTAATAAACTTCCATACAGTGCACAAAGACTTTTCCCTACAATGATGAGTTGAATTTTCGGAGAAGAAACATCGACTCGTCTTCAGGCCTGCAATCAGGATTGGCCTTCGTCTAAAACCTTTCGGGGGAGTTTTCTAGGGGGGGGGGGCGCCGCTCCCTCACCCCCCCCCTCATCCCCCGGGGTTTCAGGCCTGCCCGTCTCTCGTTTTTACAGCAATCTAGAATAAAAATGTAAAGAAAATCACCAACGATGTTGTTACAACGGTCAAAAAACAAACATTGAACAAAAGACAATAAGCCGACTGGGTGAAGCGTATGGTTGGTTAATGCAAAGAGGCAACGAAAGTGCTGCACAAACAAATTTTGATATAACAAATCTGTTCGCAGTTCTGTGGATGATATGAGAAATTGAGAATGGCGACCGGGTGCATCACTTGGCACGTTTTGAGGGTCGATTTAAACAGTTCCACATATAAATATCTTAGTGAAAGCAAGTTTGTAACAAAAAAAAAACATACTGCACAGGTATTTTGGAGGTAATTCCGGGTAATTCTGGGTAATTCTGGATAATTTCGGGTAATTCCGGTGTTTAGGAGAACCGGTGGTGACCAATGAAGCGTTTCAACAAACACGCGATAGAGCTAAATTGCGACAAACTGCACGACAAACTGTCGTGTTGTAGCTTTGTCGCGTTTTTCTCAGTGCATTCTCATTCAAAAACTTTTCAAAAACGCGACAACACGACAGAGCTGCAGACTGTCGCTCTGTCGTGTTTTTAGGAAGTATTTAAATGAGAATGCACTGAGAAAAACGCGACAAAGCTATAACACGACAGTACTGTCGTGTGGATTGTCGTATTATAGCGTTGTCGCGTTTTCGCCTCAAATTGCTTCCAAAACGCGACAACTCTAAATTACGACAAACTACACGACAGAATTGTCGCATTATAACTCTGTCGCGTTTACGCCTAAAGTTGCTTCCAAAAGGCAAGTCGATAACGCTATATTACGATATTTCTCACGATATTGCACACGACAGAAGCGTCGTGTTGTTTTGCACTTTATCGCAATTTTCTTTTTCTTTGGAAACTCTTTCAGACGTAAACGCGACAGAGCTACAATACGACAAACTGCACGACGGTACTATCGCAATCCGCGTTTACTTGTTTTGTCAGTGCCTTCTCATTTAAAACAGTCCCTAAAACTGCCTGAAACGCGACAACACGACAACGCGACAGTACTGTCGTACTGTAGTTTTTCGCGTTTTCGCCAAAAATTTAAGAGAAACGCGACGCTCGAAGCTTGGCCCTAACAGGACACCATACTATATGCTGTTTAGTTTTGCTTGTCATTGCCGATCAATAAGAAGATTCATCTCGGAAGCTCATAAACTCGATCCAATTTATTTATATATTTGATTGGGGTTTTACGGCACTTTCGACAGCCAAGGTTGCGTCGTGTCGGACAGTTTTACGGGTGGAGGAAGCAGGAGTACCCGGAGAGAACCACCGAGCACTGGCGAGCAACTGTCAGACTCCCCAACATGCAACTCCGCACAATCTGGCTTAGCATTGGTTAAAGACAAGTGCATCATCGACGTAGAGTTCGCCTTAGCACACAGCGCAACCGTGCCATCACGTGGACAATCGGGATTAAGGACACAGCACAAATACCACTGGTTGGAAAAGAACCGTTGATATCTCGATTTAAGGTTCAATGCTCTAGGCACTGAGCTACGCGCTCGCGGGCAGGGTTAATTGGACATGCTGGATGTTACATGCGTCATCGCGTTAACCCTTCAACCATAGCACTGTAGTGGTGCAATGCAGGGTATATTTTAAGAAACATTCAGCGGGAATTTGGACCTGTGGTTATTATTATGATGAGTAACATGGTCAGGGTTATTTGTCTTTGACAGGTGGCATTAACCCATCAAGCACTAAGCCATTCCACCAGAGCAATGCTGTGATGCATTTCTAAATTGTCAGAGATATCGATCTAAAATTAATTATTATCTACGTTCAATTTTTATCACTAATTACACGGGCGGGGGGAATTGTACCCGCGGCGTTGTGTTAACATTTCAACCGGGTCAACGCTGCTATGGACCATTTTAAAAAAACTGAAATTGGGCACCCGAGAGCGCTTTGCTTTTATCAGGAGTAACATGAACGAAGAGTTTTGCATGCTAAACTGTATTAACCCTTTAGCCGTCAACCCTTTGCGCATCGCCGCCTGACACTCTTACAATTACAGAGATATTGAGCTAAATAATAGGGGTAATCAAACCATGCAGCCAAGGTACGACATTTGCCACCTGGCAGTATTTTTTCAAGAGTATCATGTGCCGAATGCATTGCACGCACGACGTCGTGTTAACCTTTCAGCTTATCAACTGTTGGCACAACAAGAGCGATGTCATGATGCACTATCACATTTTCAGAGACGTCGATCTCAAAATTGGCACCTACGGAGATTTTTTTTTTTATCAAGAATAACATGAGGAAGGGGAATTTTACAAGGGATGTCACGTTAATCCTTTAACTGAACAACACGTTTTAACAGTGCTAGTATATTTATATATATGTGATGTCAACGCAGTTTAGGATACGTTAGTAGTATTATCACCGGATCGTGATCATTTTAGACTGGATCTGTGTGTATCAGAAGATGACTCTGTCAGACAGGTATCATCAGCGAACAGTCGAACAACAGACTCGATATAGTCGGCTATGTCGTTGATGTACACCAGAAATAAAAGGGGCCAAGAACGGAAACTTGTGGGACTCCAGCTTTTATATTTCTTTTATCCGATTTGCAATCGTTAATTTTCACCCTTTGCCTTCGGTCTGTAAGATAATATGAAACCACCGTAGGAGTGGATCAGAAACCCCATACTGCTTTAATTTAAAAATTAGTCCTTTGTGCCATACCCTATCAAAAGCCTTGCAAATATCACAGAAAACGCCACAGGTTTGCAAGTTTTTGTCTGTCGCGTTGCAAAGGTTGTGATAAACCTCTATTAATATTGTTCGGCAAAACTCCAGACTGAAATTTATAAAATAGCCTGTTATTAAGGAAGTATTTGTGAATATCTTTAAAAACAACTCGTTCCATGATTTTTCCCAATACAGCATAATAAGGATATAGGCCTGTAATTTTTTGAGTCGTATTTGTCCCCCTTTTTAAAAGTGGAATCACATCAGCTAATTTCCACTGGTCTGGGTAGGCACACTCTGATAAGGATTTTTTGTAAAAAAGAAAAAGTGGGCTACTGACAGAAAAACTTTGTTTCCTTTAACATTTTATGACCTATTCCATAGTGACCATTTGAGTTGTTGGTTATCACGCTTTTTAGAATGTCCTCTTCAGAAAAAGGAATGTTTTTTTTATAGATTTTTATTTACAGACATTGGTACATATTGGTACATCATTTGATACATATTCTATAGTAAAAGCAATCATACATATTCATCAGTTATAAAGTTTTCCTAATGATATAGATGCTTATTTCAAGTGCTATTTTATGCTTGAGAAGTGGTTGTCTGTTTTTCTATTATAATAAGAGAGGGAGAAAGAGAGAGAGAGAGAGAGAGAGAGAGAGAGAGAGAGAGAGAGAGAGAGAGAGAGAGAGAGAGAGCGCTGTCTGCTATGCTGTTCATTCAGGCTTGCACTAACAGTCACATCATCACATAGGTAACGCTGTGAGACTGCCACGTGGCCCCGACAATTGACACGCTACACAGATTTGACCCCAAGTGACCCGAAGTGTAAACATTCTATGGCTGATGTGATGAGGTGTATGCATTGGATTTGGGTTAGTAATTAAGAAGATGTTTCAGGTTCTAAAGTTAGCCCCTCCCATCCAGCCCAGCGCTTCTGAAAGCGATCATACCTGCATATTCGGTAATATGCCGCTCTTTCAGTGTAATAATATCGCCGAAGTTCATGTTTTATCTGTGATAACGTTGGGTAATGATTAGTAAATTTTGTTTTATAAATGCAAAATTTAAGGAACTGATACAGTTCTTCAACATGACCTGCAACTGGACCTGCAACTGGAGTTGCAAATAATACAGAGTCCTCAGTTATTTGTAGGTTTTCACCGGCCTTTTCATTAACCCACGCTCTTAATTGTCCCCACAGCCGTGATATTACCGGGCATTCCCAAAATAGGTGAATAATTGTTTCCGATTTCGTCTTACAAAATGTGCATAGGTTATCCGACGTAATACCACACTTATGTAAAAGGGACCTTGTTCCAAGAATCCGAGAGTTTATACGATCTTGAAACCACTGATATTTACCATCAATACAACATTCGTCCCTCCGTACCTTGAGAATCATATATGTTCTTTTACAGTCCCTGTTTGAAAAAAGGTAGTCTAGCTGAAAGGGTCTGATTGGGCGGGATAAAATAAGAAAATTACTTGTGTTATAGATAGGCCTAATGTAGGTGGTGACCGCTTTCTTGATTCCAGAAAAAGTAATAAAGTCTGTCTCTATTTTATAGATGTCTTTGAAGTTTTCATAAGATAAAAAAATCCCCTTTTCATCCAATTTATCGTTAATAAATGTAACCCCGTTATCTTCCCATGTTTTGAAATACACTGGTTTGTTGAACATCTTGATATTTTCGTTATTCCAGATACTCGACGATAGATAATTATCGCTGCTTTCTACCTTTAGCTCTTTGCAATATATGTGCCAAGCTTCAAATACATCCCCCAAAACTGTTTTTTTGTAGACTTAACGTACTTTTTGATAACTTGGGGAGTCGATAAAAACCAGTTTTTATCAAGAGAAGGCGTTATAGTTATCAACAACCCTTGCAGAGGCGTGTTCTCAGAAACAATACGTTTGACCCATGATATTTTCAAAGAGTTTAGAAACAATGGTATATCAATCATTTTAACCCCACCTCTCTCGTGCTCCTGCACTAGAGTTTTACGACTTATTCTATCGTGGCCATTCCGTATGAATTGATATAGGACATCCGTTAATTCTTTAATAAATTTACTCGTAGGGTTGGGTTGACTTTAGAATAAATGTACTAATTTTGAAAGAACAAGCGATTTAACTACTGTGATTTTTCCTAAAACGTTTATGTTCCGTTTAGTCCAAGCCGATAAGGTTTTCCGTATATCATTCATTTTGGACAAATAGTTATCTTCTGTCATAGCCTTAAGGTCGAGTGAAAAATTTACCCCTAAAACTCTGAAGGATTTAGGGTTCCACTTCAATTTCCACCTATCACATATTTTTTCAGTGCAGTCTTTCTTGGTACCAATCCATACTGCTTGCGTTTTGTTATAGTTAATTCGTATTCCCGACACTTTTTCAAATCTGTGCAGCATATCCATCGCCGAGTCCAGAGACCTGGGAGAGCCATCAAGAAACAGAGATGTATCGTCCGCGTATTGAGTGAGTTTAAGTTCTATTTCCCCAATATTGATTCCTCGTATATCCCTACACGATCTTATCTTGGTAGCCAGGAGTTCTGCACATAATAAAAAGATATATGGCGAAATGGGATCTCCCTGTCGACAGCCTCTCTCAAGTTTGATTTGAGGCGAAATTTCCCCTTTCACATGTAGGCTGGACGATATATCATTATACAATGTTAAAATATATCTTTTGAAAATTGGCCCAAATTTAAAGTAGTCCAATACGTTTGAGATGTATGACCATGATACAGAATCAAAGGCTTTTTCAAAGTCTATAAGAACGAGTAAGCCTGGCTTTTTTAGAATTTCAGTAGAGTAAATAACATCATAGATAAGTCTAATATTTTCGCCAATAAATCTACCCTTAATGAACCCCTTCTGGTCAATGTGGATAAGTTTGGGTAATAGATCTTTCACACGTTCCGCTAAACAACCAGATAATATCTTATTAGAAATATTTACCAACGTAATTGGTCTCCAGTGTTTCAAAAACTCTCGGGGTTTCTTATCCTTCGGTAGCAGTATTATTAATCCATGGCGCTGTGCGACCGATAAGAATCCTCTTTGTAAACCATAATTGAGTGAACGAACAAGGAATCTACCAATGTCTCTCCAGAAAAATTTGAAGAATTCCGTTGTGAAACCGTCTGACCCGGGGCTTTTATTATTTTTCATTTTTTTCAAATATCTAAGAACTTCCGCACACGTTACTTCTCTTTCTAAGTTTTCGGCTTCTGTGACGCTTAACGTTTTTATTTCGCTATCCATCTCAAAGAAGGAGAAATTATTATTATTATTATTATTATTATTATTATTATTATTATTATTATTATTATTATTAATATTATTGGGAGTGTTCGTAGAAATATTATCCTCTCTTTCTTTGTATAGCTTTGCGTAAAATTTTACTGTTTCAGCAAGTATCTTGCTTTGATCAAGAATCTTATTTCCGTCATCATCTTCTAATTTTGAGATCGTTTTATTAGTGTAATTACGTTTTTCTAGATTTAGAAAGTATTTTAGTGGCTTTTTCTCCTTCAGCTACCCACCGAGCTCTAGACCTTATTACCATCCCCTCTATCTTTTCCTGTCTGATATCTATTAATTGTTGTTTAGCCCTCTCCAGTTCCACGGAATGGCTTAACTCATTTGTTTCTTCTAAGTCTGTAATTTTTTGTTCTAATTCTTTCTCTAACCTACGCTTTTTTTCTTTTAGTTTTTTAGTAAACTGTATCGTTTTACTCCTTATCTCCATTAACAGAGTTTCAAAAATTAACTGGTCGTTAATTTCGAATGTGTATTCAGGATCTTGGGAATTTCTGGATTTGTCCTGCCCTATTGTGTCCAAAATAGTTTCTTTTATAGAGTTTACATAATCCTTATTGCTAAGTAGTGAAGTATTAAATGTCCAGAACCCAGGCCCATGTCGAAAATTATTAAATCTAAGTTCCAAGTCAATTATTGAATGGTCGGTTCTATAACCCGGATGTATATTACAGCTGTCAACACATAACGAGGTATGACTGGAAATTAAGAAGAAGTCAAGGCGGGCTTGTTTTGTCTGGTTCTTTCTGCGCCAAGTAAACCTTTGCTTATCTGGGTTGTTCACACGCCAAATATCTTGTAGATCAAGACGACTAATAATTTCTAATAACTTTTGTCTTGCTGATGGATTATTTATATGGAGGCAGTTCGAAGTATCTTGTACAGGATCCATAACTAAATTAAAGTCCCCGCATAATATATACTGGCAGGAGGAATTAATAGATTCAATGAGCTCCATTAACTTCCTGTAAAAGTTGGGGCAATCTTGGTTAGGACCATATATATTCGCTATCACAAATATACGTTCTTCAACTTCGATCTCAATTATTAGATAATTCCCGTCGGGGTCCAATTTATACTTATGGAGTTTGAAATCGAAATTGTTATTGAAAAGTATTGCTATCCCTCTCGAAGAGCCTCTGTAGGAACTGAATAGGCACTCAAACCCCCATTCGGCTCTTATTCGAGTTTCTGTATCCGGAGTAAAGTGGACATCCTGAAGACAGTATACTGAGGAATTTTTTTCTCTTAAATAGTTGAATACATCTCTGCGCTTTTTAGCACCCCCAAGTCCCTGACAGTTCATAGACATTATTTTGACCGCCATATTGATTCATCTAAGCATGTATTGGAAACACGTGACTGTACCTGCAAATCCACAAACGGAAGACGAGAAGAGTAAAGAGGACAGAAGACAAAAAAGTTAGAAAGACGAAGGGTCGAAGAGAGAAGAAAGAAGAATAAAAAAAGGTTACAAAAATATGTTTCTTCCATTGTCTTGTGGATAGTACACAGTTTTAAAATGATGCCAGTCATCCCTGAGTTACTTCAGCTGCTAAAGCTTCTTGTGCTTAGTCTAACCTGTATATGATGCGTGAGTGGGCTTGTGTGTGCGTGTAGGTGAGTGCTTGCGTATGTGTAAGTGTCTTGTATCTGCATGTGTGTGTTTGTACACATATGTTTTGCTTTCAGTTTCCACAGTTACGATTTCAAACAAGAAGGTTAATATTCTGTAGGTCCCTAGTTCAAAGTTAGATGAGAAAAAAAAATATTACACTGGTGGTGTTGAAAGAAAATCTTCAGTTCGATTTTTGCAGGTCGTTTTTTTTTTGTTTTTGTACGACCATACTTAAAATAGCCAATGCCCGTCAGTCAAAATTCCTTCGTCCTATGTTTTGAAAGATTAGTCGCTGATACGTCCTATTATGTAACTAATCCTGCTTTGTTGGTGGACCATTGATGCGTGACACGCCGTCAGGACGGAATCACTGGCCCCATTCGGACAGCGTGTCACCCAACCGAAGCCCACTATGCTTATAAAGCCACGAACTCTTAAATACTATTGCAGTTCAACTTGCTGTGGTATTCGCTTTATGCCTTTGAACTCGATTGGCCGTTTTACCGATACATTTAGTTCTTGTCTCAAGTTACAATGAGAAATTTATAACGGAATATTGAGAGGACCAAATAGCATATGCAATCTGCAGCGTACACTGCTGATTGCAGATGTCACTTGATTCTCCCCAGTTGTTTGTTTTTGACTGGTCTATCTTTCTTCATTTACAGAACGATAGATGATGCCATTCTAGTGACTTGTCTGAAGTTGCAAGGAGAAATTTACATCGGAATACTGAACGGACGAAACAACATCTGCAATATGCAGCGTACACTGCAGAGTGCAGAACTTTTTTGATCCTCCCCACAGTTTTGTTTTGGACTGGTCTATCTTTCTTCATTTACAAAGAGATGGGTGATACCATTCTAGGGACTTAGGAATCAAAGGGTTAGAGGTGTAAGTAACCTGATGTTGCTCGTATTATGTGGATATGGATGGCGTACATTATGCTTTAGGAGGAGGGGGGGGGGGGGGTTGGTCGAACATATTCACCCGTGATCGTTGCTTTACTGGTAGTCCTCTAGCGTGTGGCGTATCGTCAAAATTGACCCACAGTTTTCTTCTGAAACCGTGTCGTTAAACCTCATTTCCGTCCATAGACAGGCCTACCTTTAGGATACAACAGTTAGAGGTACTATGTATCTATCTCTAAAGGCGAGAACTCTTGTCTCTTGGGAGAAGATATGTTACTAATGGATTGTGAACATATATAAAGGGTGGGAGTTTTTTTGAATGTGAGTTTATTTCGCTGTTAATAACAAAAGTCTCGTTTAGGAGGTTTGCTTTATCTGTGTCATTTTCGATTATTTCACAGCCCTTATCAGATACACGGTGGAGATGGGGGGATGCCTGCAGAGCTGGAAAAGTCGTTCAAGAACTTTTTAACAACATGCCAAAACTGTCGAGGTTCCGTATCATGAGATAAGGAATCATCAACTTTTTCCAAATACACATTTTTGGCAATTTTTGTCATGTTGTTGACCTTGTTCCTGGTTGACTTTTACTTTGACCATAGTTGGGGCTTATTATTTTTCAAGACTAATTTCCTTAGTCGGTCACAGTGGCGTAGCTCTCTTCTAATGGCGCTGTAAAACCATGGTTTGTCATTTTTCCGTACTGTTATTGTGGAATTGGGAATGCAATGTTGTGCTATTTTCAAGAATTCAGAAACAAAATTGGATACAGAATCGTTTACTGTGGAGGCTTAGATTTTCCCAATTTGTTTCAACTATCATAATATTCATTCTTTCAAAATCGGCTTTATTGTAAAGCCAAACATCGCGTGTGATCACAGTTTTTCTGGAATGGGAATGAGAAATATGGGCATATGTACAGTGCAGTCGGCGTAGACTGGTCACTTTCCACGGGTGGGCAATATTTCCACAGTCGCAATAATATTGGGTTTCAAAAACTAATTATAGGAATAATCATTAAAAATTTCATTAATCCAGCACCGGCACCGGGTACTACCCAGTGCTTCATTAATTAAAATTTCGCTGATGGAGACTTGTTTTTACTTGGTAAACGCATGCGTGGACATCATAGCCCACGTGTGGATTACGACCAGTCCACGGCGACCGTACTGTAGGTCTATGATCGGATAATCCCCAGTTCAAGTGTTCCTGAATTCACCACGCTGACGGTGTCACTTACAATTATCGGATCTAGCAGTGACTGAGACGTAGTAGTTACGCTAGTGGGTTCCGTTATTACGTTGTTTAGGTTGAACGATGTCATGAAAGAGTACAGTTTAAGTTGGGGCTTCAGGAGATCAGAGACTCATCAGAGTTGATATCTCCTGGAATAACTATTGCCGAGTTAATGGTTAATGCAGGATCTATTTTCTCATCTAATTTAGACCAATATTCTGCAGTACTTTCTCTTTCAGACCTGTACGTCACACATAAAAGAAATTTGTGGCTGGTTCCAACCTCGGACCAGAGAATGTCGTCGTTGAACGAGAGACGGTCTATTTGCTTGTGATAAATTTTGAAAATACACTGCGATGCCACCACTGAATTGGTTCCTGCTGTGATTGAAAGGAATTGAAAAGTTAGGTAATGAAATATTGCTACTATCATACTCATCGCCAAGGTGAGTTTCCGTGAAGCAAAGTATGTCAAAATCGTCAATATCATCAATAAGAAGAGGCAGTTTGTGACGAATACTCCGAATGTTGTAGTTTAGAATTGATACAGTAAATGATTCGACAACTGATGTGTTTATAGGGCCCAAATTTACTTGGATGTCTCCACATCGAACGATTATTAGGTTCATGACGACAGAAATAAAAAATAGAAAAAATGTGAAGATATTTGCGTACGATGACGCAGTGGAGCATCTATAACGGGCCATGGTGATATGTGGTGCTACTGACATGCACAGTGCGTGTTTTTTGGGGTAATACGTGTTTCGGCGTCCATTTTGTATACTGGTTTCTTTAGTGACACGTGGTTGCTATATGCCCCAAACCCTCTAACTGGACGGGGTTTTGTTTGGAGGTTGTCTTCGATCCAGGGGGATATATCTAATTACCCATCTACCCAAATCCACCAAAAAACTACATTATTTTTGGGGGATTTCAGGAGAATCCTTTATATAAAAGTAGAACCCAGTGCCAAAGGATCCTAAATAGTGTCGCGGTGTGTTCGGGGTGTATTTTTGATTGTACAAGTGAATGAATAATTACCCAAACGAACCTGATAAATATCCTAAAATCACCGAACGGACTTGGTGAAGTTCCCATTTTGGGTTTTTTTTACATTAGTACATAAAGATTTTGGAATTCTATGCTTCCTTATCTGCTTTACCTGTCTCCGTACATGGAGGCTTTAAAGATATTTTTCAACTAACTAACCCCGTGTCCCACATATCCTCATCTGGGTGCTTGTAGACTGTATACAGCGGCGGTTTAGGACTATTGGGGACGTTTGGGAACTATTGGGGAATGTAGGCAGTTATGGTTTGGGAACTTGTGAAGATTTTTTAGGACTATCGGGTACTGGAGACAGTGAAGGTTTTGGAGCTATTGGGATTTTAGGGGTTTATTGGGGACAACTGGGAACTAGATGCGCGGTGGTTTGGGAACTGATGACAGTGGTTTGGAGATTCGGAGGCTGTTGCGAACTAAAAGACTGATAATTTGCGAACTTGGTGTCTGTGGGGATTAAAAGTAGTGGTGGTTTGGGGACTTAAGGCTGTTGGGCATGGAAGGCAGTTCTGGTTTGTGGCTGCTGGAGACCATCGAAAACTGAAGGCAGTGGTGGCTTGGTTACTTGGGGACTGAGCACAGCGGTTATTTGGGGACTGTTTGTCTGTTGTATTTGGTATTGAAGTAGCTGGTGTTGTAGTAGTTTGTGCTGAAGCTATTGGTGTAGCAGTTGTGGAGGTTGATGTTGTAATGGTTGATATAGTAGTGGATGGTATTTTAGTTGTTGGGTCTCGTCGAGGTTGGTGTACTAGTTGTTTTTGTCTCATGTAGTAGTTGTAGTTGTTGTTATGGTAGTGGGTTTTGTTGTAGTAGATGTTTGTGTAGTAATTGTTTAAAGATTGTGGTGGTTTGTATGGTATTTGTCGTGGGTTGCAGTGGTTGGCACATTAGTTACTGTAGTAGTAGATGTTGGCTTAATAGTGGCTGGTGTGTCAGTTGTTGGGTTGTTGTAGTGATTGTGTTGTAACTGTTCATGTTGTAGAGGTTTGTTATTGCTTGTATTGATTTTGTTGCTGGTGTCGTTATTGCTCCTCCAGTTGTTGGTGTTACGGTAGTTGAGGTAGTAGTTGTTGGTATAGTAGATATGAGGTTAGTGTTGTAGTGGTCGCTGCTGTAGTTTACCTTGTTGGTTTTATAGTGCTTGTTGGTGTTGCTCTAGGTTGGCGTTGTAGTTGTTGATATAGAAGTTGATAATGTTGCAATGGCTGTTAATGAAATTCACAGAGTACTGGTTGTTGGCGTAGTAGTGGGTTCCGTGGTGCTTACTTTGATTGTGAAGTAGTGGCTGTGTAGTCGAGGTTGTTGGTGTAGTTGGTGTATTTGGTTGTTGGAGTAGTTGCTATAGGTCAATATTTGTTTGATTAATAGTTGGTGAGGGTTATAATAGTTTGAGTAGTAGTAGCTGAGGTAGTAGTTATTGACGTAGTAGTTGTTGGGGCTGTCAGTGACGGTGTATTAATTTGTTGATCTTGTCGAGGACTGTTCAGGTTATAGTAGTTAGTGTGGTAATGTTTCGGAGCACGGTGGTTACAGTATTGAACTTCAAACCGAAAGCTTCACGGTTCGGTTCCCGCCAGGGGCAACTGTGTCGTATCCTTAATCCATATTACCCAAGTGGGGCCATTATTGCGCTGTGTACTAAGTCATACTGCACGTCGGTGGTGAACTTGTTTTCAACCAATGCTAACCCTGCTTGTGTAGAGTTTGTACAGTGAGCAGTCTGACAGTTTCTCGTCGTTCCTCTGTGGTTCTCTCAGGGTACTCCGGCTTCCTCCACAGTAAAACTGACCATGCTTGTCGAAAGTGTCGTGAAACCCCAATAAATAAATGATTAGTAGTGGTTGGTGTAGTAGTTTTAGTGGTTGCCAAGGTAGTCACACTGACTGTGAAGTAGTGATTGTGCAGTCGATGTTTTTTAATGTAGTAGATGTGGCTGGTGGGGTATGGTATTTATTTGATTAATAGTACAGTTGTTGGTGTTGTGATGGCTGGCGTGGTGGTGATATGTGTAGTACAGTGGTTGGTATAGCAGTTGTATTGGATGGAAGTGCCAGTTGTTGCGGTTGGTATAGCAGTTCTTGACATAATAGTATTGATGTTGCAATAGTTATAGTGGTTTGTGTAATAATGGCTGGGGTTGTGGGTGTTGGTGTAATAGTTGTTGGTGTAAACGTTGTCGTGCTTGGTATTGTTGATGTTGTGGTTGATGATGTTGCAAGGCAGGTGTCGTAGAGGGTGGTGTATGTACTGGTGTAGTCGGTGTGGCAGTTGTGTTGTAGTTGTTAATACAGTGGTTGTTGAGGTAGTAGTTGTTGCTGCTGGTTGTGTAGTTGATGTGTGTGGGTGTAATAGTGGTTGTTACAGTGGTTGCTATAGTACTTGTCGGCGTAATAGTTGTTGGTGTAGTAGTTGCAGTGGTTGTTGTTGTAGGTACAGGTAGGTGTTTGGGCTGTAGATGTTGGTATTGGCAACATTGGCATTGTAATAGTTTGTGTAGTAGTTGTCAGTTCAGTGGTTGTGGTGGTTGGTATTGTTGTTGAGGTGGGTGGTACTGTAGGTATAATGGTTGGTGTAGTCGAGATTGTTGTTATAATGGTTGGTATAGTAAATATTGGTGTTCTCAAGGTTGGTGTGGTTGTGGTTTTTGTCGCAGTTGTTTCTTCTAGTGTTTGATGTGATAGTCACAGTGATTGTGTAGTAATGGTTGATTTAAAAATTTAAAAAAGAACAGCTGCCAAGTTTCATACTAGAGAATAGACGTTAGTTAGCTGTTCGTTTACATATATGGAGTTACGTGAAACAGAAGACAGCGTTTTTAATAAAATATGTCAAAAATAGGCTAAAGTTTGAAGTGACATAAAAACGTCAAAATTATTATATCACCTATTTTTCAATACCAACAGATAGTACTCAAATCACTTTACTTTCTACAGCATTTTTAAACACTATTCCACAATACTACAACACAACCTCTTCAACACCGCTCACTATCAATACCAACAGTTAGTACTCCAGTAGAATAGCTCGCACCTTTCGATCAATATTTGGATGATACCGCGATGACCCCCGGAAGTGACGTCATACCACGTGTCCCAGTGACGCCATGTTGGGTTGTCATGGTAGCCCGCGTGGGTGGTCATGTTGTGACGTCATCCCCATAGTGATACGTGGAGGCAGTGCGCATGTACATCGCGTGTTGTTAGGGTGACCTGTGTGTCTATTGTCCATTTTGTATACTGGAGGTCGCCATCATGTTTTCAATGGGCTACAGCACGTGGCTGCTATGTGACCCAAAACTCTTTAGTAGGAAAGGGGTATGTTTCGAGGTTGTGTTAGATTCAATGGGAGTAAATCGAATTATCCAAATAGACCCGCCCATCCCTCAAATAACGAAAAAAACATTGTCTAAAATCACCGAAACAGACACAGAGTTCCCTATTTGGGGCATATAAGAGTAGCACGTAGTTCTATAAGGCGCGCTGCTTTGTATAAGAGTCAATCTAATTACCCAAATGAACCCAACGATTTCCTCAAATCATCTAAAACTACCGAAACGGACTTGATGAAGCCCCATTTTCGGTTTAAAGAGTAGCACGTAGTGTTATAAGGCGCGTCCCTATGTATAAGAATGTATCTAATTACCCCAATCGTTCTAGACAGCATTCAACTTCTAGTAGTGAGACAAAATCTACTACATCACAAGATAAAGGTAAACATAGGAAATACACAAAACATCGTTCTAGACGGTATTCAACAGCTAGTAGTGAAAAACGATCTGATTGCTCTAGCAGTTCTTCCTCTACGAGCAGTTCTAGGTCATCTTCTTCAGACACACATTACAGGAGACATAGACGCCACTGGCGACGTAGAAGTAGAAGTACTCAACGGCCTAAGATGCCAGTTTTTCTCTGGGACTGATTCTCTCAGGTGGGAGCCATTTATTCTCACATTTGAGAGAATTGCTGACAGAAGGGACTGGAGTAAAAAGAAAAAAACTAGAACGTTTGTTTGACTGTTTATCTGGCAGAGCATTAGAATATGCTAACACTTTACAGCTGGGTCGGCATTACAAAACAGTAAAGCGTGAGTTGAAGCAAAGATTCAGTTGCAAAGAATCCCCAGTATCTGCAAGAAGGCAAATACAGTTCCTCAAACAATATGAGGACGAAAGTGTAGAAGATTTCTCTCAAAGGGTCCACACTCTTACATTGGATGGCTACAAACACGCCAGCAAGAGAACAATTGATCAGATTTCTACTGATGCATTTCTCAGAGGCTGTCGTGAAAAAGAGGCTGCCAAGGCAGCAATGGAAAAAGACCCGTCAAATATAAATAGAGCCTTAAAATATGTTAAGACTGCTGCAGCCAACCAAAAAGCAATTTTTGGCTTTTGTAGTCCTAACTATTTACAACGGCATGTTTCATTTTCTGAAACAGAGTCCTTGCAAAATCCAAATGAAGGGAAATCACCCTTATTTACTTCTGGTGCTCAAAATTCTAACTTTGACAAAGATGTTGTCGAACTGAAACAAGCAATCCAGAACTTGTCTGCGATTGTCTTTCCTAAGGCTCAAGAAGGTAAATTTCAGAGTCAGGATGCAAGAGTCTCCTCTCGTTATCCCGATAAAACATTTTTACAAAAAACAGCTGGTAATTCAGGATATGGTTATAATCGAGGGTATAATAGTAACAACACAAAATACTCTACACCCTACAAGGGTTTCAATGATTCAAGGTCTCCATCACCACCTCCATGGAAGCAAGCATCCTCTGTAAATACAAACCTCCCTGCTACTCCCCCAAAGTCAAATGTGAGATTTAATACCACAGAAACTGATATTACCAGGAAAAACAGTGGTGATTTAAATGCCAGTGGATCGAGCAGTCCGGTCCACTCTTGGTCCAATCAGAAAGGGGCCATGGGGGTCATCAATAAAGAATGATACTGCACAGCAAGTATTTGAAGAAATAGATGTTCACAGAGTTAATGGCACCAGTCTCATTGTAAATATCTCAATTGATAATCACCCAGTCTCAGCAGTAGTTGATACAGCTGCGATGTTAACACTAGTAAGTGAACATTTGTTTCATCAAATCAATGGATCCAAACAGCCTTATAAATTTGTAAAACTTAAGGGAATTACACACCAAACAGTTTTAGGGAAAGTATATAAAGATATAGGCATTACAGTGGGGCAACAAAGATGGGATATTTTTGTAGCTCCAATATCAGACTCTGTTATTCTCGGTTTGGACTTTCTCCAAAAAAAAACAGTGTATTGTTAATTTGAGACATTGCACTGTCACTATTGATAAGGAGGTGATAACTGTTTCCTTTAAGAAAAATGGAGAAGTTGAAAGCAAGGTGACAAGAGTTTGTGTGAGTAGAGGAGTGACCATTCCACCTAATTCAATTGGAAACGTACCTGTACGTTTAACTGATGCACTAAATGGTGATTTTATTATTGAGCCCAACATTCAACATAAGGGTACCTTGTTGGCAACAACTGTAGAAAATACAAAACATATGGCTGTTCAAGTTTTAAATGACACCAAACATTTTGTTAGATTTAAAACTGGCTCACAAATAGCAAATGCTGAGAAAGTTGATAGTGTAACTGATTGTGGGTCAGTTGATGTTAGACAAGTTACCTCAAATAATATTTCTGAAGGGCCACATAATACTAGTAATGCTCCAGGTAATGATTCTTTGTCTTTTATAAAAAACAATATTCCTGAACACTTGATTAATTTGTTTACTAAGTCTATTGTTGGACTTCAGGATAGTCAGGCCATTCTTGTAGGTAAATTGCTGATAGAGTATCAGGATATATTTGCTTGGCATGACCTTGACCTTTGTTGTTTTACTGGTGTCACTCATGATATTGATACAGGAACAGCTCCTCCAGTCAAACATAAAATGAGGAGAACTCCTATTGGTTTCCAGGAGCAGGAGAAGGAACATTTAGAAAAATTGCTTTCAGCAGGTATAATTAGGCCCTCTACCTCTAATTGGGTTTCAGCCCCGGTTTTAGTTCGGGACAAAGGATGGCTCAGTTCGATGGTGCATAGACTATAGGGACCTTAATGATCGAACTGTTAAGGACTGTTTTCCATTGCCTAATATAGAGGATTGTCTGGACACTTTGTATGGAACTGAATTTTTCAGCACTTTAGACATGGCTTCAGGATATTATCAGTTACCCCTGTCAGATGATGCTATCAAGAAAACTGCTTTTATTACCCGTTATGGTTTATATGAGCATACTAGAATGGGTTTTGGTTTATGCAATGTTCCGGCCTCCTTTCAAGGAGCTATGGAGCTCGTTCTTCGAGGGCTAACTTGGCAGGAAATTCTGGTATATTTAGATGACGTAATTGTGTTAGGGAAAAATTTTGCTGATGCTTTCAATAACCTGGAAATTGTGTTTTCTAGATTTCGAGATCATAACCTGAAACTTAAACCCAAAAAATGTGAGCTCTTTAAAAGGGAAGTTGAGTTTCTTGGGAGGAAGGTCAGTAGTAATGGAGTTTCTGTTGCACCCATTAAAATTGAAACGGTTCTAACATGGCCTGTTCCTAGTAATCAAAATCAGTTATTGTCATTCCTAGGGTTCATGAATTACCATAGGGATCATATTTCAAATTTTGCTGACATTACAAGTTGTTTATACGAGTTAGGACATTCGAAGGGCTCATTTCAGTGGAATGAGGAACATCAAAATGCATTTCAGAATTTAAAAACGGTTTTAACTAGTCCACCTGTTTTGTCCTATCCTTCCCCTGATGGAATATTCATTTTGGACACTGATGCATCTGATAAGGCCATTAGTGCAGAGCTAAGTCAGGTTCAAAATAATGAATTGAAAGTAATTTGTTATGCCAGTAATTTCTTGTTGAAGTCTCAGAGGAAGTATTGCACCACTCGCAAAGAGTTATTGGCAGTTGTTAAGTTTTGTCGGCAATTTCGCCATTACCTTCTTGGACGAAATTTTATTATTAGGACTGACCACAGCAGCCTTGTTTGGTTGATGAGATTCCGCCATATTGAAGGGCAACTGGCTAGATGGATGGAAGAATTGTCTCAATTTGACATGCAAATTCTCCATCGAACCGGCAAAAAACATATTGATGCTGATTCTTTGTCGAGAATCCCCTCACAGCCTGATTCGTGTGATTGTTATTTTGCTGGAGCAACATTGGAAAGTCTTCCTTGTAAAGGTTGTTCTTACTGTCATCGTGCTCACTTGCAGTGGTCTAGATTTAATGATGATGTGGATGGTGCGATTCCTTTGGCAGTTCAATATGTGAGCCCTGATGTTGATTCCAATTCTGGTATATCAACCCCAGTTTCAAGTGACGAAGACGATAGCAATGTATGGTTCGATTCCTATACCCTTGCTCAAATAAAATGCCTTCATTGGGAAGACTCAATAATTAAAAACGGTCTCAATCCATCAGAATCAGAGCTTAGGTTATGTGGACCTACTGTAAGATCTCTTTGGCTGGCTAGGAGTCAACTAACTGCAAAAAATGGAATTTTATTTTATAGCAGAGAGGAAGGAAATGGAAGTCATCTGGTTCTTGTCGTGCCTGCCTCCTTACAAAACAAATGTCTTTTTATGAGCCATGATGCAAAATCTAGTGGGCATATGGGTCGAGACAAAACCTTAGCAAAACTAAAGCAATTATTTTACTGGTACAACATGACTCATAATTGTGAGGATTACGTTCGCTCATGTAGCGTTTGTAATGTAAATAAAAAAGCAACAATTAATCCAAGGGCCTCCCTATGCTCTTTCCATGCTGGTTATCCCATGGAAAGAGTATACTTGGATATACTGGGGCCTTTCCAATGTAGTGTTAGGGGAAATAAATATGTTCTCCTCATGGTCGACCAGTTTACTAAGTGGGTTGAACTAGCAGCTTTACCAGAACAAACAGCATTAAGTGTGGCCCAAAAATTTATTGCTCATATTATTGCCACATTTGGTTGTCCTCTTGAAATTATGACCGACCAGGGAAGTAATTTTCAAAGTCGGCTTTTTGAATCCCTGTGTAATTTATTAGAAATAACTAAAAAGAGAACAACCCCATATCACCCATCATCTAACGGCCAGGTTGAGAGATATAATCGAGTACTGCTACAAATGATTAGGTGTTACATTGAACACAAAAATAATGAATGGGGCAGAGATTTACCTTTGCTTGCTATGGCCTTACATTCAACTGTGAATCGCAGTACTGGTTATACTCCAAATCGACTTATGTTTGGCAGAGAGCTGGTTCAACCCATAGACCTAATGTTTGGAGTGAGCAATGTTTGTTTCTCACCAGATGAGTGGATTAAACAGCTCGAATCATCTATCTCAGAGGCTCATGAACTGGCTCGGAAAAACATTAGCCAAACACAACGTCGTCAGAAAAGAGATTACGATCTCAGATTACAAGAAAACTTTTACGAACCAGGAGACTTAGTGTATAAGAGGGATTCATCAACTAAAGTGGGTCAGAGCTCGAAGTTACGTCCACCTTGGAAAGGACCCTATTTGGTTATAAAAAGCAATGCACCCTTATACATAATTAAAGACCGCAAAGCAACATACACAGTCCATCACGATAGGTTAAAGCTGTGCAAAGATCGAGCAATACCACTGTGGATGTGGCGAGTGCGACATGACTTTGACGAACGCATTACTACAGAACATGGAGGTGGTAATCTTGATGACACTTTCAACTCTGTGCACTCTCAAAGTGTACCATCAGAGTCGGTGCTTTCTGCTGGCACTGGTGGGAAAATTGAAGGTGATAAGTTTGGTGTGTCGACAGGAAATACATCAAGACTACAGCCCAAATATGAATGCAGGAGGTCAAACAGCATTAAATCTACCAGTTCTGGTACCAGGCTCTCGGAGTCGGTGCTTTCTGCTGGCACTGGGGCAAAACCAGATACTGATATTTTTAGTTTACTTTCTGAAGGTGATTTAC
The DNA here is from genome assembly GCA_031216915.1 of Pictodentalium vernedei. Classification (NCBI taxonomy): domain Eukaryota; kingdom Metazoa; phylum Mollusca; class Scaphopoda; order Dentaliida; family Dentaliidae; genus Pictodentalium; species Pictodentalium vernedei. The sequence goes on from CM062294.1 coordinate 197,358,478, forward strand.
CGGCATTATACAGAGAAGATCCTGTATCATCATCTGGAAGGCGTATTAAGCCTCCATCAAAGTACCATGATTATTGTCTGGATTAAGATCTGCGCCTAACATCACTCAAGCACAGTTCACAGTATGTATATATTGTAAAAATGTAAATACTGAATCATCTTCCATCTGTTTTAGATGGACTGGTTAAATGATGACGATGAAGCAAACTTCCAGCCTGATTATGATGAAACATGATTAAATGAAGAGCAGGACAAATTTCAAACAGAAAGCCGCAACACTCAACCTGATGTGGACATTAATGATACAAATGTCACAAATATTATCAATGCCACTACAAGTACAAATGAACAAGACTGTCCGCCATCAGTTTCATAACCAGCGACTGATATCACTGTCAATATAGGGCAGATGAAAAAGAAAAATTTTAGAAAGAAATCTTTCCCATTATGTCCTGGCTCTTCCAATCACATAAAACGTCATGTCTTTAGAAGTCATTTCCCTCCATTTCTTGGAGCCTTAACTAACTGCTGGCACATGAGACCTTTACCAGAAGAATCGGTGTAAGGTGTAAATTCATCTGGATCAAATATTAACATCTGGTGTTTTTATCTAAATGGTATATTTCATTTCCTTCGCCACATGCTGGGATTACCAAACATTATTGATTTGTTTCAGCATGTGTTGGGAGAGAAGCTGTATCCTACTCCTCAAGGTCTTGGCATTGATTTTACTGAGGAGGGAAGGTATGTTATGGCATACTTTGAGAAGAGACATGGCTGTTTACGCCATGTAGATGAACATGAATTTACACTTTCACCCCCCAATTTCATTAGCTGCATGATGCATTGGCGCATCCTGAGCCTTCTTGTTGGGAGTCTTGAAGATAAGCATCTAAATATAAAAATGATTTTAAAAACTTCCTCATGCCTATATCCGCTTCAGGATTAATTTTATTGGAAAGCAAAACATTTTCAGAACAGTACTCATTCACAGATTCTCATTTTCAGCCCGAATTATTATTGAAACGCTCAGGATGCGACAATTTTGCAGATTTAGAAAATACAATTGTAACAGACACAAACTGTAAACCGCTGCATGGTATTGCAAATTTTGCCTTCCCAAGTTCCTGGAAAGCTCATAAATCATTCATTGAAGATTCAAGAATACATATATCTTTTGGCATTCACCCTCATTTATTAATGCCACACATGGTATTACTATATGCAAAGCAACTTCAGTAACAAATACAAAATCCTCATTGTATTGCCATAGGTGAGATAGGTATGAACCTCACCACTACCTGCAGATGTTCCCCTAAATGTAAAAATCCAGCTTTATGTAAAAGAAACAAAATTAAAGCTCAAAATGACTTATTGAAGCTGGTTTTGCCATTGGCTGAAAGGTATCAAAAAATTCCCATTATACACTGCAGGGATCATAACACCGGTGAAGCTGCAGAAATTGTGCTGCAACTTTTAAATGATTTGAATTTAACAACATTGTTTATTCACCAGCACTGTTTTATGGGCTCTCTTGTGGAGTTCAAACATTGGCAAGCAGTCCTACCTAATCTGTACTTCGGGTTTACTTCAAAGTTCTTGCAGGATTCTCGGGTAACAGAGGGCATCAAGAAAATGAATCCTGACAGACTTCTAATTGAATCTGGCTCTCCATACCTATCCACTGTTCCTTACTCAAAATGTAACTCTCCCTGGGAGATATTAAAATTTATTGAACCCATGGCACAAATCAAGAAACTTTCAAGTAGTGATTTACTGGAAATTACTACAAAAAACACTGTCTCCCTTTATCGTCTGTAGAGTTTTCAGAGGTTAACTGTACATGTGTACATAAAATGTATAATATGATGATAATCTCTCCAGAATGAAATTTTATTATTCTTTCGATCCTTCAATTGGGAGGTGCTCAATTGCTTCCCGATTACCTAAATTATAAATTTCTGCTCACCAGAAGTTTTGTCTTGAGAGGTTATCAAATGAGAGCTGTAAATTTTGAATATAGTTTTTTTAATACAAATGTTCTGCAATAGCCTCCAACAGTTTAAAATCAGATGATTACAATTTTTCATGAGAATTTACATTCATGTTTTCTAATCATATACATATTTCAAAACTGGCAGGGGAAGAGTGTGGTAATGGTACCAGATTTCATGGGGTTGCTGTGACATTACTACTTCTGACTCTTCTGTGACTTACTCCAATCTATGGTTGTTGCCTCCCTTGGACCACTCAGATTGTTGAACAGATCAAGTACTGTTGTGGATCAAGAATTGGTGAATCACTGCAAAGGTATTATATCTTCGCTACATAATGTAGCTACTCGGCTACAATATGCAAGAAAGTCAACACCCGAGTATCTATCCTTCGCAAACTGAAATTCATTTTGAACAGAAAAACCTTGGAACAAATCTATCTTACCTTTATTCAACCACTACTAGTTTATGGCGACGTAGTGTGGGGCTGCGCACCCGAATATTTAACTCAAAATCTTGACAGACTGTAGCTTGACGCGGCGCGTATCATTACTGGCTTAACGCGATCTGTCTCTGCTGATCATCTTCTGGCTGAACTCGAGTGGCCCTCCCTTTTGAAGCGTCGAGAAAAGCACAAATACTGAATTCTTTTAAAAATTATCAACAATGAAACGCCAAACATCCCAATCCATAATTCTGCACACCTCCCTCAACAATAGAAATTCAGTTCCCCATACCTTGATCAAATACCTCACGTATTTATACGTATTTTACACAGACTGCTGGAGTTACCGTTTGCTCCCAGACTGGGGCATGGCTGCTGCTGAGCAACCATGATGCAGTTTGGGCACAAACTGAAAATCCTTTACGTGCTTAGTCATAATGTAATGCCCCCTAATATGAAAAAACTATATCACTTCGTTTTCGGGTGTATATCTAAACATCCCATTCCATAAGTGTGCACATCTCCCTCAACAATGGAAACTCAGTTCCCCATACCTTGGTTAAATACCTCACATATTTTATACGTGTTTTATACAAACTGTTGGAGTTACCGTTTGTTCCCAGACTGGGGCATGGCTGCCGCAGAGCAGCCATGGTGCAGTTTGAGCACAAACTGAAAATCCAGAACGTGCTTAATCATACTGTAATGCTCCCAATTATGAGAAACTATATCACTTCGTTTTCGGGTGTATATCTAAACATCCCAATCCATAATTCTGCACATCTCCCTCAACAATGGAAATTCAGTTCCCCATACCTTGGTCAAATACCTCACGTATTTATACGTGTTTTACACAAACTGCTGGAGTTACCGTTTGTTCTCAGACTGGGGCATGGCTGCTGCAGAGCAGCCATGATGCAGTTTGAGCACAAACTGAAAATCCAGTACGTGCTTAGTCATAATGTAATGCCCCCTATTATGAGAAACTATATCTCTTCGTTTTCATTTTCTAGACTTATTCCTTCCTCCATCTTCTCAATCAATCCACGATAAGTGAGAAAAAATATATTAATTAGCTATATAAACTTGATTTTCTACAACTAATCTAATCTACTCAACTCCCGGACATACAGAAAACACCTGTCTACCAAGGCCACCTACATCATCATACGTATGTGCCCTTGTTCTAAACTGCCCGACTGTACCTTAAGCCACACGATATCAGACAGCAGAGTAGAGCACTTGTGCTATTGAAACCCTTTGTTTCCGCCATTGTGTGTCAGATTTTGTAATGACCAATTTAGTCTCACTTGAAGAAATTCAAAACGACTCAGCCTTTGACTTTGTTACACAATTCAACCTTGAAATTAACAGTGTTTCTAAAGATGATCCTATTACTCCACTAACTGACGATAGGAACAATTGTAAATACTACACTCCAGAAACGTTTTCGTCAACAGTAGGCACATGTGTTAAATCTCTCGCTTTACTTAACATTAATTGCAGGAGCTTAAATGCTAACTTCGAACAACTGCAGAATCTGCTCTGCGATCTCCAAACAAACAATAATATCTTTGACATCATTGGTATCACTGAAACTTTCAGTGTGAAAGAAAATATCTCCTACACCCTAGACGGTTATCATCCGCTTGTTCTGCGTTCTCGTCCTGCCGATGATGATGGTAGAGGTGGGGTTGGTGTCTTTATTAAAGATTCTATACCATTCCAAGTTAGGAACGACTTAAGCATTTTCATTCCACATGTGTTTGAATCACTATTCGTAGAACTTACTGGAAAAAACAAATCAATCGTAGGAATCATTTATCGCCCTAATACTGCCCCAAAAGCCGATCTGGACGTATTCTTAACTGAATATTCTAACTTACTAGATCAAATCAACACTGAAAGAACAACAGCCTACCTGATGGGCGATTTCAACATAGATCTACTCAATTTTAACCAACACCAGAAAACCAATCAATACCTAGAAACTCTGTTCAGCAATGGGTTTACGCCCTTGATAATCTTCTGTAATAAACTAAATTTAAATACCTCTGGAATAATCATTACTGATGTAAGCGATCATTTCGCCACATTCTATATCGAAAATATCAAAAGCTCCTGCCCCAAGGATAACACATACCAGCCTAAGAGAATATTCAGCACACGGAATATCAACGCATTTAAACAGTTACTATCTGAATCTGACTTTAACAATGTATGCCAAGAGCCTCGTGCCAATGAAGCTTATGAGAATTTTTTACAAATCTTGAACACGGCGTTTGATAAAGCCTTTCCGCTGGTAACTATAAAGACCCCCCAAAAATATATAAAACGAGAACCATGGATGACTTATGGTCTCTTACAGTCCTCCTTAAATAAACACAAACTACTTGCAAAAAAGTACAGGTTCCCGACCAATGACAATATCACAAAATATAAAACTTATTGTCAAATATTTAACCAACTCAAACGTAAACTTAAAACAAATTATTATAATCAAGTGATCTCAGAAAACAGGGGAAACGTTAAGAAAACCTGGGAAATTATCCGCAAGGCAATAAACAAGTCAAATCTTCCTCCGCCGCTACCATCATCATTTATTGAAGATAATGTTGAGCTCACTGACCCCATCCAAATTGCTGAGAAATTTAACAACTACTTTATTAACATCGGAACTCGAGTAACTGACAACATGACTGGCTTCACACATCGATTCTGTGACTACCTAAAAAACAACGTCTCCGACTCTTTTTTCATGTCACCTACAACCACCGAAGAAGTCATATCCTCAGTAAAAAGTCTTCCCAGAAAAACTTCTGCTGGTCAGGACAACATTTCTCCGAAACTATTGAAAGACATTATACATGAAATTGCCTTTCCTTTAACACATGTTATCAATACCTCATTCTCAACTGGAACTGTACCATCCAAAATGAAAGTCGCAAAAGTAATACCAATTTTCAAATCAGGAGATAAACAGTCATTCAACAATTATCGTCCAATAAGTATCCTCCCCTCTTTCTCTAAAATCCTAGAGAAGTTAATGCATAAAAGACTAACAAAATTCCTGGACGTAAATAACGTTATTTACAACTGTCAGTTCGGCTTTAGAAAGGGACACTCAACATTCCATCCAATATTGCATCTCATCAATCATGTTTCCATAATGAATAACAGAGCAACTAAAGATTGTACACTGCCCATTTTTTTTCGATTTTTCAAAAGCATTCGATACGATTGACCACGAAATACTCATCAGAAAACTTGAACATTACGGCATTAGAGGAATAGCTAATTCGTGGTTTCAGGATTATCTTTCCGAGAGATCCCAATATGTACAATTCATGAGTGAATCATCAGACTTACTGAATGTTATTACGGGTGTACCACAGGGTTCTGTACTTGGTCCTCTTATGTTTGTACTGTATATCAACGACATTTGTGAAGCGACGGACATGAATATCCTGTCGTTTGCGGATGACACAACAGGCTACGCATCTGGGAACGACCTTAACGTGCTGACAGAGAAGGCGAATACTGAACTGTCAAAAATCAATGACTGGTGCTTAGCAAACAAATTATCATTAAACGTAAATAAAACCAAAGCTTTACTTCTCCATCCCCAAAATAACAATTACAACTATAGCAACGTACAAACCCAAATTACATTAAATAATACAAACTTAATAATAGCAGGAAATAATCATCAACACAAATTCATAAAATTCCTAGGAATTAACTTGGATGAGAACCTTAAATTTAACCATCACGTAACAGCACTCTGTACGAAACTGTCAAGGGCAATTTATATCCTTAATAGAGCAAAAAAATTTTTGCCGCCCAAGACCTTACGTATACTCTACTTCACACTAATTCAAAGCCATTTAATATATGGGATTCAAATATGGGGAAACACACCTGCAACTAAACAAATACTGAATTTGCAAAAAAAGGCTATGCGTATTATAGCGAACAAAAAATTCAACTCACATACGGACCCCCTTTTCAAACGTTTAAAAATTCTTAAATTTAGCGATCTCCACAAATTACATTCTCTTCTATTCATGTATGACTGGTCCCACAACAACCTCCCCGTCAGTTTTGATAATACATTTCAAGTATACGCGAATCCTTCTGGTATGAATACAAGGCAGTGTGGTAATCTAATCACACACAAACCGCGTACCCAGTTCTCAGCCGCGCTTCCGTACTTCTCTTTTCCTAAATTGTGGAACGACTTAGATACAACGATAAAAACCCTCACACGAATGTCATTTAAAAAAACATTAATTGACCAATTCATAAACTCATATAATGCCAATGTTAGCTGCACCAACCCAAGATGCCCTGACTGTTTTTGATAGTTAAACCTATCGGTATCGGACGGTCATGAATGGTTTTTTCGACCATACATCACCCTATTGACATACGGACATGGAACTGGTTATTGAGGAGAATATATTTATTCTGTCAAATTCAGAAACAAGGTTAATTATCAGGCCAAAACAAGCTGAGTTGGAACTTTGCAGAATTTGATCCACGATGGGAAAATAATAACTAATTCCAACCAAAATCATGCTATATGTAAAGTAAAAACAATAACTACCTGCTGTCTGTATTTAGTTTACTTAAATCTAAAACCCGCCATATGCTATTCTACTTTACTCACCTTTTATTGTCTTGGGGATGACAGGAAGACAGTCACTAGACTATGTCATTCCCCACAGTATGCATTTACACAACTATTCATGATTTTGTAACTCTCTTCTAATATTTTATTTGTATTTGTATTTGTATACTGTGAAATAAAAAATTGAATTGAATTGACAAGTACCAAAACTATATTTTGGCCTATGTGTAGTAATCCCTGTGAAAATGCTCATCATTATTTCCTGGTGTGCCCTCGATACTCTGGCCCCAGGAATACACTACTCGATTCTCTTCGAGAATTTGATATATCATCCGAAACTGATCTCTTGTACGGTAAACTCACACTGACACAAAACAAAACGAATATATCTTTCTGAAAACCCAACCGTTCATCCTAGCTAGTGTCCGCTTCAATTGAGTCATTTTCATATTCTCGGAGTAGCCTCTCTCTTACACTAGACGAAATGTTCTATAAACGTTATATTCCTCACCCTTTAACTTGCCATTCAAGAGCTTTCGTAGAGAAAGTCAACAGTTTCCAGCCCTATGTATTCCCTGAGTCGAGATGCTGTTACGTACTTGGCTGCCTGTTTCAACAGCTTACATTTCAATTGTAAATAGTCTAAATCCCTATTCATTTGTGAACCAATCTATATATCTTGTAGCCACATCTATGTATTGTTTCTCTGTTGTAATTATGGAGAGGAGTTAACATAAGTTGTATAACTTGTACTCCAATCTTTTTTGCAAATTTACGACAAACAAAATATATTTAAACTAAACTAACCACGCAGATTGCTTGATTTCCTATGGTGAGGAAGGTGGTATTGTCGAGAGGTTGGAGTTGCAGTTGTAATTGTTGGCACAGAAGGGCTGGTCTGATGGAAGTGAGGTGCTTGCCAAACTTCGTGTGTAATGTCATCTGGAATGTGAGATCATTTGTTACGTCATGTTGTAATGCATCATTGGAAATAATATGTTTTCAAGACAGCGCATGATGTAACTTCATAGCCCCAGTTCAATATCGTTGTTCTGGGTAGATATCGTGATCAGTGATGTCATCAGTCACGTGAGCAGTGACGTCATCGAATACGTCAAAAGTTACGTATTCGATAAGCCACGTGACTTATGACAAAACATTTCCATGTGTGGTTTATCTGTTTCCCCAACTATGCCATCGATAACGTCATATGTCACGTGAGTTGTGGGAGAGTTGTGGGAGAGTTGTGGTTGATTTTGTAATTGTACTTGTAGGCACATGTCATCCGCGACATAATATTTAGGTTATAAACTCCCGGACTTGATTAGAGTTTCTTTTCTGATAGTCCAGGCCCTCGGCTGCTTCTGGTGCCCTTGTTTTGCGTGACTGACCCCAGTGGCAGTGTAGCCATGCGGCAGAAGTCATTGTAGAGGCGAATGAAGAAGCCAGCAACAATTATAATGGAAGATAACTGTAGTTATTGTAAGCAGCTTAACCAGTGTTCCGGTACAGTAGTTCATCGACAATAGTATTATCACAACCGGTTGCCCAAACTGTAATTTCTACTGGTCCATAGTTGTGTTTTCTGATGGTCCTAAAATGACCAAGAAAAGACATGAGGGACTTAAGGGTAAACTTCCTAAAAGAAATTGCTTATAGACTACATGGCCCATACAGTGCAAGACAAATAGGCACGTGTTTTGTTTTGCAAATGAAGGTAACTGGTTATAGACTGTAGGTCAGTGTGGACCATATTGAAAGGCAAAATCTGTTTCGTTTTTTTATATTTATTGAACAATCTGGTGGTCGTTCAGTGAGTAGCTCAGAGGGGATAATTCGGGAAAGTGCCGGAGATAGTCAGGACAAATCTGAGGTAACTACAAGAAGATTGACCCCTGTAAAATACAGAATGAGGTAAGGAGAGTGTGAGAGTGGGGTGGGGTGGGTGGGCAAAGGTTCGGGTAGGCAGAAAGTACTGGTAATAGTCTCAACGTATGTTATCTGCTAGAGAATGATCCATTACAAATTTAAATGGACATCTTTCCTTATAGCACTGTTTGCTATCCATTCAAAATAAATCTGAATAAATCTGAACAAATCCTATATAGGATAAAACAAAACCTGCGCAGTATCTAGAAATGTGGAATCCCAAGCCGCAGTGGTCTCGAAGTAGTTTATATTATACAAATCAGAGTATTCGTGCTGAATCAATCGAATACAACACTTGAACATACATAATATCTATATCACCTAAAAGCTACCCATTCAAATTTCATTTATGTTTCATGGCCTCGAGCAAGACACATGGGCATCGAGAAGAATATCGGGGCTCGAACGATAGGCTCCCGACAAAGGGGCCAGCATGATGCGGAACTCACCTTCCGAGCTGTGCAGTGCCGACACGGGGAAGATTTTAATTCTTGATGTGTCAAATGACGAGGCGTCCGCGATTTCCCGCCGATTGGACAATATCAAATTTGTGGTTTTCTGTATGTCGACAATATGTATGCTACAAAAGCATACATGCATTCAAGCTGTTTTTGCAAAGGATCCTTGCTTAAGAGACGGTGGCCCACGCACCGAGAGGTCGTTACCGGGTCAACATTGGACCCCGGGTTACTACACCGTTTTTATACCCCGGAAAGACAACAGCAGAAGCCTAAACTGTTGATTTCCTCTCATCGGTACTTCTCATTTAACGTATATAACGTTCCCAGGTGCACACCTGTTGAATCAAACATACACCAGAAACCGGAACATGCCTTATCGTATGTAGAACTACCAAAGTAATGGTATCCTCTAGAAAATGCCCTGGAAGTGTCGTTCCCGCATGGGGTTTAACCTCAAGGGTCACAGCCACTCAGCTGTGTATCAAAGATCATTGGATGTAGGGTTATAGTATCTCCTGTCTTCGATTTTGTTGTATGCGGATATGAGGTCAATAAAGTGTTACATCGTTGGCGGAAAACATCAATGACCTCGTGTTTTCATCTGGGTATTGAAAGGCCTTTGGACCTAATGGTATAGGCTTTAAGTATTTCGTGATACACCGATTTCCTCCATTGATGTCTACACGGTTTTATTACATCAACCAGTTGAAATGTCAAAGCTCTTCACGTCTGACGTCATTTCCGCTATGACGTAGCATCTTGACAACCCACAAAGTTCACCGTGATGACTATCATGCACTACGGTAATTACATCAATTCCTGGAAAATGCTAAAGCATGGAACATGCAGCACTTTCTTTATTGACTTTGCCTGTAGCGTCCCATTTTTCCAAAGTGGATCCATTCAGAGATTGCAGCATAGTGGCTTTGGTGCCAGCTCTGATTGAGCTACTTTGAGACCTCGTTTCCTCGAATACACCATGTATCCTATACGGCAAAAACTGACTTGATTTCGAGAGGCTATACCACCGAGCACTAAGGCGTACTGCACGTCGATGGTGCGCATGTCTTCAACCAGTCAAATCCTGACTGTGCTGCAGTGCGGAGTTACGATGTTGGGTTGCCGGCAGCATCTCGTCGTTGCCCGGTGGTTCTCTCCGGGTACTCTGGCTTCCTCCACCCGTACAACTGTCACCGACACCATATGATCTTGGCTGTTAAAGTGTCGTTAAACCTTAATAAATAAATAAATAAATAAATAAATAAATAAATAAATAAATAAATAAATAGGCTATCCGACAATGTCCAATGATCATTTAATACCCAGATGAGGGCCGCCCGGAAGTTAGAAATGATTGGCGTAACATATTGCATATCTTAAATCCCCATATGACATGTGAAGACTTTCAAAGATAGGTACAGCATGTTTGGTTTAATTGTCGTGTTGGGCTATATAACATTGAGCTTTAGACATGTCATAAAACTTTGAAAAATATTTAACCAAATCGGTACATACCACTCACACAATACTACCATACAATTAAACTTAACCATGGACTGCACAAGGGCAGATCGCGCATAGACTGATATAGCATACTACGTCAGTAGGTCAAACGGTAAAACAGATTTAAGTAAACGTAAAAAAGTTCAAAGTGTGCTGTCAAACCATACAATCGAACGCAACGCTCGACTGCAGCTCAGAGACATAACATCCATGGCTTATTTAATGTATAATAACGATTCAGGTGCGCCAACAGGTCGATAAAGTTAAAGATAAGCCAATATGGGTAATCACAAAACCACACTATACTACGGTGCAATCAAACACAGACTTAAAATACCGAAAAACAACGCGGATCCTAGCACTACGTGCTACAGATATCAAATGTACAGAATAAATCATTAATACGCTAACAGGCAAGAGAAGGTCGTTGATCAACAATAAAGGGATACAATCCATGCTATACTACCGTACCATGACACATTACCTTTGCGTACATCACTAAGAAATAACTGGCTAGTATAGTGCAAGGATTTCGGCAAACTAACACGTTGAGAAAAGTATAGAGAAAGCGCCTAGTGTAACCCACAACGCCACATGACCTAGCACTGAATAGAAACATCATTCGAACGTTCAGTATAATGTTTCCGAAATGCAAAAATATCGAGAAAGCTGCGATTAATTAAAAAATGGGATATACACAGCCAATACTATACTGTAATCGAACACAGTCACAGGCTGTCACAATATAACATAGGATGGTACAGTACAAGCCTTTGGAAAAAGCTGAGCAGAGTACAAATAGGAACGTACGGTCTTTCTGACTACCAACTTTCTTCGCACTAATACCTACACAGAACCTTTGTCTACCAAAGTTTCCAAGCTGTGCTTTTGTAGTAGTCAACAATGTACAAAACAGCACATACAGCACGTGCGCCTTTTCGACATTTTCCTCTACTAAGGTTTGTCGTTCATATATCTATAGGTTCCTCTTTGCCTCTTCAATCAACAGGCTTTGAATACTGTTGTCTTCTGCAGGAGATGCTTTTCTCCACTATTGTCTTGACCACTACTGAGATCGAGAAAGTTGCGATTAATTAAAAAATGGGGTATACACGGCCAATACTATACTGTAATCGAACACAGTCACAGTCTGTCACAATATAACATAGGATGGTACAGTACAAGCCTTTGGAAAAAGCTGAGCAGAGTACAAATACGAACGTACGGCCTTTCTGACTACCAACTTTCTTCGCACTAATACCTACATACTATTGTCTTTTGCAGGAGATGCCTTTCTCCACTATTGTCTTGACCACTACTGGGGGATTCTGCCACCTGTCCACTGTGGTGCAAGGAGGCATTTGGTTCTCATCTCGTATGCCTGCAGTACTGCTGGTACATCTTATACCATTATCGAAAAGTATTATTACTAATATTGGCTGGACTTTTACCCTGCTGCCTCTATCCACCCTATAATCAGACCCTGCTACGACGGTACCGTTTTAGCACTAACATGATCATATTAACGAGATTTACCATGGCAGTATCAGTCCAATGATGAGTTTCAGTTATGTTCATAGAGTAGCATGCGTCCGTCCGCACAAACATTTCGACTTGCAGATCGGGTGTGGATAATCGAATTTGGTTCTCCATTGTTCTGCTAATAGAGCACTATTTGTCTTGCAATATATGGGCAGTCTATAAGCAGTTTCCTTCACGAAGTTTACCCTCATGGCACTCATGTCTTTTCTCGGGCATTTTAGGACCATAAGAAAACACAACTATGGACAAGTAGAAATTACAGCTTGAGGGATCGGTATTGATGATACTATTGTTGATGAACTACTGTCTCCGAACACTGGTTAAGCAGCTGACTTTTACTACACATATCTTCCATTATAATTGTTGCTGGCTTCTTCATTCGCCACTGCAATGACTTCTGCTGCCACTGGCGTCATCCACAAGCAAAGACGCCGGAAGAACCCAAGGGCAAAGAGGGGTCTGAGGGGTCAGAAAGGGTCCTCGAATCTGGGTATGAGTTGAGTCCGGTAGTTTATAACGTAAGTAGTATGTCAGGGATAGAATGTGTCTATAACTACAATTAAACACCAACCACAACTCTCATGACCGGGGACGACATCCATTATTAGTCACGTGTCTTATGACGTCATCGATGGTATAGTTGAGAAAACAGATGAACGACATATGCAAATGTTTGTCAAAATTCACGTGACCTATCAAATAAAACATTTAATGACGTATTCAATGACGTCACTGCTCACGTGACTGATGACATCACTGATAACGATATCTACCTATAGCATCGGCCTTGAACTATAGCTATGAAGTTATATCATGTGCTGTCTTGACAACGTTTTATTTCCAATGATGCATTGCGACATGACCTCACAAATAATCTCACATTCCATATAACTTTACCCAAGAAGTTTGCCAAGCACCTCACTTCCAAAAGACCAGCCCTTCTGTACCAACAATTAGAACTGCAGCACCAACCACTAGACAAAACCAACTTCCTCACATGGGAAATAAAGCAGTCTGAATGGTTAGTTACCTGCAGTAAAGTGAACTGATTGGATGATGTAGATAAATGAAAAATGCTGTCCGAAACAGGAACAAGAGTACTCGGAATAGGGTTAGAAGAGCCCAGGACAGTCCAGAAAAGCTAAATGTAGTAACAATAAGTAAAACTGTTCCAACTGATAGGCTTTTCTACTCTACTGGGGTATAAACCAGAACAGACTAATAGGGTTGGGTAGACAGAAACTATGGCATAGATATATAGATACATCGATAGAAGCAGGAGATTCTGAAAGAATTAAAACTAGTGCAGCATGTCGGGTCTATTGGAGTAATTAAATACACTCTTATAAACAGGAACCCGAAAACGCGGCTTCAGCAAGTCCGTTTCGGTAGTTTTCGGTGTTTTTTGGTGATTTGGGGAAATTGTCGGTCTTTTGGGGTAATTACAGTTACTTCACATTGAATCGAACGTACCCTCGAAACATACCCATTCCTATTAGAGGGTTTTGGGTCACGTAGCAACCACGTGCTACCATATAAACCAAGATGGCGGCTTCAAGTATACAAAATGGACGACAGAAACATGTGAGTAGGTGATATTTGCGGATTCCAGGACACGTTGTACATGTACCGTACACGTACACGTACATGGTGCGTTTACTCTCATAGGATTCGGTGTTAAATCGCGTTCACGTTCACAAAAAAATGTCGTTTTTTCATGGTGTCCCAGAATCCGCAATTATTTTGAGGCTCACAGATCGCACTTTTCACGTTCAAATACCCGTTGGCGAACGCGTAGATTCAATACGTCACTCAAAAAAGTGAAAAATGTACGAAATTGTACATGTACATTTTCTTAAAAAAAATTTTCGACGTTCCCATCGTGGATTAGACCATCGATCTATCGATGGCGAACGCGAGCAAAAAACGTTTTGCGGATTCCAGGACAGCAGCAAAAAGGTGGTTTTCGGATTCTGGGACAGGAAAAAAAATCCCACTATGGACACTCCCATTTCTGACGTAAGTGGGGGAATACCCATAGTGGATTTTTCCAAACTTAACAGAAAAAAACTAAGTTTTTTTGGAAAATCCCGCTATGGGCACTCCCATTTCTGACGTAAGTGGGGGAATACCCATAGTGGATTTTTCCAAACTCAACAGAAAAAACTAAGTTTTTTTGGAAAATCCCTACTGTATAAACTTACTGAGAACGCCATTTGTCACGCACGAAATGTATTACTGGTTTTCATTCAAATGAGTCAATTGTCAGTTAAATAGTTTAACTGAAAAAACTATTCTATAGATGAAAGCGGAAACAGTTCAAAAGATTAATTGATATGATTTAAACGCGTTTTTTGAAAGCGTTACATTACTGATATGTTTACTTGTGATTTTGATTATTCGAGTTTCCCTTATGGTGAGAATAAGCGCAGTTGCGATTTAACACGTTTGAGAGCAAAACTCATTTAGAGAGGTTTATTTTGTAAATGTTTTTTTCTCAACTGGAATTGGTTTTGAGGCGAGGAAATAAAAAATGTGATTGATATATATATAGGAGAGAAAAAAATATAAATAAATAGTTATTTAAAATAAATATATCAAATCGAATAGATAATAAATAATACGTAAATCATGAACGCTTCCCAGACTATAAGAGCAAGGTTTCTTTTTAAAATGCTGATGAGAGCCTACGCATTCTGCGTGAACGAACAACTAGGTCGCCTCTTGTTAGAACGATGCGTCGGATGTCGGGATCACCTAGACTTCGATCATGAGAATCATTCGTGTCTGACGATGGAAAGGGAAGATATGGTCGTCAAGTATTTCGAACCAGCATTCGAACGCGTTCAAATCGCGAAGTGATCGCGTTTTGGAAGAGATTACTCTTTTGTAAGGATCGAGACAAGCCCACAGCTTCGGAAGAACTGAAATTGGCGCGTAGAAGTCTGACTTTAGGAGACAAGAGATGAAATTATTGTTCTATGAAGCATACGTCTAAGTTTTCTCGTTGATATAAAATAAGGGAGAATAGAAAACAAAAATACGTACACACATAAGTTTTTTATCTAATATTAGAAAGAAAAAAGCACAAAAATGAGAACCAGAAATAAATTGCATCCGACGTTAGATGACGACGAGGATGAGAATCCGAACAGTGTTTTGCCGACGGCACCTTCGCTAAAAGAAAAAGAAAGAGGAGAGAGGTATCGCATCGATCAAATCAGTAGAATCCAATCGTATCTAACTCAAGAGAGAGATTCTCGTCATTCTCTCAAGAAGAAGTATTCGCGTTTCGTGAAATTCATCAACGCGATTGACACGACACTCATCACGATTTCCATGGGTTTACACGCAGCCGGATTGTTGTCGACTGAGGTCGGTATTCTGATCATGTTAACCATAGAAGGAGTGGCTATCGCCGCCGGATTGTTTAGCACGCTCGGAAACTTTTTGAGTAGGAAATTATATCTGAAGGCGAGGAAACACGACAAGATTCGCGTCTTGGCCGACTCCAAGATCGACACGATATCCGAAATGATCTCGATGGCGTTGAAAGACGGTAGGATATCAGACGCAGAATACTTCACGATATTGGGTGAGAAAACGAAATATGAAGCCATGAAAGAAGCCGTGACAAGCAAGACTCGTCAGATTATGAAGGAAGAGATGAAGGATTCTCTCGAGGAAAAGGGGAGGAAAGAGGCCAGGGAGGAATTCAGTAAGATGATAGAACTCAAGAGCAGTGATTGAAAAAATATATATATATATAATAAGAACAGAATTTTTAAAAAAAGAAATATTAAATTTATATATAAAATAAAAACGAAATTAATTTAAATAACTCTCAAAAAATGTATTGCGTAAAGTGTAAGAGAGTTACCGAGACGAGTAATTCTCAAGAAGTACGAACTAAAAACAACAGACAGATGCTTCGCTGAATTTGCGACGTGTGTGGTTCTATCAAGACTCGATTTGTCAAAAAAAAAAAGAACGCAAGCAAAGGTAAAGGCATCGTGAATAAAATGATCGATAATCTACCTTTCGAAATGCATCTGCCTGGTCACAGTTTCACGGGACCTGGAACGAAATTGAAAAAGAGACTCAACGCCGATCTGACTCCTAAATCTTGGAGCAAACCTGTGAATAGGGTGGACGCGGCCGTGTATGATTACGATCTATGCTACGCCGGACATCCCGACACCAAGACTCGCAACGATGTCTGCGATAAAAACATGTTGGCGAAATTGAGAGGTATATCGAATCCGACCAGGAGAGAGAAGATAGAACGTTCGCTGGTCGGTAATCTGATCGGTGCGAAACGTCGATTTGGATGGGGCGTTCCAAAAAAAGCTCATCTGAAAAGAAGAAACGATTATTGACGAGCGAATTGGCTGAGGAGTTACACAAACCCACCGTGCGTAAATTTCGAAAGAGAAGGGTGTTCGTGAAGGGTTTGGATGATATTTGGTCTGCCGACTTGGTCGACATGAAATCGTTTTCGAGGTGGAACGATGGTGTCAAATATCTATTGACGGTCATCGACGTGTTTTCCAAATACGGTTGGATCAGAGCTTTGAAGAATAAATTGGGGCCTTGCGTCGCCGAGGCTCTGAAGAGCGTGTTCGACTCGTCTTCTCGAAAACCAAATAAATTGTGGGTGGATAAGGGAAAGGAATTCTACAACAAGCAACCGATTGGTCGACCTCTACTCGATCGAAATCGAAGGGAAAGCCAGCGTGGTGGAACGTTGGAATCGAACGATTAAGGAAAAGATGCATAGATACTTCATGACGAATTCAACCAAGAAATACATATATGCTCTGAACGGTCTGATCAAAGATTACAACAACACGCGACACAGATCGATCAAGATGACTCCCATGGAAGCTAGCGATCCTCGAAACGAAAAACGTGTCTACGCGAATCTATATCCTGAGAGATCTAAGATCAGGAAGAAGTCTAGAACGCCGAAATTTGCGGTCGATGATCGAGTGAGAATCTATGCTTATAAGAAGCACTTCGAAAAGGGTTATACTCCTCGATGGTCCTCGGAAATCTTCGTGATAATCAAAATATTTCACACCGATCCGGTGACTTACGAAATCGAAGCTTTGGATGGGGAAGAGATCATCGGAAAGTTTTACGAACAACAGTTGCAGAAGACGAAGTTTTGATAAAGAAAACAAATTTCTTTTATTTACTCTCTTTAACATTTTCTTGTTTACACATATATATATATAGGAGAGAAAAATAATAATAAAAAATAATTAAAACTATTTTTAGATAAAAAAGCAAGCTAATTAATAAACAAAAAACAAAAACCCTTTAAAAAATGGCAAATATACTAGATATAGCACAAAGCATAGTGAAAGATGAAAGTATTCAAGAATATGAGGTTCACGGATACGAACCGGTAACCGGAACGAGTTTGAACAATGCGGGAGAGATAAGAATCAACGTCGACACTCAAGATCTATTCGTCCATCCTAGCGAAAGTTACATAGTGGTGCAGGGACGTCTCACCAAGGAAGATGGGAGCGACTACGCCGCCGACGACACGGTTACTCTAGCCAATAATGGCATCATGCATCTATTCAGTAATATAAAATACATGCTATCCGGACAAGAGACAGAATCTGTGTTTCATCCCAGTCAGGCCACCACGATGTTCGGACTCTTGACGTATCTGGATGATTTTTCGAAATCCAGAGGACTTAATCAGTTGTGGGTGAAAGATACCGTCGGCCCTGCTAACGCCGGCGCCGCCGCGATATTCGACTACGTCGTCAAGACATCCAGACCTAAAGGAACGTTTTCGTTCAGGATACCTTTGAAACATATCTTCAGATTCGCGGACGATTACAACAAGATCATGTACGGATTCAAACCCAATCTGACGTTGATTCGAAAAGGAAACGACGACGCAATAGTGAGACTCCCTGCGACCGATGCGGGTAAGTTAACTCTACACAAGATATCATGGTTCGTTCCGCACGTGGAGCCTTCGATCATGGAAAAAGCACGTCTCTACAAGATCATAGAATCCAAGAGTAAATTACCTGTGGGATTTAGAATGAGACAGTGTGACACGGCTAGCATTCCACTCTCCATGAATCACTTCGATTGGAGATTGACGGTGAAATCCGCTTCTGAGAGACCGCGTTTGATCGTGGCTGCGTTTCAGACCGATAGGGACGGGTCTCAGGAAAAGAATGCGTCGCTGTTCGAACACTGCCATTTGAGAAACATGCAAGTGTTTCTGAATGCCACGAGATATCCAGCAATCGATTATAATGCGTCATTCGACAAGAACGATTTCTGCAGACTGTAACTTTAACCCCTTTGCACTTCTTGATCTCTTCATCTTCTAGATGATAAGCATACAGTTTAGGTCTCAAGCCCACGAATTCGAGGATTTGTTTACCACCGCTCTCGTCCTTAAATTTACCTAACACCTTCTTGTTGTCGTTCGATTGAATGTTGGACGGGTGATCGACGGGATAATTGCTCCTGTCGAACCACGCGGCCACGTCCGGAGATATATCTTGGTAGACATCTTTCGTCTCTATCTCATAAACTAAACTGTCCATGTCGGTGAACAGTAGTTTGGCTTTATCACCAAATTTTCGTTTGACGTAATCGTAGTGAAACTTGTACATCAATCGCTTGCCGATATCTAAGATGATCGGTCCGAGATAATTCGGTTTGTCGAACTTCAGATGCGTCTTTTGCATGTGAATGGCCACTAGATTTTCATTGAATATGGTTGGGTGTTTGTAATTGGGTTTCGCCACTAATGTTTTAGCTTTTATCTCAGACGTGACGAGTCGAACGTCGGTTCTCTTCCTGATGTTTTCCATCGATTTACCATACACACAGTTGTTCATGAGTTTGAAGAAATCTTTTTTGAAATCGTTCTCGGCTCGAATTCTGAGATTCGTGTTGAGATCGATGTATTTTTTCATCCAAGGCTCTTCGTTGAATCGAAAGATGTGATGTATGTTGACTAATTTCATCCCGTAATTGATGTATTGTTTCAAATTCTCACTGTAGACGACGTAGTTACGTTTGTTAAATAAACTGGGAATGAGTTTTTCCTCATCTCCTTCGTTCGGTTCCATTTGTTCGGGAGCCAGCAGATAA
This sequence comes from Pictodentalium vernedei, assembly GCA_031216915.1. Classification (NCBI taxonomy): domain Eukaryota; kingdom Metazoa; phylum Mollusca; class Scaphopoda; order Dentaliida; family Dentaliidae; genus Pictodentalium; species Pictodentalium vernedei. Next base: position 197,378,127 of record CM062294.1, read on the forward strand.
TCGTTGTGTAGATCGTGTAATTGTTCCAGATAGTTCAAATCGACTTCTAAAATGCAAGGATAGTCTCTCCATTTTTGCATCTCTTCCGATTCCGTTACCCATTCGAAATTTCCAATCGGTAAAGGATGATTCATAGCCCAACCGTACAGATTATTAGCGTCCCAATACTGTATGTATTTATTCGACCATTTCAAATTGAAACCTTCTTTCATGTAGGGATTGTTAGCTTCAGAATATCTGTGGGAGATCATCCAGACGCCACCTCTCAAAGTTCTTTCGAACATGAGCAACATGTCCATGTCGGATAATAATTCCAATTGGACTTCAGTGGTCTTCAACAGAGCATCCCATGCCAGACCGGGTGTGGTGAAATACCAAGCCGGATCCAGATCGTAATTTCGACGACAGACATCTCGAAAATTTTCGAACAAGTCTGCCAAGAGCAGAACGTCAGTCTTCAGATAGAGATCGTGATAATCTCTCATGGTTTTCATATTGAATGATTTCCACACGTTTTTAGCGTGTTTGTAATTCTTGTCGGAAATGTCAGATTCGTATAATTTTGAATAAAAATCTTCTTTTTAAGATAGTGCGGTGTCATCGAATCTCTTTAGATCGTTCATGTAATCATAAGGATAGACTCCTTTCCTCAACATAACGTCTACTCATTCTACGAAATGTTCGCTCATGATTTTAAATTTATCCTTGCTCATGTTATTGACTAATTTTTCCAGAGTGGTTGACATGAATTTAAAACTGTCGATGAAACGTATGCCTCTACGAATGAATTTTATTTTTTCTTTCAACGTCTCTCTGTCAATTACTCTTTTCTTCTCCATGAGCTTCCATTTCATGAAGGAAATGTATCTTTCTTCGCTGTTTGCGATGCAATTTAATTCTTCGTGGGAGGTGTCGAGATTTTTCACGAACAGATGACTGTCGTAACCTGAGAGATTGTGAAATATCACCGGATAGAAAATGGCGTTTTGATATTTTAAATTACACTTGCTGTGAGCCGGACCATGATACAGACCTGTGTAATGATCGTGGTATCGTGGTTTCTGACCTTCTTATTTTCCTCCGAATTCCGATCGAGATTTTTAGAAGTCTCCTCATAATGAAAAACTCTCTCAGGATGGATTTTGACAGGGTATAAAGCGGAGGTGACTGCCCATTTAAAACACTGATCATCTTTATTTCTCACGTTGATCACAGCATTTTTTTTAGCAAAGAAATACGGTAATTCCACGTAGGAAGACCCTTTTAATGAATCGTTTTTAGTTATATGAATTTCGAGATTCAACACGTCATCGAACGTCCAATTACTACCTTCATGTTGATAATTCGCGAGAGACATCAACATCTTGTCTTTCATCTTTTCGAAAACGTCCCATAAATCTGAACCTTGAAATATGGGTTGGACATTAGATCTGAAAAATGCATTTGTCACGATGCTCTCGCCAGACTTCACGTCGATTTTATTCATCACACAATGGAGTATCATCTTAATTTTTTGTCCCACGTTCATGTGTTCACGAAACAAATCCAATACTTTTTTCTTCACCCGTTCCACGAACAATTTCAGATCGATTTTCTTGAACGAGGGAACCACGTCAAAAGTTTTAAAAACGCCTTTGATCGCACTCTCCCATTCTACAGGCTTCGATTGGAATAGTTCCGTGACAAGTCATGCTATATATTCTTCTCCTTTCACTTCGTTGATTGCTCGTCGAATTTCGCTCGATATATCTCGTTTGTCTAGATTCTGAAGTGCATAACTTGTTTTTGTTTTAGTTTTCTTTTCTTTTCTTTTGAAACTTGAAGTTCTTCAATGGCTTTTTGTTTAGTCGCCTTCTTATTTTTCACAATCGATGCATTTTTTGACTGTTTAAGTTTATCCACTTCCGATCTTTCGATTTTTTTCTTTCCATTGTTTTGCAAATGATATTCCTGTATGACTTCAATTTTTTTTTGATTTAGTTCTATGATTTCTGAAATGTGGAATTTTTAATAGTTTACAAATCTTGTTTAACTGAGGTACAGTTTTCTTATTTAAATTTTCCATTTTTTTATTTGTTTCCTCCATTTGTAAGAACATTTTTGTTTTTTGGAATTTTGTATTTAATAATTTGTTAAAAAGTTTTAAAATTGTTTTTATATATATGTTTTAATTCCTTCAACAAATTTTTTTCTTTTATGAAATTAATAAAATTTTTTATGTTCCTTAACGTGAAAAAAATTGAATTAATACGAGAAAAAAGGTTGTTAACATTTAACTTTTTATTTATATATAAAGAAAAAAAACACTTTTACAAAAAAAATTTTTCACAATAAAGAAAATTAAAATTAAAAAGAAACTTTTTTATATATATATAAAGAGTAAAAAAAAAAAAAAACTTTTTAAACAAATTATTAAATACAAAATTTAAAATATACATTATTTGCAAGAATTCATAAAACAAAAAACCAAATAATTGATCATGACAACAACACCTAAAAGATGTGAATTGAAATTGAAACGAGTCGAAACGTGTAAGAAATTCGGTTTTAAAATCTATAGATTACAACAACACGACTCCATCGAATTGAACGAGGTCGAGACGAAGGGCTTAGAGTGCAAATACGACAAATATAACATGCCTTTGAAATTGGACAAAGCCATGCTCAATTTGTTTTACGACTACCAAAGCGATCTACAGAAAATCATCATCGCCAAAGATAGAGAATTCGACAAGGACGATTTGGCGTTGTCCTATGGAAGTTACATATATCCAAAAATCTCACTTGAACTCGTGGACAAATTGGGTGGTGAGAGCGCGTTCAACGATGTAAAAAAACTTAAAAAAGTAAAGATAAACATTCAACACATTTTCGAAAAAGGAGAATACACGAGTGTCAACATGCTAATAACGGACTTGGAAATATAAACAATAGAGAGATTGATTTTTTAGCGAAGAAGAAGGAAAAAAAAAGAAGTAATGAGATCTAGAGAGGTTGATCATCTCTATATATCATTACATTTTTTTTTGTTTTTTTTTTTGTTTTTGTTTTTTGTTTTCCTTCTTCACTATTGCCCATATATTATAATAACACTTCCTTTTTTCTCAAATTTCAGCGTCGATTCTTCTTTTCTTTTTTTTGTGATATGTTATGTTTGTTTTATAAGAACACATTTGTTTATCCGAATCATAATTATGAATGAATGTTGTGCATCTCTCGGTAACACCCGCATCATTACCATTCTCTTCAGAAGGTAGTGGTGATGGTAGAAAACGTCTCATTCTTTTAAATTTCAACCATCTATCCCGATCTTTATTTAACTCTTGTATCAGTTCTTTCCTAAGATATCCATCATTAGCATCTAATAGTTTGTCCACATCTTTTTCGCACTCTATCTCACGATATTCATCATTATCGTCTAATTGTTTTTCCACCTTTTTATCCATTTTATATATTATTTTATACTTTCTATGATTTATATTTCAATTAATTATATAATTTTTACATTATAATAACATACTCAAAATCGGTATATTCTTAAAGGGCGAATTCTCACCAAACAACAAACCCTTGCCGAGTCGCTCAACGTTCCAACCACTCTTTAGATAGAGACCCTTTCCACTCAAAGAGTTGTCACCTCTAACGGGTTCTAGATACAATCCTTTACCACTGTCGTCTACGTGGACGCGACACATGGCTCCTCCCTTCTTCAAAAACAGTCCGCTGCCATCCATTAATTTCTCAACTGCCGAACTCGCGAGTCCCGAAAGAGCTCCCACGCCGAGAGTCTTTCCGAGAAAGGGTAATGCTTTTGCGGCAAAGGGTAATGCTTTTGTGGCGATTTCTGCCAATAGCAGTAGGAAACCGCATTTCATTCTCAAATTGTATCTCAATTGAGCGGGAATCAATCTCACCGTCAACCCTCTTCCATCACGAATAGCTTTCTCCATCCTTTTGATTTGACTTCTGGTCCAGGCGATCGAATCCTGACTGCCACTCATCAGATCTTCGTGAGTGAATTTGAATCTCACCGCCTCGCCTCGAGTTGTTAACGCTCTCTTAAGTTTCTTCCTCTATCCTGCAGATATGTTAACGTTTTTAACCATGTATTGTGTCATAATTCTTTTTTTAAAATATATTTTCTTCAATTGTTTTTTTTTGTTTTAATGATAATTATATATATTAAATAATTTTTGTAAAACTAATATTGCGTTATTTTATTTTCCTATTTATATATATACACACAATATTTTTTTTTATTTGCTTTTATATTTCTCTTATGTGAAATCGTATCATCACCCTCTCTCCGCGAAGATCTAACAGTTCACCATTTTGATCCGTCAACGTGGTTTTGAGACTATACAATGTGTCTAAAATCACTGGTAGATAAACTAAATTTCGAGGTCATTCCACGATCTTATAACCCGGCGACACGTTTGGAAAGAAGGAATAGATCGTCGGTTGAGTGCTACCATTCACGTAGCTTCCAGCAATCACATCCACGTTCACCAGAATGCTATTGACTGCGAGAATGTCAACCGTATTTTCAGATGCCGCGTGGCCTCGATACAGCATCTTGCCTATAGAATCGTCCGTGTTGAAATCCACTCGAAAATTATCTTCCAAATCCAACATCGTCTGTAAGGTATTAGGGTTGGGAGCGAGTCTGATCTTGTTGCTTCCCTTTCCATCCGTCTTCATTCGCGTTTGAATGTAATTGTTCAAATCGTCTATGTCGTAACTTCCTTTGGGAATTCAAATCTCCAACCAATCCACTCCGTCGGAATACTTAAACGAGTTATTCTTTTCGGTGACGTTGGTAAAGGAATAATAAGTCTCCAGATTCACCAGCGCCATCTCGTATCTTTTCTCTCTATTCAATTCGATGGAAGGTTCGAATTTCGTTGCGAATCGAGTCGAATCGCCACTCACTACGATTTGAATGGATTCTTTTGCAGCCGTATTCTCGGCTATCCGTTCTAACAATTCTCCTTGTTCGAACATTATATTTAATTTTATTTTTATTTTTTCAAAACTAATTATTTGAAGATTTATTATTTTCTATTTTTTTATTTTCACGCTCTATCTTATTATCATCAAAAACATAAAACTTGTCGAATCCGCACCGATACTTTCCGCAATTAAATTCGCTAGTCAAATCGATCACGACGAAATTGTAAAGTCCTCCATCCCAAACCCTCTTACAGAATCTCTTGAATTCCGCCGCGCTCATGTCGTTTGCGACGTGATCGCTGTAGATGTGATTGAGATTCTTGAGATCTTGGGGAAAGAGACATAGAAAATTAGCGTTCTCCCTTATCGTCTGTCTGGGCAATCGAAAATAATTCTGCGACAGGTAGAAACAGTCCATCTTGCTGTGACGACCCCTAAAGTAATACGATTCGCATCGGTTCTGTCTCTCCAAAAGCAGATCGTCGAAAGATGCATTTCTCTTCATCAATTCCATCGCCGGGCCGTCCAAAATGGTCGAAAGAGAAGCTTCACTTTTGTCGAATTCCTCCCTACTGTCAAAGATTCTGGCTATGACGTCCTTAGGCAATTTGTATTCGGGTTGAAACAAGCTCTTGCCAAACACAAACAATCTGTCGTAATCCAACCAGTCGGGTCGGGACAACAGATTCATCAACAGATTGGCCTTTCCACAATTCGATTTTCCCACTATCAAGCCTCTTATGCTTTTGGGAAAGAACTCATTATTCGACCTCTTAGTCGCGGCGTCGTTCCATGACGTATCTTTAATGTTCATCTTTGTTTATTTTTTTTGTTGTTATTTTAGATTTTTTCAAACACAATTTTATGTTTTATCAAACTCAGTTTTAATATTATTGTTTATTTATATTACACCGTCGCGAGTTCTCTTCAATCAAGATCCACTCGTCATTTTGGCTAAATCTTGTATGGGTACCACAGCATCCTTAAAATCTTTCCAACTTTTCGGCGTTCGCTCTAACGTAGCTCGCATCGCCGGTGGACTGATCAACTTGTCGATCAACGCGTCGGCTGCACTCTTGCCAGCCACAGAAGCTATCCTACCACTGGCTTCGGAAGCGGCTTTCTTTCCAGCATCCAAAGCCGTCTTCTTACCAACCTCAAACACGGTCGATGCGAGTTTTCTACCTGCATCACTCGTGAACGCTCGCATTATAGAATCGACGATGCCAGAGCCGCCTTGAACGTAAGTTCTAACGTATCCCCTGTTCTTTATCACCAACATATTTTTATTTTATAATATATATTTTTGTTTTCACTGGTAAATCGTTTGTTGTTTAAATACTTTTATTATTCTAGTGTAAAATTTACTATTTTTATTTTATATTTTGTTTGTTTGTTTCTCTCTACTTATTATATACATCAATCCTTCAATTCGTTCATCAGCCTTTTATAATGGTTTTTATTCAAAACCTTCTGTCTTAACAATTCGTCACATATAGTAACTATTTCATTATCTAATCCTGTATTACCAGCACGTCTACTTGCCATCAACAAACTCAATCTCTGAGACAGAGCGTCAGATTCGCTCGGAAGAAAAGTGGTTTTCACTCCTTTACCAGTCACCGATTCGACGAACTTCTTATTCATATCCCATATGGGTTTCACCACTTTCGTCCACTTGTAACCTCTGTTGGCTTTGGGTCGCGTCTCTCTGGCATCGTTATTTCTCTTCATGGCGTGGGTCTGAACCAGAATGTCGCCATAATTGTCGAAATCCTGTTCCGTGTAATCTCCAGGCTTGCCGAAAAGGAGCAATTTGCGCAGTCCATCAGTTATTTTATACTTATTCGAACCGACGATTAAATCTTCATCATCCATTTCCACTTCTGTGTCGCCCACAAACGTTCTACCGTCCGAATCCTTATAAATTCTATACAACAGATCTCTCTTACCACCATCCTCGGACGACGCGACGCTATCAGTGGTGATAGTCGAAGCTGTATCGTCGCTCTCGCTCACATCGGTTTCGATTCTCATGGGAACGTAATCCGGTGTAGATTGAAAGGAATACTGTTTTGTAAAACTACCGGGCAACGAACCCTTTCTCAAAGAACTCTCTTTTATGGGTCTCAATTCTTCAACTATCTCCTTCCTGCTTCGTTCCTGAACATCCGTCATGGGTTTTAATATTTTTTTGGCTTCGCGCATCAATTCCACTTCTCCAAGCCGTCTGCTTCTGTCAGCCGATTGAATGCTCTTCTCGGCACGTTCATATTCATTTAAAAGCTGATCTCGACGATTAGCATCCATCTGTAAAAACATTTTTTCGTTTTTAAATTATTAAATTATTAATATTTCCTTTGAGTATGCTAATGTGAGTTATTTATTATTTTCAAAATTAAATGTATAATTATTTTTATGTTTTAAGTAAATAAAAATCTTCTGTCTTTAATATAATAACTAAAAGACCAGTTGAGAAAAAACATTTTACAAAATGAAACCTCGATAAATAGTTAAAAAATATTAAAATAACATCCGTTTCAAACGTGTTAAAAATCAGAAAGAACATGAATAATTAATATATCGAATAAAACATGTCAGTAAATGAAACGCTTTTCCAAAAAAATAACATCAATTAATCTTTTGAACTGTTTCTGCTTTCATCTATAGAATAGTTTTTCAGTTAAACTATTTAACTGACAATTGACTCATTTGAATGAAAACCCGTAATACATTTCGAGCGTGACAAATGGCGTTCTCAGTAAGTTTATACAGTAGGGATTTTCAAAAAAAAACTTAGTTTTTTCTGTTGAGTTTGGAAAAATCCACTATGGGTATTCCCCTACTTACGTCAGAAATGGGAGTGCCCATAGTGGGATTTTCCAAAAAAACTTAGTTTTTTTCTGTTAAGTTTGGAAAAATCCACTATGGGTATTTCCCCACTTACGTCAGAAATGGGAGTGTCCAAAGTGGGATTTTTTTTCCTGTCCCAGAATCCGCAAACCACCTTTTTGATACTGTCCTGGAATCCGCAAAACGTTTTTTGCTCGCGTTCGCCAACGATGGATCGATGGTCTAATCCACGATGGGAACGTCGAAAAATTTTTTAAGAAAATGTACATGTACAATTTCGTACATTTTTCACTTTTTTGAGTGACGTGTTGAATCTACGCGTTCGCCAACGGGTATTTGAACGTGAAAAGTGCGATCTGTGCGCCTCAAAATAATTGCGGATTCTGGGACACCATGAAAAAATGACATTTTTTTGTGAACGTGAACGCGATTTAACACTGAATCCTATGAGAGTAAACGCACCATGTACGTGTACGTGTACGGTACATGTACAACGTGTCCTGGAATCCGCAAATATCACCTACTCATGTGTCACCCTAACAACACGCGCTGTGCATGCGCACCGATACCATATATCACTATGATGACGTCACAACATGGTCGCTCGCGCTCTATCATGACAACCCGACATGGCTTCGCTGAGTCAAGTGACATGAGTCACTTCCGGAGTCGTCCAAGGTATCATCCAACTATTGATCGAAAGGTGTAAGCTATTCTGCTGGTGCACTAACTGTTGGTATTGATAGTTGGCTGTGTAGTAGAGGTTGTGTTCTAGTATTCTGCAATAGTGTTTTATGCTGTAGAAGGTAAAGTGATTGGAGTACTAGCTGTTTGTACTGAAGTAAGTGGTATAATAATTTTGACGTTTTTACGTCACTTCAAACTTTAGTCAATTTTTGACATATTTCATTAAAAACGCCGTCTTCTGCTCCATATTTGTAAACGATGCAGCTATCTACTTCAAACACTTTTTTCTAGTATGAAACTTGGTAGCTATATCTTTTTTAAATCAACCATTACGACACAATCACTGTGACTATCACACCAAACACTAGAACGAACAACTGTGACGAAAACCACTACAACACCAACCTTGAGAACACCAATATCTATTATACCAACCTCGACTGCACCAACTATTATACCTACAGCACCAACCACCTCAACTACAATACCAACCACCACAAACCTACTGTACTAACGACTACTGCACGAACTACTATAATACCAACGTTGACAACACCAACAACTACAACACAAACATCCACCTATACCTACAACAACCACTGCAACTACTACATCAACAACTATTACGCCAACAACTACTACACCAACCATTATACCAACCACTACTACACCAACAACCTTAACTGCACAACCAGCACCAACAACTACTACCCCAGAAACCACTATATTAACTATTGCAACATGAACTGCCACAACGACCACACCAGTACATACTACACCAAAAACCTCGACTGCATAACCGCTAGTTCACAATCAGTATGACTACCGTGGTAACCACTAAAACTACTACACTAACCACTATTAATTATTTATTTATTTATTTGGGTGTAACGACACTTTCGACAACCAGGGTCGGACAGTTTTATGGGTTGAAGAAGCCGGAGTACCCGAGGAGAACCACTGAGCAACGGCGAGCAACTGTCAGACTCCTCAACTCTACACAAGCAGGGTTAGCATTGGTTGAAGACAAGTGTACCATCGACGTGCAGTATGCCTTAGTACACAGTACCACCGTTTCCCCACTTGGGCAATCGGGATTAAGGATACGACGCAGTTGTCCCTGACGGGGATCGAACAGATTTGCATTCCAATGACGAAACCACTGCGCCACCGCGCTCCCAACCACTACCACACCAGCTACTAGAGCCGGAACAAATACGACACCAACCTCAAGACCATCAACTACTGCACCAGCAACAGTAATATCAACCTCGACAAGACCAACAAAATAATACACCGTCAGTGATGGCACCAACAACTACTACATCAACAACTACTACCTCAACTACTACTACTCACACTATTATAACCCCCAACAACTATTAATCAAGCAAATACTAAGCTATACCACTACTACAACAATAACCTCGACCACACAACTACTACTTCGCAATCAAAATCAGCACCACGGCAACCACTACTACACAAACAGCCACTACAACAATCACTACTCTGTGAATTTCATTAACCCTTTACCCAACGTAACGGCCAAAACCGGCCAGCGCTATTCTCAAAAATCGCCAATTAATTTTCAAAATATTTTCATTTTTTTGTCTCAAAAACATAGGTTATGACCCCTCGTTGAAACGATCTCGTCGAGCTCGTTCCAACGAGGGGTCATAACCTATGTTTTTGAGACAAAAAATGAAAAAAAAATAATTATTCAAGAATTTTTTTTGCAAGTGTCGTCTGCTTTTCATGTTAGGTAAAGGGTTAACAACCATGACAACACTACAAACTTCCATATCAACAACTACAACCCCGTACTGGACCAACACCAACAAGCACTATAAAACTAACAAGCTCAACAACAGCAATGACCACTGCAACACTAACCTCATATCTACTATACCAACTACTACTACATCATTTAGGTGTTACAGCAAAAACTAGAGGAACAATAATGGCACCACCAACATGAAAACAAACAATAAACACTGCGACTAAAACTCAAACGAGACAACTAATACACTTACTAATACAACAATAACCACCTCAACCACCACGCCAGCCAAACGGACTAGGATACAGACTAGGACGCTGACAATACCATCCACAATGGCACCAAGCTCAACAACTGCCACTAGAACCATATTGACACCTGGATCTACTACACCAACAATGACAACACCAACAACCACTGCACCAACTTGTACAACAGCTGCTACAATCACTACACCAAGATTACTATATCAGCAAATACTCTACCAACAACAACCACTACAACAACTACTATACCAACAACCTCTATTGCACCAAAAACCATGACAACGCTAATAACCATTAATACACTTTCACTTTGATAACAACTATCAAAAACTACTTAACCAACCAATACTACACCGACCTTGACTGCACCAACAGGCACTACACCAACCACTGCAATATCAACCTCGACAACAGCAACAACTACTACAACGCAATAGTCTCATAAGTCTACGACATCAACCTCTACAACATGAACAGTTACAAAACAATCACTACAACAACCCAACAACTGACACACCAGCCACTATTAAGCCAACATCTACTACTACAGTAACTAATGTGCCAACCACTGCAACCCACGACAAATACCATACAAACCACCACAATCTTTAAACAATTACTACACAAACATCTACTACAACAAAACCCACTACCACAACAACAACTACAACTACTACATGAGACACAAACAACAAGTATACCAACTTCGATGAGACCCAACAGCTACATTGCCATAAATTACTATACTGAGTCAAAAAAGAAAGTATAATAAACTTTGAGGAGAACTTTTTTTAGTATTATCGACTTTAACCCCAAACAAATTATTGTAAATTCATATATCGAGTTTAGCTGTATCAATTTGCATAATTTCATGTTCATAGTGTTTCCAGCGTCACGCCAGGACGTCGCAATTCGGACATGGGATGAAATGAAAAAGTTCACACATGCAGTCAAATAGCGTGTATGTCTACCGTTTGCCTCTTGGATGGCAAGACATCGACGGCGCATGGACCTGATAAGTCTCGGGATGTCACCCTGTGGTATTGCGTTCCACTCCTGCCTTAGAATATTACGTAAATCGCCTAACGTCTGAAGATCATGAAGTCGTACACGACGGTCCAGTTGGTCCCAAATATGCTCGATTGGCGACAAATCTGCGAAAGTGGGGGCCAGGGAAGAAGTTCGATGCTCTACTCCTCAAGAAAGTCACAACAGATACGCTCCACGTGGCATCGGGCATTGTCTTTCTGGAATAATTGCAATCCGATGTTAGCGTTGAACAACGGGACAACAGCAGCATTAAGAATTTCGTCCCTATATCGCTGCCCATTTAGACTACCAACGACGAAGATCAACTGCGTTCGATGGTGCAAGGAATTTCCTACCCCAACCATTACACTTCCCCCGCCGAAACGGTCGCATTCACGCACGCAAGCATGAGAAAACCGTTTTCTTCGTCGGCGATACACTCTTGCCCTACCATCAGCGCGCCGTAGACAAAATCGTGTTTCATCACTAAAAATAACTGTGCTCCAGCTAACACGCTGACGTACCCATTCCATTCTGACGGTAGGATGACGTTGGGTAAGGATTAGTCCGTGGTATGGACGCCTACTTCGGATGCCGTGTTCAGCGAGTCTGTTGCGGACAGTTTGTGCACTAATTCTATTATTAGTTCTACCAGGAGTAATTGCTGTTGTCCTCGCCGCCGGAAGGAAGCGATCCCGCAAGTGAGACGACATGATGTCTCGGTCTTGTGCAGGGGTCGTAACTCTTGGTCGACCTGGACGCTGTCGGTGGGCAGTAGATCCAGTGGTATTATACCTTCCAATGAGACGGTAAATAGTGGCCACAGTGACTCCGAACTCAACAGCGAGCTCTCCTGGAGGTATCCCAGCCTCATGCATACCAATGGCTCGCAACGTCTGATTTTCGGTTAACCTTGACATTTTTTAAAATGTCGTTAGACAAAAACTAGCGAGTTTTCTCAATAACCCAGGCTCTCTAGCATAACATAACACAAAGAAAATCGTCGGTCACCCATTCAATTTGACATTCTCGGGTAGCACGTGCTCTTTTGAAATCCGTAGCAAAATTTTATACGGTTGGGTGGGCAACAACAACATGTCATTAAACTCTTTGCACGACTTCTTGTCCACAAACATGCAACATTAGAACTATTATATTTCATCTTTTATGCTATTTTTTCACATTTGTTTCTATTATACTTTCTTTTTTGACTCAGAAAAGATTTCAAACCAAAAATATTCCAATGTTTCATTGTAGTTCATTGTAATACATAAGCAGCAAACACTAAGGTATCTATATGTTTGTAATCATTACGCAGCAAATCAAATTTATTTATTTATCTATTGGGGTTTAACAATACTTTCGACAGCCAGTGTCACCACGTGTCGGACTGTTTTACGGGTGGGGAAACCGAAGTACCCGGGGAGAACCACCGAGGAAAGGCGAACAACTGTCAGACTCCCCAACGTACTAATTCCATACATGCAGGGTTAGCATTAATTGGAAACAAGTGCACCATCGGCGTGCAGCACGCCTTAGTGCACGGCGCCACCGTGCCCCACACGTGGGTAATCGGGATGAAGTACCTTGCTCATGAACACAACGCAGTTACCCCTGGCGAGGATTTAACCGTGGACCTTTCGGTTTGAAGTTCAATGTCGTAACCACAGAGCCACCGCGCTCCCAGCAAATCAAAATTACCAACGGTTTTAAGAACCATCTGAGGCCCTTGATCAAAGAGAAAAAGGTACACAGATCTAGATGTTTGATAATAGGCTAACAAAAATCCTTTTAAGTCATTTAGAAGCAGCCAAGACTCGTTTTCCCTATATTTGGTGAAATTGAGTTGATATTTGTTAAAAGCAAGCATCTGGACAAATTTACAGCACATGTTTTTTTTCCATCTCTGAGCCACCTACCCGCCCAGCCTTATATCCATATTGCGGGCGCCCATCCCCCGTTTGAGTGATGCTTTTTGTGAATAGCGCTGGTCGTTTTTTACAGTTACCTTGAGAAAGGGGTTAATTTTTTTACAAATGTCAGGGCCGCTTCAAACTCAGCGACGTAGTGCACGTACGAATAGGCTACACACAAGACCATAAAATAGTCATTTTTAAAAAAATACGCCATCGATGGATTAATGCACAGCAGTGCTTTTTCCAGCAATGATCCATTCGGGATCTTATGCGAGGAAATTGATTATTTTCTTATAGTCCTGTCAAAAAAGCCGTTTTAGGCTCGACTCCACTCTGTGGGCCAAGGGTTGCACTGGGATGAGATTACGTAGCCTCTGTGTGTATTATAACACGATGCATACCGCGCGTGCAAATTATTTTGGAGGAGTGTCGGCATTCGATGTTATCTCTAGGAAAAAATGAAACCGTAGGGGTTGGCAGTCCCATATCATTTACAGGTAGGCCTGATTTCAGATGCAAAGAAAACTAGAGAATTGTAACTTGTTGGGCAAATTACGGGCTTTCACAAGTTTAATGTGAAAAGGCAGACTGTATTGTATAGAAAGCACATGGAGCTATACACTTTTGGTTTTGGCGAAAATGAGTGCAGAAAATTACAAAATTCATTGAAAATCACAATATTTCAAACTGTACTATTCTTCAAGTGGCCAAAGCCAAGTTATGTTGAGTGACGTCATTGAGAAAATTTTAAACATAAGATTTGTTCAGCAAGCGGTAGGCAGGCAGGCCTGTATAACAACTGTACCGACTGTACTCTTTCACACCGGCATGAGCCCTTGAAGTTGGTAAATTGTGAAGAAAAAATGCAAAAATTCATGTAATTTTAGGCCCCCGTGGGTTAATTTTGAAATGTTTGTGTGATGATTTTGATGTATCATATTATGTTCTAAATTTTGGGAAAACTGGAGCTAAATAACTGTAAACAGTTTTGAGTCTTTTGAAAAATGGTGAAATTTTGATGGTTTTAGCAGAATATTTTGAAAACAAGCGTTTTCCCGAATATGACGATACCTCATTTCAGTTGCCAGAGTCCTGTCATCAATCACAGCTTGAGTTTCTGATAAGAGACATGGGGGAATCTTGAATCTTGGTATTTGAATGAACATATACAATTTGAGGGTACTGCAATTCAAGGCCAGACAACTGGATGAGGGTTAGAACTTTGAATAAGACATATAACAGGAACATCAAAATTGTTTTTGGATGAATGCCCCATCTTCTCATGGAAAACATTTTGAGAAAATATGGCACCAGTGCTGAGAAATCACATGTAAAAGTTGACGAAAATAGTAATTATTTCGACAGTACCCTTTCGGGAAGTATCAAATCTGCCAGGGGTTAAACTTTTTACTAATAACATATAAAACAAAATTTGTCATACTTTGACCGTTGCATGCAGCCATAGAAACACTGAGTACTCAATCAATTAGAAATGGAGTAAGTAGTCACTTAATCTTACCATTACTGAAAAATGGGAGGTTTGTTTTGGACTGTACCCACTTTATGCAACCAGAATGGGCATAGGGTTAAATTTTACAACAAAGCTTACACAGTAAATATGCTCGGTGGTCAAATGTGAAAACGGATATGCAAAGTGTTTGAATTTAACCCATTCCAAAATGGTACAAACAAGCAACCAAAGTTGGCTACTTTTGGCATTTTCAAATGGTACTCTCATTCTCGCCATCATTATGCTTCAGGGTTAAATCTGAAATTAAAAAGTAAGCAGTAATTTTCTTCTGCAGTCATTGTCGCATCTATCCATGCCATAATAATTGTTACAACAAAAGTGCAATTAGAGGAATTTGCCCTTGTAGCTGGCCAATTTTGAAGAAAAAATGCTATATTCGTGTCGTTTTTGGCCAAAATTGGTTACATTTGAAAATTGTGTGGTGACTGTGGTGTATTATATTATGCTCTAAATGTTCGAAAAATTTGAGCTGAATAACTAAAAAATATTGAGACATTTGAAAAATGGTGAAATTTTGATGGTTTTGGCAGAAAACTTTTAAAATAAACGTTTTTACGAATATGACGATACCTCATATCTCTCGATTTCATAACATTACATAAGTATGCAGAATTTGGTTGAAATCGTACAGCTTATTTGTGAGTTATGTTGAGAAATGGTGAAAGTTTGAAGGTTTTGGCAGAATATTTTAAAAATAAGCATTTTCTCAGACATGACGATACCTCATTTCACTAGATTTTATGGCATTACATAAGTATGCCAAAATTTCGTTAAAATCGTACGGCTTGCTTTTGAGCAGTGCAACAGAGAAAATTGATGGCGGAAAAAAAAATAAAAAAAATATATGGATAATTGTAATTTTTGGACGAATTACGGGTTTTTCCAGCTTTTTAGTGTGAAAAGGCAGGCTACATATAGCAAAGCAAAGTGTTTGAAATTAACCCTTTCCAAAATGATAGAAAAAAAAATTCAATTTTGGCTTATTTGGCATTCTTAAACTGTACTCTTATTCTCACTCCCATTAAGATTGCAGGTTAAATCTGAGTTCAAAAAGTAAACAGTAACTTTCTTCTGCAATCATTGTTCCATGTATACATACCAAAATAATTGCTACAACAATCGTGCAATTAGAGCAAATAAGTACAGAAATTTGAAAAGTTCACTGAAAATCAATTTTGTTTTGGACAGTACTATTCTTGAAGTGGCCAAAGCATATGTTGGGTTAAGCCACAGAGCATAACTTACATCAGCGGATTTGTTTAATAAGCATCTTTACCTATAGCAAAACAAAGTGTTTAAAATTAACCCTTTCCAAAATGATAGAAAAAAGCAACTGAAGTTAGCTAATTTGGGCATTTTCAAATGGTACTCTTATGCTCTCCGTCATTGTGCTTGATGGTTAAATATGAGATTAAAAAGTAAACAGTAACTTTCTTCTGCAATCATTGTTGCATCAAAACATACCAACAATTAATTGATACAACAACCTTGCGATTAGAGAAATTTGCCCTTGAAGTTAGTCAATCTTCAGGATAAAATGCCATATTCATATCATTTGTGGCCCCAAGGGGTTAATTTTGAAATATTTTTGTGGTAATTTTGGTGTATCATTTTATGCACAAAATGTGTGGACATCAATCATACATTGAGTTTCTGATAAGAGGTTTGGAGGAATCTTGAGTCTTGGTATTTGGATGAAAATGTACCACTTGAGGGTACTCCAATTCAAGGTCTGACAGCTGGTTGAGGGTTAGAACTTTGAATATAACATGTAACAGCAAAATTGTTCTTGGATGAATGCCCTATCTTTTCATGGGAAACGTTTTGAGAAAATATGGCTTCAGTGATGAGAAATCGCATGTAAATGTTGGCGAAAATAACAATTATTCCTACAGTACCCTTATGGGAAGTCTCAAATCTGCCAAGGGTTAAACTTTTAATAACATATAAAACAATATATTTTATACTTTGACTGCTGCATGAAGCCATAGAAAGCATTCAGGCTCAATCAATTCGAAATGGAGTAAATTGTCACTTAAACTTAAATGGGAGATTATTTGGACGGTACCTACATTTATACATCCAGAATTGGCATAGGGTTAAACTTTACACCCAAACTTACAACAGCAAATATGCTCGGTAGTTAATTGTGAATACGGCCATGCAAAGTGTTTGAAATTAACCCTTTTCCAAAATGATAGAAAACAGCAACCAAAGTTGGCTAATTTTGGCATTTTCAAACAACACACTTATTCTCGTCCTCATTCTGCTTGGGAGTTAAATCTGAGATTAGAAAGTAAACAATCATTGTTGCATCTATCCATACCATAATAATTGTTACAACAACCTTGCAAATAGAGAAATTTGCCCTTGAAGTTGGTTAATTTTGAAGACAAAACTGCTATATAAATTTCATTTTTTTGCCCACAGGGGTTAATTTTTAAATATTTGTGTGGTTATTTTGGTGTACCATATTATGCTCTAAATTCATGGAAACTTAGAGCCAGACAACTGTAAACAATTCCAAGACTTTTGAAAAATGGTGAAAATTTTATGGTTTTTGAAGAAAATGTTAAAAATAAGCATTTTCACGAATATGACGATACCCAATTTCTCCAGATATTGTGACAATAAATTAGTTTACCAAATCTGGTTGAAATCGTACAACTCGTTTTTTAGCTATGTTGAAAAATAATGAAATTTTGAAGGTTTTGGCAGAATATTTTGAAAATATGGATTTTCACAGATATGGCGATACCTTATTTCACTAGATTTTAAGGCATTACATAAGTATGCCAAATTTGGTTGAAATTGTACAGCTTGTTTTTGAGCAGTACAACAGACAAAACTGATGGCAGAAAAAAAAATAACTAGAGAATTGTAATTTTTTGGACACATTACGGGCTTTCCCCAAGTTTTAATGTGAAAAGGCAGACTGTATTGTATAGAAAGCACATTGACCTCTGCACTTTTGATTTTTGGAGAACATGAGAGCAGAAAACTGCACAATTCACTGAAAGTCACACTATTTCAAACTGTACTATTCTTCAAGTGGACAAAGCCAAGTTATGTTGAGTTAAGCCACAGAGAAAAATTTAAAACACAAGATTTGTTCAGTGAGCGGCAGGCAGGCAGGCCTGTATAACAACTGTACCACTGTACTCTTTCACACTGGCATGAGACCTTGAAGTTGGTCAATTTTGAAGAAAAAATGCTATATTCATGTAATTTTAGGCCACCAGGGTTAATTTTGAAATATTTGTGTGGTCATTTTGATGTATCATATTATGCTCTAAATGTTTGGAAAACTGGAGCAAAATAACTGTAAACAGTTTTGAGACTTTTAAAAATGGCGAAATTTTGATGGTTTTAGCAGAATACTTTGAAAACACAAGCATTTTCACGAATACGACGATACCTCATTTCACTTTCCAGAGACCTGTCACCAATCACAGCTTGAGTTTCTGATAAGAGACATGGAGGAATCTTGAATCTTGGTATTTGAATGAACATATTCAACTTGCGGGTACTCCAATTCAAGGCCAGAGAACTGGGTGGGGGTTAGAACTTTGAAACAGACATATAACAGCAGCAAAATTGTTCTTTGATGAATGCCCTATCTTCTTGTGGAAACCATTTTGAGAAGATATGGCTCCAGTGCTGAGAAATCGCATGTAAAAGCTGGCGAAATAACAATTATTCCGACAGTACCCTTATGTGAAGTCTTAAATCTGCCAAGGGTTAAACTTTTAATAACCACATATAAGTAGGTATAAAAGGCGGATGCCAGGACACCTGTACATGTACATGTACATGTACCCATAGAGTTCAGTGTTAAAATGTACACATTCTCGAAAATTATGATTTATCCTAGAATTCTCGATCGTTCATCATCGTGTCCTGGATAGTGCGATCAGCCATTGACTAACGCTGTTGTAGAAAATATGAAAAATTAAGACGTTGAAAAAATTAGAATCGATGAAATTTTCGACGTTTGTCATCGTGTCCTAGATGGTGCGATTGGTCGTTGACAAACGATTGCAGATTCCAGGACAGCAAAATATAAAAATTAAGATGTCGAAAGAAAGAATCGACAAAAATTCTCTCAATGATCCAATCGCCGACGAATGATTGCGGACTCCAGGACAGGATGCGCGGAAGAAATCAACCCTTGGATTCTTTCTCAATGTTCATCGTCGCGTCCTAGATGGCGCGAGCGATCGTTGACGAACGCGTTGCAGTTTCCAGGACAGAAATATGAAAAATTAAGATGCTTGAAAAAATTATAATCGATGAAATTTTCGACGTTGGTCATCGGGTCCTAGACGGTGCGATCGATCGTCGACGAACGGTGAAGATTTCTAGGATGGGAAACAAATGAAAAAATCACGAGAAGTTGAGATAAATTGTAACAGAATCACGAGATCCACGAGAGGAAATAAAAAAGTGATTGATATAATATAGGAGAAAAAAAATATATAAATAAATAGTTATTTAAAAATAAATAAAATATCGAATCGAATAGATAATAAAATATACATAAATCATAAATGATTCCAGGATTGTGAGAGCGTCGTTTCTTCTAAAGGCGTTGATGAGAGCCTACGCATTCTGCGTGAACGAAGAACTGGTTTACATCTTGTTCAAACGATGCGTCAGTTGTCGGGATCATCTAGACTTCAAGCACGAGGATCATTCGTGTCTGACGATGGAAAGGGAAGATGTTGTCGTCAAGTATTTCGAACTGGCATTCGAATATGTTCGAATCGACGATGTGATCAAGTTTGGGAGGAGATTCGTCTTCTGTAGCGGACAAGACAGGCCCACCAGTTCGGAAGAAATGAAATTGGTGCGTAGAAGTCTGACTTTAGAAGACAAGGGATGCGTCTTGAAATTATTGCTGGAGGGGGCATGCAACACGACTAAATTTTCTTGTGGATATAAATAAGGAAGAGAATGGAAAATAAAAATAAATACACGTGTAAATATAGATAAAAATTGGAAAGAAAAAACACAAAAAAATGAAAACCAAAATAAATTGTATCTGTCGTTAGATGATGACGAGGATGAGAAGCCGAACGGCATTTTGCCAACGGCGTCGTCACCAGAAGAAAAGGAAAGAGGAGAGAGGTATCGAATCGATCAAGTCAGTTGAATCCAATTGTATCTGACTCGAGAAAGAAACTCTCGTCGTTCTCTCAAGAAGTATTCGTGCCTCCTGAAATTCGTCAACGCGGTCGACACGACACTCATCACGATTTCTATGGGTTTACTCGTGGCCGGCATCGGATTGTTGTTGACCGTGGACGGCATTCCAACCGTGTTGACCATAGAAGAAGTGGCTCTCACCGTCGGATTGTTTAGCACGGTCAGAAACTTTTTGAGTAGGAAATTATATCTGAAGGCTAGGAAACACGAAAAGATTCGTGCCTTGGCTGACTCCAAGATCGACACGATATCTGAAATGATCTCGATGGCATTGAAAGATGGTAGGATATCAGATGGAGAATACTTCTCGATACTGGGCTAGAAAACAAAATACGATGCCATGAAAGAAGCCATGAGAATCAAGACTCGTCAGATCATCAAGGAAGAGAAGAAGGATTCTCTCGTGGAAAGGGGGAAGAAAGAGGCTAGGGAGGAATTTGGTAAGTTGATAGAACTCAAGAGCAACGATTGAAATAATATATATAATAAGAATAGAATTTTTTAAAGGAAAAAAAAATTAAATTTATATATATAAAATTAAAAAAAAATAAATACAAAATTATTTAAATAACCCTAAAAAATGTATTGTGTAAAGTGTAAGAGAGTTATCGAGACGGGTAATTCTCGAGAAGTATGAACTAAAAACGACAGACAGGTGCTTTGCGGAATTTGCAAGGTGTGTGGTTCGATCAAGACTCGATTCGTCCCCAAAAAAAGAGAGGCGAAGGCGTAGCAAATAAAATGATCAATAATCTACCTTTTGAAATGCATCTGCCGGGTCACAGTTTCATGGGACCCGGGACGAAATTGAACAGGGGCAAACAAATGAATAGGGTGGACGCGGATGCGTATGATCACGATCTGTGCTACGCTAGATATCCCGACACCAAGACTCGCAACGACGTCTGCGATAAAAAACATGTTGGCGAAATTGAGAGACATATCGAATCCGACCAGGAGAGAGAAGCTCGAACGTTCACTGGTCGGCAAAGTGATCAGTACGAAACGTTGATTCGAATGCGGTTTTCAAAAAAAAAAGTATCTCGGAAAAGAAGAAGAAGCAATTATTGATGATCGAATTGGCCGAGGAGCTACACAAGCCCATCGTGCATAAATTGTGAAAGAGAAGGGTGTTCGTGAAGGTTTTGGATTATATTTGGTCCACCGACTTGGTTGACATGAGATCGTTTTCGAGGTGGAACGAGGACGTCAAATATCTATTGATGGTCATCGATGTGTTTTCCAAATACGGTTGGATCAGAACCTTGAAGAATAAATCAGGACCTTGCATCGCCAAGGCTCTGAAGAGCATGTTCGACTCATCTTCTCGAAAACCAAATAAATTGTGGGTGGACAAGGGGAAGGAATTCTACAACAAGGACGTTCGTCAGTTGGTTGACCTCTATTCGATCGAAAACGAAGAGAAAGCCAGCGTCATGGAACGTTGGAATCGAACGATGAAGGAAAAGATGCACAGGTACTTCACGGCGAATTCGACCAAGAAATGCATATACGCTCTGAACGGTCTGTCGAAGATAACAACAACACGTGACACAGATCTATCAAGATGACCCCCGTGGAAGCTAGCGATCCTCAAAACGAAAAACGGGTCTACGCGAATCTATATCCCAAAAGATCTAAGACCAGGAAGGAGTGTAGACCGCCGAAATTTGCAGTCGGCGATCGAGTGAGAATCTACACTTATAAGAAGTACTTCAAATAGGGTAACACTCCTCGATGGACCACAGAAATCTTCGTGATAAGCAGAATATTTCACACCGATCCGGTGACTTACGAAATCGAAGCTTTGGATGAACAATTGAAGAAGACGAAGTTTTAATAAAAAAAAAATATATATTTACTCTCTTTAACATTTTCTTGTTTACACACACATATATATAAAGGGTAAAAAAATAATAATAATAAAAATAATTAAAACTGTTTTTAGAAAAAAGCAAACAAATTAATAAATAAAAAACAAAAAAAAACCTTCAAAAATGACAAATATACTAGATATCACACAAGGCGTACTGAAAGACGAAAGTATTCAGGAATACGAGGTTTACGAATCCGAGCCAATAACCGGAACGAGTTTGAACAATGTGGGAGAGATAAGAATCAATGTCGAAACCCAAGATCTATTCGTTCATCCTAGCGAGAGTTACATAGTGGTGCAGGGACGTCTCACCAAGGAAGATGGGAGTGAATACGCCGACGACGACACGGTCACTCTAGCCAATAATGGCATCATGCATCTATTCAGTAATATAAAATACTTGCTATCCGGACAAGAGATAGAATCCGTGTTTCATCCTGGTCAGGCCACCCCGATGTTCGGACTCTTGATGTATCCAGATAATTTTTCGAAATCCAAGGGACTTAATAAGTTGTGGGTGAAAGACACCATCTGCACCGCCAACGCCAGCGCCGGCGCTGCAATGATATTCGACTACGTCGTCAAGACGTCCAGACCTAAAGGAACGTTTTCATTCAGGATACCTTTGAAACACATCTGCGGATTCGAGGATGATTACAACAAGATCATGTACGGATTCAAACACAGTCTGACGTTGATTCGAAAGGGAAACAACAAGATGATAGTGAGACTCCCTGCAATTGATGCGGCTAAGTTAACTCTACACAAGATATCGTGGTTCGTACTGCATGTGCGGCCTTCGGTCGTGGAAAAAAATGGTCTCTACAAGATCATAGAATCCAAGAGTAAATTACCCGTGGGATTTAGAATCAGACAGTGCGACACGGCTACCATTCTGCTTTCCCCGAATCACTTCGATTGGAGATTGACCATGAAATCCGCTTCCGAGAGACTGTGTTTCATCATGGTCGCGTTTCAGACCAACAGGGATGGGTCTCAAGAAAAAAAATCGTAGCTGTTCGATCACTGAAATTTGAGAAACATGCAGGTGTTTCTGATCGCCAGAAGATATCCCGCAATCGATTACAATTCATCGTTCGACAAGAACGATTTCTGCAGACTGTACGTCGACGCCGTAGATTTTAGAAAGAAGTATCACGATCTGGACAAATTGATGACACAACCCTAATATATCTCCCGCCGAATACAAGTCGATGTATCCCATGTTCGTATTCAACATCAGTAAACAGAGCGAACGACTCAAGAATAGCGTCTTAGATATTCAGATCAAGATGCAATTCGATAGGAACGTGCTGAGAAAAACCAAGGCCTTTGCCCTGGTCCTGTCAGATAGAGAATTACAATTCGAATCGGATGAAAATAAGATGTCGATCGTCCGATGAAAATAAAATAAGTAATTATTAATAAACAAAAAAATAATAAATCCAAAAAGTAATAATTAAAAAAAAATAATTACAAAAATGAATGATAAAGAAAGAGAGCACTTGAGAAGAAACAGACATGGTTTGATTAAAAATATTTCGGAAGATTCGCTAGCAATAATTCTACACGCTTTAGTCGGAACGGAACCTTTGATATTAACCGACTATATGAGACGCGAAATCAAAAGTAAAATCTTGATAGAAGATAAGATCAGAAAACCTTTAGACACGTTGACGTATAGAGAACCAACTGCTTTTCGAGAATTTATAAAAGCTCTCTGAAATGACAAAATAGATGTCGATGTGTGTTTCGAGATAGGCGATCCAATTTCACGAGATGAAACATTACAAGAAACAACGTATTAAAAACAAAAAAAATAAAATAAAAAGTAATGAGATCTAGAGAGATTGAACGTCTTTCTAAATCTCATTACTTTTTTTTTGTTTGTTTTTTTTTTGTTTTTAGTATTTTTGTTTTTAATAATTATTATTATTTTTAATTAATTATTTCCACACGTTCACTGTTTGTTCAGGGAATCTAGTTCAATCAGCAGGCTCACCACAGAAGTCGCGGCTTCGGGATTATTGGTTTTCGTCCTGAAATTAATCCTGTCTCCGGTGTTCACTTTGAGAGGTGTGCCGAACGTGCTGACATTCGAGTGTTGATTCTCGGTCTTTTCGATGCTGTATCTCTTATCGCTCTCTACTCCGTTCACCATGAGATTGACGACCGCTCTGTTATTCAAATCCGTGGAAGCCAGAGACATTCGAATGCCTCCCAACGGCATGGGATATCCTACCTGACCGTGTTGCAATCCGCTACCTCCGTTTCCAAAAGACCATTCGGCTTTTCCCTCGTCTAATGCGCCGCTCTCCTCAGCCCACACGGTGATCAATTGCCTGGCGTATTTGACATTTTGCACCACCGAAATCAGGGTGCAGGCGTCCGACATGTGCACGGGATCCGGCAGATTTGTGAGCGCGTGTCTGCCCATGTCTAGTTTACCTTCCATGATGTCACCCTTTCTCCAGACCGAGTTGTCGTCCACGTACTGCCTACCGACCGCGGTGGAATCGAATTCGGGATCGTGATCGAGGCCGAATAAATTCTGACCATTCATGTTGATGCTGCCCTTCATGGCTCCGCCGGATTGTTTGTTCAGGTAGAGATCATCCACTTGCGATTGAATGTATTCTTGAGATTGCATCACGGCGGAATCCACGTAGCTCTTGTTCACCATGGTGGAGTCCTCGTCCGCATCGTCGATTTTCGACAGATTCAATATCTTGTTGAATCCCGCATTCAGATCTGATTTCCTTTCTCGTTTGGCAGACTTTCTTTGTTCTAGGTCTACGTAGCGTTTGGTCGCCGCATCCTTGGGATTCGTGGGAGTGGCCACGTTCGTTATCTTGTTAAAATTGGCATTCAATTCCGATTGCATCGTTTTCTGAATGTATCTACCTCTCAGGTGTTCACTGAATCGCGCGTGAGAGTCGTCCACATATTTCTTAGTCACGGCATTGGTGGAATCTACGGGATTCGTGACGTTCACCAAACGGTTGGATTTCAGATCGAGATCGTCGGTCATGGCTCTATTCACGTAATTATCTCTCATGATTTGTTCGAAATCCGCATTCCCCCGTCGACGTATTTTTTAGTCGCCGCATCTGCGAGATCTACTGCCTCGGGAAGATTGTAGAGCTTGTTATCGTTCATGTTCAAAGGTTCCTCTCGAGGTTTGAATCTCCAAACGTAATGTTCGTCCAAGTTGGCGATGTCATAACCATCGCCGACTTCTAGCATTTTCCTCTTCTTTTTGGGACGACTTTCATCATCACTCCTACCAAATTTATCGACTGGCATGTTTTTGTTTGTTTTTAAAATATATTTCAACACAGTTTTTAAGAATGAATTATTTCTCACTTATTTTATTTTTTGTTCTATTCGATTAAGTTTTTTTTAAATAATTTTTTTACCTTTATATATATACTATAAAAAAAATCTCTCTAATGTAAATAGTTGAGAATGTCTTGAAACCGATCTCCTTCTGACCATCTCTTGAGAATGTAGAGACACAGGTGACCGCAAAACACTTGATCCGGCGCTTGCACTCATTCCATATTGTAATGAACTACCGATTCGTCAAAATAGTTCTTTATTTCTTTCGGCGGCGAGATTCCGTAGCTGTCGAAATAATAATTCTTCTTCCCATTCTTGAACCACGCCACCCAGTGAGTGCCTTGGCCCGATGAATCGTCCAGATTTAAAATTCCGCATTTCGATTGTCATCGAGGTCTTCTCTTTGGCAAGGCATCTCTGGAATACACGCCTCGAAAATCTTTGATTTTCAAGGCTTTCGCCACATTCGACAATTCAAGGTTGGATAGGGGTTCGTTACGCAAGACGACACCTTCTACGGATATCTGTATTTTCTTATTCATAAATGTATAATTGTTTTTTATTTATTTTATTATAATTCATTAAATGGTGTAATTTTTATTTTTTATATTTTCTTTTTTAACTTTACACTCTCGTTTAAACTAAATTTCTTGATGTCTCTATCAATTTCCATAGTCTTGTATTCGTCTAATTCCTCTTAATTTTCTGGAATCCTCTCGTTATTAATTATATGCAAAACGCAATGTCCGAGCGCCAAAGTGCTTATTTTATCGTCTAACACGATTCTCTTATCATCGTCGGCCGTCAGCGAAATCTTGTTGATTATTTCGGTATACAAGTTGTGATTGTCACTTCAAATCGATTTCATAGTCTTGTACACTGGCCCACTTCCGAACAGACAATCTTTATAATCTTGCAAAGAGATGTTTTTCTTCACCATGCACACTTGAACCCCTTTGCACTTCTTGATCTCTTCGCCTTCTAGGCGATAAGCATACAGTTTGGGTCTCAAACCCACGAATTCGGTGATTTGTTTACCACTGCTCTCGTATTCAAATTTACCCAACACCTTCTTGTTGTCGTTCGATTGAATGTTAGATGGGTGATCGACGGGATAATTGCTCGTGTCAAAACACGTGGCCACATCCGGAGATATATCCCGGTAGATGTCTTTTGTCTCTATCTCGTAAACCAAACTGTCCATGTCGGTGAACAGTAGTTTGGCTTTTTCGCCGAATTTCCGTTTGACATAATCGTAGTAAAACTCGTACATCAATTGCTTGCTGATATCTAAGATGATCGGTCCGAGATAATAGGGTTTGTCGAACTTCAGATGCGTCTTTGCATGTGAACGGCCACTAGATTTTCGAAGAATATGGTTTGATGTCTGTAATTGGGTTTTGCCACTAATTTTTTAGCTCTTTTCTCGGACGTGACGAGTCGAATGTCGGTTCTGTTTCTGATGTTTTCCATCGATGTACCATACACACAGTTGTTCATGAGTTTAAAGAAATCTTTTTTGAAATCGTTCTCGGCTCGAATTCTGACATTCACATTGAGATCGATGTATTTTTTCATCCAAGGCTCTTCATCGAATTGAATGACGCGATGTATGTCGACGAATTTCATCCCGTGATCGACGTATTGTTTCAAATTCCCACTGTAGACGACGTATTTAGGTCTGTTATATAAATTGGGAACGAGTTTTTCGTAATACCAAGCCGGATCCAGATCGTAATTTTGACGACAGACATCTCGAAAATTTTTGAACATGTCTGCCAGGAGTAGAACGTCGGTCTTCAGATAGAGATCGTGATAATCTCTCATGGTTTTCATATCGAACGATTTCCACATGTTTTCGGCATGTTTGTAATCCTCATTGGAAACGTCGGATTCGTATAATTTCAAATAAAAATCTTCTTTTGAAGGTAGCGCGGTGTCGTCAAATCTCTTTAGATCATTCATGTAATCGTAAGGATAGACTCCTTTCCTAAACATGATGTCTACTCATTCTCCGAAGTGTTCACTCGTGATTTTAAATTTATCCTCGCTCATGTTATCGACTAATTTTTTCAGACCGGTCAACATTAATTTAAAACTGTCGATGAAACGTATGGTTCTATGAACGGATTTTGTTTCTTCTTTCAACGTCTCTTCATTGGTTACTCTTTTCTTCTCCACAACTTTCCATTTTGTAAAGGAAATGTATCTTTCTTCACTGTTCATGATGCAGTTTAATTGTTCGTGGGAGGTACCGAGATTTTCACAAACAGATGACTGTCGTAACCTAAGAGATTGTGAAATATCACTGGATAGAAAGTGGCATCTCGATATCTTAAATTACACTCGCTGTGTAATGATCATGGTCTCTGACTTTCTTCTTTTCCCGCGAATTCTCATCGCACAATTGTCTACATATGTGACATTCGGTGGCTGTGTTATTTTCGTCGTGTCGCTCCCACATGACGATTATTTTTGCCGGAGTTCTGAATTTGTCGTATAAAATTTTAATTTTCGATTGTAACTCTTCCACGAATCTTTGAGCCACGTTGTCGTCTTCAGACCGTTTCGTGTAGGTGAAGGAACCCTTGTCATGTTGCGAGTCGGAAGCGCATTTCATGTAAATGCAATAGCCCGAAGGCACATGTTTTTGATATCTTTCGGTGTAATGTCGAAGAGTGTCAGGTTGACAGGAACTCATTTTCACAGTGAAACATTCGAAATTGGTGTACACAACGAATGGCACTTTTAACCTTTTACTGTGATTGCGAAAGTTCACGAAGGTGTTGGGTTCGGGCATTTTGATGGCGACGCCTTGCTTTTTGTTGCAATATTTCTGATGTTTCGCTAACGATTTTTCGCTCTGAAATGTGTTCATGCCGTTGCAACATAAATATATCATACTTGTCTGTTTATTATTCTTTCTCGACAGTAATCAGCTCAGACGTTTAACCCAACAATAATGATGATTGTCACCATTTGAAATTAATAATAAAATAATCATCTTTTCTCTTCCGAGATACGAAGTGTGTCTGAGAGGATAGATCATTCGTTTTTCCTCATCATATCTCAAGACGTTCACTGGTACGGTGGGATTTTGAGCTTTGAAACGTTCAATGTCTTTTAACGGCATTGGAAAAGTCACTCCGGTCCAATTGAGATTTTTACAAGTCTCCTCGTAATGAGAAACTCTCTCGGAGTGGATTTTGACGGGGTATAAAGCGGAGGTGACTGCCCATTTAAAACACCGATCATCTTTATTTCTCACGTTGAACACAGCGTTTTTTTTAGCTACGAAATACGGTAATTCCACGTAGGAAGACGCTTTCAACAGATCGTTTTTGTTCACGTGAATTTCGAGATTCAACACCTCTTTGAACGTCCAATTACTACCTCCCCATTGATAATTCGTGAGAGACGTTAACATCTTGTCTTTCATCATTTCGAAAACGTCCGATAAATCGGAACCTCGAAATACAGTCTGGACGCTGGACCTGAAATATGCATCTCTAATGATGCTCTCACCAGAGTTCGCGTCGATTTTATTCATCATGCAATGGAGTATCATCACAATTTTAGCCCCATGTCCATGTGTTCCTGAAACAAATCCAATACTTTATTCTTCACCCATTCCATGAATGATTTCGGATCAGTTTTTTTGAAAGTTTTTAAAAAGCCTTTGATCGCACTCTCTCATTCTATGGGAATCGATTCGAATGCTTTCATGACGATTCATCTTACATATTCTTCTCCTTTCCCTTCGTCAATTGCTCTGCGAATTTCGTTCAATATATGTCGTTTGTCTCGATTCTGAACCGCATCACTCGTTTTTTTTAAACTTGCAGTTCTTCGATGGCTTTTCGTTTGGTTGTCTTCTTATTTTTCGCAACCGGAACAGATTTTTTTGACGTTGGCATTTCGATTCCCTTTGCCAGCTTTTTCTTCTTATTTTTCACAACTGAAACGTTTTTTGACGTCGTTGCTATCGGCATTTCATTTCCCTTTTCATTGAGCAAACTATGTAACTTGCGTATGAGCTCTCTGAGTTTTTAATCATTCTGCACTGCTACCGCTTTTCGTTGTCTATCATCAGGTGTTACTGCCATTGGCTTATATTTCACAATTCGAGTTTGTTTAAATTTGTTTACTTTCGGTGTTTCAATTTCCTTTCCATCGCCTTGCGAATGATACTCACATATGGCTTTAATTTTTTTGATTTGGTTCTATGATTTCTGAAATTTGGAATTTTTAATTCTTTACAAATCTCGTTTATCCGGGGTATGGTATACTTATCTAAATTTTCCATTTTTTTATTTGTTTGCATTATTTGTAAAGAATATATTGAATTTTTTTGTTAAAATAATAATTTTTGTAAAAAGTTTTTAAAATAGTCTCTTATATATTTGTTTTTAATTCTCCAAAAGAAAAAAAATTTGGGGAGATTAATTCGATTTTTATTTCCTTTAATGTGGACAAAATTTGAATTAATTCGACAAAAATAAAGGAAATTAATAAATTAAA
The DNA here is from genome assembly GCA_031216915.1 of Pictodentalium vernedei. Classification (NCBI taxonomy): domain Eukaryota; kingdom Metazoa; phylum Mollusca; class Scaphopoda; order Dentaliida; family Dentaliidae; genus Pictodentalium; species Pictodentalium vernedei. Next base: position 197,408,092 of record CM062294.1, read on the forward strand.
ACTTTTGTATGTATATAGAGAGAAAACTTTCACAAAAATTTCACATTAAAGAGAAATTAAATTTAAAAACTTTCTGTATATATAGAGAGAGAAAAACTTTTTTACAAAATTATTATTTAACAAAAAACACAAAATTCAAATATATTATTATTTGCAATAATTCATAAAACAAAAAAAAATAATCAACCACGAGAACAACACCTAAAAGATGCGAATTGAAATTGAAATGAGTCGAAACGTGCAAGAAACTCGGTTGTAAAATTTATAGATTACAATGACACGATGGTATCGAATTTAATGAAGTCGAGACGAAGGGCTTACAGCACAAATACGACAAATATAGCATGCCTTTGAAATTGGCTGAAGCCCCGCTCGATTTGTTTTACGAGTACCAAAGCGATCTTTAGAATATCATTATCTCCAAAGACAAAGAATTCGATAAGAGCGATTTGTCGTTGCCCTACGGAAGTTACATATATCCAAAAATCTCTCTCGAACACGTAGACAGATTGGGTGGTGAGAGCACGTTGACCGAAGTAAAAAAACTCACAAAAGTAAAGATAAACAATCAACACATATGCGAAAAAGGAGAAGATACGACCGTTAACATGACTTGAAAATAAAAAAAGACAATAAAGAGAGCGATAGTGAAGAAGAAGGGGAAAAAAATAAAATAATTTTTTTTCCCCCTTCTTCTTCACTATCTCTCATGTATATTGTAATAACGTTTCCCTTTCTCTTCACTTTCATTATTGATTCTTCTTTTTTTGATGTATTACGTTTTTTGTAATAACACATTTCATTCCCTTCATCATATTTATGAACGAATGCGGTGCATCTCTTGGCAACACTCATATCATTATTCTCTTCAAAAGGTGGTGGTGGAAAACAACTCATTCTTCTTCTTCTTTTAAATTTCCACAGTCTATCTCTATTGTTTTTCGCTTCTTTTTCCAGTTCTTTCCTGAAATATCCATCATTATCATCCAAAAAAAAATCAGCAATCCTTTTTGTCTATTTTTATATTATATATTTTTTATACTTTATATAATTTATATAATTATATTATATTATTTTTTATACTTTATATAATTATATAATTTTTTTACTTTATAATAACACACTCAAAAGTGGTATATTCTTAAACGGCGAATTCGAACCCAACAGCAAACCCCTACCGAGTCGCTCCACAATCTGTCCTCTCTTCAGATAGAGACCGTTTCCACCAAAAAGGTTGGCAACTCTCACGGGTTTTAGATACAATCCTTTACCGCCGTCTGTGTCGACGTGACACACGACTCCTCCCTTCTTCAAAAACAGTCCACCACCCATTAATTTCTGAGCTCCCAAACTCGCGAGTCCCGAGAGAGCTCCCATGCCAAGAGCCGGCAACACGGTGTTCATGAGAATGGGCAATGCTTTTGCGGCGAGTGTTCCCAACAGCGGTAGGAAACCACCTTTCATTCTCATATTGTATCTCAATTGAGTGGGACTCAATCTCACCGTCAACCCTCTTCCATCACGAATCGTTTTCTCCATCCTTTTGATTTGAGTTCTTGTCCAGGCGATCGAATCGCAACCGCCACTCGCCAGATGAGTGAATTTGAACCACCTCGCCTCGAGTTCTTAACGCTCTCTGAAGTTTGTCCCTCTGTTTTTCGGATATGTTCACGTTTTTAATCACGTATCGAGTCATATTTCTTTTCTTTTCTTAAATATATTTTTTCAAATGCGGTTGTTGAGAATTCAATTGTTTTTTTTGTTATAATGATAATTATATATTAAATGATTTTTGTAATTAATATTGCGTTTCTTTTGTATTCTTATTTATAGAAAAACAATAGCTTCTTTTTTTTGTGCTTTATATTTCTCTTATGTGACATCGTATCATCACCCTCTCTCCGTGAAAATCTAACAGCTGACCATTTTGATCCGCCAACGTAGTTTTGAGGCTATACAACGTGTCTAAAATCACAGGTAGATAAACTAAATTTCGAGGTCGTTCCACGATCTTATAACCCGGCGACACGTTTGGAAAGAAGGAATAGATCATCGGTTGTGCGCTACCATGCACGTAGCTTCCAGCAATCACGTCCATGTTCACCAGAATACTATTGACGGCGAGAATGTCGACCGTTTTTTCGGATGCCGCGTGGACTCGATACATCTTTCGATCGAATCCCAACATCTTGCCAATCGAATCGTTCATGTTGAAATCCACTCAGAAATTATCTTCCAAATCCAATATCGTCTGTAGGGTATTAGGGTTGGGAGTGAGTCTGATCTTGTTGCTTCCCTGTCCATCCGTCTTCATTCGCATCTGAATGTAATTGTTCAAATCGTCTATGTCATAACTTCCTTTGGGAATTCGAATCTCGAACCAATCCACTCCGTCGGAATACTTGAACAAGTTATTCTTTTCGGTGAAGTTGGGAAAGGAATAATAAGTCTCCAGATTCACCAACGCCATCTCGAATCTTTTCTCCCTATTCAATTCGATGGAAGGTTCGAATTTCATTGCGAATCGAGTCAAATCACCACTCACCACGATTTGAATGGACTGTTTTGCAGCCATATTCTCAGCTATCCGTTCTAACAATTCTCGAACATTATTTTTTTTTTTATTATTTTTAAAAGTAAATTATCGATGATATATATTATTATTTTTGATTTTTGTTTTCGCTCTCTATTGATTATCATCGGAAATATAAAACTTGTCGAATCTGCTCCGATATTTTCCGTGATTAAATTTGCTAGTCAAATCGATCACGACGAAATCGTGAAGACCTCCATCCCAAACCCTCTTGCAGAATCTCCTGATTTCTTCTCTGCTCATGTCATTTGTGATGTAATCTCTGTAGATGTGATTGAGATTCTTGAGATCCTGGCGAAAGAGACACAGGAAATTAGCGTTCTCCCTTATCGTCTGTCTGAGCAGTCAAAAATAATTCTGAGACAGGTAGAAACAGTCCACGTTGCTGAGACGACCCCTGATGTAATACGATTCGCATCGGTTCTGTCTTTCCAAGAGCAGATCGTCGAAAATCATGAGATTCTTATTATCCGATTTCAATTCCGTGGGATCCAGAACGTCACTCGAGTTCCCGTAAAATCGACACTCGACGTGCGAAGACGCATTTCTCTTCATCAATTCCATCACCGCACCGTCCAAAATGGTCGAAAGAGAAACTCTGCATCCGTCGAATTCCTCCCTACTGTCGAAGATTCTGGCTATGACGTCCTTGGGCAATCTGCGATCCATGCACTCTCGAAGCAATCTGTATTCAGGTTGAAACAGGCTCTTGCCAAACAACGATAATCTGTTGTAATCCAACCAGCCGAGTCGCGACAACAGATTGGTCTTTCTGCAATTCGATTTTCCCACTACCAAATCCCTTATGTTCTTGGGAAAGAACTCGTTGTTCGACCTCTTGGTCGTGTCGTCATTCCAAGACATATCTTTGACGTTCATCTTTTTTTTATTTAGGTTTTCAAACTCAATTTTTTTATGTTTTCAAACTCGGTTTCTTTATGTTTTAAACTCGGTTTTATAAATATATATTTTTTATTATTATTTATTTATATTATACCATCGTGGGTTATCTTCAATCCAGATCCACTCGTCATTTTGGCTAGATCTTGTATGGGTACCACAGTATCCTTAAAATCTTTCCAACTTTTCGACGATCGCTCTAACGTAGCTCGCTTCACCGGTGGGCTGATTGATCAACGCATCCACTGTCCTCTTGCCGGCTACTGAAGCAATCCTACCACTAGCTTTGGGAGTGGCTTTCTTACCAGCATCCAAGGCCGTCTTCTTACCAACCTCGAGCATGGTCGATGCGAGTTTTCTACCGGCATCGCTCGTGAACGCTCGCATTATAGAATCCATGATACCAGAACCGACTTGGACGTAAGTTCTGACGTATCCCCTGTTTTTTATCACCAATATATTTTTATTTTATATATATTTTGTTTTTCGCTCGTAAATCGTTTTTTTTTTGTTTTGAATACTTTTTTATTATTTTCAGTGTAGATTTACTTTTATTTATCTATTTTGTTTTCTCTACTTACTATATCAATCTTTCAATTCGTTCATCAACTTTTTATAATCTCGTCTATCCAAGACTTTCTACCTTAACAATTCGTCGCATATACTCACTATCTGATTACTCACCCCTATATTACTGACGCGCCGGCTAGCCATCATCAATTTCAATCTCTCGAACAGAGCATTGGAATCGCGCAGAAGAAAAGTGGTCGTCACTCCCTTTCCTGTCACCGATTCGATAAATTTTTTATTCATCAACCATATGGGTCTCACCACATTCGTCCACTTGTAACCTATGTTGGCTTTGGGTCTCGTCTCTCTGGCGTCGTTATTCCTCTTCATGGCGTGGGTCTGAACCAGAATGTCACCATAATTGTCGTGATCCTGATCCGTGTAATCTTCAGGCTTGTCGAAGCAAATTTTGTAGTCCCGGAGTATTCGGACACTTATTCTGACCGACGACGAAATATCGACCCTCCTCTCGCACTTCAGTGTCGCCCACGAAAGTCCTACCGTTCGAATCCTCGCGAATTCCATACAACAGATCTCTCTTACCACCATCATCGGACGACGCGACGCTACTAGTGGTAATAGTCGAAGCTGTCTCATCGCTCTCGCACACATCGGTTTCAGTTCCCACAGGAACGTAATCCGACGGAGATCTTCGAACGGAAAACGGCGTAAAACTACCAGGTAACGAACCCGTTCTCAAAGAACTCTCTTTTATGGGTCTCAGTTCCTCGACGATCTCCTTCTTGTTTCGTTCCTGAACCTCCGTCACGGGTTTGAATAGTTTGGTGGTCTCTCATCTCAATTCCACCTCCCCCAATCGTCTTCTTCTCTCGGCGGACTGAATGCTTTCCCTGAGCCGCTGATATTCGTCGAGGATCTCGTCCCTTCGCTTGGAATCTTTGATGTTAAAAAACATTTTTTCTCTCGATTATTAATATTTTTTTTTAGAGTGTGGTAACGTCGAATTTTTATTATTTATTATTCTCAAAATTAAATGTGATTATTTTTATGTTTTTAAATAAATAAAATTTTTATGTCTTTAGTATACATAACTAAACGAGTTGAAAAGAAAAGAAAAACGTACAAATAAAACATCGATAATACACACCTTCATCGCTTCAAACGCGTTAAATCATATCAGTGGTTATTTCCCACAGTGAGAACTCAGAGTTAATCTTTGATCTGCTCGGCTTTCATCCTTAGAGCTGTTTCAGCTAAACAACTTTAATGCTGTCAAAAAAACAGTATCGCTTTGAGTTATTGGTGCAGTTTGATTAAATGTATTTTCAACCTTTTATATTATACCTTTATAATAGTAATAGTAATAGTTTATTCAAACAAAATAACACCTACAGAGAGGCAGGCAGATTGCATAAAGAGAATATTTCGCAAAATTTTCATTCTCGCTTCGCTTCGAGAAACACGTTTGAAAACATCCATTATAATAACCATTCACACAGACACTTCGCCCATTCAATAAATGAATGACAAACGTTTTTTGAAAACAACCATTATAATAACTTTTCACACATACACTTCACCACTCAATAGATGAATGAAAAACGTCCATTTACATCCGCATTGTTAAACAATTAGGTGAAATGAAGAAACACGACAAAACTATTTTGTTACAATTTATCTCAACTCCTCGCGATTTTTTCATTTGTTTCCCATCCTAGAAATCTTCACCGTTCGTCGACGATCGATCGCGCCGTCTAGGACCCGATGACCAACGTCGAAAATTTCATCGATTCTAATTTTTTCAAACATCTTAATTTTTCACATTTCTGTCCTGGAAACTGCAACGCGTTCGTCAAAGATTGATCGCGCCGTCTAGGACGCGACGATGAACGTTGAGAAAGAATCCAAGGGTTGATTTCTTCTGCGCATCCTGTCCTGGAATCCGCAATCGGTCGTCGGCGACTGGATCGCACCGACCACCGTCTAAAACGCGATGACGAACGTTGAGAGAATTTTCGTCGATTCTTTTTTTTTTGACATCTTAATTTTTATATTGTGCTATCCTGGAATCCGCAATAGTTCGTCAACGACTGATCGCACCATCTAGGACACGATGACAAACGTCGAAAATTTCATCAATTCTAATTTTTTGAACGTCTTAATTTTTTTTATTTTCTACAACAGCGTTAGTCAACGACTGATCGCACCATCTAGGACACGATGATGAACGATCGAGAATTCTAGGATAAATCATAATTTTCGAGATTGTATACATTTTAACACTGAACTCTATTGGTACATGTATGTGTACATGTACATCGTGTACATGTACATGTACAGGTGTCCTGGTATCTGCCTTTTATACCTACTCATATAAAACAAAAGTTGTCATAAATTGACTGCGGCATGCAGCCATAGAAAACAGTCAGTGCTCAATCATTCAGAAATGGAGTAAATTGTCACTTAAACTTACCAAATTCTGAAAAATGGAAGTGTTTTTGGACCGTGCCTACTTTTATACAACCAGAATGGGCACAGGGTTAAACATTACAAGCAAACTTACATAGAAAATATCATCGGTAGTCAATTGTGAATACAGACATGCAAAGTGTTTGAAATTAACCCTTTCGAAAATGATATATAAAAGCAACCAAAGATGGCTAATTTTGGCGTTTTCAAACGGTACTCTTATTCTCACCCTCATTGTGCTTGGGGGTTAAATCTGAGATTAAACAGTAAACAGTAACTTTCTTCCGCAATCATTGTTTCATCTATCCATACCAAAATAATTGTTACAATAACCTTGAAATTAGAGAAATTTGCCATTGAAGTTGGTCAATTTTGAGGCAAAAAGCAATATTCATGTCATTTTTGGCCAATGGGGGTTAATTTTCGTATATCATGTTATGCTCTAAATGTGTGGGCAATTTGAGCTAACTAACTGTTAAGAAATTTGAGACATTTGAAAAATGGTGAAATTTTGACGGTTTTGGCAGAATATTTTGAAAATAAGCGTTTTCACAGACATGACGATACCTCATTTCACTAGATTTTATACCATTACATAAGTATGCCAAATTTGGTTGAAATCGTACAACTTGTGTTTGAGCAGTGCAACAGACAACATTGACGGTGGAAAAAAAAACCCAAAAATAGAGAAGAAAAATTTTTAAAAAGAAGAATAACAAGAGTCTTTCCCAAACTGGGTTTGGGAGAGCCTAAAAAAAATATAAAAAAAACAGAGAAGAATATTATGATCCCCGATGAGTCTGGAGGTGAGATGGGGAAACCGAGGGGCAAGATATTTGAACCAGACCCGAGGCTTGCCGAGGGCCTGGTGTTCAAATACCTTGCCCCAAGGGTGAGATTTCCCCATTCCCACCTTTAGACTCATCGAGAATGATTTTTCTCCCCCACACGAGGATTACGTCATTATAGATAATTTGCGGTCATGTGCTGACATACCCAATTTATCAAGTCGTTGTCCTTTCGAAAAACGAACAATTTCATCGGAAAGATCGTACAAAGGTTAGGTATATACCATAGGTATATACTAAAAAAATGATTTGTAACACTGTCTGTTAAAGTGTTAATGGATTTGCGCGTGTCAAACTCTAATGTAAAGGGCATTGTGCAGTGGCGGCGCTACGGGGGGGGGGGGGGGGTGGGTGGGTGGGCATGGGGGCATTTGCCCCCCCCGCCCCCCGAAACGAAGGTTTTGCCCCCCCCCCCCCCCCCCAGTTGCCCCTCCCCCCCCCCCTCCAACCATCTCGCATGCATTTCCATCCACCCTCACACACAAAGACATTCAGTCACTCTCTCTCACACACACACACACCCCTCTCTTTTTTTATTCCCAATAATTTCCCATACACACTTAGCCCAAAGCCTCAGGCTAGCTGATGAACACATCCAGGCAGTAGAGATTTAAAGACTCGGATGCAGATACTTATAAGTTATAATTAAGTTATGAGCCAACAAAGGCATGTCTATCCATATCCCTTGTCTAAAAAAATTCATGGATTTCGCATTATGACAGGCGGGCATTATCTCCCTTGCACTGTTCATTTATTTGAACTCTCTCTCTCTCTCTCTCTCTCTCTCTCTCTCTCTCTCTCTCACGCACAGACCCACCAGACGCGGATCCAGGATTTTTTGAAAGGAGGACCGCTAATTACCATTACATTTAGTCGAAACTTGGACCCAAAGTCCGTAATATAATTTTTTGGTTTGGTACGTCCACAGGACGTACCAAACCAAAAAAGTATATTACGGACTTTGGGTCCAAGTTTGGACTACCTCATAACAAAGTAATGATATGATCCTTTACGTATTTGCCCCCCTTCATGGGAGTCTGCCCCCCTAGTTGCCCCCCCCCCCCCCCCCCCACAAAAAAATTTCTGGCGCCGCCACTGGCATTGTGAGATTATTGATCGATCGATAAATTCGCGCAGTGATATTATTAAATCTGCAGAGAAACATGGGGTTGAAACAAATCAACATTGTTGATTTTGAATGGCACGTTGATTACATGCGGGAAATGGTGAAGCCATTTTGTTTATTTACACTTGCGCAGACGATGATGAAATAGTTCCGGCGACCTAATAAAATATACAAATGAGTATGTCACGTGGGGTGGGTGAGATAGAAATATCCCACCCTGCTGTCTCACCCCGGACACGCGTATGTTTCACGTATAGTGGGGGGGGGGGGGGGGGGAATAACAAGAGTCTTTCCCAAACTGGGTTTGGGAAGGCCTAAATAAATAAAAAATAAAAAAATAGAGAAGAAAAATTTTGAAAAAGAAGAATAACAAGAGTCTTTTCCAAACTGGGTTTGGAAAAGCCTAAATATATACAAAACACGCACTGAAACAAGACGTGCACGACAGCACAGCCAAAATTCCGGTCAGTTCACAAAAGAACCGAATGTTACGTCGATTCTCATTCACGTTCCAGTTCAGATAACTTGGCGATCGGCTTACATCTCACGTTGTAGATCTTTCTAACGCTTACTGACCTGGAACGCGCCCGATAGCGCAGCTGAAACTGAGTCATCTCCGATAAGGAACATCTTTTTTTCGAGTCATTGTCACTGCCAAGTGAAGAGTGATATTTGTTTCAACCATAATAGGTAGGTTTAGTAGAATAGTCCTTTCCATTGTCTGTAAATAAGATTTGCTCCATTTCCAAGCCTTAAGTCTTTTTTTTCATTTGCAAACGGAGTTATAAATTGATGAATGAACCGAACCCTCTATAAGTGCAGACCAGATTTTCACAAATCTACCTTCGTGTTTTGTTATTTTATTTAAGACTACCCGACCGCAGAGTTACAACCAGCATACCACCAGAACCACAGTAAAGGACATCAAGAGAGATCAGTGCTTGTTGCCAAATGCAATCCTCCGCGCGTATGTCCTCCACCGCGCCGCACCCTCGTATTCTTGAATCCTCTTGAGACAAGTACAGCCTGACATCGGCACGAAATTAGGTACCTGTGTTGGGAAGGGGGCACACACAGGGAGCTTTTGAGGGCCCAAGCATGGTACGAAGATCAAATTCATTCCTGAGTTGGGGAAAGGGATGTGAGGTGTTGTCACTTCTCGTTGGTGGGGTTCGTGTTATATTTTTCCAAAATGTCTTCGGGGCGGCCCCAGGTTGTTTTGGCCCTGACAGCTCACATTGGACTGTTTTGTGTTTCCCTGGGGCGAAGGTCGAAGATTTGAGGGACAGGATGGATGGTATTGTGGCGGGTCTGGGTGAGATCCGGTAGTGGCGGTTCAACAACAACAGGGAGAGGAGATCAGTACTAGTGGTGTAGACTTCAGAGATTTAGTTATTAAACTGTTCAGTAGAAATGCAAGGGTAGTGGTATCGGGGGTTCTTCCCCTAGGGGATGGGAATGAGTGGAAATCGAGGATTATGGCATTGAATGGGGAGTGGTAGGAATACTGTGCTGATTGCAGAATACCCCTTATCGATCACTTAGACACGTTTTGGGGTAACAGGAGCATGTAAAGGCGAGACTGGCAGCAACTTAGCAGAATGGGGACACAAGTTTTGGGAGAAAAACTTCTACAGGAAGGAGAGCCTCTTTTCGGGGACGAGCGGAATGGGTGGCTAGAGGTAATAGCAAAAGTGGACACAAGTGAAATGAACAAGAAAGATGGGAGAGAGAACGATATTATCGAAGTTACCATCAAGACAAAATAGGGGGAGGGGGGTGAAGGAATCCCGGTACTCTGAAAGTAGGGTACAACAACACACAGGGTCTGCACAAGAAAGTACGTGAAATAACTACACTGATCGAGGGAGAGGACTTTGATATCATGGACCTAAGCAAGACGTGGTTAAGACATGAGGAACGGATAGACGCACTGAAGGTCAGAAAAGAGGATTTAAAACCGGCGTTGATCACAGATCTGGCAGATGCCAGTACCTCGGCTGAGAAATTGGATGGGTAAAAGTTAATCTAAAAACCAAAAGTGTTGCCCTTGTGATTTTGTACTGCGCGATGAAGGAAACCAAGCATCAGTGGAATGGCTCCATATACTAAACACTTAGGTCCAATATCACGGAATTAGAAAACAGGTGACTCGGTATAATTCTGATGGGAGACGTTAATGGACACATAAATGACAAGGAAGATGGCATCCGGGGCGGGGATAAGAAAGTCAACAGAAACGGAAAGTAGCTGTTGTGTTGGACTTCACACAAGTGAGCTCGACCTGAAGATTCTAAAGAGGGATGCGAGGTGAAAGGGGAAATCGACCTGGGAGTGGAACGACAGAAGGGCAATAATCGATTATATTCTTACAGATAGCGATTTATGGAGTGAGGTGATATAAGCAGGGGCGTAAGATGAAGGTAATAGAGAGTAAGTAGCAGGAGATGTGGTAAACGTGCCCATTGGGTGGGAGACCTGATCGGGGACCTCGGAAGTGGCGTCATAGTCACGTGACGAAGTTACCCCATGCTTGGTTAGGATTTTCCCCAAACACTTGTTTACTTCGTGGAATTACCCAAATCGACCCCATTTTACGGAGTCGACTAGAAATCCCATTTAGGGAATCCTTTTTATGGAATCATTTTTGGAAAACGTCTGTGGTTAGAGAATATCTTTTTTTATGAGATGAGGATAAGAATCGTTCGAGGAGTCGCTCGTTTGAGTAGTTACTCGATAGCAGGCCAGAAAATAAGCAGTCTGACATTTGCAGAATGAGGTCCACAGAGGGTGAATTTGATGATGGTATCCCATACAGTGGGCAAATTTATCCTCTGGGTACCTCTTTCTGTTTAGTTTTGAGACCCTGATTCATATTGGGGTACACAGAGGGTAAATTTAGTGACGCTACCCTGCTATGCAGGGTAGCATCACTAAATTCACCCTCTGGGGACCTCATTTTGCAGATGACAGTCAGCTTATTTGTTCGATAAGATTCAAGTCGTTAGAGCAAGCAAACTGTTAAACTGTAGTAAACTGTAAGAGTAGTGTAATGATGGGTACTGAGGGTGCCTCAAATCAACAGTAATGGCGCGAGGTTGCAAAGATAGGTTAACCCTACAGTAATGGTGAATATGAGGCCATTCGTACGATAGACAGCCGAAGCCATGAAAAAAGCGAATTTTATGATTTCGAAGGAGATTAATTGGCCAATGACATGAGTAACGAACCCGTAGAACCACAAAATGATCGGTAATTCGAAAAGTCTTATCCTCCATGTGACGATAACATACTACTGACTCGGAGAAATCCAGTTTTATGACGCACCTTTTGGTGTGATGGGAAAGTTGTAATGCAAAACCACCAACACAAAATTTAGATGTTCCGGATGTAGCCATGTTGGATCCGGTCATGTGATTACAATTTGTTTTTTTTGCAAGAATTTGCTTTTTGGGTGATCTGAAGAATACAGGGACGTGATCCCTTCTTTCATTTGTTTGAGACAATGTATGATGGGATTCGCAAGGAAGTTACAACAAATGCTTCAGCTGTTAATGTCTTAGCTGCTGATATGCTTTTGTTGTATAATTGGGGTTAACTGATTTAGTGAAGATCAGTTGCCAATATCCAGCCAGTGAACAGTGTTCACAGTAATGCTCGGTTGGTTTCTCAGTGTGATTGAGATGTCAGTTTGGGAGCAATTTGAGTGTGACTTTGGATGTTAAACTGTTCGGACGTTTATTTCGACTTTGTGTCAACCTCTGTTTATTGATACTGCTGTGTGCGGTATTCCGTTTGTTATACTGCTGTGTGTGGTATGCTATCTATGATACTGCTGAGTGCGGCGGTATTCCGTCGGTTATACTGCTGTGTGCGGTATGACGTCTATAATACTGCTATGTGCGGTATTCCGTCTGCTACACTGCTGTGTGCGGTATGTTATCTTTTATACTGCTGTATGCGGTAAGACTTCTGATTTCCATGTCTTTCTTAATTGATAACGCCCTTAAATTTCATCCCAATTCATTGAATGTTAATCAACACTGAAAATACAACACTTTGAAATTCCTTCTACCGTCATCTGTATTCACTGGGAGCTGTGGCTGAGTGGTAGACTGTTGGACTTCCATGCTAGAGGTCCCGAGTTCGATTCCCGCCTGGGGCGACCCGCGTTGTATTCTTGGGCAAGGAACTTTATCCCGGTTGCCTACATGGGGACACGATGACGTCGTGTACTAAGGCGTACTGCACGTCGATGGTGCTTCAACCGCTGTAACCCTGCTTGAGCGGAGCTTGAACAGAGATAGAATGTTGAGGAGCTGACAGTTGCAGTGTCAGCAGATTTTTGTAGTAATAGTACGAGAGGGCGACAGAAGTCGAATATTTTCCCATCATCTGTAAATTAATATAAAATGATTAATTCTATTTATTTTACCTAAATTATGAATTGATAAGGTGGGTGTTCACTGTATTTGTTATTATTATTATCCCCACATTTTCAAAAATGCGGGGAGCGCGGTGGCTCAGCAGGTAGAGGTGCAGGCTGCACACCGAGAGGTCCTCGGTTCGAATCCCACCTGCGGCAACCGCGTTGTGTCCTTGGGCAAGACACTTCATCCCCATTGCCTGCGTGAGTGCACGATGACGCCGTGTACTAAGGCGTACTGCACGTCGATGGTGCGCATGTCTCCAACCAATCTAACGCGAGTTACGATGTTGAGGAGCTGGCAGCTGCTCGTCGTTGCTCGGTGGTTCTCTCCGGGTGCTCAGGCTTCCTCCACCCGTAAAACTGTCACGGTAATGATTAGCCACTGTGCATAAAAATGTGACCTTAAACATCAATAAATAAATTCAAAAATGCGGGGATTTGGTGATGATCTACGCCCGTACGTCCCTTTTATGAGATATAATTTTTGAAATTCACCGTACTTCTTGAGTATGGTAAAGGCATGACAAAATAGGTACAGTTTGAGTTTTTGTCACCAGGTGGTCCTTGTGAGGCCACTTAAAATGACCTAAAATACTGCTTTCCGAAGAAATACTTCATGGATATGTAATTTCGGCTGTTTAAAATGTGTTTATATGTTCCGGTGGGGTGTCTAGATATGCATAAAGGGTTCAGATTTTTGACTCGGCCCTATGTGGCGCCCGTAGCGCCACTTTTGTCATTAGAGGATGTGAATTGATTTGTTACCTTCATGATGGCAAACTGAAAATACGGGGATATACCTTAGTGTGCTTTGCACGCAAATGTCAACGATATTTTTATTTATTTATTGGTGTTTAAGATCACATACTTATGCACACTGGTTAATCATGACCGTGACAATTTTACGGGTGGAGGAAGCCGGAGTACCCGGAGAGAAACACCGAGCACCTACGAGCAACTGTCAGCTCCTCAACAGTCTAACTCTGTTCAAGCTCCGCTCAAGCAGGGTTACAGCGGTTGAAGCCATGTGCACCATCGACGTACAGTATACCTTAGTACACGGCGTCATCGTGCCCCCATGTAGGCAACCGGGATAAAGTGCCTTGTCCATGGACACAACGCGGGTCGTCCCGGACGGGGATCGAACTTGGGACCTTTAGCATAGAAGTAAAACAGTCTACTACTGTGCCACCACGCTCCCAAATGTCAACGATCTAGTTATTATTATTATTATTATTATTATTATTATTATTATTATTATTATTATTATTATTATACAAGAAAAATGAAAAACTGGGGCAGATTTGGTTATTATTTTTTTTATTTATTGGATTTTAACGACACTTTCGACAGCCAGGGTTACTTCATGTCATACAGTTTCACGGGCTGAGAAAGCTGGAGTACTATAGAGAACCACCGAGCAATGACGCGCAACTGTCAGGCTCCCCAACCTACTAACTTCACCCAATCAGGGTCAGCATTGGTTAAAGACAAGTAAAACATTGACGTGCCGCACGCCTTTGTGCACAACACCACTGTGCCCCCACGTGGGCAATTGGGTGGGTTTTTATTATTATTATTATTATTATTATTATTATTATTATTATTATTATTATTATTATTATTAGTGTAACTTGTGATAATACAGTAGCAAGCCTGCAAATAAGCCTTAGGTCAAGGATAAAGACCTAAGCAAATACCCTAAATGTCCTAAACCAATAGATTGGTGCAGGTCATAATGTCACAAGGTATAATGCCATGAATGTTGGTAATGGATTATCACAATGACATTATTTAAAGATTGAAATAAAAACAAGGCCAGTGACTTACCAAGAAACCTAAAAGAGGGTCCTCCTTCCCCTGACAACACATATGAATGGAAAACCTACTGGATGTGCCCTCCCGATCCCAATAAGTCTCTTTTGGAAGAGTAGATGGGATAATGGACACGTTGGGTTAATTTGATGCCTATTGAGTAACAACGTACTTTTATGTACATTTGCTGGTTTATTGCAGTGGAGAGTTACAGTTACTCTTATGTATTACTTTCCAAAGTGTGATTTACTGGGATTTCCGGGTTTGATTATAAACGATAACTTCACAAGTGAATTATGCAATCAACAATTGTGTCATGTATAAGTGCGCGTAAACGAAGAAGCTTTGCCGTGGATGTAATGGGGACTTCATTGTTTTTTTGTTTTTTAACCCTCTACCTAATATGAAAAGCAGACGACACTTGCACAAAAAATTCTTGAATAACTATTATTTTCATTATTTGTCTCAAAAACATAGGTTATGACCCCTCCTTGGAACGATCTCGACAAGCTCGTTCCAATGAGGAGTCATAACCTATGTTTTAGAGACAAAAATAGAAAAATAATGAAAATTAATTGACGAGTTTTGAGAATAGGGCTGACCGTTTTTGGCCGTTACAATAGGTAAAGGGTTAACTAATATAATTATCGTTATAATAAAAAGTAATAATCAGAGTAATTGCTTGACTGGACTGGTTACGTGAAATAACCCATTCGAGGCGAGGGACTATATTGTAAAACACTCGTGCGCCTTAGCGCACTCGTGTTTGTACAACGTCCCTCACCTCTCATGAATTATTTCACGTAACCAGTCCAGTCAAGCGATTACTCTCTATTTCTTATCCAACAGATGACATAAGTATATTGGTGTCCATGGGTAAGAGTATAACAACTTCCGTTACCTATTGATAAACCAGACTGACTTAACAAGTTATTCACTATCAAATTGATGCATGGGATAAAATGGATTAAAGTACAAGCCAGTGCAATGGACCTAAAATTTATTTGTACAACTATGACTTTGCAGTGAATTCTACATAAGAGAAGATCATAGTTTCTTTCCAAACCATCACACTGTAACATACATCATTACATGGGGAGACCATATTTTGTCCTTCCATACTTCTAGTGGACCCCTTCAAGTTGACCTTTGTTGAAATTCCCCAAATCAAAACATAAACAGAAGAAAATTTCATCCTTCAATCAGTGAGCACTCCACTCATAACATTTGGTCTCTTTATTCCTTTCAAGAATTGGGAAAAGATTTCTTCAAGTTTCTGCTTGAATGTTTCTAGAATACAGCTGTTACTTTATTTTAAGGTATTTTATTGTAAAACTTTCGTTCTCTTACTTATGCCATATGAGACTTTTAGGTGGTGCTATCTGCCACATGGCAACAATTTCAGTTTCCACATGTTCTATGCTTCATTCAAAGCATTTTGGTGTATAATTTATTGGAGTTATTAATTTTGGGCCTTTTTGGACTTTGAAGAAAATTATCTGAAAGTTTAACAAAGTTAGGTTGGACGTCCCCTTAAAATGACTAAGTGGTTGTATTTTGCAATCCTTCTAGTACAGACTCTGAGAAATCATTTCTATTACTCACGACAAGAATGAGCATTAACGTTAATTCCAATCCATAGTATCTACCATTCCCAAACACTACCATTTGGTTTGTTGATTCTATGAAGAAAGTTTAGCAGGGGTCAACTCCATACAGTTCATAGCAACAGGTGTGGAGGCACACCTGACTTCATGAATGAAAAACGAAAACTGTGGAATGTGAACATTTTGTAGTAATTATACCTCATAATTCTGTTGCAGATGGTTTACTATTCTTGGCCAATTCACAAAAAATGATTCCATTGATAAACTAGGGGAAACAATCTACCCTAATTTATTCATCTGATCTCATGTGTGTCAGCTCTGGTGTTTAGTTGACAACTGCTATTTAAATGCACAATTAAAGTGAACTACAGCAACAAAGATTGGAACAACCATCAATATTAACAGTCCTGAACTTTGGTTTTACCTCATTCTGCACCTTTTTCAGTCATCAGTGCAGACGCATTATTTTACATGTCTGTTTACGACACCATAACTGACATTTTGAAACTGAACTGTGATATTTTCTATAATTTAGCCTTCTTTGCGATACAGTAACTGATTTTTGTTCCGTACGTTGTGATGGATACGAGTGAATTAAGGACACATTAACTTTAATTGTATTCCATCTTTTCATCATGTTATCACTCATATTCATTTTGTTCTGTTGTAGCTACGTATGGTTTGGGTCCTTTTGTAGATGTTATATTGTCTATATTTGTAAATGGTGTTCCATCTTTGCACAGTATATTTGATTTTATGTAGTGTTGTGATATATATTCCTTCAGCCCGACGATTAGGGTCGTGTTGCGTTTATTTCATGACATGGGGAAGGGGGTATTGCTGTTCAAGATGAGGTCGCGGTCACTAGAGCTTTGGGGGGAATTGGGAAAAAACGGCGAGAAGGGGTGTCAAATGTGCAACTTAGGAGTAGTGGAGACCCTGCAATACTTTCTATAAGAATGTCCAATATAACAGCCTAACAGAATACGATTCGTCTGGAGTATAATGGGGAGTGGGGTGGGTGAATGAGCGGCATGTGGTTGGTGGGTGGGACAAAGGAGAGAACTAGTATACTTATTGGAAAGATTGAGAAGAATGGGGTGTGGGATGTCATCAAGCAGTTCTTCTCAGGATGTTGGGGGGGGGGGGGGAGGTGCAGTAGAAAAGTATGTGGATAGGGAGGAATTTGGGACCACAATCATTAATGAAGGCCTTCTCATATCAGAACCGCGACAAATCAACGGGCGGCCAAAGTATTATTTATTTATTTATTTATTTATTTATTTATTTATTTATTTATTTATTTATTTATTTATTTATTTATTTATTTATTTATATTTTTATTATTATTATTATTATTACCAGTCTACCTTTTGTCAACATTTAATTGTTCCCCACTCTGCACATAGGTGCCTGTACACTGTAAAATATTACCGTTGGGAATATGGTAGAAGTACTGGCAATCAGCTGCCGGTACTTCTCCATTAAAATATTACGGTGAAAATACCGTTTTATTCTACTTGGCAATGTCAACCGTTTTTGGTTCGATTTTGGGCCAAAATCGAGGAGTTCATATTTGGTTTTTCTTCATTAGGTATATACTGGATGGCTGCTCAGATGTCTGGGATGGTTGACTAATTAATGTCTATAGGTTGCAGTCATATGGGTGCAGGTTAAGGATATTGATTAGTCTACATTAAAAGTGACCATTTTACGTCAAAGCATCTTAATTTTTAGATGGATGAGACATTTTACAAAATGGATTACAGAGTACAATTCGTTTCTTCTAAAAGAAAGTTTGTTTCATTGCACATGAACATTACTGTATTAGTATTTCATGCCATTAAACTTTAAGCAGTGACAGTCATTTACTGTAAAAAAATTACGATAGAAGTTCTACCGGCAGCTGGTTGCTAGTACAGGAAGAGTCTGGATTATAACCGTCCCTCTTTATCATGGGCCTGGCTTAATCGCCCAATTCGTTTGGGATGTGTCTGGATCTGCAACTGACTCTGTGTGTGCATGAGTGGATATGAGGTTGTCTGTTCACCCTCCAGACAAAAAACCCACTGCACCATTCTTCACCATCAAATTGATGCAAGTCTGGCAGTTGTTAAGATCCGAACACCTATTGTTTTGGAGATCAAAAGTCAAGGTCACAGGTCACAAACTTCATTAAAACATAAAACACGTACCTGTTTAAGAGCAGGAGCCACGCGATTTCAGTATGATGTTGACCTCAGAGCTATTCATCTCTAGAGGCAAAAGTCATGGCCAGACTCTCAACGAAATTAAGGATATTCACTTACAGACATGGGTATCCACCTCGATCGAGTGTTTTCTAGTTCCCTTATAATTTGAAAAGGGTACCTTACGTGGAGAGTCGGTTATCACTAAAACAGCCATCAGGCGAAACTTCCACCCTCCTCGGGATCTACGCACAAGTTATCTCTTATTATTATAATTATTGCAGGGATTTTGGGGGTGTCTACAAGGTCCGAATATTGGACCATTTCCCAGTGGTATCTTGGTATGATGTTTCCCAAATGAAACCTTAATTGTCCCAATTTCAGTTCTCACTAAAATACAAATTAAGTTCTTTTTTTAACTCTTGAAAGCCTAATTTTGACTTCAGTTACTTTTATTGCAACAAACCAGATGCCTCAACAGGCAGTTTTTAGATACATTTGCAAGTTACATCCAAACAACCTTGTTAGCTGTTTCCAAGCAAGTCTTGGCTGTCTGTATAGGCAACCTAGACTTGCCTTGACACAACTGCAAAGTCACAGAATGTAGATGTTGAAGTGCAACAAAAACGTACATATCTTCATCATTTAATAGTATAGGAAAAATTTATTTAATAGAGATTACAGAGACACGTCATTAATTCATGCGACTGTTTGGTATAAAACTTATTACATGTACTATACATGTAGTAGCTTCTGTGCTTATATTCTCAGTTCATTATGAAGGTAACATTTCTTATTCCTCGTGTGTTTCTTCTCCCAAACAAATTCCCAGTTGGAGCCTTCATGAGGTGAATATTCCCAATTGTATGGGCCCCGGACCCATTCCCATAGAGGGCAGAATAATCTCTGTATTTAGTGGTGTTTGAGAGGTCAACCGCAGCATCTATTGCAACATCATGGCCGCAACACAAGTATAAAGTCAAGTTTAGCCAAACATTTGTACAACATTACATTGCTATAATATTCATTACAGCATTGACGTCCAACAAATAAATGTAAAGTTCAAGGCATGTCACTGCTCCCATCTCAACGTCAAATCACGTCATCATCAAAGACAATGGATTATGGACAGAGTAATGTAACTGATGAAGTGCCAGCTCATAGAAAGACGTGTGCTTCTCCGATGATAGAACAAAACTGGAGGAAGAGACAAACAGAACTTTGTCTTCAAGGGAGACCTTTCCCTGTTAAAGAGATAGAAGAAATTGGTGTTGCTAGCTCCAGTGCTGATCACATTGAACTTAAAGAGAGATCTGGGAAAAGATCTCCAGCCAAGCCGAACACTGAACCAGTCAATCAAAAACTTTATTCTATGGATAATTTTGACTCAAGTGTCAATCGTGAGGTCAACCTAACAGAAGTGGAATGTCCTGAAACATATACTTTTGTCAATAGTGCCTTCATCACAGATATTGAGGCAGATTCGATAAATAGAGATGAAAACTGGAACGGTGACAATGTTGTTCATGGTCTGTCACCAGAACGAAAAAAAGATGTTACCAGTGATATTCAGATTAGACAAAACCAAACACAACCACATAAACCGAAAGAATTAAAGAGCCAAACAAAGAAATCAAATTGCCTGGAGGTTGTTAATCCCCATAAAAGTATTCAGTCAGATAATAAGACAGCACCAGCTCAACCCCCACCAGGTAAGCTCATTTTAGATCTGCCTAAACCGATGAGTGGATACTTTCTTGCACCCACTGCCAGTGAAGTTGAAAAAGGTATGCTTTCATACTATTCTCCGTTCAACTTTCGATGTATAGATTCACCTGTCTGTTATAAAATTATAACCAATCGCCTCTGCCTGCAGTGATGAAACTTCGTCGTTATAAACAATACTGACGTTTCAAACGAAAGAGATGACACTGCTTAAAATTATAACTAATCGCCTCTGTCTGCAGTGATGAAAATTCGTCGTTATAAACAATACTGACGTTTCAAACGAAAGAGATGACACTGCTTGGAGTTGGGTTTCGAACAAATTTTTTGATTACTTCTGATCGCAACAGAGTTTTTTCTCCAGCATTAATGAATGTTTCTATATATATCATGTCCAGTAAAGTCTGTTGTAAGCCTACCTTCATTATTACTAAAACGGCTTTTGGCAACAATAATGATATTTTTTTATTTTAGTCTGAAGCTCAATTTCATAATAATAATGAAAGCTGGCAAATGTTTGCATCTACTCGTTTGTTTCCTTGTATGAGTTCCGCTAGGCCGATTGTAGCCGCCACACACAGTTACAAGGGAACCGACTGTGTCCGCGAACGTGGGAATCTGTCCGGTGTCATCCTAACAAGACGACTCTCAGCAAGACGAGTGGCTAAAATATCCCAACAAGACGATACCAACAAGACGAATCCCAACAAGACGAAAACTATTTTTGCATTAATTATAGGGGGAATTAATAAAAAAAAGAAGAAATAAATTTGCGTATATTTACACTGTTTGAGGTATTTTCGGGGTGATTTTTACCTTTTTGAGCAATTATTTTTTTCATCTCTTCATCGCCCACAGTCACTGATAAGTTCAAGCAAGAGTTTGTTTTCGGTCGAATTTCAGTAGTTATATCTCTGTTGGTTTTTTTCTCTTTCATGTGTTTCTTTTAAGTTTATTTGATAAAAGGGTACAACAATATGAGCAAACTGCACCTCATAACAATGCATGGCGCCTTTGTTAATTAAAATCTTTTTTTTCGGGAGCGCGGTGGCGCAGCGGTTACGGCATTGAACTTTAAACCGAACGATCCACAGTTCAATCCCTGCCAGAGACAACTGCGTCGTGTCCTTGCAAGGCACTTTATGCCGATTGTCAACGTGGGGGCGCGGTGGCGCCGTGTATTTAGACGTAACGGTGCACCTGTCTTCAACCAATGCTAACCCTGCTTGTGTGGAGTTAGGACGTTGGGGTGTCTAGTTGCTCGCCGCTGTTCGGTGGTTCTCTCCAGGTGCTCTGGCTTCCTCCGCCCGTAAAGCTTCCAACTCGAGGCGCTCTGGCCGTCAAAAGCGTCGTTAAACCCCAGCAAATAAATAAATAACTCTGTTTGACAGTAAGTTAGTATGGTGCATTAATTACTAACTTCGAACGTATAACACTTGTCTCTCTCCCTCTCCCTCTCTCTCTTCTCTCTCTCTCTCTCTCCAGAGAGAGGGAGAGAGAGCGAGAGAGAGAGAGAGAGAGACTCAGGCAAAAACATTGAGATTTTTGGATGAATTCGGATATTGTCTGCACAAGTTAACCCTTTACCCAACGTAACGGCAAAACCGGCCAGCGCTATTCTCAAAAATCGCCAATTAATTTTCACTATTTTTTTCATTTTTTGTCTCAAAAACATAGGTTATGACCCCTCGTTGGAACGAGCTCGTCGAGCTCGTTCCAACGAGGGGTCATAACCTATGTTTTTGAGACAAAAAATGAAAAAAAATTAGTTTTTCAGGAATTTTTTTTGCAAGTGTCGTCTGCTTTTCACGTTAGGTAAAGGGTTAAAAACATTTATGATAAGATTAGCCTTGTCGCATCTTCCATCTACACGTAATTTACGCTTTATAAAATTGAGAAGTCAGTTCGCAATTCAATACCGAACCTCCCCACGCCATATAGTTGATGAACCGAACACTGTCCTCGCAGTTTTATAAAGCATAAATAACGTGCAGATGGAAAAAATGTTTAAGACTTATATTATATGCTACAGGATATAAATTCCTTTATTTTTTTTGCTACGAGAGTGTGATTTTATTGAGTTTTTTGAGCTGCTTTATAATAAATGAGATATCTCAAATGCATCTGCGATTTTTCTTGGAAAATAAAGTTCTACTTCCAGATACGCTTCTCGTGTCTATCTTTGCCTCAAACCTCAAAATCGGTGGGTTATTTTGATATTTGAAATAAATTCGTCTTGTTGGGATTCGTCTTGTTCTGATTACCATTTTCAACATTCGTCTTGTTGGGATTCGTCTTGTTGGGAATGTCCCATTTGTCCAATGGAAAGATAGTTCGAAACTCGGTGATTGAAATTCAGATATGATGGCTGATCACCTTGTTTGTCTGCGAGTCAGATTTTTAGCACTTGTTTTTCATTTGTTCGGCTTTTTTTTTAAACAACTTTATGTTTTGATCGTTTCGAAAACAATTTTATGGGATTTTATACGTTTTTTCTGCTTGCTTCTTCCATTCAATCAATCGAAACTTAATTTAAAAACTGTATGGAAATATATGTTTTGAACCATAGATAGCACGGAGTGGAAACCTCAAGCTTCGGTTTCAGCATAGTTTATGTTTCGATGAGAATCTGAGAATCAATTCACGCAAAGATTCGCGCAACAAAACAAGTGAGAATCTATGTAGATTCTCACCGTACCTCTGCTGGGATTCGCGTGAAACGAATTGTGTCAATTTAACCTTTTACCAAATAGAGTGGAGCAAAGTAACCAATACAAGCCAAACATTAACAGAAATATCCTGACACTTTGTCATTAAAATTATAAACAAATATGGCTGTCTTTGGAACCGGCTCATTGATCCGGTTCCAATGACATCCATATTTGTAAGGATTTATTGGTAAATATTGTTTATTGTTTTTAAATATCAAATTCAGTTTATGTTTTAAAAATTAAAGATCTGTGTTGGGTGAAGAGGTAACATGTGTTATCAGTATACAACATGGATTCAACCATGGTGGCCTCGAGGAATCCGGGGACATTCGTAGCAGGTATGGATCCTCGCAACCATTTTAGCAAAAAAACAAAATTTAGATGAAATTCAAGCCCCGTCACAGTTATTTTAATTTCCACTGGTAACAGCTCAAAATGAATAAGGAGTTCCCTAACAAGACGACGAACAAGTGTTTCGATTTTTATTTAATTACTTGAGTAAATCATCAATAAAAATTGGTACTAATGCTGTTGGATTATTATTTTTCCTGACAGTTGGTAGCCAGTTATGAAATAGTTTTTATATGTCCCCGATAGGGAGGCAACTTAAATCCGGGTTGTCCGTCCGTCCGCTTGTCCGTTTGTCCGGGCCATCATTGGGGGTTTAGGGAATATTATTATTAGAGGCTACCTCCAAATTAAGGTAGTGTTAGGGCTAGGAGTGGGGTGGTGTGGGGTTAGGGTTGGGGTAGCCCCAGAGTAGGGCTTAAGGTTGGGGAGGGTTAGGTCCCGCGGGGTTAGGGTTGGGGTCAGGGGTGGGGTTTTAGTTTTATTAGCCCCTAAACCGAAAAATTGCTCCTAATCCTATTGGTTTGGCTAGGGTGGGGTTGGGTCATGGGTGGGGTGGGGTGGGGTTAGGGGTAGCCCCCCGAGTAGGGCTTAGGGTTGGGGGTTAGGTCCCGGGGTGGGTGGGGGTTAGGGTCAGGGTGGGCTTTTAGGGTTTAGGGTCAGGGAGGGGTAGGGTTAGGGTTAGGGTGTGGTTTTTGGGTGGAGGGGTGGGGTTCGGGTTAAATATAAGTTCTAGGGTGGAGGGGGTGGGGTTCTGGGTAAAATAAGGTTTTGGACTTACAAAATGTTTTTTTTTTTGGTAGCCCATAAACCCGAAATGTTGGAGCGTCCGTCCGTCTGTCCGTCCGCGCAATTAAACGAAAGTTACGAGATTTTTCGTATCCGGAGATGCATTATGAGCTTACCGAAGTGTTATGAGCTTATTTGATATATTATGAGCTTAATTACTAAGGTATGAGACTTATGAGGCAAACTGCGAATTTTCGGGGTTTATATTAGGGTCAGTTCAGGGTTGAGGTTAGGGTTGGTGTCTCTTCAGGATTAGAGTTGGGGAGCCATAACTCTATAATGCTTTGGTGGATTTCCATGAAACTTTACACAAAGAGTAGAGACCAATGGAAGGTCTTTTGCACAGCAAGAAAATGCTCGAATGACAAAGGTCAAGGTCACAGGAATGGGAAAACTTAATTCTCTTACATACTGTATTTATCCGTCCGAAGCCATAATTCTATAATTCTTGGCGGACAAAGTTGTTGTCTGCTCACATACTTTCGTCATTTAAAATCCCTGCGTGCAGGGTTTCATCATTGTTTAAAATATTAATCTATATCAGTTAACCCTTAATCCAAGAAAGCTTTAGTTTTTAAAAAAAAATGAAAATTTCACCCATGGAGGAATTTTTTTATCTCTGCAGATGTCGTTGTCAAAAGAACTTGCTCATTACAGTATAAGTCGAAATAAGTTGTAACATAACTGCAATAAACAAAGTATACTTCCGCTTGTGCACATATAACACCATAATCTGACATCTTTTTCTGGAAAGCTCCCTGTGAGAACTTTCCAGAAAAATAATGTTAGTTTCTGGTCTTATCAGTGTAGGAAGAGAAAGATTTTCAGTTTATAGCAGTTCTTCTACAACTTTATTTTGACTTGTACTGTTTGTCAATTCAAGTGACATTCATATGTATATGGCTCTGTTGAGAAAGTTCCAATATATTGGTGGCTGTATTGACCTTATAGAAATAAGTGAGCTCCAAGTTCAACAGAAAACTGTTCATTCCAGTACTATAGGCCATTTTGCCATAGTTCGGGGGCATCAGTGGCCGGGCTGTCACCGTTAGTCTTGTTTTCTCTCGAGATCACCGAATTGCGGATTCTGAGAGGGTGGCGACCACCACCCCCACACCCCACCCCCACCATTTGTGTTTATGACCTTCATGAGATAAACAACCACTCTATACGTTTATGCAATTAGTTTCACTTAATAACCTATATTTTGATGACCTGTTTTGAATTTTTCAGAGAAGGTAGGGGTTTGACTTAATTAATTTTCATCCTCTTAAAAGCACATATCAGAACAGCTGTCTCAAAGATCTGTCTGTATAAGAGCTAGAATTTAAAATTCAGTATTGAAAGATGGGTACTGTTCAGGCAAATAACCAATATAACGATGCTCCGTCAATCAAGGATGGAATTAATTGGTTAAATTCCCAGTTACATTGTGGGGGAAAAGTGCCCTTAGCACTGCAGATGGCGTTTTATCGCACGTTAGGGACGAATTAATGATCTAATTGAGATTCGTGTGTTCAAGAGTCTGTGGACCAGATACCAATATTAATAACTGTTTAATGTATATTAGCATAGGAAATTTAGTTCACCATAAACACACTTATTAATGTCTGATACGTCGTCGGCTGAGTGCTAGAATGTTATATGTCCCATTGGGGACATAAAACATTCTAGCACTCAGGCGACGACATGTAGAAGTTTATGTATTTAATTTTACTCCAAATTGTTACAGACAATAATAATCAGTTAAACATTTAAAACTGTTAGTTAATATAATGAACCCACACTGCAAAATGCAAAAAAGATAGGTTCTCTTTAGAACCAAAACAGGTTCTAATCTTGACCCTGAGATGGAATCATTTCTGTTTAAACAGTATTTATTTCAAATCATATAATTTATAAAGATTAACATTAAATATTAACAGAATTGAACACAAATTGAGGGGTTTAACTCGTAAGCTAAGAGCTTATACAAGGTTGTCTCAAATCATTATTTAGCAAAGGAGATATGACCAGTTGGCATATCGAACCAGTTTTTGTTCAAAACAGAACCAAAACTGGTTCGATATGCCAACTGTTCATATCTCCTTTGTTTCAAAATGCTTGACGACGCGTTGAATAAGCTCCAAGTTTACTGCTGAATCTACTTCAGTTCATGTAATATTCTGTTAAAATTGAATGCTAATCTTGATAAATTTATTTGATTTGAAATAAATACTGTTTAAACAGAACTGGTTCCATATCAGGGACAAGATTAGAACCAGTTTTGGTTCTAAAGAGAACTTATATTTTTTGCAGTGCACCTTCCCAAATAACCAGAAATATTGTACAGATTATACTTCAAATCTCTATTATATAAGTTATTAACACATTTTTATAGGGAGCACAGTGGCTCACTGGTTATGGAATTTGACTTCAAACCAAAATATCCACGGTTCGATCCGTACCATGGGTAACTGAGTTGTGTCCTTCGTAAAGGCACTTCATATCAATTACGCACATGGGGGGGGGGGGGGGGGGAGGGGGGGGGGGGTGGCACTGTGGCGCTATGTACTAAGGCGTACAGAACATTGATGGTGCACTTGAACTTTAAATCGAACGATCCACGGTTCAATCCCTGCCAGGAGCAACTACGTTGTGTCATTTCAAGGCACGTAATGCCGATTGTCGACGTGCTGACGCGGTGTATTTAGACGTAATGGCACCTGTCTTCAACCAATGCTAACCCTGCTTGCGTGGAGCTAGTCCGTGGGGGAGTCTGACAGTTGCTAGGCGGTTCTCTCCGAGTACTCCGGCTTCCTTTACCCGTAAAACTGTTCGGCGCGAGGTGACTCTGGCTGTCGAGAGTGTCGTTAAATCCCAAATAAATGAATAAATAAATAGCACATTTTTATAAGAACAATACCTGCCGGCAAAGTGAAAACAGCCACCAAGAACATATTATCCGCGATGTAAACTGTCAAAAGTATTTAGTTATTAATTTAATTCAACTCACAACCGTGTAATACTAATAATTTATTCCTCATCGGTGAGCAGGCACAATGTATATATATATTGTACGATTATTATTCATGATACATTGATATGATGTGCCAATTGTTTGCGTCGGCCGAAGGTGCCTGGGGCGGTATTGGGGTAGGTTCAACCGTGTTAGCCTTGTGAGTAATTTCCCTACCTTGTTCAAATTGGGGAGAGGCTGGGGGAGGGGGGCGTGACAGCCTTCCTTATTCCCGGTTCCTTATTCGACATTTGCTATCAACCGATTTTCGCCGAATAAACTGCATTGTGGGGTGGCACAAATAGATTCATGAAGATTATCACCAAAATGGGGTACCGGAATCTTTCCAAAATTGGACATCAGGGTGCCCAAAATGCCGAGTTGCTCAAAATCGCATTTATCAACCGATTTTCGCCAAAAAACCGTATTGTAGGGTGGCACAAAAAGATTCATGAAGATTGCCACCAAAATTGGGCACTGGACCTTCCAAAATTGGGCACCAAGTGTGCCCAAAAGTGCCGAGTTGCTCAAAATCGCGTTTATCAACCGATTTTCGCCAAATAAACTGCATCGAGGGGTGGCACAAATAGATTCATGAAAATTGCCATCAAAGATGGCAACGGACCTTCCCAACATTGGGCACAAGGGGTGCCCAAAGGTGCCGAATTTCTCAAAATCGCATTTATCAACTGATTTTCGCCAATAAACTGCATTGTGGGGTGGCACAAATAGATTCATGAAAATTGCCATGAACATTGAACACCGGACCTTCCCAGAATTGGTCACCAGTTGTGCCCAGAAGTGCCGAGTTGCACAAAATCGCATTTATCAACCTATTTTCGCCAAATAAACTGTATTGTGGGATATCACAAATAGATTCATGAAGATTGTCACCAAAATTGGGCAAAAGTGGGCACCAATGGGACGTAAATGTGCTGAGTTGCTCAAAATCGCATTTATCAGCCGGTGTTCGCCATTTCAACCCTATTTGTGAAGCAGTGACTATTTCAGTGCCATTTGTAGGCAGTTTATCATAGAACACATTTTGCATTCACTTTGTGTGGACGATGTCACCCTCAATGCATTAGCCAGAGAGGATTGTGAGTCTGGAATAGAGAACTTGAGAAATTTTCTAGGTTGCCCAGAGTAGCTCGCATCATTAAAAGCAGTTCTATTCCCATGGGTGGAAGGAGCAGAGAATCACTAGAGGAAGAGAAATATTCGAGAGATTATAAAAATTAACATCGGAATATGGTGTTCTCCATTTGAACTAATTTATCTGAAGGAACACTATACAACACCCCGTGTTACAAGAATCACTCCAGGCTCAGAAAACACGTACGACACCCTATTAAGCAATGGGAAATGGATCAGCAGAAAGATTTAACTACGATTTCATAAAGATGATGGCAACAACCGGGGACCACAAGAAATCCGGCTGGAAGTCATAATTATGTTGAACCATAATTGTACTCGAAATGATGCAACATGATTCCACACGATAATATATCATTTGATTTGGCACCCACTGTATTCTATAGGTGCTTTTCTTCGAAATTGTACCCGGAAGTGACCTAACAACTAGTAAAAGTAACTATGCCAAGAAATTACGAAACCATTTAGAGCTTGCTTATAATAGACGGGTGGCTTAACAGAAAAATACGTTACTTGGTGGATAGAAACACCAGATTTGGAATGCAGAATCTTTTCATGGATTTATTTAATATTAGCCTAGGATCCATGTTTAGTCTTTCTTTCTTTGTTACGGTCCTCACAAAATAAGGAGGGCTATAAACGTCCTCCCGGCAGTACATTTATCACAAGGAGCACTCGAACCGATTAACCCTTCACCCAACGAATCGCCCGCATCCGCCCGCATAATATTCAAATTCAGCAGCTGAAAAAATATTATTTTTCGAAAAATTTCAACAAAACCGTATCGTGTGACCCCTCTTTGGAACGAGCTCGTCCCAACGAGGGGTCACATGATATGGTTTTGTTGACATTTATTGAAAAAAATTAGAAAATGATATTTAAAACAATAAATTTTGAAATCGTCTGCGTTGGGTAAAGGGTTAAAGTACATTAAGTTAAGGAGGAGGGGGGGGGGGGGGGCTGGATTTTACAGCCTATATTTTCCTGTGACGGTATGTTCAATATATGCTGTCACACTGAAAATTTCTTGCGTTGGTAAAATGTGTGTCTTTGGGTTGAGGAGAAGGGTGTTAGAAGTGTCGTGTGTGAAATAGAATGAGTCGCCGAACGATAATATTTTCGCTAATGGGGAGTTAAACCTGGGAACACTTCCAATTCAAGTGAGAACGCGGAGCCGCATGACAAGCGCATTGGTCATAGGTAGAAAAGTCGCTGCGCTTCACCCCGTTTGCGGCGTAATTAATTGACCGCGAGACCTATTTGAGTGATCAATATCTTTTTATTAGGGTGCACATTATTACTTTACTTTTGTAAATCTATTGATAGGGTTTCAATGACTGCAGAAAACGTTTAGAATCTTGACGTGTACTTTTTGTGAAAACAAAAAATGTTACTCGTGTAAATAATAAAAGTAATATTTTATTCAGCATTGGGTACTAAGGGAATTCCAGGGGTGATAAATAATCTTTTAATAATTTATTTATTTAATTATTCGAATTAACGTCACTTTCGACATCCAGTGTCACCTCGTGTCGGACGGTTTTACGGGTGGAGAAAGCCGGAGTATCCGGAGAGAACCACCGAGCAACTGCGAGCAAGTGTCAGTCTCCCCAAAGTACTAACTCCGCGCAATCAGGGTTAGCATTAGTTGAAGACAAGTGCACCATCGACGTGCAGTACGCCTTAGTACACAGCGCCACCTTGTCCACACGGGGGCAGTCGGGATGAAGAGCCCTGCATGAGGACACAGCGCAGTTACCCCTGACGGGCAATCTTTTAATAATAAAATCGCTACTAACAAATAGGACTAACACCAAAAGTGTTATTGTTAGCTAGTCCACACGCGTGTCCACTCGTGTGAGCATTGTCGAAATATGACTTATTTATTGTCGGGTCGATGGCGAACCGCCCACGCCCGTTCTGCGAAATGCATGACCTATATGACCCACAGCTACCATCCATTGGGAATTTACAGCTGACTCAACGAACAAACACACATATACAAGCTCGTTCTAAGATATGAGAAATTTTGATGCATCAGTGCTGCAAAAGTAGATGGGCTCTGTGCCTTAAACAATAAACAAGGTCACTTGGGACGCGATGTCTGCTAGACAACTGGCAAGCCCGAAGCTTAATATGGCGTTACCTAAAGCACGTGGGGAGGCTGTGTGTCATGCCTCGTAAACAATAGACAAGGTCGAAACACAATATGTAGGCGGCTGGCGTGGCCTGAAACGCGTGGGAACACCACGTGTCACACTTCTTAAATAATAGAAACAATAGGGCCCATACAGTCGGAAAACAAAGGCCCTAAACAATAGATAGGCGCGCAGGGACGCTATGTGGCATTGCTCTAAACAATGGTGTCAAAGCCCTAACAAACCATAAACAATAGACATACAAGAGAAGAATAGGCATTGTTAACGAACAATAGAAAATGGCCGCCATGGCCCTTCAAGTTTTGGTCAAGACCACGGTCTATACACTACATTCTCTTACGAAGTAATTGGATAGGATATCTTCCTAAAAAGCATGTTTTTACATTTCCTGGATGTAGGTATAAATTTCAATTACTTACCTCGTGCAATATTGACATGGTCACTGGATGTATGAGAAGGATTGGTAATTTGTCAGCCGTATCAGCCAGTTGTTTGTACGTTAGAGGTGATTCCATGATCAAACAGCCGTGGGTTGTTTTGTATCACAGGTAGGATTTGGTAGGTCGAGTCGTTGTTATTGTTCCTGGTGGAGTGGCATATTCCAACTGTTGAAGATGTCTCCCATGTGTATGGTACAAACAAATCATTTTTGTAAGCGGAACGCCATGCAGATGAGCTGTTGCTCGTTGGGGTGCACCGAATAACTCAAGGCGTAGATCCAACGAGAATCCTTCTAAGGCTCATATGAAGGTCCGAGGGTAGGATTAGTAACTTGTGATTCGGGTATGAATTGGCTGGAGGGTGCTGGTCCCTGGGATTGACTCAGTAGACTCCAACGATGTCTCGATGGACTAACTGTTGATAAGCCATGCTGAGGCAGCTTCAGTTGTATTGGAAGACGGCTTGGTGTCTTGCATTTGTGACCAAGGTAACTGGTCTGTAATTAAATAGCTGTTATACATGGCCCGGTCAGTCAGAGTTTACGTAGACATGGTGTCGCACGTGTGTTTAGTGTGGCGTGAAGAGATCTGAAGGGGTTATGGGTCGAAATGTGAAAAGCCACCAGTTTGGACAGGAGGAATCTTATTCTCTACCCGCGCAGTGGATCACTTGGTGAATTGGCAGTCAGCTGTGCTCTTGTTTGTGGTGTGTTTGACAGTAAAGGTCTGCGTGTGGTCTTAATTGGTTAAGACCCATGATATTAGACATCCCTAATTTTCCCACTATTCGAATGCTAAGAAATGGATCATGTGACTTGCTGAGTAGACTCTGGTCGGACTGCATGGTTGTTGCTTTCGAACGGAGGCCCCCTATGGGGGATATGCGGCATGAAACTCCGTGAGCGGATTAGTACATACTGACGACTAGAAGAGTGCACAGCAGAGAAATATATAGTCATGGGAACACAGTCAGTAGTTTGCGGTGTCTTTTTGCCATGATATTTTTGCTTTGTTTATTAGTAGTTTGTATCTGGCGAGATCAGCAGAGGAAACGTCAGTGATATTCTTAAAAAAAATTTGGAAGACGGGTTCTTCTTTTTTGTCTTATCGTGGTCATCATATCATAGAGATATTTGGACACCTCAGCTTTCAAGTTGGATTGTCGATTATTGTAGTGTGAAGGGATTGTGTTTAGCGTTGTGTGGTAGGGAAGGCTCGATTATCGTTATCGCCGGGTGCGCGGTGGCTCAGTAGGTAAAGACGCAGGCTGTAAGCCGAGAGGTCCTCGGTTCGAACCCCACCTGCGGCAACCGGGTTGTGTCCTTGGGCAAGACACTTGACCCCAATGCCCACGTGGGGGCACGGTGACGTTCTGTAGTAAGGCGTACTGCACGTCGATGGTGCACTTGTCTTCAACCAATGCTAACCCTGTTTGTGTGGAGTTAGGATGTTGGGGTGCTGATAGCTGCTCGCCGTTGCTCGGTGGTTTTCTCCGGGTACTGTGGCGTCCTCTCCCGTCGTGGTCATGATTAGCCATTGTGCAGAAATATGTGACCTTAAAATCCCCAATAAATAAATAATAATCGTTGTTGCCGAGACTGTTGTTTCCAAATTTAACCCTTTACCTAACGTACGACCAAAACCGGCCAGCGCTATTCTCAAAAATCGCCAATTAATTTTCATTATTTTTTTCATTTTTTGTCTCAAAAACATAGGTTATGACCCCTCGTTGGAACGAGCTCGTCGAGCTCGTTCCAACGAGGGGTCATATCCTATGTTTTTGAGACAAAAAATGAAAAACATTAGTTATTCAAGAATTATTTTTGCAAGTGTCGTCTGCTTTTCGGGTTAGGTAAAGGGTTAAGCAGGTGGACTGTGAAGCGACGAACTGGATCTGATTGTATGGTTTTGAAAAAAAGTCAACATGGACGAAAGTCTCTACATGTATGTTGCAATTTCGGTTTGTATATAGCAGAAGACTTAGTCTGCGTGGCGTTAGATGCAAAATATTCTCATTGTGGAGATGGGAAAGATATATAGTGAACAGTGGTCATGGAGTGATTGAGAGCTCTTGGTGTATTTGTCCGACTTAAATTCCACTGTGTGTCTGGTGGCAATTTATAAATCCTAAAAAAAAATCTCAAATGTTGAAACTCGTCAAAAACATTTCATTTTAAAAATGCCATTAAATGAAAGAATGGAAGAAACCCAAAGGCATTTGTTACCTTTAAACTACCTTGTAATAACTACCCTAACCATAATCACTATACCGAAGCGGATACCATGCTGGACAAGATTTTCGTCATGTTTTTGTTGCTAAACAATTTCAATTGAGGGCGCCATCATAGAGTTTATCGTCCATATTGAAACAACAAACAATTTCAATGAAGTTCCTAGTCTGAAAACTGTTGTGAAGATGAATATTAGCCTATTTGTCATTTCTCTTGCCTTCCGGTAACATTCTTAAACCTTTAAATATATTCGGGTATGCATTCGTAAATTAACAACAGCGGTCATAATGAATTTTGTGCGCCATTAATTTTTGAAAATTGACATTGCAGACTGTGACACCTCGGCTACAATCAATAAATATGGTCAAAGGCATGTACATGCCAATTCTGATGCTCTCATTCAAAAGTAATGTTTTTTCTAAAAAAGAGGCCTTAAGCGACCTGACTAAAAAACTGCTGCTGAAACCAGTTTCCAAAAGTGCCCACCGGAATAGGAGACATTATGACGGGGAAAATCACACATGGTTTTAGGGTCAAAGCTTGAGAAAGATGAACGAGTGTTGGTCAGGAACGCCGGCTTTGAAGGCAATCATAAACCTGCTGACATACGATAAAAGGCACTTCATTTGGTAAGTGAAAATCCAAACAGAGATATTCCGGTGTATGGAATCAAGCCAGATGAAGATTGGGGTGGTGCCATTCCTTGCATCGGAATATGCTGTTGCCATTCAATTGTCGCTTTTCGGAAACCCGCACGAAGAATCACTGCAAAGTGATTTCTAAACAACAAGTTTGTGGGCGCGCGTTCAGTTGATTGCAATAACTCAGAGAATTCTGGATATTATTTGAGATATATCATATCAAGATAGCCACCACCACTACACTCTCCAGCTGTTCATTTCTCATGTGATGAAACAAAGCTGGATTATTGCACCATGGGATATCGACCACATAAAAAGAATTAGCACTTGACCCGACACTAGAACTAAAGCAGAGCGTGCTAGAGGCGGCGGTGAAGGTAAGAAGCAGACATTTACATGAGAAGTTTGGAATGGTCATAGAATCCGCCAGATGGAACTGGACACTGGGTTTACTCACAAACTGCTGAATGAAAACTTTGAGTAATATGGTTTTAGTTAATTTGCAGCCTGTAAATTAAAAAAACATTAACATTGTTGCAACAAAGTTCATTCCATTTTTTAACTAGCAAGCATGTACTTTAACTGTGAATTCAGTCAATTCATATTGGGAGTTTTTGTTGTATTACGGAATGTTTGGATAAAATTGGAGATGCACATCTTTAACCACCATAATAATCTGTGGTCTCAGCTTTTAAACTGAGGAATCTCAATTAATGGAAGATCTGTGAAGATGTAACTGTTTGCATTTGCTTGAGCACAACTAACAACAATTTCAAAATTTCAGTAATTGTTCATTATCGAATATCAGTCTGGGGTCGGGTTGCAAGTGTGAAATGACATGCTGGCTGAGTTAATTGCGACCTTTTTGAGGTGGTGGGTTGGTGGGGGGGGGGGGGGGTTATCTCAGTTGGTATAATGGTAGAGCATTTATAGCTAGGCAACTTGGTGCCTTAGACTCGGGATCGGCACCTTTCGGACTCATCCATACAATTTGTATCTTCAAAACGCACGCGAGTGCCCCACGCAGATGCTTGCACAGTTTCTCTTTTCCGATAGGCCATGAAAGAGAATACGCAATGCGTGCTGTTTTTCATGGTAAAAGCTGCAGCAGTTATTCTCGCAACAGAACTGAAAATTTGATGAAAATTCCTCGAGAATTGGCTTCGATACAGCGCTTTGATGAAAGGAAGTAATTTTGCGAATTTGGACTTTTTCAAGTGAAGCGAAACGGCGCGGGGATGTGCATTGACTGCTCCCTCTCTATGAAAGTCTCCCCTAATACATATAATCCACTCTTAAGGTGTTAGGTGAGGCTAAATCAATCTGGAATCTTTAAAACCCATAAACTGACAAACTAAAAAGTAAACAAAAAAAGCACATGGTTTAACGACGAAAAGACGGTGATTTGGCTAATTTGACATTAAAATTGAAGAAACAGTGGTGTCAGACATATGCTACCTGTGTCCAAACCAATTGGACGTAGCTACTTGAATTTTTTCAGAATTTGTTCAACATCGCTGCCCAACATGCTCGTTGCTTTGTCGAATGCCAAAGCTGAAGGCTGGGTAGGAGCCCCGTGAATCGCGCGGAAACCGAGAGGACGATTCCTGCCTTCTTTATTATAATTGCATCGACTTTTCCACCGAGTACTATCCCTTCAGTGACTTTTCCACTCACTGACGCCCGTTGTGGCCTTATTACTGTCTATTTGATTTAACTGTTCAACTCTAACATCTTGGTCCATTATGAGGGTCGAGCAGTTGGAGTTGAGCAGTTTATTTTAAGCCTGTCTTAAACTAAAACCACGGCCATTTCTCGGCAGCCACTGATTTGTGAAGATTCTTATTTCATACATGGATCACAATTTGAAACGCGTTACAGACATGAACAGAAGCCATGTTTCAAGTATTTATTTATCACACTCGTAGATTGGTTATTCAAAACTCTGTGGTGGGAAGGGGTGTTGCCACGTCTATTAAACAGATGGGAGGGGGTGTTTCCACGTCTATTAAACAGAGTCAGATGTGAAGGAAGTCAAGATTTAAAGATGGGAGACTTATTCAGAAAATCATTAAATGCGATTTTGATCAACTCGGCACTTTTGGGCACCCTGGCTCTCAAATTTCGGAAGGTCCGGTGGCAATCTTAATGAATCTATTTGTGCCACCCCACAGTGCAGTTTATTTGGCGAAAATCGGTTGATAAATGCGATTTTGAGCAACTCGGCACTTTTGGACAGCCTGACTGCCCAGTTTGGGAATGATCCGGTGCCCAGTGTGGGTGGCAATCTTCATGAATCTATTTGTGCCACCCCAGAATGCAGTTTATTTGGAGAAAATCGGTTGATAACTGCGATTTTGAGCAACTCGGCACTTTTGGGAACCCCTGGGGACCTATTTTGGGATGCTCTAGTGCCCAGATTCGGTGGCAAGCTTCATGAATATATTCGTGCCATTCCACAATACAGTTTATTTGGCGAGAATCGGTTGAAAAATGCGATTTTGAGCAACTCGGCACTTTTGACAGCCCTGGTGCCCAGTTTTGGGATGATCCGGTGCCCAGTTTGGGTGACAATCTTCATGAATCACTTTGTGCCACCCCACAATGCAGTTTATTTGGAGAAATCGGTTGATAACTGTAATTTTGAGCAACTCGGAACTTTTAGGAACCCCTGGGGACCAATTTTGGGATGCCCTGGTGCCCGGATTAGGTGGCAAGCTTCATGAATATATTTGTGCCATCCCAGAATGCACTTTATTTGGCGAACTCGGTTGATAAATGCGATTTTGAGCAACTTGGCACTTTTGGGCACTCTTTGTGCCCAATTTTGGGATGGTCCAGTGCCCAGTTTGAGTGGCAGTGTTCATGAATCTATTAGTGCCACCCTACAAAGCAATTTATTTGGCGAAAATCGGTTGATAAATGCGTATTTGAGCAACTCCGCACATTTGGGCACCCCTTGTGACCAATTTTGGGATAGTCCGGTACCCAGTTTTTGGCAATCTTTATGAATCTATTTGTGCCACCCCACAATGCAGTTTATTTGGCGAATATTGGTTGATAAAGGCAATTTTCAGTAACTCGACACATTTGGGCATCCCTGGTGCGCGATTCTAGGATGGTCTTGTCCCAGTTTTGGTGGCAATCTTAATGAATAAATTCGTGCCAACCCACAATCTTATTTATTTGGCGACAATTGTTTGATAAATGCGATTTTGAGCAACCTGGCACTTTTGGGCATCCTTGGTGTCGAATTTTGGGATGGTCCGGTTCCCAATTTTGGTGACAATCTTCATGATTCTATGTATCGGTTGTCACGTCCGTGTTCAAACGAAAGCAAAGGAGTCGAGGAGACTGCGAAATATCCACTTAATATCGCCTGGAGGAGACGGAGGACTCTTTTCGGAAGTAACGTTGGTTTGAGGGCAGTAACGGCATCAGCTCCTTCGAGGTTGTATAGTATGACTCTCGGCCTTCAAAAACCATACAATGGTGAATATTTTTACTCATTCCAGACGCTAAGTATACTGAACCAAAATGAGATTTATCTTTCTGCCGCTCATAAAAACTTACATCTTCTTGCTGTCACTCATGAGATAAGTCTGCAATCTCACCCCTGACTTATATCGTCATGCAAATTGACTTTCGATAAAGTTGTCTCTCTTGAAATTAACAGACGAGCGAGGAATGCCCAATTAAGAGTTCAGTAATTATTGAGAAAACGCCTGTAACATCAGTAGAAAATAAAACCAAGTTTCTTTTTGTTACTTTTAATAAACGAAAACAACTGACAGCTCTTGGAGTAACAAACGGAGACTTGGTTTTTGTGGCAGGCTAATTAGAATGAACGTGTTCACAGATAATCCGTCATTAAGGATAACTATCAGTATCACAACGACCAACACTAATTGTCCGCATTGGCTCTTTGTTTAACGACTAAGCTCTTTGTTTTGCGAACGTGTTTTAATAGTAATTTGCAAATTTTATTCTTCACAGAAAAAGAGTATCAAATATCACCTGCTAGACTTTTATATTAATGAAAAGAACAGTGTCTTTATTATATGTCACGATG
Organism: Pictodentalium vernedei; assembly: GCA_031216915.1. NCBI lineage: Eukaryota > Metazoa > Mollusca > Scaphopoda > Dentaliida > Dentaliidae > Pictodentalium > Pictodentalium vernedei. Next base: position 197,445,868 of record CM062294.1, read on the forward strand.
CGTACGCTGTTGATGGTATGAACAGCAAAAAAATGCAGAACCGCAAAAGATGGCGAAAAGGCCATCTTCTTATTTTTAAGTGGGTTTCAACAGAGAATAATAATCAAATGTTCAAACTGATAGGGAAGAAATGGGAAAAGCCAGCTTCTGTATTTTCATACTACTCTACAGAAAAATGCCTAATGTTTGTGAAATGATGGATATACCGATGATAGAGATTCACTAACATTTCTAAATTTCAAGATTTATCTGAAATCCCCATACACTTAGTGGTAAATTTACAGAGAGTGTTACGGAATTAACCCGTTGAAGCCGTCAGGCCGATTTTTCGGTGCAAGCATAATTTCGTCCCATTTTTGTCTTATTATAAGAGGTCAAAACATGGAGCATTGATGATAAAATAATAACTGCAGTCTGCAGCCAGACGGCTGCAGACCGCAGTTATTATTTTATCCTCCCTCTATATTGATATTGGACTGACCCATCTCACAGTAAGTGTACACAAAGGCGATACCATCCCAGTAAACGAGGGTTCAAAGGGTTAAGGGTAGGTAATTTTCTTGCATATCTCTTTCAATGACGAAACTTGTCAGCTGTGTACTCAAAACAGTTTAGGTATTCACTATATATAAAAGAAATTATTGGAAATTGTCAAATTGGTGAGAAATAAATTCTTGGTTCACCAGTACTAAGATGTGTTCGAATCCGCCTGCTATTTGTGGTAAAACATTACTAAGAGAAGAGCAAAAAGCAAGCCCGGAAATAAACGTGAACGATCGTTTAGGTTACGTGAGGGGCGAAGGGGCGTTGTGGGGCAAGCCCCTTTCCACCCTCGGTAACAGTACACGCTAAAAACTAAAGTGTTAAAAACTACACTTGAAGTGCTGTATTTCACACTTACTAAGTGCTGAACTAGCACTTTGTTCAAGTGTAGATATCCCAGAACTTGACAGGTGTTACAATAATACCACTTGACGAGAGTAATGTCGCGACACTTAAAAGGAAACAACGCAGATGACGCGGATCAGGCTCGAACTCTCGAGCCTGATCCGCGTCATCTGCGTTGTGTCCTTTTAATTATGTACCCACCAAGCGCAAATCAAATTATGGACGATTCTGGAAGAACCACCAATGCTAGACACATGGGAAGTGCCATCCATTCAAGTTTCAGATGTCTGACGATTGTAATGTCTCAGTGCTTAAAGCATTGCACTTTGAGTGTTAAAATCAAACTCTAAGAGTTAGAATGGATTTAACACCTTGAAAGTGTCAGTTTTAACACTTTAGTTTTTAGTGTGTATGTTAGTTTTTCTTTATGTCCGAGCGTGGAAAGGGAGGAGAGGGTTAAGGTACTCAGTTGCGCTTGTGTCGTTTCTGCTTCTTCTTCTAAGCAGGAGGTGGCTGGGTAGGAGAAGGCGTGGTAGTTGTTGTTCTTGCGGTTCTCAGTTGCAGCCATTTGTGGAAGTAGGGGTTGTGGACCTTGGCTGCTTCCAAGTGTCCAGGTGTATTTAGAAGAAAGTCGTATGCTCCATCAGCCCGTCCTTCCTGAAGTTTTAGGAATTCGGAGTAATCATCCGAGGTACCATTAAACTGCAGCTTGAGTTTGCCGAAGGGCTCAAAGGCGCGTTCATCTAAGATTTCAATGTACTTTCCTAGGGTCATGTCTTCTGCCTTCAGAGTTTCGTACTCGGAGCCCGAGGTCGAACTGGAATTGTGGTCAGATTGGTGGGGATTGATTGGAGATCCAGGTACAGTTTGGATAACTTCCAGCTCCTCAGCCTCCACCATCTGCCTCTCCTCCCCTCCGACCTCTTTGATGTAGAGGTGCGTTTGAGATTGGTAATGCATGTTTAGGAGGTGAGTCGACAGTCGTCACCCTCTCCGTCTCCTCTTTCTCGTGTCAGCCCTTTTCCGCTCGATTGACGTCTCCATTCGCCTGGCATCTCGGCGTTTGTGGATGGTGACTTCGTCTTTTGCTTCTTCTTGTTTTCCGCGGGTGTCTCGGTGGCAGTCTTCGTTTCCTTTCTCTGGGGTGGACCAGTGCGGGTAGGCCCGCGAAAGGTGTTTCCACTCCCAGAGGTGGGCTTCGTCTTGTACTTTATGGTCAGCTGGACGCAGTCACTCTCAACCTGGACATTCCAGTTGAGAAGTGAGCTAGCGTCCAGCACCAACAAAGTGTTCTTGATTTTCTTAGGCGGGTAGTCCATGGCTAATTAGTTGTTCGCACTCTGAAGTCAGAGGTGTGAATCATCGTCAAAAATGAATGAATGACACCATTTCCTCGCTCCGCGTCACTTTTTATAGTATGGTGAGGTTACACAGCTTGATTTACCTTGTGTTGCTGGTTTTTGTTTCTTTTCGAGGGGGAGGGGGTCATTCAGTCTGTTGGATGTTGGAAGCTTTTCAAACTTGATTACAACAGGGGTTGGGACGGCACGGTTATACAATTGCACTCAGTCATTGATATATATGAATGGTGGCCTGCTGCCGTAGTGACATGGCAGAAATACTAGCTATGATTGGGACCCATAAATCTCTGTACATTTTGGCTCCGTACTTAATAAACTTCCCATTGTTTTGGCCCGATTGGAACATTTTTTAAATATTAAGCCAAAAATGTGCATTTTTCTCGACTTTGAAGTCCGGAGTAGAGAGAAATCAAACAGGGGAATCTTTGGTCACATCTTAAAACCACATTCCTGGTAACTGCCTATAAGATTACAATTACGGATTGGTAAAGATAATGCTGGCCAAAACTCTCGCTCTCTTTCCTTCTATCTCGCCCTGACTCACAACTATTTCTTTTAAAACTTGGCGCATTGGCCTTTGTGCCCCCCCCCCCCCCCTCAGCCCCCGCCCTTACATCTCGGAAATAATCTAAGATGCCCCAGGCACACATGGAGGGTTATAAGGTACTTAAAAGTCGGATTATCGTAGAATTTACACAACAGTTGGAAAACACCTACCCCAGTCTGGTGTGCGATTACCGTTATTCGCCCCCCCCCCCCCAGTCTCTTCTGCGAAATAGAAAACAAATATTTGTTTTTCCTCAGCAATTTCATTGGCTCTTTTAGTAAAAGTTGTTAAAGAAAATGGTTTGGTTATCATTCAGTAAGAGTAACATTCACTTTAAAGATACTGAAGACATTGAAGATATGTGGAAGAATTTTCGAGCATATTTGTGGTAGATCCATACACTCTGAATTGGTTTGGGAAAGATATATCTGCTGATTACATTTTTCAATATTGGTCCCCAAACAATAACTTATTACTCTCAATGGAAGAAGACCATAAAGTAAGTATCAATGAAGAGCATAAGATTATGGTTTTGAAACAAACAAAAACAAAACAACTAGACTTTATGATCTGGAGAATCATGGCTTTTTCCAGATGAGATTCCTTGATTTTTCATGACCCCCCTAGACCGTCTTATGAATTGTTTTTAACTATCTCACTGAATTTCCTTTATTGATGTTATGAGAAAGGTGGGTCTAGTAGTCTCAAATGACTCAGTTTGATAAAAAAAATGTTTAGATAGAAAGCATCATTAATGGTGGAGAGGTAATATCAACATCGTCATCCGACAAGTTAATGACCGACAAAAGGAGTTATGTTTGTTTGACATATACCCACTGAGTGCTGTGGCTATTTGAAAATGGTCCATTTTACCTCAAATGTATCCAAAATATTGATGTCTGAGAGATTGCAGAGGGTTAACAAGTGCTAACAGGAATATTTTTCCATGCAACTTGTAATTTCACATTAAGATCTGAGAATGGCCAATTTTTCTTGAAAATCTACGAGATGTTTTTAGAGAAATCCTCGGATAACATGAATTTTTAACCTTTTGGGGGGTATCACTCTGTAACCAACCCTAAACGGATTAATGCTTGGTTTTGTGAATACCTTCATTACTTACAAAAATGATCCTCGGTGAATTCCACATCCAATGACGGAGGTTATGTTTATCTCGCAGGTATACATTGGGTGTTATGGGTGCCCAAGTACAGCCCATTTTCTCAAAATGCCCATGCTTGGCAGCCTATGGAGGGTTAAGAAATGCTTACCGGAATATTTTGTCCATGCAACTTGTAATGTCACTCCAAGACCTGTGAATGGTCAATTTTTCTTGAAAACTTACTAGATTTTTTTGAGAAATCCACAGAAAACGGAAATTTCAAGCTTTTAAGGGGTATGTCTCTTTAACCAGTCAAAAATGGGTTCAGACCTCGATTTTTGAATACCTTTACTACCTACAAACATGTTTCCCAATCAGATGTGCGTCCGGTAAAAGAAGTTACGTTTCTCTGTGGCATTCCCATTTGATATTGTTGGTGTCCAAAAACAGACTATTTTTTCAAAATTTTGACATTTAGCAGCCCATTGAGGGTTAACAAATACTTACCGGAATATTTTTTCCATGCAGCTGGTAAGATGTTTTTAGAGAAATCCACAGAAAATGGGAATTTTAAGGGCTATCCCTCTTTAGCCTGTCCAAAATGGGTTAAGACTTCGTCTTTTGAATATCCTTACTACTTGGAAAAATGTTTCCGTATAAATTTTGTGCTCGATAAAAGAAGGCACTTTTCTTTGTGGCGTACCCATTGGGTACTGTTGATGTCCAAAAACAGCCCAGTTTATCACAATTTTAACATTTAGCACCCGTGGGAGGTTAACAAATGCTCGGTGGAGCATTTTGTCCATGCAACTTCTAATGTCACACCAAGACCTGCGCGTCGCCAATTGTTCTTGAATATCTGCAAGATGCGTTTAGAGAAATGCACAGAAAACATGAATTTTTTTAGCTTTCGAGGGTTATTGCAGTTTAACCAGCCGAAAACGGGTTAAAGCTTGGTTTTTTGAATACCCTTATTACTTACAAAAATGATCCACGGTGAATCCCACTTCCAATAAATGAAGTTATGTTTATCTCTCGTGTATCGTTTGGTTGCTTTAGGGGCCCGAAAATAGCCCATTTCATCAAAATGTCCATGTTTGGCGTCCTGTGGAGGGTTAACATATGCATTGCCTAATATCTCTTGCATATGAATGGTCGTGTCACAGACAGATCTAACAATGATGAATGTTTAAAAAACATCTACAAGACTTGTTTCGAGAAAGTGTTTATAAATTCTAATTTTGACAGTTTTTTGCCAGTCTTGGTGAAATAAGGGTTAAATCGAAAATTCCGCTTCGGTATATTTTTAAATTTTGTGCCTCTGTATGCGTGTGCAAAATTGTGTTAAAATCGGTTCGAAAATGACTTCTGAATCGTACGGACAAAATGTGTGGCGAAAAAAACAACCCTCCCCCCCCCCCGCCCCCCCCCCGCCCCCCCCCCCCAAAAAAAAAAATAATCCGTTGAAAAACAATAGTCTTTTCCAGAGGGAAAAGCCTAATGGAACTTTTTAGTTTTCTAAAAACAAAAATGCAAATCTAGTCTGCTATTCGTTTTAGATAGGGGTCGAAATAACTTATAAACCTGGCAGGATGGACAACTCAGCATTGGCATTCTTAAAAATGCAGGAGGGCTAAAATTCGCTTCCCTCGCATGGCCTAGGGAAGCGATGAGCTCTCCTCAAAAAGCTAAAAGGGGCAAAATGAAGTTTTACTATTAATGAAATCTGTCGAGTGGGCTTTGTACATTTTATTTGATGCTGCTAACAAGGTAGTCTCTGTGAGACGGCTACACTTCTCCCACCCATACTTCCGAGCTTCAGCAAAGCTCGGAGGTGGGAGAGGGCCAATCTGGCCGTCTTACAAAGGCCACTAACAAAGCAGAGATCTTAAAAGATGTGGGTTTAGGAACAAGCGGTTATGGTAATCATTATTTTCTAAGGTCAGGAGAGCTAATTTTTGCCCGACTTAATTTTTTTAAGGCAAGCAGTAGACGAGCGAATAAATTACTCTTGAAAATGCCAAGGCTGAGAATCTGCCTGCCTCCTATCCGCAACTGGAAAAATTACATAAAATTAGATGCAGTTGTTTTCTTCATGGACCTAAAGGTATGTGTGTGGGGGGGGGAGAAGTGGGGAGGGGTGTGACTGCTCTGCCCCCTTCTGAATTTGCCATTGACTGTATCTCGGTTATACTGACTGCCATACTGCAACTGTTTTTATAAAACAATGATTTTTTTCAACATTTACAGGACCTTCTTCGGGAAAGGGTGAAACGTATGCATGGAGTGCTATCAAGCTGCCAAGATTGACCAATCCGTGGGCCTTAGTGATAGTTATTGCTAGTTTCTTTATACAGGTGGTTGTGTTTGGTATAGCCGTATCTATTGGACTGTACAATGTGGAATTTCTTAAATACTTCGACACAAGTGCTGCAGCTGTGTCTGCAATCGGCGCCATCAATGTGGGATTTCTTTGTGGAGCAGGTATACCAATCACTTCTCAAATTATTTTTCATTACCTTTTCTTCTTTTTTGTGAGGTACTCCAAACTAAGACATAACTGATCACCGTCTTAGAATGCTGTAAATTACAAATCATATATACCTATATCGATTTTTTAAGTTCTTTAAGGTGCTGTATAAGTAATGGGAAGTCAGCTCGAAAATAGGTGATAGGTTATTTTGGATATCGTCAAACATCTAAACATTATCACAACTTGTCCTTTTTTGTTGTTCATTTGTATTTATGTACAATTCTACACAAAGTCCGTAATATAAGTTTTTGGTTTTTAAAGGACGTACCAAACCAAAAACTTATATTACGGGCTTTCAGGCCCCGCGTTTGGACTAGAAACCCGCCAACTGAATCAGATCGCAAGATGCTGTCTGTTCAGAGTATCGATCAAATCACTTCTGTTTACTTTCATGCTTCAATTCAAGGTTGAAATGAGTGGAATTATCAGATTCTCAAAAAGCGTATAATAAAAAGAAAATCGTGTTTTTGAGTGGATACCGAAAATTTTCTCTCGTGTGACCGGGGCAAATTTTAATTTTCGCTCACGTGAGCGCTCGCGAGAAAGAAACATTTGTATCGGTCACTCATGAGATAATTTTCGGTATCCACTCGAAAACACTAGATATCCTCTATTTATTATTTCTTCTATTCTTCTAAAATGTTCCTCTATATATTTGTTTGTTTGTTTGTTTGTACATTGAGATTTAACGGCACTTTCGACAGTCAAAGTCACATCGTGTCAGACAGTTTTACAGGTATAGGAAGCCAGTATACCTGTAGAGAATCAATGAATAGCATCGAGTTACTGCTGTGACAAAGTGAACTTTCCTATGTTGGATCAGCTTTTTTATTTGTATTTCTGTTACTTATTGGGAGACAGAATTTAATTGCAAAGTATAATTTGTAGTTTGTCTTCAAGTGAAATGATAGCTTAAAAATAGCTTACCCTCAGATGCTGTGTTTTGAAAATTTATTAGGTAGGTCTTAGTTTTAGTAATGGTGTAAATCATATAGTTTGGTGGAACTAACCAATTTTGACTATTGTATCTATTCCATTTCTTTTTCATGGATCTCTAAGGATTTTGGTTCTTTTCAAAAAAAGCTTGACCTCTTGGTAAATGATGTTAAAATCTTTAGAATAGAAATGTTAAGTGACCTAAAATGGTCAAGTTATTTTGGAATAATAACAGCGTTAACTCAAGATACGAGCTACAGCTCCTATTAAGAGGTGGTGGCAGTACCTCAATAAAACATGGCTAAATGGAATTTTTATGGCAAAGCATTTATTTTTACATCCCGAATTAATAAATTTTGTCTATCAGTAAACCTTATAATTGCGTTGAAATTGTATTTAACAGGAAGTAAACTTAAACCCCACCTGGCCAAGTCTAAACCTGTAGAATCAAAATTAACCACTAAATGACCTCACTGGGAGTTGAACCCTCCAAAATACACAGTGTTCAGACCTGTCCTGTGAACTCCTCTAGAGCACTCAGGGTCAACTCTACAGGGCTGACATCTATATGTGTCTATGAGACAAAAAAGGGTTAATGGTTCTGTGATCAGGATACTTTCTTCAACTTTTCTTAAGACATAAGATCTTCTTACGACTTCTTAAGAAATTATTGTTTGAAACAAGGGCTGCAATAGTGCATTGGTGCTAAGACAATCTTACTTTCAGCTGCAATATTTTCTCTCTCTTCTGACTATTCGATTGATTACACAGCAAACAAAAATGTCTGTTCGTGAAGAAATTCATGCCATAATCTCAATGAGTTTCAAAAGGAAGGAAATGCTATAGCTTGACAAAGAAGTGCTGCCACGGGCATTGGCTATTCATGTGCCAATGTTTGATGGCCAAGCACAGGATTTCAAAGCATGGGTAAAATCACTAGATAAATATGAAAGATTGACAGGGCAAGAATCTGACATGGCAAGAAAATTAATGGCAGCACAAACGTCAAGCCAATTGCGTCTTAGTATATTTTAAGAAAGATGGACGAGGTTTCCATACTTCAAACCTGGGAAAAAATTTAGAAGGCATTAAAACTTACAGTATGCGGAGAGAGCATTATCACTAAATAACCCACAGAGTGGAGATTCCACCCAAGCAATAATTGCAAGTTTGTTGCAAAGCATAAGAATCACAACCAAAGTTCCAGCCAATGGACCTCCGGGTTATACCCGGAGGTCCATTGGCTGAAACATTGCTTGTGTTTTTTGTCCACAGGTACAGATTTTGAGAGTGATACTTTGGGTGATAACTCCACTCTCCGTGGTGATTTACTTAAAATCCACTCTCCACGTACTGTAGATATGCGGAGGCATGGTGGCATTGAGGTAATCGGTTCTCGTCAGATCACCGAAGTTAAGCAACGTCGAGTCCAGTTAATAATTGGATGGGTGGCCGTCTGAGCGATCAATTCGGACTCCCGTGTTGTGTCCTCGAGCAAGGCACTTAACCCTGATTGCTCACATGGGGGCATGATGACGCCGTGTACTAAGGCGTACTGTACGCCGATGGTATGCATGTCTTCAACCAATCTAACCCTGCATGTGGTGCAGTGCAGAGTTATGATGTTGGGGAGCTGGCAGCTGCTCGTCGTTGCTCGGTAGTTCTCTCCGGGTACTCCGGCTTCCTCCAGCCATAAATTGTCATTGTTATGATTAGCCATTGTGCATAAGAATATGACCTTAAACACCAATAAAATAATAATAATAAATACTGTAGATATGCAGAATTAACTGATTATGCCATGGCCTCTGCTCAATTAAGAAAAAATTGTCAGGGTAAAACAGAATCAGTGATTTTATTCGCTACGCATTTCTTGGACCTTGCAAAAGATACATACAAGAAATATAGCCTAAAAGATTAAGGTTTTCAGTGACAGTTTGAAGAATATTTTATTGATGGGTTGTTAGATCCTCAACCAAAATTTAGACTTATGCAGAAAGAACCTGGAACATTACAAAAGGCCTGTACTCTTGCCCGGATGGATGAAAAACTCCAACACACATACTGAATGAGTTGTGCCTTTTTTCATTTTGAGGGCTCCAATTATTCTTCCAAAGATACCAGACGAGAGAGTCCTATGAAAGTAAAGTTCAATCAGAGGTCACAAAGAAAAAAGATGAATAATTATGGGTTAAACCAAAAAGATGGAAACCCATATTTGGTTGGAAAAGGAAATATTTCAAAATTCCCAGAAATTTACACCTAAAACCAGTAAGGTATGTTATATACTAATAAAAAAGTAGTGGATATTTGATAAAAGTGAGATATATGAAGAAATATATTTATATTTTCATCACAAAGACAGTTGAAGCATTGCACTGTGACATCTGGTGAAGGATTTCAGCAATAGTTGGGTGTCTGACAAGCACACATTCCACGCACTGAGCTGTAGAAGACATGGACGGTCAGTCAGAGAATTTACCACATTCAGTCCAAGACCTCAATACCTTGTAAATCCTCCTCGGTTCGCAAGACAAGCGCAGGTCCGATGTGACATACTCTTCACCAAATGTCCAATGTCAGCTTGACTGATGTTAATTCTTCCTTCAGTTCAGTGGTGAGCTACTTGATCTTTTGGTAGGGGGCTGTTGGCATCGACTTACGCGCCTGCCAAGCTTATCACAGACGTGCTCGATTGGTGAAAGGTCTGGATTTAGTGCTGGCCAAGGCAGCGTAATGATGTTCTGCTCCTGGATGAACTCTGTAGCAACACAGACCCTGTGTGATCTGGCATTCTCATCTTGGAAAATGAATCGACGACCGTGAAAGCGCATATGGCACCACGTGAGCTGCTAACATGTTGTCACGATAGCACTGCCCTGTGATACGCCTGTGGATGACATGTAATGCTGTTTTGCTTGTCATAATTATGCCTCCCTACACCATAACTGATCTACCACCAAAACGATCCTACTGCCTAACGGTTATGTCATGGTATAGTTCGTTCCGCTGCTGCCACACTCTGTTTCACCTGTTGTGGAAGTCAAGAGTGAACCTCGATTCATCAGAAAACATGACATTGCTCCACCGTCGTTGTTCCAGCGCTGTCATGCTCCACACCAATTATGCCTTGCTGCGATGTGGTATTCTGTCAAACGAGGAATTATTCGAGGTCATCGAGCGTACAAACTCCAGCTGGATAGGCGATTTCAGAAAGTCTGACCACTGCCTCGCATATTTGTTACTCGGGGCAGCTGCTGTCCAATTTCTGAGGCACTTTGATGGCGGTTACATAATGCTGTGGTCTGGATGAAACGACCCTGGTTAGCAGCTGTCGCCCTTGGATGACCTGCCCGAATAAGCAATAAGAACTTTAATTGATACTGTGCACAGATTTCTTGTATTAGTACCACATTTAGGAAAATTCTTAAAGAGAGACAAAGTTAAGAGATGATGTCATGAGTGAGGCTATGAAGGAAACGCTGGATGCAGGGATAATTCGAAAATCTCAATCTTCTTGGAGTTGTCATTGCTCATTAGTAGACAAGACAGATGGCAGCAAGGTGTTTTGTGTGGACTTCAGAAAGACCAATCAAATTACTCAAACTGTCAGCTGGCTGTTTCCTTTAATTGATGGTATTTTAATGTTACTCGATGGTTCAAATTATTTTACAACTATAGACCTCAAGGCAGGATATTGGCAGGTGGCCATAGATGACAGAGACATTCAAAAGACGGCATTTACACGCCATAAGGGCCTTTATTATACGCTAAATGATAGATTATCATAGAAGTTGCAGAAAGATAGAAATCGTACCTCCCACTTTGAAGATATAAAACTTTTCACTTTCACGGTGTCAATCAAAATGGTGGCTTTCAAAGCATCACTTCAAGGTGAATACTAGTCAAATTATCAGTGGAACTGATCAATTTGTTCTAAAAACGTATAATGAAAAGTAAATCAGGGGTTTTTGAGTGGATACCGTTCATTTCCAGCAATAATTCAACATGTATTCACCTTGAATTGATGCCCGAAACCCGCTAGTTCAAACATGGCCTGAAAGTCTGTAGTATAAGTTTTGGGTTTGGTACGTCCTTTTAAAGGGCAGGAATCAGCAAAGGACTGGGACAGCATTCGCTGAATGTGCTGATTGGTGTGCTGATTGACTGTATCTCCCACATTGTGTCCTTGGGCAAGGCACTTAACTCTGATTGCCTACATGGGGGCACGATGACGCTGTGTACTAAGGCATGCTGTACGTCGATGGTGCACTTGTCTTCAACCAATCTAACCTTGCCTGTGCCACGGTGCAGAGTTGAGAGTTATGATGTTGGAGAGCTGACAGCTGCTTTTCCTTGCTCGGTGGTTCTCTCAGGGTACTCAAGCTTCATCCACTCGTAAAACTGTCACCAACATAATAATTTGGTCACAGTTGCTGTCCTACACTCATCCCAGACACTGTTCTTGTTCGAAATTTATGGGGGAAAACTATGTCACTCCAGAATACTATTCGTGCCAGCTAAATTTAGGTATTATTGGAGACAGAATTTGAATAAAGAATACATGGAGCGAAAAAATCATCTACAGAGTGTTATTTTCTTGCCTGCTGAACCACAGGACAGGGCATGGATAAAAGGGGTTGCAGCTTATCAGAACGACAACAGAATCCAGAGATGTCTGGGTCCAAAGACTTCTGGGGGAAACTTGAATCCTAAAACCTTTATCAAACACACAACCACTAAACGAGCAACAAGTATTAGCCCTGACTACGCCACAAATGAAAATAATTCTTTAAAATAATGATAAACGAACATTTCCAATCTGTTTCGTTTATTATTGTTTCATTTGGTTATAATTAAACCATTTTTCTGTACATGCATTTTTAGGAAAAATGATTGGCTAAAGTATTTCTTTTTCTTCTTTTCATAACACAATGAACCAAAACAACGTATTTAGACCCATTCAAAACCAAGCCTAAATGTCTGTCTTAAAAATAACGTCGCACAGTGCGAATGGTAAAGAACCCCTGCACGCTCAGGTTGTTTCAATGTGAAAAGTAATTAGTATTTATCTCATCATATTAAAAATACTTTCAAAATGAAATTTAACCCTTTACCTAACATGAAAAGCAGATGACACTTGAAAAACAAATTCTTGAATAACTAATTTTTTTCTTTTTTTTTTGTCTCAAAAGCATAGGTTATGACCCCACGTTGGAATGAGCTTTACGAGGGGTCATAAACTATGTTTTTGAGACAAAAATGAAAAAAATATTGAAAATTAATTGGCGATTTTTGAGAATAGCGCTGGTCGGTTTTGGCCGTTACATTGGATAAAGGGTTAATAAACAATGAAATTCTTATCATGCGGTTTATTCTATGTTCAATTTGTTTATACGCAATAGGTGATTGCCTGCATTCATCGTTTTACCCAAATCAATCGTAAACAATGGCCAGTCATAATAATCCGCAAATAAATTCACGCGAACAAAACTTTCCAATTTCCAAATAGCCTGAATGACCTCTTTATGAGACAAAGTTCAACCAACTTCATGTCATCTGTGTTTATATCGAACCTCACATTTACAAACTGTGTTTTCAATTTCTCACAAAATGGTCAAAATCAGATTTAAATTCAACTCAGTGTTGTTTTGGATTACAGCACCCTCCCAGCAAGTGGAAAAGGAGATTGAAGTTTTGTGTGGGCATGGCCTATGACGTTCCTTTTAACTTACGCAATTCATTGGTCAATATTAATGACACAAGAAAATGTTTCAGTGAAATGTATCGAGATTTCAAACAGAATTTTAGAAAACTATGTCTTTTTTATTCAGTTATCAAAAGGAAGCATGAAGGAACCTGGTTTTTATTTTAACTTCGCAATGTAGAGAGTGTTTAAATTTATTGCCCCTCAAGTTTAATTATCGAGATTTCAAACAGAATTTTAGAAAACTATGTCTTTTTTATTCAGTTGTCAAAAGGAAGCATGATGGGACCTGTTTTTTATTTTAACTTCGCAACGTAGAGAGTGTTTAAATTTATTGCCCCTCAAGTTTAATTATAAGGAGTGATCATTCCTTAAATATTTCAAATTTGTACAAACGGACACCAACACGGGAGCATCGTTGGAAAATTTTAACTCCTGCCCCACCATATCAGAAAAGTTTTAGATCCTGGGTTTGGGCCGGATGTAGATGAAAACTTAACGTCAATATTCGCATCCTAATGCGAGCTCTGCAAAGGAATCGTGCTCACGGGATATTTCTGATCGTTACACAAATTGTCTTTTTAATTTACAAACTTTTCCTGCATTCAGATTCTGAAAACATTATATTTGATTGATGTAGATGAAAAAGCTGTTATTATTCAATGTACCAGCATAATAATAATTGCAGGTCCATTTGTGAGTATAATGGTGAAGAAATGTGGGTACCGTGCAGTTGTTATGTCGGGTGGTGTTCTTTCAACCGTTGGTCTCTTAGCAATGGTGTTTGCTGATGACATTGGAACAATGTATGTGCTTTATGGATTTATTACAGGTGAGTAAACACTATTTGCATAGTATCGTAGGTTTGAACCCCGCCAATACTGATACTTGAATCCTTCTGGTATGGACATAAGACAATCAGGGAAAGTCCAGAACCTTAACCCAAGAACATGTTTTTTCACTAAACTTCCCCTTCACATCTTTCGAACCTTATCAAGTGGAACGGCCAAACTAAAATTGTGACTTGTCCAGAGATTTAACTGGCTGAAACACCGCATGTAGTTTATTTGTGATCCAGGACATCAGAAGTGAAGTTGGGGTTTTGGTGATCATGCACAAATATGGAAAAAATGCATTTTCGGGAAGAAATCGCGAAATTTCGGAGAATTTTGAAATAATAGTCGTGGGAATATACAGTAGTAGTAGTAGTAGTAGTAGTAGTAGTAGTAGTAGTATATCTTTATTTAAGTGACATGTGCTATAACATAAACATAATTATTTCAAACTTCGATGGTTTTACATCAGCACCCGGCCACTAGGGCCTATATGTCACCTATATTTGTGTTCGTGACCGTTCATGCTCACACACTCGCTCGCTCGCGAGCTCACTTGGAGAAGAAAAAAGGAAACTGCAGTTTACCCAATTCCCATTGAAGACGATAGTTATCCCCTACTTAGCACTGTCTATTGAGGATCAGGACTATTTATTTATTTGTGTTTAACCCTTTACCTAACATAGCTCTTTTAAAAATAAAAAAACCCTCATATTTTAGGAGAATTTTGATGCGAAAATCTCAATACAACCATGCATATATGGGTATCATTGGAACCGGCTAGGGAAGCCGCTTCCAATGATATCCATATCTGCAAGGTTTCTCTGGTAAACCTCCAAGATATTTTAGCCTATGGACAGCCTGTGCAAGTTAATTTTCTGGGCACTTTTTGCTGTTTTGTTAACTACATGGTTTAGGTCATACATTTCTTCACAACAAAGGCTAATCATGACCGCAGAACACAGATATAAACTCACGTTTAGCCACTCATTTATACCCATGTTGCCCCTTTTTAGAGGACACTTACCCCATGCATTGGTTGATGGGTTCAATTCCACCTGCCAAACAGGGCTTGTCTACCACAGTGAACGAGCACTGCTTAACTTCCTAGGATTCCCCACAGCGAAATCAGTAATGTTGACACTTACAGGAACAGCACCTTCCTTTATCGAACAAAAAGGGCAGAACCGCATAGAAAATGCATTTTGATGGAGCCACCACTGACTGAAATATCTACGTAATTTCTCAATTTTGTCATGCAAGCGTGTATC
The DNA here is from genome assembly GCA_031216915.1 of Pictodentalium vernedei. Taxonomy (NCBI): domain Eukaryota; kingdom Metazoa; phylum Mollusca; class Scaphopoda; order Dentaliida; family Dentaliidae; genus Pictodentalium; species Pictodentalium vernedei. The sequence continues at coordinate 197,461,046 of CM062294.1, forward strand.
TCAGATCTCGATAGACCAACCCGTAGTCTCATTTCCACTGTCCTATGTGGGCAAACTAGAACACGCAGCACAGTCGAACTAAGGCGGCGAGTTGCTATTTGTGTATGCTGTTTTCAAGGGCATCACTACTCGGCATTCCCTCTAAACAGATGAGTTTGCCTCCTATCGTATGCACTTGTGAGATATGTTGCGCATTAGCGCTTGAATTCGTTAGAAGCAGGGCCATACCTATCTCGTCCGAACTTGTGATTTGTGTTTTGTGGTCTGTCGACACTGAACGGAAGAGTATTTTTCTCAAATCATTATAAATTTGACATTTCAAAAGAAAGTGGAGTTCGTTTTCTATAGCATTTACACGACACAATACACATACTCTTTCCTCTAGCTTTTCGTTCCTAAATCTTCCAGTTCCAATACGAATGGGCAGTACACCGCATCGAAACTGTGCAAGAATAGAACGCTGCTTACTATTGAGATTCATTGAGACGTAGTTTTCTGTCTTGAATGAATTTTTAAAGAGTTCGTATGTTCGCAGTTTCGGGACGTATTGGATACCGTTAAACCAATTGTCCGAAAAATAGGAGGATAATAGCGGTTTTATTTCATTTAGATCACATACCGGTTGGCTTACGTAACATGAGACTTTATCAATGTAGTTGAATATTTCTTTTATATCGGAACACCAACCATTCCCGCAGTTGTAATAATCCCACCCAAAACACTCTATGAACTAGTCTGTTGATGTCCCTTGAAACTAAGTGGTTCCACAGTCGGAACATATTTATCCAATGTCGCTCTGTACTAGAATTTAGGCCTGTATCACCATTTATTGCAAGCAAAGGTGTGAACCTATGGACACCAAGAAAGTATCGTAAAGGTCTATTTTGTATTGTATCTATACTTTGATATTTCTTAAATCCCCATACCCCTGAGGCATAATCCAACTCTGGGCAAACATAATGGGTATAAATATTTTCAAATGTTTTGAATCCAATATCGTTACACGGGTGTATCTTCGATATAATACCCCCAAGGGCTCTCCCTCCCGGTTTTGCTGAACAGTCAGCTCTTTCAGAAAAATCTTTAACCCTTTACCCAACGTAACGGCCAAAACCGGCCAGCGCTATTCTCAAAAATCGCCTATTAACTTTAATTATTTTTTCATTTTTTGTCTCAAAAACATAGGTTATGACCCCTCATTGGAACGAGCTCGTCGAGCTCGTTCCAATGAGGGGTCATAGCCTATGTTTTTGAGACAAAAAATGAAAACAAATAGTTATTCAAAAATTTTTTTTGCAAGTGTCGTCTGCTTTTCATGTTAGGTAAGACAACACCAAGGGATTTATAATTATCGACGATATCAATATCTAAATCTCCCAATTTTAATTTATATTTACTTTGAGGTTTACGTTTACCCCTAAAATGAATAATTTTGGATTTTGTTTTATTCACCAACATACGCCATTTTAAGGGCCTATATAAGTAATACAATTTTGTTTATTTTGAAAATTCTCACCTCTGATATTCCTTCAATTCAAATTAAATATACACAAAATGTACATCAAAATGAAGGTTGGGGGGTATATGAACACGAAACACATGTGTAATCAACTCATAGAGTCGACTGTAGGTACCACTGGTTCCTGGAAGTCTGCTGCCGTATTCGCACCAGAACTGATAATTTAATAATATTTCAAGAAAACAACTTGTGGCCAAATGTGCTTTATGTATCCAAGAACAAAGCTAGGGGGATTAAAATTCTTCAAAACACGGCGACAGAGCTGCATTGGGGAAAATTCCAAAGCCTTTGCTTTTGTTTACGTATGAGTATACTTTCGATTTCCGGTCGACGTCATTGGACAGAAAAATCATGTAAAAACAACGCCGTCTAAAATCAAATAATGAAAAAGATCGCCTTCATACAGTATACTGTTATTGGATAGAGATTGCACAGTTGCCATATTCAATGCAAGATATCATGCTACCTGTTGAAATTTCTTAGAATTTCGATTTTGTTTTTCGATGGAAATTCGTGGTAACGAATGATTTGCGCATGTCTGTCGAGCATGGAAACCATCTTAAATAAAAATGCAGACAGTGTTGTCCTTTTCCAAAATGCAGTCCTATCGCTGCATTCCAAAGTGTTTTGAATGCCTAGCTTTGTTCTTGGATATATGGAGCACATTTGGCCACAAGTTGTTCTGATGAAATATTATGTGATTATCAGTTCTGGTGCGAATACGGTAGCAGACTTCCAGGAACCAGTGGTGCCTACAGTCGACTCTATGAGTCGATTACATATGTGTTTCGTGTTTTATACATCCCAACCTTCATTTTGATGTATACTTTGTGTATATTTAATCTGAATTTAAGGAATATGAGAGGTGAGAATTTCAAAATAAACAAAATTCCATTACTTATATAGGCCCTTAAACACCATTTGTTTACAATATCAAGTAATTTTTGGATATCTTCCTCGTTTTCAGCTAAGAGAACAATGTCGTCTGCATACAGCAAAATAAAGATTATATCTCCGTCTATATTAAAACCCACACTTGATTTTGTTACCTCCCTGGCTAAATCATCAATAAATAAACTGAAACGTGTCGGAAAGAGATTATCCCCTTGTTTTACGCCACTGTTACACTCGAAGTAGCCTGTGACTTCCCCGTTAATTTTAACGCATGACTTTGTGGACTCAAACATGTTTTTTATTGACCGATAAATATTGCCATCGATTCCAAGCTTCAGTAATTTAAACAACAACAAATCCCGGTCCACAAGGTCAAAAGCTTTACGGAAATCGATAAAGGTGGCGAAAATCTCGTGCTGTCCTCTAATCAAAGATGTGATTGTATAAATATTGTCAACACATGACCTGTCTGACCTAAAACCACACTGCTCGTCTACAATTAACCCGTTGGCCCCAATGTAGTTAACTAATATGTTATTGATTAAACTGGAAATAATTTTCCACATGTTGGGATCGGCAATATTCCACGATAATTGTCTGGCAACCTTGGGTCCGAGGTTTGATCTTTCAAAAGTGGGCAAATTATGGATTTTCTCCAAATGGTGGGCATTACACCAGTTTCAGAAATGAACTGAAATAACTTATGAAGTACCTCAATAACAAACCTATTTTTTAAGGCTTCATAGGGAATATTATCACACCCGGTCGCTTTGCCGTTTTTTGAACTATTTACCACCTTTTCAACTTCAGTGTACTGGTTAAGTGATTCATTTTGGGTATACAGGGGGTCTAAGAATTTATCTTCCAGGAAGCATTTCTCATCTCTAACTTTTTTGTAAAACATATCGTCAAAACCTACATTTATTAGGCTCGGGTTATAGAGTTTTTTTGAATTCGGAAGCCCATTGTTTCAAAAGAACTTCTTTCCCACAGCTGATTGACCCATCTTCATTACATACCTCGTCGGGAATTTTACTTGATCGTCTAGGCCCCAGGCGTTTAGTTTTATCCCAAAAAGCATTAGGATTTGAAACACTAACCCCCTCGATGTCTATCATTAGGTTTCGTTTGTATTCGCGTTCGTGGAACCTAAGGCGTTTATCAAATTGTTTCCGAGCAAATTTAAATTTTAGAAAAGAGGCCTGCTTTTCCCTACTGCACTTTTTAAGTTTTGTTAAGTTTAAAAATGTTTTCTCCATTTTATACATTTCTTTCCATAGATCGGTTAGTTCCTGATTCCAAAAAGGTTTGTGGTATTTAAATTTTTTGGCAGATCGAGACGAAGTCTTACCGAAGTTCGGGAATACCCGTTTCAATTCGTCACCAAGTACCGTTACAAAGTTGGAATAAATTTGATCAACTTCTCCCTGGGTCATTCAGACGACCACATGGCACATCGCGGCCAAAAAAATTATCCGGTAATGTTTTTTTCAGACTGCAGTTGATAGGTTTACTTCCCGTGTTATTATCATTGAATACGAATAAATGTGATTCTAGATTAACCCTTTACCCAACGTAACGGCCAAAACCGGCCAGCGCTATTCTCAAAAATCGCCAATAAATTTTCATTATATTTTCATTTTTTGTCTCAAAAACATAGGTTATGACCCCTCGTTGGAACGAGCTCGTCGAGCTCGTTCCAACGAGGGGTCATAACCTACGTTTTTGAGACAAAAAATGAAAAAAAATTAGTTATTCAAGAATTTTTTTTGCAAGTGTCGTCTGCTTTTCATGTTAGGTAAAGGGTTAAATTTGAATGAAAGGAAACAATGATCAGGTGGTTTACTCCTTTCACACAACAGACAGTGTAGTGTTTTATGATCTATTATCGAGGATTGAGTGATGACCTGGAAATCTTCACACTTATTGTCGGCTTCGTGAGATACATAAATGTAATCAACAACCGATTTTCCTCTTGGTCCGATGCATGTATTTATTTATTTATTTTTTGGTATTTAAGGTCACACACAATGGATAATCATGACCGTGACAGTTTTACGGGTGGAGGAAGCCGGAGAACCCGGAGAGAACCACCGAGCAACGGCGAGCAACTGTCAGCTCCCCAACATACTAACTCCACACAAGCAGGGTTAGCATTGGTTGAAGACAAGTGCACCATCGACGTGCAGTACGCCTTAGTACACAAAGTCACCGTGCCCCCATGCGGGCAATGGAGATGAAGTGTTTTGCCCAAGGACACAACGCGGTTGCCGCAGGTGGGATTCGAACCGACGACCTCTAGGCTTGCAGCCTGCACCTCTACCTATTGAGCCACCGCGCTCCCTGTCAGATGCATGTAAAGCTTTCCAAACCGGGTTGGCCTCTACCGTTTAAACAGCATAATTTCGAGTCATTAAGAAATTCTAAGAACGAGTGACCATGCTGATTGACAGTATTGTCGATAGCTAATCGCTTGGGGAGAAAATCTAATTCGTCGTTAAAACCAGGAAGATTACCGATGCGTACATCCAGGTCCCCACATAGGAGCACTGGGTTATTTTCAAAATACATATAAATATCGATTAATATTCGAGAAAAACATGACTCAGCATCTCTCCCCCAAGGAAAATTTTCGGGCGGTAAATAGCACGAAAATATTGCAAATTGAAAATCAGTGGTTTTAAACCTAAATATAACACACAAGACGCCATCGTGCGAGTCGTCAACAACCGTGTGAGTAAAAGATTCCAACACATTATTTCGAATCAGTAATCCAACGCCACCAGAGCCTTTCGGAGCCTGTTTATGTTTCAGTTTTCGGTTAGAACCCACCCACGTATAACCATCGATGGCTATGGTATCAGATCCAGTTAAATGTGTTTCATTTAAACTAAAAATATCACAACCCACTGTATCAGTTTCTCTTTCAGAAGTCTTCCTTCCCTTGCCCATCCTTTTAGATTTATATGCCCAATTTTAAGTCCTTCAAAATCTGAAAAAGATTTGTTGAATGGCACTCCTGCTGAACTAGTACTTAGCTCACCAGGAGAGCCATTCAACAAATCATTCGACGAAGGGGAATTATTCCCAGGAGTATTTACACCCTATTGTGTTGATTCATTTTTCCTCACTATCCTACCGCTACCAGTGATACCGAAATCTTTACCGTTTGGTAACTGACTTAAAAGTGTTCGTGCGTTCAGTTCTATCAAACGTTCCACATGTGTCTTTCAACCTTTTAAAAAACATCTACAATACTCAGAGCTGTCTCTCAAAAGTCGCTTATTACGATTTACCAAAATCTTCTCACCCAATGACCCCACCTGAATTTTCACCAGTGCAGGTTTACTTTTGTGACGCTTCGGAAGACAACTGGCTGCAACCACCTTAACACGGTTCGCAACCTCTGTCCGAAAAACAGTCAATCAACATGACGGCTGTACCCAAATATCCTCATCAACAACTTCTGGAATATTTGTTGCAATAATTACTGTATCCTGATCAGATTCATTTCGTGAATTTGTCGGCACATTGTCATCTGGACTGAAAACAATAAATCACTGACCGTGACATCTTTGACTATTGTCTCCGCCCCATCAACACGTTTTTGGAGAATGTTAACCTTTTCCAATAATTTGTCAACACGATACTGCTCAGCCAAAATTTGTCATGTCAAATCTTCCTTTATCTCCTTCATTTTCAGCTTCACCAAAGCCATAAGCTCATCTCTTAGTTTGTCAAGTTTGCTATCCACACTCATTCTCAAGCCATCTTGACCCTTCTTAATTTCACGAACCAACTCAAATAAACTCTTCAACTGTCCAGACATCTCCATGTCGTTTTCAACATCTGAGGAATGTTGTCCATCCGTCGAACTGCTACGCCTATCCGCCATCTTTGACTGCTTCTGGTCAGGTTTCGGGGTAGAACCGTACGAACTTCTGTCGCGCTTCTTTGGCCCCCCGCTTACCCCTTACCATATTAAACACATAGTCCAATGCAAATTTTAAAGCAGTTTTCAACGGTTTTGGTATTCAAATTGACACTCCAAATACCATAAAAACATGTATTTTATCTCCCAGAAAATCCAGTCGACCAGCCATTCCTGAGCATGCGCATACAAAAGGGTTAATTTTCACCAAAATGCATTTTTCGGTTCTGCAGTATTTTAAAGCGGACGATAGATGTAAAAACAAATCTTAGTGAAGAATACTTATCTTCTTGTTTTAGATATTTTATTCTAAAAATGTTTCACAAAAAATCGCATTTTTTTCTAAATTAAAAAAATTGAGCTCAAAATTGTAAAATTCTATTTGAAACAGTTCACAACTTTACGATCAAATTTTTTTGCAGGGAAAGGGGAAAACAACGATTTATCACACACTACATTGCCTCTCATGGTACAGGAATTCTGTGGGGATAAATAACACTACCCCCGAAATTGGCATTAGTAGTTTATCAGGATTCAGACGATCAACATTTTGGGGATCTCATCGCAGGATTTCAAGTGGCGTCATGTCACAATGTATTGGGGGTATCACATGTTGACATGGTAGCCCACGTGCGCGGCCATGTTGTAACATCATTTCCATGGTAATACGTGCTCATAGTGCGCATGCGCAGCGCGCATTAAGTAATACGTGTTTCTGTCTTGCATTTTGTTTACTCGAGGCCGACATCTTGGCCTCTTTAAGTTACCGCAAAGAACCCGACAACTACCCAACATCGCCTAAATGGACTCGACAACGGTTGTGGCATCTACCCCCGGCCAAGATTGAATTAGACTGCGTCATTCACCTTTGTCGGTATCTGTCCATACAATCCCTTACCCACGTGAAATCGAGGCATCTGTGAGATGTGCTTATCTGATAGTTAGCAATGTGTTCACAACATATGTTGTACAAAGATACATACTGGAAGTTACGAAATGAATGTGATAGTGCATTTTGTGTAACAGCACACAGCCACATGCTGGATGTACTGAGATGACCTCACGCGCTCATACGGGTATAGTTGAGGATACATAAAACACGAGGATGTACTGTTAAAGGACACATTTTGGTGGAGAGCTCTTAAAAGATAGTACCTGAGGATAATTATGACTCCTTGTCCCCGTGAGACACCTAGCTCATAGACCATCATATGGCTTCCAGAGGTCCTTGACTATTTCTGCCTACTTCTCCATGGTCTCTGCTGTCTGTCATATGATGTGTTTCCACTGTCTTCATCCAGCACTATGTGTTCTCTACTCTTTCTGGCTTCTACCGTCATCACCACTATCTGTCCTGTACATGAGTCTTCCTCCAGTACTACTGACTTGTAGCACTGCTACATGCTTGCCAGTTATGCTCGGACCTGTCACAACCCCCTCTGCCTTAGACCAAGTCTGTGTAGGTTAATAAAATCGATCCATTCATCTAAGCCCATATCAGCCCAAAATACAGTTTCTTGAACAAGTGAAAACGAGTCTGATTTCTTCCAACTAACTGCCTATACTGCACAACACCCATAAAACATAGAGCGGACGTGCTCGTACGGATATTTGAGGATACTTATGACATGATGATGTACTTTTGAAGGATATTCCCCGTGGGAACCATGGGAAGTGAAGCTGTGCTTGTTTGTTTTGTTTTATTTTCGAAATAGAACCTGGTAATCAATGCCTGCGATGGCAGTCATCTAAAATGAGCAGCTTACGTGTAAACGATTGCCTGGACTTAACTTTATATCTATGTTGAGGTCACAATAAACTATTGTGCCGAAATGTGTGATCTTAAACACAAATAAATAAATAAATAAATAAATAAATAAATAAATAAATAAATAAATAAATAAATAAATAAATAAATAAATAAATAAAAATAAATAAATAAATAAATAAATTGAAGGATACATTTTGAACAGGCTCGAATTTAGTGACGCTGTCTGTAGGAAATTTTTGTCGTCCGTCTAAAAAAAACTTGGCGCTCGATCGCCAACATTTCTTTTCTCTGAAAGCCATTAATTTGAAAAATATTAACCATATGGTGAAACTACAATTTGCATGTTGCAAAATGACCTTTGTTTCAACTATCCTCTGTATGAAAGCGCTCGTTATAAGAATACAACAATTGAATAGTCCTGAACATTATTATTATTATTATTATTATTATTATTATTATTATTATTATTATTATTATTATTATTATTATTATTTTAAAGAATTAGTTGCGTTAAACGAAAGTAATTCTTTAAAATATTAAACAAACGTTTCTGGTCTGCTTCATTTATTATTGTTTTAACTGGAAGATGAGGGCAATATTTGGGCTCCATTGTTAAGAGCAGGTTCCACAGCTTGAAGGTTTCATATTCTGTAGAAGTGATTCACATTTTTTAAATGAATTGTTTCATCTGTATGGATGATTCTTGTTACAATGTATGGGAGGTTACTTATAGGCGCTCTCCGATAAATTATAAAGAGGCAAGACATGTGAAAAAATTTTAGCAATCAAAAAATGTTAACACTGCATCAGTTTGAGAAATATGTAGTTATGCTTCAAGTTTGTACCGGTCTCCAATGAACATCTAGCTCATAGACAGTCCTAAGGCATTGTTTGGTCCTACACTGTTACTACCAATTTATTCATGGTTTGTGCTATCTGTCATGTGATCAGCTTAAACTGTCTTCATCCAGTATCGTAGTGTTCTACCACTCTCGCTGCCTTGTACCATGGCTATCATTATTTGCCATGTACACGAATCTTCCATCATTACTACTGACTTGTAGCACTACGAGAGGCTTACAAGCGATCTCTGAACCTGTTTCGACTTTTGCCTTGTACCAAGTTTTAGTAGGCTCAACAACAACATTCCACTAATCATAGTCCGTAGCAGTCCATAATACAGTTCCTTAAAGACGTTAACCCTTTACCCAACGAGACGATATCAAAATTTATGATTTTAAATATCATTTTTGAAATTTTTCAAAACATTTCAACAAAACCATATCATGTGACCCCTCGTTGGAACTAGCTCGACGAGCTTGTTCCAAGGAGGGGTCACATGATATGGTTTTGTTGAAATCTTTAGAAAAATAATATTTTTTCAACTTCTGAATTTGCATATTACGAGGAAGGATGCCGCCGATTCGTTGGTTAAAGGGTTAACACGAGCTAGGTTTCTGTGGTAGTGTACGATGTGCCTCAAAAATCAAGAACGCACATATAGACGGGTATCTGAGGATACCTATGACGTGGTAACATACTACTGGACGATATATTTTGAAGGAGAGCTATCTGAGGATAACAGGTGATAAAGGGGTATGAAAGGGAGAATTTGTTGCAAAAAATACCCCCCCCCCCCCCCCCCGGCTCTTCGGCTCTTGGACATTAGAAGAAAAATAACATTTGAATGGCGAATTTTGTGAAGAGAATTGGGTGGATATCACTGATACGTTAGGTCAAGATCAAGATAAATAAGTTTTACTTTCCCTTTGCAGGTTTGAGATTTTGTATGAGTTTTATTCCATCTTATGTTCTGTCAGGCCTCTATTTCGTTAAGTACCAAAGCTTGGCCACAGGATTTGTGACAAGCGGTGGTGGCCTTGGATCATCGGCGATGCCCGTCGTGGTAAATTATCTGATTGATGAATATTCATGGAAAGGGTCACTTCTGATACTATCTGGCATGAGTTTCCATGTGGTGTTTCTTGGAGCACTATTAAGACCACCGCCAAGAAGATCCCAAAACACGTCAGACCCTCCTGGGCCTAGTGATGACAACACGTTGATGTCAATGAATACGACGGAAAACCATTGGCAGAATGGCACGGAAATTCTTCATGAAGAAGTTGATTCAGAGAATGCGATGGTATTCGAAAGAAACACAGATATAATGGACGAATCGCCCCCTGTAGTCCCACTCAAAATATCCCATACAACATGCGAGATACAAAGTGGAATGGCTGATGAATCTGAAAGTTCTAGTTCTGACAATAAAAAATGTTTTGATAGATGTAGAGTATTTTTCCAAGAACAATTCTTTGTTTTTACAGATTTTAGTTTTGTAATATATTTCCTTAGCAACATATGCTGGAATTTTTCTGTGGCAGTTTTTGTAATTTTTGCACCAACTTTTTTCATAAAACAAGGATTGACAGAATCAGATGCAGCACTGCTGATAACAATTCAAAATTGTGGAAATTTTGTTGGATGTATAGCAGGCGGTATTCTTGGGAATGTCAATTTTTTTGATAGAAACCGAACATATATTGTTGCAAACATTGTGAGTGGCATTTGTTTGATGCTGCTCAATTTTCTGGAGTCATTTACTGGCTTTGGTATCAACAGTTTTATGTGTGGATTCTTTTTTGGGATAACACTTGGTCTAGGGGTTATACTCATCATTGATATATTGGATACTGAGTTGCTGTCAGATGGAATGGGATATCTCATGTTTGCAAGTGGTATTGGTGTTCTTGGAGGACCACCCGTTGCAGGTATGTTTGTATGTGCATAGGGTTCACAACAGAAACCCATTAACTAACGAATCGTTCAAATTCGTTGACCTTGAACATAAAAATATCTAATTAAAGTGGATTATTTTTCAGTACTCCCAATGAGGGTTCATTAGTGCTGTTCACAAATGTTATTATGCTCGCAGCCTCTTCAGGAGGTTCGGTGGGTATATAGTCAAGGTCCCCGGCCAACCGTCCGTCCGTCCAAACATTTTATATTATGACTGGCATCGGTTGTCCGGTTATGATATCCGTTGTAACTGGCATCGGTTGTCGGATTTTGATATCCGTCGGTAAGATGATAAAGCTGCATGGGGGTTATATCCACAAATCGCCATTGTAGCACTTCGAAAAGCATTAAAATGAATGTTTTGGAGTATAACTCTCGTCGCCTGAGTGCTAGAATAGGGAACATAGGACATTCTAGCACTCAGGCGACGCTCTGGCATCGGTTGTCGATTTTGATGTCCTTTGGTATGCTGATAGACCATCAATGGGGACACGATATCCACCAATCGCGGGTGTCGTCAATACATTCCTACTAGATTTATGGCCCTTGTTACACTTAGAAAACTCTCTTTTGCATTATAACTCAGTCATTTATGTGTGGAATTTGCTGTCCTTTTGTATGGTGAGATATTAGCATGGGCGAGAAGAGAGACTAGCGCATGGAGTGGGTTTCGTCCATGTGCACATACTTATAACACTATCTGTACGGGCAGTGTGCATTATAACTCTGGCATCGGTTGTTAGATTTTTATGTCCTTGGTGTGGTGATGGACCATTATGGGGGGAAGGATATCCATATATTGTGGGTTACGTCCATGCATACTTACCAAGTTATGCCCCATTTTTCAACTTAGAAAAACTGTCCATCTGATGTATTTGCATTGTTTTTTGTCCATCGGAATATTTTTTGTTGAATGGCAGGACACGTGTTTTGCGGGTTCCAAATCACACGTTTAAGTCCAGACCTTAACAAACTTACACTTTGACTTGAATTGGAAATTGTCTATGGGACTTTCAGTTTCAGTGTTACACCTAATTATCACATTGAAAATTCGTGTCCATTTTTTTATTTCAATAAATATTTTATTGTGCTGTCGCACATTGGCCGATGAGAGTAGTGATTCATTTGATGGAGTGGTTCGGGGCGCGGTGGCTCAATGGTAGACTGTTGAACTTCTATGCTAGAGGTCCCGAGTTCGATCCCAGTCCGGGACGACCCACTTTGTGCCCTTGGGCAAGGCACTTTATCCCGGTTGCCTGTATGGGGGCACGATGACGCCGTCTACTGAGGCGTACTGCACGTCGATGGTGCACATGTCTTCAACCGCTGTAACCCTGCTTGAGCGGAGCTTGAACAGCGTTAGAATGTTGAGGAGCTGACAGTTGCTCGTCGATGCACGGTTGTTCTCTCCGGGTACTCCGGCTTCCTCCACTCGTAAAACTGTCACGGTCACGATTAGCCATTGTGCATAAGTATGTGACCCTAAACACCAATAAATAATAATAAATGTGATGGAGTGGTTAGTAAGCTTTGATCACACAGTAAGAGAGAATTCCAACCATGTGGCCCATTCACTACTACCCACTGGAAAATCAACGGGTAATGTGTGGGTGAAATGATATTTTAAGGAACTTACGTTACCGGTGTTTTTCCTCTCGGTAGTAAATGGGCGAGATGGTTTGGAAACTTTTTTACTGCATGACCAAAGTCAGATGAAGCACAACTCATATCGGCCAAGATCAAACAGCGCAGAGTTTATGGGGGATGGATTTCCGATTTGTCTGTTTTGTATCACACACATTGCCAAAGAATCAGCCTAGGTCTCAAACGTAGACATTCCGGCTTCTCAGTCTAATAATGGGTTTCATATACTATCAATAATTCCACAAAGTTGTTTCATCTTTGCAAGTAAGATGAGAAAGTGAGAATGAAATGGTGATCATGTGAGTTGAAAAGGTCTACCATATCACTCCAAATTTGGTCAGGATGCATTATGGAAATTTTGGGGCTCTGATGTGTCGAGTAACGCCACTGTGATTTATATAATATTACCTTTTCGCAATGAATGTCAGTGTTGTCCTACAATATATTGGAGGCTGTTCATTAAACTTAGAGTTTGAAACCTATTTGCTCAAAATCTTCTGTTGCAGGACCAGTGAAGGACAGTCACTTTCCAATTTGTTTTCTGCAACATTTAAATTGATCTCACTGAGACATAATACACATGCATATCCTTCCTGACTCAGATGATCCTAACACACTTTATTCTATGATTTAATTTTATTGTTTGTTTAGCAGATTGCTATAGTTTATTTTAAAAGAAGTTAATTTTATGTCTGTTTTTAGAAGACCCAAACAGGAGTCTTATGTGTGTTTGCAAAGTTTGCAGATATCATATACCAGGTGTCCCTCCAGACATCCAATATCTCTAAAATTCATAATTACGTAATGAGAGTCTGTGAAAGTAGTTAGTTGCACTGGGAAATGGCGTTATGTTACTGTATGATATCAACTATTTATGGTGAGAAGAGTCCTTTTATTGTCAGATCTGGTTAGATTACATTTATGTTAGATTACATAAATGATAAGTGGTTTAAATTGCTTTAGAGTTTGGTTTTTTTTTTTTTGGGGGGGGGGGGTGTTCTTTTTTTTCTTAGATCGTGAACCATTGATGATGTGATGGGGAACGGTGAACGTCTGTCCACATCCCCATGATGCTAGCCCCTATCCTGTACTACCAATCCCCCTGTTAACGTTAACCAAGAGGAGACGGAGTCGTGGGAAAGAGACTACACAAGCTTCCCTAATCAATTTACATCACTTATTTGAAAGGTGAGAGCTAGATCTCATAGGGGAAATTTTTCAAAGCATCGAAAAAAAACGTGTTTTCAGAGTCGCTGACCAACCCACCCGCTTGTGATCGGGAAAAATTTGACGACTCCCCTACCCCCAGAACATTCCGAGAGTTTCTAGTCTGATGAATAGATTCGCTTTGATTAAGTTATAACTCATTTAAATTATTTCGACAGTACTGTTGTAGCCTACTTCTTTGTTCTCTACAAACCAGATTGCGAATCCAATGGAACGCTCTCGATAAAACAAAAAAGCAAGGGGAAAAACTTGCGATTTCTTGTGATAATGAAATTTTCATGAATGTTAAAAAGCTGGCACTGTTATTCTTGACAGTTTCTGGAACAGCAATATTTCTAATCATCTTTTCGTCATGATTAGATTCACACCTTGCAAGGTTAGAATAGTTGTAAAAATGTAAAACAATACACGTGTAGACTCGGGGATTGTATCAAGAACGAATTACCACAATCATTACCAGCACCGGGTACTCAAACTTGGACAGTTGGAACTCGGAGGATTTTATCTTGTTGAATTTCAATGATTCAAAATATAATCAAAGTTTGAATAACTAAGTGCGTGGATTATTCTTCTTATGCCAGAGAAGGAATGAACAAGAGACAGTTTTCCAGAAACTGTGTTCGTGGAAAGAATAATGATAAAAAATAAGTGTGTTACTATATACTCCTAGTTCAGCGATCCGAACGTAGTGGCTACCCCTCTACGTTCAGATTCTTACCATTCAGTCCTATAGAAAAAGTTCCCATCAAGTTTTTATGGGATCTCAAAACTCGAAATTAGGAATATATATCAAGCTTTCGCCCTTATTACCGGCTGCAATCGATAGTACACGTATTTCCTTACATTTGGGCAGAGTTTATTGATCCAAACTATGTTTTATCCTTTAATTACCGTCATTTGAAGACTCGCGAGGTGTCAACGGAAATTTCGAAATCGGCCATGTTTTTGTATAGATATAAAACAGTAAAAACAATAACCCGGTAATGGCGCCGAAACGAATAGACCTTTTCATCGATGCGGAATAGGAATCTCGATCTCATTCGCGCAGAGGAGGTCATCAAACTTGGTCGCATTCGCACATAGCAGATTATCAACCCCTTCTGCGCAAATACGATCGAATTTCCGATTCCTCATTTTTGAAAAGGTCTATTCGTTTCGGCGCCATTACCTGGTTATTGATTTTACTGTTTTATATTTATACAAAAACATGGCCGATTTTGAAATTTCCGTTGACACCTCGCCATTGAATGGTAAGAATCTGAGCGTAGAGGGGTAGCCACTACGTTCGGATCGCTGAACTATGAAAACTCCCAACTGTACATGTAAGTGAAATAAAACTGAAACATGATTCAAGTGCCCTTCATTTCATTTTGACTTTTACCTGGTCGGGACCAATCTTCCAATCGAGCTATTTTAGCTCGATCAGGTTATTTTAGCTCCACCAGGCTATACATGTAAAAAGGCAAAATGTCCTTTTATCGTGTGCGGGACTCCAGCCCACAACAAAGCACCATCAAAAGTAGGATGGGTCTGTCTGCAGCAACTCTCACTTGACAAGTTCCAACAAGAAATTAATTAAATTAAAAGTTAATTAACCACTAAAAATTATTTATGGCAAATTTATCTACATTTTTTTCTTCAACTTGTCAAGTGAGAGTTGCGGCAGACAGAAATATTCTATTTTTGATAATGGTTTGTTGTGGGCTGTAGTGCCACATGATAAAAATACATCTGGACTTATTTTTTATAGCCTGATCGAGCTAAAGTAACCCGACCGAGAAAAATAGCTCGATTGGAACATTGCCTCGACCTGTTAACAGTGACAGAATTGGCATAGAATACCAAAGACCGGTTTATATATTTTTCCCCATTTTTTGTTCTTTCTCCATTTTCCAATGCAGACGATATCAAAATTTGTTATTTTAAATATTTAAAAAAAAAACACATCTCGATTCCGCCAAATTCCAGAAAAAAACATATCATGTGACCCAACATTGGAACAAGCTCAACAAGCTCATTCTAATGAGGGGGTCACATGATATGGTTTTCCTGAAATTCTTAGAATTTATTACGTAGGCATAGGATGTACGTACGTAAGTATCAACGCGCTGTCAGGTTTGGTACGTAATTTTACGCACGTAAGTATCAAAGGGTTAAAGACTATAATACCGTCATTTACGACTGTGACACTGACTATTACAGCATTAACCGCCACAACAGCAATACCCACCTCTTCTGCCTCAGCACTACAATACTAACCATTACAACTGTGAATACAACTACTACAGGATTAACCACTAGAATACTAACCAATAAGACACCAACAGTAGCAACACCAACAACCTCAACTACAACAACAACCATTACAACTAATACACCAACATCTTCTACACTAACCACTACTACATCAAGAGCTACTATGTTAATGAACACTTTCAATACTTTTAAAAACAACTATGACATCGGCAGTTACCACACCGTCCGTCACTGATACACAATCATTATGGCAACTTCGCTAACCACTACCACAACAACTAGTACCACGTTAATCATTATCACACCTATGATACCAACAACTGAGATATCAACCGCTGCAACGAAAAGAGCGAGCATCACAACTACTACACCAACAACTACAACCCCAACCACTCCAACTAGCAGGCCAACTACTACTACATCAATAACAAAAGCTACATCACCAACCCTTACAACTACTACACCAATAATTACAAATACTACACCAACCACTACAACCCCAACCACTCCAACTAGCAGGCCAACTACTACTACATCAATAACAAAAGCTGCATCACCAACCCTTACAACTACTACACCAATAATTACAACCCCAACCAGTACAACTAGCAGGCCAACTACTACTACATCAATAACAAAAGCTACATCACCAACCATTACAACTACTACACCAATAATTACAACCCCAACCACTACAACTAGCAGGCCAACTACTACTACATCAATAACAAAAGCTACATCACCAACCATTACAACTACTACACCAATAATTACAAATACTACAACAACCACTACAACTACCAAATCAACAACACCAACTACTACTATAACAACAAACAGAACACTATCCACTGAAATTAAAATAAGAGCAATCACACCAAGCCACCAATAAACCACAATTACAATTACTACAACAATCTCTACTACACCACAAACTACAACACAACCACAACTACTAAACAATCTACTACAGCAACAAATTCAATACCAACCGAGGCAACTAATACAGCTACGACATTAACAAATGCAGCAACCCATAAAACAGCAAACACTGGAACTATGATGCAGCCACTGCAACTATAACACCAACTATTACTACATTAACCATTACTACAGCAACAAATACACTTACTAAATCAGCAATCACAACTACTACAGCAACCAATATAGTCACTAAACCATCCACTCAACTACTACAACAACTGCAATACCAACCACTACAACTACAACATCAACAAGTAGAAATATGACATGGGTAACTACAACACAAAATACTAGACGTAAGATGTGAACAACTACAGCACAAACCACTACAATTACGATATGAATATCTGCAATTTCAAGCATTATAACTACGACGCAAACAACTACTGCACCAACCACTTTATAGCAACCACAGCAACTGTATTTATCATCTACTACCACGCCAACCACTAGAAATACGACGCCGGCAACTATGACAACAATCATTATAACTGTGGCGCCAATCACCACAACACCGATAGCGATAACACAAATCATTACCATACCAACCACTACTGCACAACAACCACAACACCAGCAACCATAGCATCACCTTGTGCAACACCAACCACGAAACCATCACTCACAACACCTACTACACCAATAATTTCAACTGTAAAACCGAAAACTACTTCAGCTATACGAACAGGCATTACACCAACCACTGGAACCCAAAACTACAACGCCAACAGCCAAATACACCATTCACGACAAAAAAATCACTAACTACCACAACTACTAGACTAAACCTTTCAACACCATCATCCACCAAAACTACTACAATTATTGCTGGAAACCAAAATGTCTGACACCAAACACCACAGCTATGGCATTATGGCATAAAGAACCACTACTACAGCATCACTCACAACTACAGCAGCAACGAATACGACTTCTACACCAACAACTACTACAAGCGCCACCTGAACACTACCATATCACCAAAAACCACACCAAGTACTACACTAACCACTACAACACTGACAACCCCGACTACTGCACCGACCACTGCAATACCCACACCGCAACTACGGCAACTGAAACTAAAATATCAAAACAGTACTTCACAATCTCAACTATTTCACCATATTCTACAACACCATTTACCACACACTGCAAGTACTACACCAGCATCGTCAACTACAAAAACAAACTAGATGGTGTCATTTGTGTGCAAAGCACACTATCGTACATCCCCGCATTTGTATTATTTATTATTGGTTAATACTTGATAAAGACAGGAATCAAAAGGCATGATATAAAATCTGAAACCTTTAGGCACATCTAGAGACCCTACCTGAACATATGAACACACTTTCAATGTTTTTAATTAACCCCCTAGGGGCCTTTCGCAGGAAACTGATTCTGACAAATGTGTCCCTAGAGTGCCTCATTGTGCCGAATCAAATCTCAGAAACCTTTATGCACATTTAGAGATGAACACAGTTTCAACATTTCGAATTAAAACCCCGCGGAGATGTTTGCCGCAAACCGATTGTCTAACGACACAAGTGGCACGACGGGGGCTACATGGAGCCGGTTCAAAAATTCAAAACCTTTAAGCAGAAAATTCCCAAACATTTATGAACATTTACGGATGCTACCGCAACACCTTAGCATAGTTTAAAGGTTTCGAATTAAAGACCCTACGGGCTATTCAATGGGAACCGATTTTCTAACAATAGCTATAAAAGTGATTCTACTTGAACCACTTGGGGCCAAATCAAAAATACCGAAACCGTTATGCACGTCTACAGATGCTATCAAAAATACCGAATCCTTTATGCACGTCTACATATGCTATCTGAACACCTCATCATAATCATAACGTTTCGAATTACATATTCTTGTTGATATGAAGTTCGGACGTACGGACGGGACAGGACGGGCGGACGGAACGGATGTGAAGGATGGGACGGACGGAGCACAATATCCCCGTTTTTTCAAAAATGCGGGGATAAGAACACTACAATTATTATACTCAAAACTACTACACCAACAATTGCAACACACAAACAACACCACCAACATCTAGTGCACCAACCACTATAAATACTTTTCCTACGACCACAACTCCTACGCTAGCCACTTCAACACCAACAACCAACCACAACTCATGCAACTATTACACCAACCAAAAAAGCTATGACACCAACCACCACAAGTACGGCACTGTGGAACCAACAGCCACACCTACAGCACAAACAACTGAAGCACTAGACAATACAACTCCTACACCAACAACTAAATACACCACCAACTACTACGGTACTGGTTGAACCACTACCATATCAACAACTTCTACACTAATTAGTACACTAACCAATACAACACTAACATCCAAATGTACTGCCATGACCAGTACAACTCCAACCACACCTGCAATTACACCAATCAAAAGAAGTTGGACACTAACTACAACAACTATGCCCCAGCCACTATGACCACAAGAACCACAACTATCATTCCAACCACTTCAGCTACTACTCCAACAACCACTACAATTTACACACCCACCTCTACTATTTTATCTTAGGCAACACCAGTTACTGCCGTATCAAACACTACTATATCAACCACCATTACTACACTACTGAAACTATTTCATCAAAACACAACAACTACAAAGGTCTTTACCGTATCATCAGCCACTACTACAAATCACTATAACTACATCATCAAACACTACAATCGCTACGACAACCGTTACTACACCACCAACCATTGCAACTACCACGCCAACCACGACTACACCAACAACTTCAACACCAACCACTACTACTTCACCCACTACAACTAATGCATTAATTATTACAACACGATAGTACCAACAACTATACTCAAACAGCGAGAACTACTACACTAGCCACTTCTACACCAATAAATATTATATCAATCATTGTATGAACTTCGACAACACTGACAACTACTATGTCAACCCCTATTACACAACCCCTATGACTACCACACCAACTACTACAACTACTAAACCTTGGACATTTACATCTACTACACCAATCACTACAACACCATCAACTAGTGCACCAACTACTATGACAACTACAACACCGATGACTAAAACACCACAAACCCTAACTATCACACCAATCACTCCTATATCAACCATTACAACTACTACACAAACACCTACTGCACTAGTCACTACCAAACATACATCGACAGCACCAATAACGTCTACAGCGGCCTCTGCCACACCAACGTTGACAATACAAACAACTCTTTCTGCAACAACTGCATAGTGAACCATTATAACTTCTAGACCAATAGTTACTACACCAACTACTCCCATCCCACCCGCCAAACATACGATACAAACTATTGAACCAATCACTATAACCTCTACACAACCACTTCAACTACAGCACCAATCATGATTTTACCGCCAACAAAAAAACTAATAGCTACATCTACTAAAAACCACGACTATGGCTTAATTACGAAAAACACAACTCCACAACAACCCTAACTACTGCATCAGCCACCGCAACTACTATACCAACCACTTCGACAGCACAATCAACTACTAAAGCGACAACTACAATATCAACAACTATCAATTGTACACCAACAACTTCTACACCAATTACTATAACTATTGCATCAACAACTATAATTACGACAATAACCACTTCAACTACAAACAAACCAATACTACACACTCCACTTCAAGTTGAAGAGCTGGTACTTCAGTCATTCTCACACCCACATCACCAACCATGATGACACACCTCTACAACACCACCTCAGCAACAGGCCAAACTATTACATCAGCCACTACAACAACTATATCAACCAAACCACCTACTGTGTGAGCAATGAAATCTACTACAACTACAACATCGAGAACTACAACATCATTACATCTATTACCCAACTATTATAACACCAACAATCACAATGACTAAACCAACTAGTACACCAGAAAAAATGAAAAACAAGAGGTGCGCATCAAAGATGCAGGCGTCGAGTTGTGGTGGCAATCGGAGAGTGAAGCATATCTATAACCCGATTATCAATCATATGCTGGTTGTCAAATCTGCAACCTTTGTTCAAGGTATAATGCTAATAAATTCAGAATTTGTAAATGTTAATTAAGGCCCATAACTCTGTAACGAACAAAGTTGGAGCGGGTCAGTTTCGAACCTGTTTGAAATGTCCTGTATAACAAATGTTAGTCAAACCAGAGAACGCTTCTTCAAGTTATTGCGCCAACGCACTAACAATTTGTAAAAATAGATTAATTAAGGCCCATAAGTCTGTACTGAAAAATCGGGCGGGCCAGCTTTCTAATTTGCTTGAGATATTTTTGCAAACGATCTGTATGACACAGAAGGTAGGAGATTCTGCCATCAGTGCAAGTAACAGTGTACGTAATGTTGGTGCCTTCTTCGACTCTATCATGTCTGTGGACAGACATGTTACAAATATGTGCAATAAGGCTTTCATGGATCTATACAAAGTTAAAAACATAAGACAGTTCGTCAAGAAAGACTCCACAAAAACCCTAGTTCATGCCTTTGTAACTTCACATTTGGATTATTGTAATGCCTTACTGTTCAACCTTCCACAATATCATACTCTCTCCTGCAGATGGTACTAAATGCATCAGCCCGAGTGGTATGCAGGGTATCACGATCTCAACACATCACTCCTGTTCTGGGGGATATGCACTGGCTGCCAGTCAAGTACAGAATAATTTTCAAAACTTTATTATTAGTTTTTAAGACACAAAACAACATGTCACCAGCCTACTTGGAAGAACTCCTTAATACCAAGAATGTGTGTCAATACAACCTGAGGTCTGATGGTAAAATGCTACTACATGTTCCAAAACATAGGTGTAAGACATTTGGAGATAAGTCGTTCTCATTTGCTGGCCCTCACTTGTGGAATAATTTACCAGAACACCTAAAAAGACTGTCAAATGTCAACCTTTTCAAGAAAGATCTCAAAACATACCTGTTTCCAAAAGCCTATAAGTGATGTTGTGGACTGTAAGATACTGTATATATTCCGTTTGTATATTTGAACGAGCTCAGTAACATGTACCGCACCTTAGAATATGGTTCTACATCTTCTGAACTATAATTTTGGCGCTATATAAACGTGTATGTTAATTAATTAATTAATTAATTAATTAATTTTAGTCAAATCGGAAAATGTTTGTTCAAATTATTGAGCTAACAGTGCGAGGACGCCCGGACACCCAGACGCCGAGACACCCGGACGCACGGACGCTCATAGCTACAACACCAACCACTACAGCTATAAAACCAACAACTGCAAAACAAACCACTGCATTGGTTAAACCAACTACACTACTACCCACTACAACCAACCACCATAACACCCTCCCACTACCACAGATACACGCCCCACTGCAACTACAACACCTACCACTACCACAAATACTCCACCCACTGCAACTACAACACCTGCCGCTCCTACAAATACACCACCCACATCAACTACAACACCTACCACTACCACAGATACACCATTCCTGCAACTACCCACAGATACACCACCCTCTGCAACTACAACACCTACCACTTTTACAAATACACCACCCACTGCAACTACAAGACCTACTACTGCCACAAATACACCACCCACTGCAACTACAACACCATTTGTTACAACATCAACATTACAACCCCCAAAACTAGTACGCCGTCCACCACTGTACCAACCACAACAACAACAACCACTCCATCTACTACACCAACAAGAACAAGAACATCAACCACAACCACAACTACAGCTCTTACTATTACTCCAACAACTACTATACCATCCACTGCGACACCAAACAATACATTGATTAAACAAACTACTGCAACAGCAACTACTTCTCCCAAAACAAAAACCACCATACCAACCACATCACACACTACACCAGCAGAAGACCCTCTAGAAAGCGAGCGGTTCGCTCATCAATGACAATATCAGTAGGAAATTTTCTGTTGTCTGTCGGGAAAACTGCTGATCAGCCAAGTGTCAGCATTTTCTCTAAAAGGCGTTGATTAAAAAAACGTTGGCCATTTGACGAAGCAGTAATTTTCACTGTGCAGAAATACCCTTATATTCCTATACCCTTGTATGAAAATGTTCGTTATGAGTGTATGACATCAAGTGGAAAACAATTCGTGCATTGTTATTATTTTAATGACTTACTTTCATTAAAGAGCTATATAAGTAACGGAAATTTGTTTACTTTGAAATTCCCACATGTGATATTCCATAAGTACAAATGAAATACACAGAAAGTATACATCACAACGAAGGCTGTGTGGTATAGAATACGAAACGTATATGCAATCAACTCACAGAATTGACAACAGGCACCAATGGGTCCTGGAAGTCTGCTACTGTATTCGTATCAGAACTGATAATAAAATAATGTTTCCGGAGAACAACTCGTGGTCAAATGTGCTTCAGATATCCAAGAGCAAATCTAGGAAATTCTATTTAGGTAATTTTGATTAGTTGTCGGTTGTTTCTGGTGACTCTACATACTCCCATCGTACCAAACATACCTTTTGGTGGTCTCACTGTTCTATAGCCCTGTGTGCTACTCTTACCAACCCAAGATCGCAGGCACTTCTCCGTGGAAGAACACATCAAACAATGGACTGATAGGACCTATGATGTGACAGATAGTACTTACATGTAGTACTTAGCAGCTTAGTAAATAGTAGGATGGTATTGGTGGAATCATAAGCATCAATACTGGTGGAAGACTGAAGTACTGGACGAAGATATTAGAGCTGATAGTAGTGTCCGGAGATAGCGATAGCGATAGGGGCTACAAGTCGTCATGCATCGAGTAGCGAGGCAGACAGTAGATGCAAGGGCAGATGATAGGGGTGAGAGGGTAATCTAATAGTGTTAGTGCACTTGTAGACCATGGATGGCAACACTAGGGGGCTAGGAGTCATCGTAGATCGTGCAGTGAGGTAGACAGTAGATGTAAGGGTAGATGACGTCGTACTACTACAGGGGGGGGGGGGAGTGAGAGGTTAAAATGATAGTAATCTGATAGTGTTAGTGCACTTGTAGATCGCGGATGGCAACACTAGTAACAGCTAGAAGCGAATTGATACAGAGCGAGAGTGAGAGGGTAATCTGATAATAATCTGATAGTATTAGTGCACTTGTAGAACACGGATGGTAACACTAGTAGTAACAGCTAGAAGTGAATTGATAGGAGAAGGTATTGCAACAAGCCAATAATGAGATTGGAGAGAATAGTATTGACATTAGCCATGTGTAGTGGTAGTGGTAGTAGATGAGTAGAAGGATAGACGTTATGGCCGTACTATCACTGTAGAGCTAACAGCACTGCAGAAGATAATGGTAGCCAAAGGACATGTAGTAGCCAGCAGAGATGGTGGAATGAGGTAGAAAATAAAAACTGTGGTAGAAGGCATTCATAGTACCACTACCAGAAGACAATGAGAGAGGTGGATCATAGTTTGTAAACTTATATAGCGGAGATGATAAGACAACATGTAGGATTAGCAGCTAGTAGTGAATTGACAGCAGACAGTAGTACTATAAACCATTGCTAGGACTCGAGTGAATAATAGTATTAGGAGGACGAGGATTTGTGGCAGGAAACTCTGGCATTTGACAAACACAGGCACAATGAAAGCAGACCACAGTAGAGAGCTCTCGCTAAGGGCAAAACATGCATTAGTACTATTGGTAGTAGTGATTTGGGCTAATAGTCGATATTCCTCGAAATCGAATGCACTCTTCACATCACTCCCCCAATTAGAGATCACTCGTCCTTATAACAACTACGTGTTGCCAGAGAAACAGAGATAGCGATCTGCGATAAACAAAATGGACGACACACCACGCATCGCCACGATGATGTCGTCACAATACTATTATGATAACACACGTTACAACCACAATGCAATGTGACATCACATAAATTCCGTGGCCCTGATAATCAGGCAAACGTCGGCACGACATACTCAGCGTTCACGCTGTCGAGTGCCACTTTAGCCAACTAAAGCATTTTGATTTGTTTCTTTAACATCTCCGCTTGGCTAAAATTCTGGCATCAAAAAATCTTTGCTCTCCTAATGCAGAAATGTCACCACAGCGGTGATGAGAACTGTTAATGATAAAATAAACAATGAGAAAATAAACCAAGGAATCGCGCCATAAAATAAAATCATCACCTGGCAGTTAAGCCGGAGACAATCATAGGTTTTCACGAAGCTCACCAAAGCACTGTGCTTGTGTAAATAAAGAACGGCAGGTTGGTAAACATGATTGACAGGCAGAGGCGACGACAAAGTAGTACTTAATCAAGCACATTAAATGGTTACTTTTGTCATCGCCATCGTCACTGATTGTTTGACTCTCCAAGTCAACGGACGTACTTGTGAAACTTCCTAATCAGCACCTAATTAGAGTCATGGATTTTCTCCCCGCATATATTAGACAGACCTTGATGGTGCTGAGTGCCTGTTTACCTATCAACTTCACTGTCTATATTGATGGGGTGTTCGTTCAGGTTATCATCAAGTACCATCAATATTCCTCCTCAGGCAGTGGTACCACCTTTCGAATGGGTTCCCCGCACTGATCCACACCCGAGGAAGGGACAGAAGGCCGACAACATGCAACATGAGTGGCCATCCTGAACAGAGCTCGAAGAAGAAAAGAAAGCCACCATGAGACAAACGCCCGGACGCCAGGCAATTGGAAGCATGGCTAGTAAAGAGAAGAGCTGAGAAAAAGACACAGAAGAAGGAGAGGGCGACAACCACCAAACCGTCTCCACCACCTTCCTCACCTTTATCAGTCGGAACCTCTTCACCAAAGATGTTGGAAGGCAGGGAGGAGGGTAGGATGGGGGAGTGGGAGTGGGGGATGAGAAGGAGGAGGAACGGGAATGGAAGTAAACCTGAATCTCCGATGGCTCTGATTAACCCAGCCGCTGCTCCAACAGCTCCAGCGAATCCGTACTCCAGGGATCCGAAGAAGAACACAAAGAATATGACCATAGGAACAGACCATGGGGCGAGTTCACCCAAGCTGTAAACGAGGTTAGCATCAAGGACCACGGCGATCTCAAGATAAATTGCACTGGCTTTGTAAAGCAGTACATTGAATACGGAATCCATTCAGAGAATGCTTCTAAAACTGCAGCAGAAAAAGCTAGTAGCACACAGTCCATAACCAGAGTTTCCACCATTATATGAAAGAGATGCGAGAGTCCACCTAATTCCCCGAACGCCTCCCTCCTTTGCCACGCTCAGACATGACGGAAATATTATACAGTCAGAGAGGGTAGACAGTGTTATGCACTTCATGTGGAGTGCTTCTTCTGTAATCTAGTGCACTCTACGGTGTTGTCCATTATTATGATGATATTCCGATCACAGGACAGGAAAAGACTCTACAACCCACATTTAAAATCTGGCCAAGGTATCGGAAGTTTTTACGAAATATAATATAAAATTAGCAAAGGATAAATGTGAATTTATGAAAAATAATTTGTCATTTGCGAGTTTCATTGTTAATCGAGATGGCGTACAGCCATCCCCAAAGGAGATTGATTCATTTGGTAACTGCCCAAACCCTAATAATGTCAAATAGCCCCAATGACTGAGAATGACACATTTTTATTGAAAATTTGTTAAGAACATGTCAACAACAGCTCACCCACTAAATAGGCTGTTGCAGAAAAATGTAAATATGATCGGAATGAAAAATGTGAAACTGCCTTTGCTCAGTTAAAACCATAGTCTGTTTCAAGTAACATCCTGGTGCATTTTGACCCATCAAAACCTTTTTTGTTAGCAGTTGGTGCATCAGATCGAGGAATTGGGTGTGTTCTCAGTCATATTGTTAATGGTAGTGAAACACAAGTAGCTTTTGCCTCAATGTCTCTCACAAAGGCTGAACAAAATTATCAGTTTTGGAAAAAGGAGGGTTGGCGATAATCTTTGGGGTAACAAAATTTTATGAATAATTGATAGGCCATCACTTCACCCTTCTCTCTGATCATCGATCATTATCTTTTATTTCTGAACCCAAGAAAGGCATACCACTTAGAGTTTTGGATTTCTTCCATTAACGCTCAGTACTAGTAGGTTACAGAGGTGGTCTATCAAGCTAAGGGTCTATTCATTTGATATTAAGTACAGGTCTGGCCAAAATAATGGAAATGCTGATTGTCTATCAAGGTTGCCATTGCGCCAGTGGAATCAGTGATCAGTGTGATTGTTTGACACATCAGGTAACGAGTGTTAATAAGTTTAAACTGAGTTCACTGCTAGTCATTGCTGAGAAGATACCATGGGAAACATCAATTGATAATTCATTATCAATGGTAGAACAATTTGCTGTGAACGGGTGGCCAGTAGAGGATATCTTAAGTCCCCATTTCAACCTTATTATAAGAGAAGAGATGAATTTTCACTTTAAGAGGGATGTCTGTTGTGGTGAACAATGATTGTTATACCTAGAGTATTCAGACCAGCGCTTTTGGAGCAACTTCGTACTAACCACCCTGGCTAGTGGTGGCCACCTTTAGATGTGGATGTTGAAGATACAGTTAAATCATCTTAGGCTTGTATGACATTTTCGGTCAGACTTCACATTGACCAGAGTAAGCCTTGGAAATGGCCTATAACACCCTGGACTAGATTACACTTGGATTTTGCTGGCCAAACTAGAGGTTCCATGTTTTTGATTATTGTGGACGCCATGTCTAAATGGACTGAGGTTGTTGAGTTGACTTCCACAACTACTTCTAAAACAATTAGACAGTTAAGAAAACTCTTTATTGTGCATGGAATTCCTAAAGAAATTGTTCCAGGCCACAATTTATTTCGAAAGAATTTTGCTAAATTCCTCAAATCTAATGCAATATCGCACAAAAAGAGACCCAGTATAAACGGCGAGGCTGAGAGGCTTGTCCGGACATTCAAACAAGTTATGTAACGTTTCAAAGATGGGATAGAATCTTTTAGTGTAAAACTTGCAGAGTTTCTACTCTCCTATAGACCTACCCCACATACATCAATAAAGTCCATGTCTTGCGAATTGTTAATGATGCGTCGCTTAAAAACTAGCCTGGATCTTGTGAAGCCATGCTTGTCCACTTCTATGGAGAAACGAGGTGCAAAATTGACAGATATCATAAGAAACCAGTAACTAATATTACATTCGAGATTGGAGACAGAGTTCTGCTTTCCGATTTCAGACCTAATACACCACATTGGGTGAAGGGGGTAATTGTTAAGAAATTGGATCAAGTCACTTTTCTCACTCAAACTGGGGATCTCTTTTGGAAGAGACAGGTGGACCAACTTATAAATCTGTTCGATAGATACCTCAGGTATGAGATAAAATCTATTGACTCTAATGGGGTTCATTTTGATAACTTTACATTCACTTCATTCATAAGCCACTCCGCTATAAGTAATTCTGTAAATCCAGTTTCTCCATATGGAAAAGGCATTGCTGATAATAATCAAAGTCGGGTTTCTGATTCTGATCACAGATACAATCTGAGAAAAGCTATAAGAATATTTATTTATTTAGTGGTGTTTAAGGTCACATACTTATGTACAAAGGCTAATAGTGACCGTGACAGTTTTACGAGTGGAGGAAGGCGGAGTACCCGGAGAGAACCACCGAGCATCGACAAGCATCTGCCAGCTCCTAAACATTCTAACTGTGTTCAAGCTCCGCTCAAGCAGGGTTACAGCGGTTGAAGACATGTGCACCATCGACGTGATGCACGCTTTAGTACACGGCGTCATCGTGCCCCATGTAGGCAATCGGGATAAAGCGCCTTGCACAAGGACACACCGCTGGTCGTCCCGGACGGGGATAGAACTCTAAACCTTTAGCATAGAAGTCCAGCAGTCTACCTATGAGACACCACGCTCCTAAGCTATAAGAAAATCCAAGCGATTGGATTTATAAGAAAGAAGGAGAAGGGAGAAAAGGAGGCGTGTGAAGG
The DNA here is from genome assembly GCA_031216915.1 of Pictodentalium vernedei. Lineage (NCBI taxonomy): Eukaryota > Metazoa > Mollusca > Scaphopoda > Dentaliida > Dentaliidae > Pictodentalium > Pictodentalium vernedei. The sequence goes on from CM062294.1 coordinate 197,490,135, forward strand.
ATTCGAAAGATTGACACCTGACCAATCCTTGTCCAGCCCGGAACTCCCCCGAGGAAGGACGGTCCAGACGACTCTAGTTCGTCGGGAGACAAAGCAATTCCCATTCTCATCTCCATCTTCATCTGAGGAAAGCCGATTCGGAAGATGCACTTTCCACCCCTCCAACTCCAACTCCTCCAGCTGACCAGGAGGTGATCACAGCGGAATCCGCGGAGGCGTCCCCATGAGTGAAGGTTAGCGACTAGGAGCTGCGACTCGGGATGCAAGATAAATGCGAAGTTTACAAATCGTTCGGGATAAGCGGAGGAGGACCTCAGACAATACCTTCTAAATGACATACGGATTTAGGAGACCTCAGACACTACCTGCTAAATGACATATGGTTTTAGGAGCCCTCCGTCGTAAAGAAAGACGTTACTGAAGCTGTCAGGGTAGAGCGTGACTATACTAACCAAATCAGCCTCTCCCACAACTCCTACAATACCAACAACATCAACTGCCGCGATCTCTCCAATAAAACCACCTCCCAAGGAAAAGCGCAGGAAACACGAACGCAGCTGACGACACAAATCTTCAGCTCCTTTTCCCAGCTCAGACATAACCTGAAAGCTAAAGACTTTACAGCTACGAAAGGGGCCTTCTCCACACCGTCTATGTACGCCTTCGGCCCAGCAGGCCTTCGGTGCGCGATACCGTTTATTTTGGTCGTTTAGTCCAATAGATTAATATTAATTAAACAAATTGATCGATTATTATCTGAGTATATAACAACATGTGTCGCTATATTTTAGAAAGTTGTTAGGCCTGTTCTGTTTGGAACCTTAATTGAGTCGATAGTGTACTTGCCTTCAGCCACTGCTAATTTTGCTTTTGTCGGTTTAGTAAGTTGGAGAGTCTGACAGTTGTTCGACGCTGGCCAGTGGTTCTCCACCGGTACTCATTCTTCCACCCATAAAAGTGTTCCACGCGATGTGGCCCCCGGCTGCTGAAAGTGTCGTTAATCCTAACAAACAAACATCACTGCTAGTCGATTCTCTCTAGCTACCCGACGTTCTAAACATCAATTTTTCACCGGCCTCAAGTCAGTAAAGCCCATCTAAACCACAAGTACGTAGTCTGAAAATGAACCGTAAATGAAAGCTAGATTCGGTAAACGTGAGTCCATCACGAGGTAACCGTGGCTGTCGAAATTGTCGGTAAACCCTAATAAATAAATACATACTAAACGAGAGAGGCTTTAAACCATGATAATTAATTACTTTATTCAGCACATACCACAGAAGAACCTACCTGTCTCATCAGAGTTTTACACCGAAACATTTTATTTGCCTACAAATATTCAGGTTGACTAAATAAACATTTGGCACCATACTATTCTGGGTCAGTGTGAGCAATGGACATCATTCTGGCCTCAACATGGACAACAACTCCGAGAAGCTAAAGTCAGACTAAGCAGACCGAGGTACACAGCGTTCACACTATTGCAACACACCAGACAAGCATATCTAATAACACCAAGGGATCGGACATTATGTGCTATCCTTAGCAACCATAGGATTGTATGGTAAGCGCATACAAAAGACGATTGGACCAATCCGTTGCGAAACTAAAATAGTCTGAAGGGTTACAAGCAGTCCATACAACATCTACGACAATGAATAACCTGATAAATCTAAAATGGTTACGAGAGAGTTAGAGGCCAATTTGCTACTAAGGTTCCTCACAGAATAATAAAATACACCCACAGAACGCCACAATGTGGCGCGACAGTAGTAGGAGATATGGTTTTGGGGCCTGTTCTGGGGGGAAGCCTGGATGATTCCTGGGTGATGCTTGGGTGAATGACGTCATCTTAATTAAAATGTTATGTAAGGTAATTAACGTTACTTAATGATTTTTTTTAATCACTTTAATAATTAATGTAATTAATGACTGTTGCATAATTAATGTAATTAATGTAATTAATAAGTGTAATTAGGGTTGATTATAATAATTAGTATATTAATAAATGAATTAATATTGACGTACTGGACATATATATGAATGCTATCGACTGACTGACCCGCGAAGGTCATCGCGTGTCTGGGTATCATTAAATCGATTTTTTCTTTTCAAACGCCAACTACTGACAGATGTTGAAGCAATTAAATCTATTGTCACACTTTAACGATCGGTCATAAATATCGTTAGACTGGACATGCTATCATGTATTTAAAAATCAATGATGATCTCACGTGACAAGATATGTCTTGCTTTTACCTGAAGACTGTGAACGACTCCATTGTGGCTATTTTTATAGGTATAATTTGATTTAATAACTTGGCGTGATTCTTACATATTAATAATGGAAGTTTATTCTTCTCATTTTTATGGCTGTCGAAAAACTCTCATAGACTAAAGGTATTCTGATTTTACGCCTCACGCGATAAAGTAATTTTTTAATCCGATGACCACATGAACAAATAACATTTCGGTTTTTGAAAAGCGGGCGTGTTTGTTTTTTCCCCTATAAAGTCTGACGATTCGAACCTCACTCTCATTAGAAACTGTGTCAGAAAAGACAAGATGACAAGCATCGACTATACTTCCGTAAACAGCTATGAGCGAACCAAGAAGCAGCGAGCCAACGAAGAATTTGCATTAGCATTAAAAAAGTGGTGGGCAGCAACGCTCCCCACGAGGGAACAAGAAAAGAGACTAAAAGACTACCCATTTGTTGAGGCTGCCAGACGTCCTTTCGGGGAGATACAGTACAGAAATTGCCCCAAACACTGGTTCGATCTTCCTGTACACATGCAGGAGGAAGCACTAATAGGACTACCAACAGTTAACGAAGATTGGGAAAAGGATTTTTTCACCGAGGCGGAGATGGGAGGAAAAAAATAGCTTTCTATGGAAAGCGAAAAAACGGCCCTTTTCAGGGCCACCATAATCTTAAAAACAGTTGCTTTGTCACAAACACACACTTTTTTAACCAATCAGACACCTCCATTATCTCACACCCTCACCGTCACACCCCTATATCCCATCACAGTACTTAAAACTTTATGGAACTACTCTCCTCCAGGTCATCTAATACTAAAAAACTTTTGGAAACCGCTCTCCCCCGCCCCACCATAATCTTAAAAAGAGTTGCTTTGTCACAAACACACACTTTTTTAACCAATCAGACACCTCCATTATCCCACACCCTCTCCGTCACACCCCTGTATCCCCTCACAGTACCTAAAACTTTCATGAACTCCCCTCCTCCAGGTCATCCAATACTAAACAAAAACTTTTGGAAACCTCTCTCCCCCCTCCCCCAGCCCTCACAATAGCTAAATTATCTCGAACCCCAGTTCAGTTCTCTAAATGTAATGGACATGTCAGGCCCCCGAATACGCCTTCCCCACAATTTTGAGCGATCAAATTACCCCGATTAGTCTCCTCTCATAACTTACCACACTCTTAACCCGTATTTACTATGAGATTGCCCCCCTAATAAATAGCGTATGTTCATTTAATATAATATATTAATAATTTTCCTTAAATAATTCATTCCACAAGACACTTGTCGAAAAAACAAAATGGCGGATTAGTTTGACAGAAATACGCGTATCGATTTATTCAGGAATGTCTGTCGGTTGTGTCCTTGGGCAAGACACTTCATCCCTATTGACCATGTGGGGGCATGGTGACGCTGTGCACTAAGGCGTACTGCACGTTGATGGAGCACCTGTCTTCAACCAATGCAGACCCTGTGTAGAATCTTGACAGTTGCTTGCCGTTGCTCGGTGGCTCTCTCCGGCTTTCCCCACCCGTAAAACTGTCGTGGTCATGATTAGTTATTGTGCAGACCTTAAACACCAATAAATAAATATAAATAAATAGTCGGTTATCAAAACAGCCCTTAAGTGTTTAACAGTTAATTGTGGACCAGTGCGCTTAAAAGGGAAAAAATTTGGGTGATAGCACTACGGACTGTGTTTAATCATAGAAAAATCACACCCGCGCTATTACTAACCCGTATGATTTATTTTTTGAACGTTCACTGAAGAATAACCCACCATCTAAGTAAAAGCATGAAAGACCTACCATTATCTAATTACCTATGTCGGGGTGGGGTGGTCGGTAACGTTGTGTACTATGGCGTACTACCTTCCGCCAATGATAACCCTGTGTAGAACTTTGACAGTTGTTTACCCCTGCACGATAGTTCTTTCTGGATTGCTCCAACTGTCGTTAAATAAATGAAAAAAACTACAATTCTATAATAACAGGTCAAGCCCCCCTTATCAACAACAGTACTTTCATCCCCCTCATTTTAATAGTTGAAAAGCGCTGTTACTCGATCAAAAAAAAAATGGTAAAAGGATATGCGACTCTGTATTAGCCACCCAAATTTGCGAGACTTGGGGAAAATATAACCCACCTAGAGCTGCACCAAAGCTACGTACACTATTCGAACTCCCGCATTGTGTCCTTGGGCAAGTTAATTTACCCCGATTATCCACATGGGAGCGCGATGACGGCGTGTAATAAGGTGTACTGCACGTCAGTGATACGCTTATTTTAGAACAATCTAACCCTGCTTGTGCGGATTTCCGACGTTGGTGAGATGACAGTTACTCGTCGTTGCTCTGTGGTTCTCTTTGGATATTCCGGAGTCTACCCGTAAAATTGTCACGTTTAATTATAACTTGAACTTGATGTCCGGGTGTAATGAAATAGCGTATTTTCTGCAGACATTCTAAATAAACGCAGCTGGTTTACAGACCTGTATATATATTTTTTTTCAATTGAGTAAAAATATATGATAGTTACTGATGTTACACGCCGATTAGTATGTTTAATGAATCTAACTACACCAGCCCGACCGACCCTTTGCCCACCATGATCACAACAAACGTTTCAATTCTCTCTCTCTCCCTCTCTCTCTCTCTCTCTCTCTCTCTCTCTCTCTCTCTCTCTCTCTCTCTCTCTCTCTCTCTCTCTCTCTCTCTCTCTCTCTCTCTATCTCTCTCTCTCTCACCGTTACAGTACGAGTGGAAACTAATTGCGTTCAAGCTGTTGTTTTTTTTCTAGGTTTTACCACCCCCCTTACAGAGCAAATCGAAATGAAATCTGATTCATTGAACAATACTACAGTGCATGTCAAAATTAATTTTTGAACGCCATTTTTTCTATGTGACACTATCAGCAGCTATGACCATAGCGTAACTTTGTGGTAAAATGCTTATTTTTATACAAAACTCAAGACCTTTCTCTGACAGATGCCTATATAAAAACAAGATAATATGCGAGAATGACTTATGTGCCTGCTTTTTGTTGATAAAATATGGCCTTATTAGACTACATTCCCGAATATTAATAATGTACCCGCTTAATAACAGCCAAATTTTTATCGGATCACAGTTTTTGATTTGAATAATTGCCGATTTTTTTATTAAATCACATTCAGTAATTTATGTAGATTTCCTGAACTGGGCGAAGGTCAAGAAAGGCACTCTGTAGTTTAGGAGACTCCACAAATAAAAACAAAATAAAAACTCTTAGATATATTGCATTTTTTTAATTATCCATATTAACCAGGAATCAAAACTAGTCAAATTAATTAGAATTAAATTACAAATGCATATGAAATTTGCAGTAAAATGAACACTCGTATATGCTGCTGGCCGCGTTTTTAGTTGTCTGTAATGGCTGTTGTTCCGAATGTCACCCTATTGGTGTGAGCTTTCGCTTTTTCGTCCAGTTTCATGAGAGCTTCTATCCGAATTCGCGGGGACTTTTCACACTTTATCCGCAATGTGTGTCCCGGAAACATATAAAAAAAATCAGCTTTCTCCGATTTTTTTCCTTACTTTCTCATTTTTATGTCTAATGTGCCTGGACTATATAGGAAATCCGCCTGTCTCTCAACACTTCGAATATCATGTTACATATGGAATGGAGTTTCACATTGGCTAATGCTTTGATCTATTCGTGTTTGTCAGCTTTCGATGATAATTTCTTGTTCAAACATTTTCCTATTCTGATGAAGAATCCAGCAACAGTGGCTATACTTTGTACGACGATCACCATCGGAATGCTTTCTAAAGTGGATAGGAGACTCATTCTGGCAACTCCCAATCCCATGGATACGGTTATGATAGCTAGGTTCATTAACGATTGTTATGACCCTGTCGTATTATTGCGAAGCGCTTTACGTCTGTCTCGTTCCACCGTCAAATCTTCTTGAATCTTGTTGATTGGTTTCACATAAAATTTGTTGACTTTATCAACTCCCATCACGAGATCTGAGGTAGATATTGCAGGAGGAGCTGCTGGTATTTTCGAATATATACAGTTCAAAAAAAAAGAAACGCAAAACGGGTATAGTGACAATAACATGGCAAATTGTGGAGAATATAGTGATGAAGTGTGGCTGTAGATATGGTTAACGACATATCGTGGTGGTCTAAACATTGATATATTGATATATATTTTATTCACCAGCATACAAATTTACAAAAGACTAAACATAAAGTACATTAAATCAGAACATTTACAATATATAAATACAGTTGACACTATATTACAAATCCGTCAATCCTTCATTCGTATACTGGTAGGGTAAGGCATAGCCAGATTGGCTGTCTTCCTGCCTTCCCTTATGTAGGAAAGAGAAAAAGCATTGAGATATAAAAGAGGAAAATAGAGTGAAATAGAAGGACCAAGTGGGTAGAAAAAAATAGAAAAAATGAAGAAGTTCTAATGCAACATGGTAAATTCCCATTATCTTCTTTTAAGAATAGCTCGAATAAATCATGTGTTGGTGATGCGAGGTGATGCGAGTGGTGGTCGGAGCCCAGTTCAGCTAGGCACATGAAACGGACTTCACCATTCCTTTAATTTATGCGTATACAGAGTGAGAGGCAAACTGCTAAAAAAAAAAAAAAACATGGGGAAGACCGAATCAAAAGCCAGCAGGGACGAGAATACCAGACAAATTACATTGAGAATGAGTTTCCAATACATCCTGAGAGCTTGTTAATCCAGGTAGTACCCTGGTGATGAGTTGACGAAAGTCGATATAAACTAGTGAGAGGTGGTACATAACCGGGGATGCAACTAGATAGCACAATCTGGGCAGTAGATTAGAACAGGAGATATTGTTTGAGTATGTCGAAAGCAATCTTGTAATTTGCGTTTTTTTGAACTTCTTCCTGTTTTTTATTGCCCTGATATCCCTTTCTAGTTCGTTCCATAGTTTAGGAAATGCAAAGACAGGCAGCTTATCTAAGGTTTTTGTTCTAGTTCTGTGTATATATAAAAGGCCCGTTTGACGTGTGCTAACATTGTTTTGGTTATTTACAGAAGGAAAAAAATTCGCAAATGATGCCCGGAGATTTCCATTTTGCCAGTCAAACATAAACAGAGAGACATGCAAATTATACAAATCCTTTATCTTTAAAATTCCATCTTTAGTAAACAGTGGGTCAGTATGAGCATTATATTTCTTATTATTATGATTTGTATTGATCGTTTTTGTAGTTTAAACAGTCGATTACAAGCTTTAGAGCCCCCCATAACGGAATTCCGTATATAAAGTGACTTTGTATTGAGGTAAAATATAAAGTTTTCATAACTCTGTGAGGAAGAATTTTTTTCACTTTACTTAGAGTGAGATTGGCAAAGGCAACTTTCGAGCAGATTTGGGATATGTGTCCATTGTAGGTTAGATTTTCGTCAATATTTATGCCCAGGAATTTTACTGATTTTTCGTTCTGCCTGTTGCCAACTTTGTCGATAATCTGATTATTAATACATATATTCTAATGGGAAGTATTTTCTTTGTGGGATGGATTGATAATTATATATTTCGTTTTCTTCGGGTTCAAAACTAAGTGGTTGGCGGAGCACCAATTGAATATTTTTTGCAGTTCCTCGTTGAATTCTTCGATCAGCAGGTTTATCTCTACTCCAGACTTGTATCCCGAGGTGTCATCTGCAAACGATAGAACATTTAATGTTGTTGAATTATTTATATCGTTTATGTAAACAAGAAAAAGGATGGGGCCTAATATTGAACCTTGTGGTACCCCACATGTTATTTCAGCTAAGTTCGATTTACTGTCACCACGGAAGACATACTGTGTCCTGTTCTGAAGGTAGCTTTTGAACCAGTGATTAGCATTGCCTCTTATTCCATAATATTCTAATTTTTGAAGTAATATCTCCTGGCTTATAGTATCAAAGGCCTTAGAGAGATCCAAGAATAAGGCTAGTGTACTGTCTTTACTAACTTTGTTATTTTCTGTGGCTATATGTTTTAACAAATGCATAACAGGGTGCATTGTACTGTGATGTTTCCTAAAGCCGTATTGGTGAGGATAGAGAATGTCGAATTTGTTTAAAAAATTTGTGAGTCTAAAAAACATAATTTTTTCTAGGATTTTTGAAAAAACAGACAAAATGCTGATTGGTCTATAGTTCGTGAAATTGTTTTCATCACCTGCTTTAAAAATTGGGGTAACCTTAGCAATTTTCATCCTGTCAGGAACTGTACCCTGGTTGAATGAATTGTTCATAACATGCGCGAGTGGGGTGGCAATGAAGTTTATTGAGTGTTTGAGGATACTCGTCGATACATTTTCACAGTCTTGGCTTAATTTAGGTTTCATTGAATTTAAGATATTCGTTATTTCAGAAGGCGACGTCGGTGTAATAAATATGTTTTGGGGTTGTCTAGTATTCAGGTACTCGTCAAATGAATTTTGGGGGTTGGATATCAGTTGTGAAGTCTGGTTGCCTATGTTTGCAAAGAAGTTATTAAATTCCTGTGCAATGTCCCTTGGCGTATCTATTTTTTTGTCACCAAGATTGAAGAAAGAAGGTAGGGATTTCTTATTTTTGTTCCTATTTAATGCATTATTCAAAACTTGCCACGTTTTCCGCATGTTGTTCTTGTTTTCGATGAGGATTTGTTCATAATACATAGCTTTGCTTTGCTTTCGAATTCTGTTAAATACCCGGCAGTAATTTTTGTAATTCCTAACATTAAATTCTGAGGGGGATGGCAACTTCTTGTTGAAACATTTATTTTTGTTATTGGATGACACTAAAAGACCTTTGGTAATCCACGGCTGTCGTTTTATGAATTTCTTACTTGGTTTGAGACTTTTTAAAGGGAAGGCTGATTCGAAGGCATTCAAGTGGATATTCAAGAAGTTATCATAAGCTATATTGGGACAGTCTGCCTCCATAACTGCAGAAAAGTCGCTTTGAGACAGCAACGACTTAAAAAGTTCTATACTTCTACATTATATAACATTTTGGACAATGGGGCATCTTTCGGCCACCGTGACCCCAAATATTTTGGAATTTAACAAAACAAAGTTTCCACTGAGTGAATACCTGATCATGAAGTTGCACGCTCCGAACATGCGAACTGAGCGTGTGGAGGTATAAATGGACATGGAAATCGGTCGGAATTCGCACAGCGTTAAAGGGATCTTGCTCATGCAAAATGCCGCGTTTGACCGAAGCTCAGAGAAATAATGCCATTGGCTGTTTGGAAACAGGCGAATCAGCTTCGAATGTAGAGAGAGAGTGTTCAGTGTCTCATCGAGCACCATCACACGCCTGTGGAACCGCTCCCAAATCCAGGGGACAACGCAGGACATTCTAAGATCCGAGAGACCCCGAGTGACTACCCAGCTCGTGATCGACACATCCAGTTACGTCATTTGCGGGAGAGAACAACCACAGCGACCTCTACAGCCTCAATGCTACCAGGTTGCAGAGGATTTTAGATCAGACCGGTCGCAACTGTCTACGCGAGGCAGGTCTGTGTGCTAGACGGCCAGTTTGTGGCGTCCTTTTGACGGCGCAGCATCGTCGACCGCGCCTTCAATGGTGTCAGATACAGAGGGCATGACCTCATCAGAGATAGAGAACGGTATGATTCAGTGACGAGTCACGTTTCCTTCTTCGCCAAGTTGATGGACGATTCCGTGTATACAGACGTCGTGGAGAACGTTTTCCGCGTTGCTGCGTTCGGGAGGTGGACAGATTTGGTGGTGGTAATCAGATTCCGGATGGAAGCTTCAAGTATGGTGGCCCACTCTTCCTGAAACACTTGCGCCAACTGCAGTAACGTCTGAAGTTGTGGTTGATATTGTCGCACACGTCGATCCAGTGGATCCCATAGATGTTGGATCTGGTTTAATCTGGAGATCTGGAAGGCCAGGGCAGGATTTTCATGTTATTATCCTGTAGATAAGCCGTCGTGAGCCTTTTCAGTGTGCGGTCGGGCGTTGTCATGCTGGAAAATGGCGTTGGCATTCTGCATAGTGGAGAGCACGTGTGGATGCAAACTTTCATCCCTGTACCCCTGCGCCGTCAAGTTACCCTCAACATGGTGCAGAGAACAGAAGATTCCAAGCAGTTTTGGACTCGGATAGTGGTCACACTAGATATTGAGTTTGGATGACGTCGACTCGTGACGTTAACATCTGAAACGTCTCCGTTTGTGCTTCACTCATCCATTAAAACTTTGGTTGTGAATTGATTTCGTTCTCTGTCTCATTATCCCACAACACGGGAACGTCCCGCATTACAGAAAATCCATTTTGCGTTTCTTTTTTTGAACAGTATATTTTGTTACTTCTTCAGTCCATTTTTTGTTGTTGTTTTGTTTTGTTGTTATTTTATTTTTTAAATCTTCCTATTTGGAATAACCAAAAAAATCGATGGTACCGCACACATACTGCTTAATTCCATTTCAATTTAATTCATTTATGATAACATCGTGAGAATGGGTATATTTTTGAAAGCTGAAGACTGACATAATAACAGACTCGACCGTCGCTTGTATTCTTTCCTCTCTTCAGGTATAAATCATCTTCATAGGTATTGAATGCACTAGCCTTCGTGGGTTTCAGATTCAATCCTTTACCGTTTAATTTGATTCGAGACACGGCTACTTCTGTTTTTAAATACAGACTACTTCCGATTATTTTTAACACATCCCCAACTAGCTAGTCCCAAAAGAACACCGATACCCGAAGCCAGTAATACTGTATTCGTGAGAATAGGTTATGGTGTGGTGGCCAGTCCCGCCAACAATCCTCAGAAACCACTTTTCATTTTTAAATCATAACTCATTTGAGCAGGGCTCAGTCGCAGGGACAACCCTTTGTTATTGTGATACACTTTAGCCATCCTATTGATTTGCATTTTTTTATTTCTCATATATATAATATAAAAAAGTAGTTCCTAATTTTTTTTAAAAAATTCCCTAATGTGAAATCGAATTATCACATACTCTCCTCTGAGATTTAATCCGTAATTTTGATCCATCAACTTAATTTCAACACTGATTAATAGACTAGATTTCTAAAGGGTGCGGTAGCGTTGTGGTAACCGTTCTCGTCAGATTACCGAAGTTAAGCAACGTCGAGCCCAATCAGTCCTTGGATGGGTGACCGACTGAGCGATCGATTCGGACTCCTTGGGCAAAGCACTTCACCCCGATTGTCCACATGGGGGCACGATGACGCCGTGTATTAAGGCGTACTGCAGGTCGATGGTGCGCATGTCTTCAACCAATCTAACTCTGCCTGTGCTACAGGGCGGAGTTACGATGTAGGGGAGCTGACAGTTGCTCATCGTTGCTAGGTGGTTTACTCCGGGTACTCCGGCTTTCCCCACACGTAAAACTGTCATCGACACAATATGATCTTGGCTGTTAATGTGTCGTTAAACCCTAATAAATAAATAAATAAATAAATAAATAAATAAATAAATAAATAAATAAATAAATAAATAAATAAATACCAGATTTCTAGCTTGCTCTACGAACTTACAGCCCAGCAAAATGTCCGGCAAAAAAGAATGGATCGTGGCCTGTGTGCTACCATTGACGAAACTTCCGGCGTTCACATCCACATTCACTAAACTGCTAGTGAGTTAGGATCGTTATTCCTTTTTATGCCATCCATGTGGATCAAAATCTTGCTATAAGTGTTAATCATCGGGATTCAGTCAAGCCAATGTAAGCAGATGACACAATCTTTGAGTGCCTTCCAATACACAATCACCACCCATGATCAAATTATTGCCTTTTATTTCTATTCGTTTATTTCCCATGTAGTGAGTCGGACGAGGAGTCCTGCTTTCTCTAAGGTATTTCAGATCTTTGATAAGCTCTTTTTTTCATCTGTTTCTATCACAGGTTTGAATAACGTCTCGATTGCATTTAAATTCGATATCTCCCATACATCTCATCTTACAGCTCTCCTGAATATTTCTCAGTCTTCGATTTGGGAAATCGTCGAATCATCTCCTTTCCCTTCTTAGGATCTTTAATTTTTTAAAAGACATTTTTCTTTTCCTTTTTTAATTTATTTCATTAATTACTATTTTTTATTTCTTCTTTTATGTGAATAATCAAGACAAAAAACGAAATAATAATAATAATGCTGGGTAGAGAGATCACGTAACTTCTTCTTTTCAAACATCTGTCTCCATTATTTTCATGTTGAGGGTGACCTTCCTTGCAGACATGGTCACGGTTATCACCATCGACTCGATGGACTTCAAATCGATCAAGACACCTTTGGCGCACTTCTCAACAACTGACGGGTCGACTTTGGGATATGTGCAACTACCACAGACCACTGTCAGATCATCACCGTCAAACGTCTTGATTTTATCTTTCACGAGGTTGCATACCTTATCTGTCAGATCAAGTAGGGGAACCACTTCCTCTTCATTCAAATTTACTGGCATCTGATAATGATTGTACTGGTCTCTCCGCCTCATACCCTCCATCTGGACGTCTTCCAGACAGATATATTAGAAATGTGAAATTGAATTGTATCGCTGTTGAATTTCGTGTAATGAATGACACGTCTTACTTGTAATGCATCCATTTTTTATTATTATTTTATGTTTTTTTGTTTTTGTTATTTTAAAAATAAAATAGAACTTTTTATTTTTTTTTAATGTTTTTTCTTTACGTAAAAAAAATAATTATTTTTTTATTTCATATATATGATACAAAAAAGGGTGTTTTTTTTTTCTTGAAATACCAATGCTTTTTTTATTTTTTATTTTTTTACATTTTTTTTCCTTTTACAACAATTGAACGGGATATTTCCTATTCGTCAACAAATGCACAATGCATTCTCGATGATCGATCGTAAGATTACTCGCCAAACTCCGAAAATGCATATATTCTAATTTAGAGGGTCCAAGTTCTCCTCTATGCAAGATCAACTCCTCCCAACTTCTCATCACGTCGCCCTCACAAACCATATTTAATACTGACGTAAACCACATGATGATTGCATCTTCATATTCCGTGTTCTGACACATGCAGTGGTCGTAGCTATCATCAGAAGCGAATTTGCAACTGGGACCTTTAATCTTCATTACTCTAGGAATATTTTCTTTCACGAGATCAGTAAACGTTCTGTAAAACACGTCTCCGAGAAACTTATTTTCTTCTTTTCATTTCATCTGTTATTTGGTACATTCTTTTGATTTGTTTAATTAATTTAATTATTTTTTTATTTTTGTTGTTTTATATATATTAAGAAAACAGATAATAAAAATATATAATTCGAGAAAATAAGACAAAATATTTATTATATGCTGGTCTGTGAATCATCTAAAAGATTTTTCTTGATATCCATCGACTTGATGGATAATGAGGAATATCCCGTAGTGGCTTCCTAAATGACGTCACTCTTTGGCGCATCACTTCGCCTTCGATACTGTTACAGGCTATTCAGTGCCGGCATTACTGGGAGTACCAGAAGTTTGTGCTATTCTAACGCAGTTCTGCTGATTCTTTGACTGACAAATTAGATGTACAATAGTAATAAAATAATAAAGTATAATAATTATATGTATAGTAAGTGACTGCTGGAGTGATATTGATATTCACATGATATGGTTTGTTGAAATGTTTTGAAAATTTGAAAAAAAAGAACTTTAAAATAGTAAGCAATGGCAACCTGTGGTTACTACTACGGTAATGCGTATATAGATATTATGATGTAATACCAATTATTTTCTATAATACTAATTTGCTATACCGTCAAAGCTATTTTGGAGGCGGCGAACCAATTGTTGAAGTAAAAAATCACTTGAACAAAAACATCGTCAGCTGATTGATTCGCATTCTCACAAGCTATCGTTCTGATCCTGTACATTTTTAAAGGACAATGGTGCCGAGGGCACCCGAGTGAACATGTCAAAGACGTCTGAACTCGATCATATTTGTACTAAAATCACCTTTAAGGTGTTATATAAATCATAAGTGAGGGAAATGTATTTACTTTGAAATCCCCACCTCTGATATTCCATAAATTCCAAGTAAATATACACAAAGTTATACAACAAAATGAAGGCTGTGTTGTGTAGAACACGAAAAATATATGTAATCAACTCACAGAGTTGATAGTTGGCGCCAATGGTTCATGGAAGTCTACTACCGTATTCGTACCGGAACTGATAATTAAATAATGTTTCATGAAAACACCTCGTGGCCAAATGTGCTTCTGATATCCAAGAACAAAGCTTGACATTCAAAACACTTTGCAGTGCAGCGACAGGACTGTATTTGGGGGAAGGCCAACATTGTCTGCATTTTTTTTTATTCAAGATGAATTCCATGGCAGACGGACATGCGCATATCACGCGGTATCACGAATTTTCATCGAGAACAAATCGCGTAATTCAAAGAAATCCAAACAGATGTCATGATATATTGCAAGTAATATGGCAATTGTGCAATCTAATAACATTGTGTAGTGTGAAGGCGATCTGTCTCATTATTTCATTTCAGACGGCATTCTATATCGATGCTTTTTCGGCCCTCATGGCCTTGACCGTAATGTCAACAGACAGAAAACCAAACAAAGCAGAGATTTTGGGAATCCCCCCCCCCCCCCCGCCCTCTCTCCCCGCGCAGCTCTGTCGATGCGGTTTGAAGAATTTTGATTTCCTAGCTTTGTTCTTGGATACCTGAAGCACTTTTGGATATGATTTGTTTTCCTGAAATATTATTTTATTATCAGTTCAGGTACGAATGCTGAAGAAGATTTCCAGGAAGCAGTGATGCCTGCTGTCAACTCTGTGGGTTGAGTGCATATATTTCTCGTATTCTATATACAATAACCTTCATGATTTTTTGTATATATTTAATTTATATTGGTGGAATATCAGATTTGGGAATTTCAAAGTAAACTGCTTTCCCTTACTTATACTGCCCCTCAGTGTTGAAAGTAGTTGTTTTCGAGAAGAGGCTCGACGAGAGAAATTCCTGTCCCATGGATTTTTTTGGAAGACAATGCAGTCAGAATTGAATAGAGGGACACCACACTTTTTTGGATTCCGCTCAATTTTCCAGTCATTTCCAAAGACAGTATGCCATACACTCTCTACAAATGCGAATATTCTTTAAGTTTCTTATCTAATCTAAAACATGTATTACATTTTCCAAATCCATTAAAACCTAAAACACTATCTGATAAAGTAAAAATAAACAATTTAAATATGGATAAAATATTTTACTGTCAAATGCTGGACTTCAGCCTGGAAAACAGGATGAAAAACTGCTCAAACCAGTCATTTTTACTCACCCATCAGGCTCAAATGCATACTTTTCTCACTGCTCTACTTACCTACCCATGGAGCATTTCATTCTCTATTTCTAAAATGTGGAAAAATATTATATGTTCCCGTCTCATTTTTTAGTTACATGACTGGTAACAATACGTGTAAAATGACATTTTGAAAAATAGTCAGTTTTTCGAAGACACTGTTTCCCAGAATTTATTTGGTAATTTATCCCTATGCATCAGATTCCATCCTGCGACCAAAACTTCAAATTCTGTTGTTCAGGAAATGCCCTAATATAATCATATGTCTGATAGTAAAAATACTTCTCCAGTTTACAAGGCATTAGTTCCAACGTAACATATGCTCTCAGTTTGGAATTTTACACCCGCGCAACAGTGCGAAACTGTAGAGCGAAACTTGGCATATTGACCCACAGTACATTTGGAATCCGACCAGTCCAGCTACTGACCATGTCACGTAACTTCCATAGCAACCACGGGTCTCTCTGTAATGATTATCTTAATAACTATATATTTCGGATAACGCTGATATTCTTGTTTCTACTGACATTTATTTACCATGAAATATACTCGAGGACGTGAGTATGGATCTCGGTTCCCATAGTAATCGAACCTAATCGGATTATACTGGATCATTACACTCCCTAGCAACGGATAAACTACTAGTCTGGTTTTAACCGAATTTGGTATGTGGACCCACAATACATTAGGAATTCTCACGGTATGTCATTGACCATGTCACGCTACTCAAAAAAGAACCAAACCTAGCAACGAGAAAACTACCGGGTCGATTTCAACTAAATGCAGTGTTCGAACCAATAATACATTGGGAATTTGATCAATCGGGCCATTGATCATGCCACGTGGCAGACATAGGAACCAGAACGATTCCCTATCAACGGACAAACTACTGGGCCGATTGTGGGCAAATTTGGTATATAGAATCAGAATACATCGCGAAATCGGACTGTTACGGCAGCGACGAAGTCACGCGTCTCACATAGCAATCTATGCGACTCCCTAACAACGGGAAAAGTACTGGGCCAATTTTAATCACGTTTGGTGTATCAACCCATAACACATTGGGAGATCGACCTATTGAGCCACTGACAATGTCACATGACATCCGTAGCAACCAAAGCGATTCCCGTAACAAGAGGGAAAGTACCGGACCGAGTTTGACCAAATTGGGTATATGGACCCAAAATACATTTGGAGTTCTATCTACCTAGTCACGTGATTCTCATAACAACCAACACCATTCCCAAACAACGGCCAAACGTCTGGACCGATTTAATCAAATTTGTATATAAACCCATAATACAATGGGAAATCTACCGGATCATGTGACGTAATATTCATAGCAGCCCACGCGACACTCTAGCAACAGGAAAATACTGGGACGACTTTGACCATATTTGGTATATGGACCCCTAATTCAATTGGATGTCGACCTATTAGGGCACCGATAATGTCACGTGATCTTAATAACAACTAACACAACTCCCTGGTAATCGGCACTACCACTAGGCCGATTTTAACCAAATTTGGTATATGGACCTATAATCCATTGGGAATTCGATATATTGGACAAATTCGATCTTCATCTTCATAATTAGGTATGTTCTCAATAAAATTGTGCCCTCTAGGATGTAATAGAAATAACCTGACTTCCGCCATGGGTGTGCTATCGCGAAGGGGCCTGAAACTCTGTGACAGTGTACCCATGCCGAAAGTTAGGTTGTCAAGGGTTTGGCCACGCAATGTAGGTCGAAACTGTTGTGTGAACATCCCCAGAAGTGAAAACCTATGCTTAGTCCCAGTTACCAAGATGTTAATTTAGACTCACATTACAGACCAAGATGCTATTGAATGCAAATGGGTGGGAGAGGGGGGGGGGGGGCATCATCATTGAATATATTGTTGTATTTTATGTTTTCTTTCTATTCTATTTTTTTATCTCTTCTCTCTCTCTCAGTTTAATTTATTTACATTGGCATGGCGGGGGTTCGAACCCACGCCGAGAGAGTTTCCTTCGGCACCAACCGCCTAGGGAAACTATACTGAACCACGCACACCACTCGGCCACCAAAAGGGAATGCTAGTTAACCAAGTATATACGAGGCCAGTACAGAACACACGGAATACTCAATTATTTAATTATTCATCAGATAGTTGCATCTAAGCACTTAATTCTATGGCATCCGAGAAATTTGAAAAAGACAAGTGTCGCTGATTTCTTCTGAGGTGCAGTTCGTAGAATTAAGTGCTTAGATGCAACTATCTGATGAATAGTTTAATTTGTGTTTGTCTATAATGTTTATAATATTTCGATTTTGTTAGATTCTGTTATTTATGGAATACGTTCTGCCATATTGTAAATTGTTAGTCATTGCACAGGAACGGAGGGTTTTCCAAGTGGTAAGCACTTGTCCTCCAATCCTGATTTGCATTGTCAAATGGCAAAAAAAAATATGTTTAATCTAGTCTTTTGGGCGACTGACAATGCCACGTGACTCCCTTAGCAACCAACGCGACTGCCTAGCAACGGGACAAACTAATGGGTCGAGTCTGGACAAATTTGGTATATGGATCAAGAATACATTTACAATTCAACCTATCAGTGCACTGACCATGTCACGTGACTGCCATAGCAACCAACGTGACTCCCTAGTAACGGGTGACTTACTGGATTAATTTAACCAAATTTGTTATTTGGACCCACAATGCACTGGGATTTCGGCCTATCGAGACACGGACCATTTCACGTGACCTCCATAGCAACCAACATCATTCCCCAGAAAAGCCCGAACAACAAGGCCGGTTTTGATCAAATGTGGGTCATTGGCCGAGTCACGTGACTCCCAACGCGATTGGCTAGCAACGGCAAACTACTGGGTCGAGTTTGATCAAATTTGATATTGGGCGCATAATATATTGAGAAACCGACCTATTGGGTCACTGACCATGCCACGTGACTTCCATAGCAACAAATGCAACTCCCAGTCACAGGGAGATTAATGGGCCAGTTTTGACCAAATATGGTGTATGCACCCATAATGGATTTGGAGTTTCGGCTTTTAGGGCACTGACTTTGTCGCGTGACTTCCATAGCAACCGACGCGAGTTCCTTGCAACAAACTATATGGTCACTTTTTCGCGAAATTCGACTGCTTAGCTGATATTATATTGCGTAACAATGCAGGCACATCATCGATTCAATCACATAACTTTCCAATCAACCGCTGTTACTGGCGGAAAGTTTGATCTCCAAACCAACATCCTCCTACCACTGGCATCGTCATATCTCAATTAGGAAGCAGGTTACAGACCTGCTTCCGATCATCTATTCCCCAACTATGAAGCACCATCTACGAACAGTCAGAGGAGTGTGCTCAGAATCAAGTCTATAATTCAATGTGTAAATGGAAAATGGCAATAAGAATGGGAGGAATGTATAGAATAAAAAGGTCCGCATATCCATGGGTAATCTATCTCAGGACTCAATTGGCCCCTTCCTGCCTTTTGGGGACATACAAGTGCCAAGCAGACTCTGCTGGGAAACCTCGACTATAAATTGTACTGAGCTTTATCTGAAAGTGAATCGACAATTAGTATAGGGCTTACCTGCGAGCTTAATTCGTCTTGCATCTTCTTGTGTCACATAAAAACTTATTCTTCATGTTGTTACAAAACGTGTAGAAAATCCGTACCGATGCTTTCATCTTTCTAATGGGGCGCCCTAATTCGAGATATCAGAACTTGCGCACAGAAGTTAGACCCTGCCGGTGACCGTTCAAGTTCACCGTGCAAGATAAATATCCGTAATAAGGTGTCTAAATCTGGGGTTCCTTACAAAAATACTTCGTAGGCCTAATAGTTCAGTTTTGATGATAACCGCCATTCTCAACCATATTTATTTCATTGTGACAAATGTGGACCCTTCATAACCGAATTGATCATAATCCTATTATATACGATAAAACTTCTGTTCTTGTAGTGAAAACATACTCAGACAGGACGGCTCGAAGTTTTTTTCCCCGAGCCGCAACGGCCTGATTTAACTTCTAGCGCCGATCTGTCTCACCAAGTTGGGCCGAAGTGTTTCCTGGCAGACCCCCACGGACCCCATCACAACACAGTAGATATAAAAATTTGATGTCATTAGTCAAGTTGTCGCATTCAAATTGAGCCACGGTAAAGGATTTTGTTTTAATATTTCAATTTTATCTGACACACATGTTACACGCATACTATTCAGGATATATCAGTTTTGTACACAATTGTGCATACTGTTCATAATATATCAGTTTTGTACACAATGTGTACAAAACTGATATATTCTGAATAGTATGCGTGTAACATGTGTGTCAGATAAAATTGGTTGAAGACATGCGCACCATCGACGTGCAGTACGTATTAGTACACAGCGTCATCGTGCCCCCATATATATCAAGTGTACAAAACTGATATACTCTGAATAGTATGCGTGTAACATGTGTGTCAGATAAAATTGAAATATTAAAAAAAAATAGTAGTACAACATCTGCAAAATTGTTCGTGCGGACGCAGGTTTATAGAACCCCTAAGTTTGTCAAGGATTTTTTAAGTCCGCGCCAACCTATCTTCATATTTTCATCCCAGGTGTGGATAAAGGGCGATGGCGACCGTCCGCCTCGAATCTTCAGGCCTGGGGAAATCTATCAAAAACATTTCAAGCTTGATAGATAGATAATTTATTTGCCAGTATAGTGAAATATAACAAAGTATATATATGGTACATCTAGTTAAAATAACAAAACTTCGACAAAAAGAAATTTTCGTGTAGTACACATAAATAAAATAAATCCTCGTAGTTAATGCAATGTATACTGGCAGGGAAAGGCATAGCCAAATTGGCTGTCTTCCTGCCTTCCCCTGAGAGAAATAAAAGAAAGAAAAGAAGAGGGAAAGATCAACATAAATGAAGTACACGGCGTCATCGTGCCCCCATGTGGACAATCGGGGTTAAGTGCCTTGCCCAAGGACACAACGCGGGAGTCCGAATCGAGCGCTCAGACGGTCACCCATCAGAGGACTAACCGGGCTCGACGTTGCTTAACTTCGGTTTTCAGACGAGAACCGGTTACCGCAACGCCACCGCTCCCCCATCGTAGTTATTAAATCTGTGGCTGTGGAACAAGGGTATCAGAAACAGGTGTCATGGCGAGTCGCCATGACACCTGTTTTTGTCACCCTTTTTCCACAAGTCACAATTTTTTATTTATTTATATTTTTTACGTTTCGTTTTTACTGTCTCAAACCCTCTGGAGTCACGGATATTGAGATTTTTTCCATATTAGAACGGGTGGGAGGACTCAAAGAACGTATGATGGTGTGGGTGGGTGGTCGGAGTAGCCAGAAATTAGTTTTTCCAAGGTGTAACATTTTTTTTACTTTCAATCTTTTAATTATTTTATAGGCTTTTTAGGACTGGTACATCCATATAAATGTTGATTTTGTCATTTTTATAGATTTGCAGCAATTATTCAACGAGTCATCAGTAACTTGTTTCAACCTTTTAGCTTTTTACTCAACAATGTTAGCCGTAGCGACATCTAATATAATATATCTCCAATGTCTCTGGCTGAAAACAGAAGACACTTTTAATCAAGACAGACCAAGTGTACATATCAACAACTCAAAGTTTGCTAAGCACCAAGTATATCCAACTACCTGTTTTACGTTTTAATTGAAATATTGTTATGAAAAGTGTATATATTTTATATGTAATTATATCTTTAATGATTTAAGCACAGAAATTGAGATTTTGTTTGTGTTTGACATTATTTTTTAGCTTTTGAATGCGATAACCATGGGAAATGGATATTATTGGTAAAAGAGGAAATTTTTCAAATTTGCCAAAAAGTTGACGGAGCGAACTGTTATGGTTTCAATATCGAGAATGAGACCCATTTTTGTTAATTACAGCTTGACAACGCCTTTTCATGCTCCCATTCAGGTTCCAGATGGTCCTTTGTGGGATGTTGTTCCATTATTGGACCAGCATGGCACCAAGCTCCTGGATACTTCTTGGTTGGACTGGACGGACTGAAATTGCAAGCTGCAACTCATTACAGACATGTTCGATTGTATTGAGGTCAGGGGATCTTGCTGGCCAGTCCATACGCTCAATCCCTTCCCTCTGTCGGTACTCCCGGACAGCATGGGCAACATGAGGACGGGCATTATCGTCCATCAGATTGAATCTATCACCCACTGCACCTGCATACAATATGACGTGGGCATCCAGGATCTCACCAATATACCGCTGTGCAGTCAATGTACCACGGTCAAGGACACAGAGCTCTGTACGTCCATCCCTGCTGATGCCGCCACAGACCATTACTGACCCTCCACCATAGCGGTCATGCTCAGCAATGTTGCCTACATGGAATCGCTCTCCCGGTCTTCTCCATACCATATGACGCCTATCTGTGTTGTCTAGGCAGTACCTTGACTCATCTGTAAAAAGGACAGGTCGTCAATCTTCTCTGGTCCATCCAACGTGATCCATGGCCCATTCATATCGTGCCTGGCGGTGGTTCTGGGACAGCTGAATTCGAATACATGGTCATCTCGATCGGAGACCACCTTCGTGCAACCTTGCCCGGATAGTCTGCGTTGACACATTTACCCCAGATGCATTCTGAAGGCCACTGCGAAGCTAGGGTGCTGTGTCAAAGCGGTTCCTACAGGCCTGAATGATCAACACCCGGTATTCAGCTGCAGATGTTGCCCTGTCTCTGCCACCACCATGTCGTCTGACCGGTGTGCCATACTGCTGAAATCTTGCCCATGCTCTGATGATCACCGTATAGTGCACACCAATGTCTTTACCAACCTGACGATGGGTAGCCCCTTGTTCCACCATCCCTACAGCCCACCACATTTCTGCTTCTGACAAATGTCTTCTTACATTTGCATTCGCCATATTTAATCATTAAATCACAGGGGTTTGTGTTGAAATGAAGACTGAATGCCCTTCACATCTCATGTACTTGTGGACAGTACACGAAAACATCATGGAAATTAAGGGGGGACATGCTTTCCATGACTGTCATGAAAAGTCTGCCTGTCAAGAGAGCTAATGTAAACACTGGGGACCATCTCAATACATTCCTCAATCATATCCACCAAAAATATCGCAAATGGGCCACAAGAAAATTTCACAATGATGTGTCAAATATGTGGTGCTTAGCAAACTTTGAGTGGTATACTAGCGGAAAAAAGAAACGCAAGTTTTTGTTCTTTGGTAAATATTTCAAATGTGTTATGAATGATTATTTCATTGTTTGGATTTTGATGTTATTTCTTCATTACTGATTAAATTTTGACGAGTTTTGTTGTCTGAACACAGACGGCGTTTGCATGGATAACGTTCAAACGCCATTTCCTGATCAAAATAAATAGCGGGTGTGCCCACCCCGAGCATCAGTCGCTGCTCTAACTCTCCTCATCATTGACCTCGGCAAGTTGTTTATGGTCCTTTGTGTGGTGTTATTCCACTCCTCAAGTAGGGTCTGCGTGAGCTGAGCGACGTTGTTTGAGACGTTGACGCGCTTCCTGACCCTCCTGTCTAGCTCGTCCCACAAATCCCCGATCGGGGACAGATCTGGACTGTAGGGTAGCCAGTCGAGAACTGGGTTCTGTTTGAGGAAGTCACGACAAACCCTAGCAACGTGCGGCCTCGTATTTTCTTGCTGCGACGTAAGGTTACCCTCGCATTATCCTGCTGCAACGCAAGGTTACGCGCATGGATAAGTGTAAGGACGTGAGGCATGAAGACCTGATCCCGATATCTTACGGCTGTTTTCGCGCCATGAGAACCCCCCCCCCCCCCCAATCCGTAACAGACCCTCCCCCCCCCCGAATCTGTCGTTTTCCTTAACGCACGCGTCAGAATATCGCTCACCTCGTCGTCGATAGCAACGTTGTCGCCCATCTGTCCTGTAAAGCTTGAACCGAAACTCGTCATTGAATAACAAACATCTCCAGTGGGCCAAGTGAAACTGATTTGGGGCATGCGACCGCAGCCACTGCAGTCGATGTTGACGTCGCCTGTGTGTAATTGCGGACCAACGCAGGGACGTCTTGGCCTTAAATTGAACTCCTGCAACCGATTCCTAACTGTTCTTCGACACATACGGCGATCATGAGTGCCTACAACCTGACTCGACGTCTCCGTCTGGAATTGATTACGGAGGTGTGAGAAACGTATTCCTCAATCTTGACGAGGCGACGTAAGGCGCAGACCTCCGGTCCTGGGACGGTCGGCTAATCTTCTTGTGGCTCTGAGACGCCTAACTAAACGCGCTATCGTGGATTCATGGACCCCAAATTGCTGGGCGACGAGACGTTGCGATTGGACCTGAATAATTAAAGTAATAGCCCTACCCTTATCAAATTCGGACATTCGCGGCATTTTGCTTCTCAATCGAGTTGAAATGAAATGTGAAATCGATGTGTACTGTTCAAAACTTCGATTTGGTATGGTTGCCCATAGCACGTGGGAGTACCCCGGACACACGCTTTGTTGAAAAATCTGTTGAACGAATGCAGCGTCGCACCTTGTCATGGTTGACCGAATTTTAACCAAAGACTCTTTACATAGAACACTGCTGCAGCGCAGAAGCACCACGTGTTGTTGTGGTAGTAATCCGTTTGAACAGATTAGTAATCCGTTAAATAGATTAGTTAATCCGTTTAAACAGATTAGTAATCCATTTTCACAGACTAATAGTCCGTTTAAACAGATTAGCAATTCGTTTAAACATATTACTTAATCAATTTAAACAGATTAGTAATACCTTTAAGCATATTAGTAATCCGTTTAAACAGATTAGCAATGCTAAACATGTTAGAATTTCTTTTTGTTGCAAACCAAGGCAAAAATACATTTTTACGAGACGTTTAGTCTCCATGTTGGTTTGAAAAGATGATTACGTCACATACCTCCATCGTCATAACAGATCACGTGACGATCAACCAATCAAATCCGTGCATTTAATCTGTTTAAACGGATTACTAATCCATTTGAACGCATTATTAATCCGTTTAAACGGATTACTAATCTGTTTAAATAGATTACTATCACAACACGTAGCGCTAAATCAGATTAAACTGATTAGTAATTAGATAAACCCTTTACCTAACATGAAAAGCAGACGACACTTACAAACAAATTCTTGAATAGCTAATTTTTTTCAGTTTTTGTCTCAAAACATAGGTTATGACCCCTCTTTGGAACGAGCTCGTTCCAAAGAAGGGTCATAACCTATGTTTTTGAGACAAAAAAATGAAAGAAATAATGAAAGAAATTGGTGATTTTTGTGAATAGCGCTGGCCGGTTTTGGCCATTACGTTGGGTAAAGGGTTAAATGGATTACTAGTCTGGTTAAAGGGATTATTATCACAATGTCACATGACGCTTCTACGTTGCTGTAGAACACTGAGGTAGCTATGTGTCAAATTTTACTACATTTGGTCTATGGATAAAAAAGTTATATTACCAAAATTGAACTTGCGTTTCTTTTTCCGCCAGTATCTATATAACTGATACTCTTGATTTGAGACATGGCCATGCACTGACATGAACTAGAGATAGGTCAGTGGAAAGGTATTCAAAATTATTTGAAGTCAATGGTAGTAAACTGATAATATATTTATTCTTCAGACTGTTTCCTGTCACTCCACTCGTTTTCACCATCAATTTCTTGAATAAAATTGTAAGAAAAGTCACTCTATAAATTGCACGTGCAAGCTAAAGAAAACTTTAAAGAACGAAAAGGTATGCTCAATCGAATATACTAAATAAAATAGAAGTCGTTCCATCTCAGAGTATCAGCATATCAGAGAATAGAAGTATTAATGTATTTTTAATTACATGCTCAAATTGTTTAAGTAGCATTCTGTCAAAAATGTTCAGTAGCACACCACCCGGCCAACCTGACTAAAACATTGGTCTATTTTGCTATTTCATAGTCCATGTTTGTTTAACATGGATACAATCAGACAACTCTACATTCAATTCTGGGAGTTAGGATTTGTGAAAATAAAATCATTTTTCAGCGTCTGATCAACTGTCATTATTTGATTAACCTTGCCCCATCATCTAAACTGTAAATCCACAATACTGTGTGGATATGAGTATATGGAGCACAAACTTGCAGAAAGCTCACCATATTCTGCATACGTTTTTTTCAGTACAACATGCTCATCAACTTCCTGTGAAGACTATGAACAAATAATTCTGGAGAAAATGATAATGATATAGATAAAGAGATCATCCCTGTCAACTTTTCTAAACTGTAGTGAAAACCGAGTAGGACTTTGAAGATCCATCAAAGGGGGTATGAGTCGGAAATTGGTTGAAAAAAAACTGTCAAAAATGGAACAAAATGGGATAAGAGGTGATCTAACATGTCAAAAGTTCAAAATCATGTTCCTGGTGATTTTGTCCGGGTCACAAATGGCGATTCGAGGCCTCTACACCCCACCCCACCCCACCCACCCTACCCTACCGCACCGCACCGCACCGCACCGCACCGCACCGCACCGCACCGCACTCCACTCCCTTTCATTGGTAAGGAGTTGTTAGTTTGTTCTTTTTCTTTCAAACCACTCTCTTTCAGCAGCTCCATTGCTGGATGCAGTGGTGGCGGTATGGAAGTCTATCAATAACAAAGGCAAAATGGTGTAAAATGTACTAAAATCATAGCGTTATTCACATTGTCAAACAGTTCTCAACACAAAATTATTTTTCGACGTATATTTCAAAAGCATTCTTTACTCTTTTTCAGGTTACATGTTTGACACATTTCACGACTTCAGAATTGTATTCTACACGTCATCGGCGATTATGTTTATCGCAGGTTTAATAATGTGTTTAATACCACTACAAAAACGATACACTAAAAAGAAAAGTCTGTGCGATAAGAACCCTAATAATCATCAGTGTTGACAAAGAGACGCTATCATACCTGAACTATTTATTCAAGACAGTTGGCATTCACTGCTGACGTTTCAACTGCAGTATTCAGCACAGAGAAGAATTTTACACAGTTTATCAAAAGTGATGGAAATCCTAAATTATATCTTCTGTAGGGTGTACCACACGGGTAAAAGAAGATGAGTCCAGATGATACAGAAATGTGATTGCGGACTGAATGGGATTTATTTCATTACCAACTGAATGATGTCAAACCGCTCACTGGTGTGTTTAACATTTTACTCAGAAATTCCTACCTCCCATTGTAGTAGAAAAGGGCTAATATAATCCCATTACTTAAAAACGTTCCCTCCTTTTATTATCTCCCAGTCCATTATCCTGACTACAACCTTCTTCCCCAGGTCGCCTTGAACACAATCTGCTTCGAGAACACAATTAGTCTGTTGCATATAAACATGATAGATACCAAGATCCGAGTACTAGGCCTATTTCTCGAATACGGCAAATATGATCACAAACAGATTACATAATGTGTTACATTTAATTACACCGTGTTCGGATATGTACTTTCAACATTACAGTATATATTCGCAGCCAAAAGCATCGTTCGTCGAAAAATCACTCTACTTGCTTCTTAATTTACATACTCTTGCGTCTCAGCGGAGTTGAGTTGCAAGCAAGCTTCCCTGTTATGGTTGCTCTGTCCCTTCAGTTCACCATTCAATCTGCAACCCATCATTTTGTAAATTCCATCAAAACAATTCCATATCGTTACAGGAATGTGAATGTATCGAAGGCTACATTCACATTCATAGCTTCAGTTCTAATTGTTACCTTAATTTTCCCTTATTTGAGCAAAATTCAATTTCTGTCGCGTGATATCGAAATTAACCCTGGCTCAAGCTCTTTCAACTCGGACCATAATCAGAATAGTTTGAAAATTCTTCACCTTAACATCCAGAGCCTAAAACCCAAATTAGATTCTCCATGGGTTTCAGGAACCATTGTGCCTCAACCGCCAGGCGAGAGGAGATGGCGTCGCCATCTACATAGAGGACGGTATTCCTTTCAGTCACACGCCCGACCTTGCGTTGCCGAATTCCGAGTGTCTTTGGGCAAAGGGAGTAGATCGTTATTATTTGGAAGTTTTTTTTACTGGCTACCCAACAGTCCGTCAGATACATGGGATGTCATAATAGCATCCATCGAAAAAAACCAGACACGTCAATTGTCGACCTAGTTGTCACGGGTAATATAAATGGCAACCAACTGGCTCCCACCAGAGGCAGCTTTTCTGAAATAATGAATCAATACAACCTACGGCAACTTCAGTGTGAACCAAGGTGCTTCAAGGAGTCGGCGGCTTCTTTGTTTGATCTTTTTGCAATCAGTGTAAAGGCCTGTGAGGTCCTTGAACCATAGTAGGTAATAAAGGCGGATTCTAAGCCACTTTGTACATGTCCCGTACACGTACACGTACACGATGCGTTTACCAACGTGGGATTCAGTGTTAAATCGAACGCTTGTTCACAAAAATGTCGGGTGGCCTAGAATCCGTTGTTTTTTTTGAGACTCCTAGATCGCACTTTTAAAGTTCAAATACCCGTGGTGAACGTCGAATGTTACACGTTTTTTTAAAAAAGTGAAAACTGTACATTTTCACTTTTGTTTTTACTTAAAAATTTTTTGTCGACGCCCCCATCGCGGATCAGACCATCGATCCATCGTTGGTGAACGCGAGCAAAATTTTGGGCCAGCATCAAAAAAACGGTTTGCGGATTCTGGGCCAGTGGCCTGGAATCCGCTATTGTTTTTGAGGCGGTGGGTTTTTCCAAAAAAACTTAACAGACTACTATTGGACGCTTCCCTTTCTGACGTAAGTGGGGGAATACCCGGATTTTTCCAAAACGTAACAGACTACTATTGAGCGCTTCCATTTCTGACGTGAGTGGGGGGAATACCCGATGAAATAAAAAAAGTGATTGATATATATAGGAGATAAAAAAATCATAAAACATAAAAATAATTATACATTTAATTTTGAAAATAATAAAATAACTCACATTAACATACTCAAAGGAACATTAACAATTAAAAACGAAAAATGTTTTTACAGATGGATTCTAGACGCCGAGATCAAATTTTAGACGAGTATGAACGTGCTAAGAAGGGCATTCAATCGGCTGACAGAAGCAGACGTCTTGGTGAGATTGAACTCAAACGCGAAGCCACAAAAATATTTAAACCCGTGACGGAGGGTTAAGAGCGAAGCAGGAAGGAGATAGTCGAAGAATTGAGACCCATAAAAGAGAGTTCTTTGAGAATGGGTTCGTTGCCCGGTAGTTTTGAAAATCGACATTCCCTTCAATCTACACCGCATTACGTTCCCACGGGGATTCAAACCGACTTGAGCGAGAGCGGCGATACAGCTTCGACTATCACCACTGATAGCGTCGCGTCGTCCGAGGATGGCGGTAAGAGAGATCTGTTGTATGGATTTTATAAGGATTCGGATGGTAATACTTTTGTCGGCGACACAGAAGTAGAAATAGATGATGATGAATTAACCGTCGGCTCGAATAGGTACGAATTAACTGATGGACTGCGCAGATTGCTCCTTTACGATAAGCCTAGTGATTACACGGAACAGGATTTCGACAATTACGGCGACATTCTGGTTCAGACCCACGCCATGAAGAGAAATAACGATGCCAGAGAGACGAGACCCAAAGCCAACAGAGGTTACAAGTGGACGAAAGTGGTGAAACCCTTATGGGATATGAATAAGAAGTTCGTCGAATCGGTGACTGGCAAAGGGATGAAAACCACTTTTCGTCCGAGCGATTCTGACGCTCTGTCTCAGAGATTGAGTTTGTTGATGGCTAGTAGACGTGCTGGTAACACAGGATTAGATAATGAAATAGTTACTATATCTGACGAATTGTTAAGACAGAAGGTTTTGAATAAAAACCATTATAAAAGGCTGATGAACGAATTGAAGGATTGATGTATATAATAAATAGAGAGAAACAAACAAACAAACAAAATATTACAAAATAAAAACAGTAAATTTTTACACTAGAATAATAAAAGTATTTAAACAACAAAACGATTTACCAGTGAAAAAAACAAAATATATTATAAAAATAAAATATGTTGGTGATAAAGAACAGGGGATACGTCAGAACTTATGTTCAAGGCGGTTCTGGCGTCGTCGATTCTATAATGCGAGCGTTCACGAGCGATCCGGGTAGAAAACTCGCATCGACTGCGTTTGAGGTCGGTAAGAAGACGGCTTTGGATGCTGGTAAGAAAGCCGCTTCCGAAGCCAGTGGTAGGATAGCTTCTGTGGCTGGCAAGAGGGCAGCCGACGCGTTGATCGACAAGTTGATCAGTCCACCGGCGAAGCGAGCTGCGTTAGAGCGAACGCCGAAAAGTTGGAAAGATTTTAAGGATGCTGTGGTACCCATACAAGATTTAGCCAAAATGACGAGTGGATCCGGATTGAAGAGAACTCGCGACGGTGTGATATAAATAAATAATAATATTAAAAACTGAGTTTGAAAAACATAAAAAAAATGTATTTGAAAGAATTTAAAATAACAAACAAAAAAAAATAAAACAAAACAAAGATGAACATTAAAGATATGTCTTGGAACGACGCCGCGACCAAGAGGTCGAATAACGAGTTCTTTCTCAAAAGCATAAGAGGCTTGATAGTGGGAAAATCGAATTGTGGAAAGACCAATCTGTTGATGAATCTGTTGTCCCGACCCGACTGGTTGGATTACGACAGATTATTCGTGTTTGGCCAGAGCTTGTTTCAACTCGAATGCAGATTGCTTCGAGAGTGCATGGATCGTAGATTGCCCAAGGAC
Source organism: Pictodentalium vernedei (assembly GCA_031216915.1). Lineage (NCBI taxonomy): Eukaryota > Metazoa > Mollusca > Scaphopoda > Dentaliida > Dentaliidae > Pictodentalium > Pictodentalium vernedei. Next base: position 197,520,623 of record CM062294.1, read on the forward strand.
GTCATAGCCAGAATCTTTGACAGTAGGGAGGAATTCGACAAAAGTGAAGCTCTTCTTTCGACCATTTTGGACGGTGCGGCGATGGAACTGATGAAGAGAAATGCATCTTCGAAAGTCGAGTGTCGAATTTATGAGAACGCTAGCGACGTTCCGGATCCTAGAGAATTGAAATCGGAAGATAAGAATCTCATGATTTTCGACGATCTGCTTTTGGAGAGACAGAACCGATGCGAATCGTATTACGTTAGGGGTCGACACAGCAACGTGGACTGTTTCTACCTGTCGCAGAATTATTTTCGATTGCCCAGACAGACGATAACGAAGAACGCTAATTTTCTATGCCTGCACTTTTACGTCCCAAAATTGAGATAAACGCATAAAAAACAGATTTTTTTCCCAAACAAAATACTTTCAGCCTAAATTTTTTTCTTCTTCTTAAAACGCATAAAAAACGATAAAACTAATTTCCGGATTTTGGTCCAAAATTTTCCAAGTCCCACCCGGACCCCAAATTTTAGGTGTAAAAAAAAAAAAAAAATTTGTCTTAAAATTGACAGAAACGCATAAAAAACACACAAAAAATTCCGGATTTTGGTCTAAAATTTTCGAAGTCCCACCCGGACCCCAAATATTCAGGGTAAAAAAAAAAAATTTTTATTGTCTTAAAACTGACCGAAATGCATAAAAAACCAAAACAAAAATTTCCGGATTTTGGTCCAAAATTTTCGAAGTCCCTCCGGACCCCAAATTTTCGGTGTAAAAAAAAAAAATTTTTTGTCTTAAAATTGACAGAAACGCATAAAAAACAAAAACAAAAAAAAAAATTCCCGATTTTGGTCCAAAATTTTCGAAGCACCCGGACCCCAAATTTTCGGTGTAAAAAAAAAAAAATTTTTTTGTCTTAAAATTGACAGAAACGCATAAAAAACAAAAACAAAAATTCCGGAATTTTGGTCCAAAATTTTCTAAGTCCCACCCGCACCCCAAATTTTCAGGGGAATTTTTTTTTTTTTTTTTTGTCTTAAAATTGACAGAAATGCATAAAAAACAAAAAAAAACAAAAAAAATTCCGGATTTTGGTCCAAAATTTTCTAAGGTCTCGTTACAGTTATTCAGGTGAAAATGTCAGCTTTTCAAGAAATGTTCAGCTTCTGATTAACACGGCCGAGGATATTTCGCATTTAAATTACCTCCCCTATTCACAATACTCACAATGTATATAGTTTATGGAAGCTCTGAATAGGGCCCTTTCTGGAGACAACTGTACACAACAAAAATCTTACAATATCACTCAAATACACCCAGCCGAATGACACAGTTGATGACTAAAAAAATGGCTCAAAATGGTCAAACTTTTCTCATTTTGGGGATAAATCTCCAATTTTCGTGCATCGATAGTGATAAAACTGTGCTATAGGAATTCCTCATTTCTCCACTGAGGATTTTACAGCATAACATGATCATTCTGACAAATAAAAAACATATGGGTTTCTTATTCATTTTTTCAGAAGGCTTTCTCAAAGCATATTTACACAAAAATTGTCCCATTTGTAAACTGCAAATTGTCAGGTCCCATACAGGTCTGGGTTTGTCATTTAACACTTTCATGTGACCTTGACCCCCAATTGAAATGCACTTGACAATACACAGTTTGAATCAAGACCATCAACAGATTATTTTGGCCATATCACCATTAAAGAGAATTATTTACTAAATCCACACCACCATAAACTAAAACTATAGCTCAAAATAGTAATTTGGCTGAGGATATCCAATAACCTCGGAAATGACCTTTTAATAGGAAACGAGACCTTAAGTGAAAAATAAAAAATTCTTCACACTCTCAGAAACAGTAAATGTGCATCTGTATTTAATTCTGAGAAAAATGATGTATGGCACATATGAAAAAATTGTTAACTTAGTGCCCTTAAGCCCCATGGATAGCGGCAGACCGAGCACTCTGACAACCAGTTTATTTAGGTTTCTTTACGCAGTAATGTTCAGTGAGAGAAGGCCTGTTCTTCCACATTTCTGACTCTGATAAAAGCTCTGTAGAGTAAATTTTGCATTAGATGAAAGCATGTAACACCAGTGGTCCCCCTATTCTACCAAGGCAGTATGCTTTAACCTGAGAGAAGGATGTTAGATTTCAATTTAGATGGATGCACAGCTGTAACACCATGGCCAATAGCTATCGTGGCAGCTGTGTTGGTATATTGGCCAATGATCAGACTAAACCAATGGTGATGGATGATTTATTTTTGATGTGCACAGTCACTTTCAGCACCAAAAGCTACATCAGGATCACACATTAACTGATAAAATTAAAAAAAAAAAACAGAAATTACATTCATTTGTAAACTGCATCCTCCCTCAAAATGCATATTTCAGTCCCCACCCACCCACTCTTTTCCACAGCATTCTCAGTTCACTTTCCTCATTTGGCTAAGCATCATTCACTGATTCTATCAATTATAATATAATGTAATCATAAAAGAAAAAATTCTACAAATCTCTTGTAACCACATTTTCCTGCATAGCACACATTGTGTTTTCTAAAGGGTTAAAAATAGACCCATTTCAGTTCCTGACCTGATCCAAAAGACTGACATTTGAAGTATATGCTATTTGAAAAGAGCTGTGTAAATGTAACGATTAAGAATATTCAGTCCCAAATTATCTCTACTAATCAGACTACACTCTGATAATTCCCTGGAAAGTTCTTAGAAAGAGTTCTCCATATGACTGTGCCAGTAAACAGCATTTTCAAATAAAATTGTGTTAAAAAACCTACATAATTCTCTTGATAACACCATTACTGGACTTAAAATACCTCAAGAGGGAGAACTTTCCAGGAAATTATATCTGTACAGGGTACCACTGAAAAAAGAAAAATATGCTTTAATATTTCTTTCAGTTATCCTACAACATATTCCCACTAATACAGTTGGTTGCTATGGAGACTGGAGGCCAGAAATTGCAATGAAAGCAAACACTGTTTTCTACTTAAGGTCTCGTTACAGTTATTCAGGTGAAAATGTCAGCTTTTCAAGAAATGTTCAGCTTCTGATTAACACGGCCGAGGATATTTCGCATTTAAATTACCTCCCCTATTCACAATACTCACAATGTATATAGTTTATGGAAGCTCTGAATAGGGCCCTTTCTGGAGACAACTGTACACAACAAAAATCTTACAATATCACTCAAATACACCCAGCCAAATCACACAGTTGATGACTAAAAAAATGGCTCAAAATGGTCAAAATTTTCTCATTTTGGGGATAAATCTCCAATTTTCGTGCATCGATAGTGATAAAACTGTGCTATAGGAATTCCTCATTTCTCCACTGAGGATTTTACAGCATAACATGATCATTCTGACAAATAAAAAGCATATGGGTTTCTTATTCATTTTTTCAGAAGGCTTTCTCAAAGCATATTTACACAAAAATTGTCCCATTTGTAAACTGCAAATTGTCAGGTCCCATACAGGTCTGGGTTTGTCATTTAACACTTTCATGTGACCTTGACCCCCAATTGAAATGCACTTGACAATACACAGTTTGAATCAAGACCATCAACAGATTATTTTGGCCATATCACCATTAAAGAGAATTATTTACTAAATCCACACCACCATAAACTAAAACTATAGCTCAAAATAGTAATTTGGCTGAGGATATCCAATAACCTCGGAAATGACCTTTTAATAGGAAACGAGACCTAAGTCCCACCCGCACCCCAAATTTTCAGGGGAAATAATTTCTTCTTTTTTTTGTCTTAAAATTGACAGAAATGCATAAAAAACAAAAAAAAAAATTTCCGGATTTTGGTCCAAAGTTTTCTAACCATTCCATTCTGTTGGTCCTAAGGAAGCTTCACAACAAATAAGAATTCTCAGTGCCGTGTAGTTTTGGAGATATGGGCGTTTTAATTTTTTTCTATTTTTAACTCCTGTGGTTCCCACAGGGCTACGGGAAAAAAATTCTGCCTAAATTAGGTACTTATGACCCAATAAGCACTCACGTAAAATTTGGTTCAAATCGGCCTCGCGGTTTGGAAAATAGAAATTTGGGGCGGGGCCAATATTTTTGCCCCTCCTTTAACATCATCAAATACAGCCCCTCGAACTTCTCTTGAACAAACTTGAGTCTACACCTCAAAAGGAAGCTGCATACTAAATATTAAGTCTCTGCTATTGCTGGTTCTTGAGAAGAAGATTTTTTAAGAACTGGAGCATTTTTGCCCCATCCCTCTGCTCAATATGAGCCGAAACCTAAACAAAAAATCAAAATGCCCTTATGTAACCCTAACTCACATGAAATTTCATTAATATGCGGCCAGTGGTTTGGGAGAAAAAGGCCCAAACACCACCTTCACGACGGACGCCGGACGCCGGACAACGGACGACGGACGAAAAGTGATCAGATAAGCTCAGCCTGACTTTCAGTCAGGTGAGCTAAAAAGCCAATGTCGTTTCAATCTGAAAAAACAGCCCTCAGATACAGTTACTAACTTTCGCACAATATCACTGATTAGCTGTGTCGGAAAAATAGTGAAAAATGTGTTTTCAAACATTTGTGGCAATTTCTGATTGAGAATGTTCAATTTCAATCGGGTTTCACATCTGGTGATTCTACTGTTCCTCAACTGGCTGACATATATGATGCATTCTGTAGAGCGCTTGATGAAGGCAAAGAAGTCAGAGTGGTATTTTGCGATGTCTGTAAGGCTTTAGAGAATTGATGTCTCGAGAGACCTCTTTTTGAAATCTTATCTATCGGTTTGGTCGCAGCGAGTCGTGATTGGATCGGAGACATCTTCGTGCAGATCCATTAACGCCGTGTGTTCCACAGGGGTCGATACTCGGGCCTTTATTGTTCCTGATATATATCAATGATATAACAGAAAATTTACTTAGTAGTTTTCGTATGTTCGCTGACGTTACTTTCCTATATTCAACTGTAGAGAATCCAGAGCAAGAGCCTCGACTTTAATGAAACATGATTTGGCCACAATCGAGCGCTGGGCCAAAACATGGCCGGTCGAGTTCAATCCCCACAAAACAGGGCGTATGCTTATATCACGTAAAAGAAACCCAATTACCCACCCATCCTTGTTTTTAAGTAACACACGGATAACCGAAGTTGACAACCACAAATGCTTAGGAGTCATTTTAAATAGCACCTGTACATGGAACGACCATACAGGCCATATCTTCTCTAAAGCCTGGTCTCGGCTTGACCAACTGAGTAAGCACAAATTTAACCTCAATTTTACCTCGAGTGACTCGCACATACTGCTCGAATGACTCGAATCCCATCGGGCAAATGAGTTATCGAGCAATTGCTCGTTCGAGTGACTCGCACATACGACTCATCGACTCATTTCAGAAAAAAAGGATTCCATAGCCACAGGCGTTTTCCAAAAAGGGATTCTTAAAAAGGGATTCTGTAAGTGGGATTCTTATCCGATTACGTAAAATTATGTTCCATGTTTTGACATAAACACTCGATGGTATGGAAAGGGATTAATAACTCCCAATTCAACAACTACTACAAGAACCTGAACAGATACAACTGACAACCAACCAATACAAAACAACAATGGTACAAAAGTGAACGAAGATCCAACACAACAAAGATCGAAGTGAATTGAACATAACAAAGTGAACGAAGACCGAACTGATCTTATCGAACACAATCAAGATCAAAAAGAACTGACCCAATGAAGTTGTCGAAGTGAATTGAACATAACAAAGTGAACAAAGTTTTGAACTATAACCCCAAAATGTAACCCAATGTTAACCCTTTGAAGTCAATAAAGTTCTGAACTCAATGAAGGTATATAACATTAACCACCTTTGACCTATTTGAATAAACTCTGTATAACTTAATATTAACTGTAAAACCCTTTAAAATGAATGAACTCTATTTTTTAACTATAGCCCTAATGCAAATATAACACAGGATGAACACCTTTGAATTGTTTGAATGAACTATATATAATACATACATAATTAACACCCTTGAACTGAACAAAGTTTAATTGAATGAATTTTTCAACTACAGCCATAATAAAAATATAACGAAGTTGATCTGAATGACATTTATGAACTATAACCCCAATGAAGGTATTAACTCCCTTTGAACTTAATTCTTTCAATATGGAAGGGGAATACCCTCGGATGTTTATGTCAAAACACGGAACATAATTTTAAGATAAGAATCCCACTTAGGAATCCCTTTTTAAGAATCCCCTTTTGGAAAACGTCTGTGGCTATGGAATCCCTTTTTTCTGAAAGGAGTCGAAGAGTCGTATGTGCGAGTCACTCGAACGAGCAATTGCTCGATAGCCCATTTGCTCGATGAGATTCGAGTCATTCAAGCAGTATGCGCGAGTCACTCGAGGTAAGACGGAATCCTACTTATGGAATCCCTTTTGTGGAATCCCATTTGTGGAATCCCTTTTTCAAAAACATATGGCCTTCTGCACCTCTTTTTTCTTAAATGAGGCTAAGAGTCGTACGTGCGAGTCACTCGAACGAGCAATTGCTCGATAGCTAATTTGCTCGATGGGATTCGAGTCATTCGAGCAATATGTGCGAGTCACTCGAGGTAAGACGGAATCCCACTTATGGAATCCCTTTTGTAGAATCCCATTTGTGGAATCCCTTTTTCAAAAGTATATGACCTTCGGCACCCTTTTTTCTGAAATGAGGCTAAGAGTCGTATGTGCGAGTCACTCGATCGAGCAATTGCTCGTTAGCTCATTTGCTCAATGGGGTTCGAGTCGTTCGAGCACAATATGTGGAGTCACTCGATCGAACAATTGCTCTAAAGCTCATTTGCAAGATCTGTTTCGAGTCGTTCGATCAATGACTTACCAGTAACTGCTCGATAGCTTATTGGCTTTGGGAATGATATAGGCGTTTGTTGTACACAAGGGAGATAACTCTGCATACAGATTATGGCAAATCAAGCACTGGTGATTATAAGACTTGGACCAGAGAACCAGAGATAGTTTTGACTGTCAGTGTTAGAGTAGCATATGCAATGGGCATTAAAAATGGGATTCTGGGAAAATCAGGTCCAGTACCCATATTAAATAGAACATACCCCCAGGAGATATCTCGGTCCTATAGCATTACGTGTTATTTTTATATGCCCAAAATGGGGCTTCACAAGTCCGTTTTGATGGTTTGGTGTAGATTTTGGGGGTTTGTAAGGGTTGTCGGGTCTATTTTGGTAATTAGATATACTCCTGTTCAATCGAACACATCCTTGAACATACCGCTGTCTTGTTGTAGGCCTTTGGGTAACATAGCAACCACGTTCCACCATAGAAACCAAGATGGTGGCCACCAGTATACAAAATGGTCGACGGAAACACGTATCACCCTAACAACACGCGCTGCGCATGCACACTAACGCCACGTATCAATATGGTGATGAAGCCACACCATGGCCGCTTACGCGGGTTACCATGACAACACAACATGGCTCCACTGGGCCACGTGACATGACGTCACTTCCGGGGTCATCCAAAATAGGGGTGAAACGTGCGAGACATACTACTAATAATGAAAGAAAAAATTGTCAAATTTATTATTTTTCTACTAAAAGTTTCCAAAAATTTAAAATCGACAGGATGCTACTAATTGTGTAAATAATGTGAAATAATGTGAAAGGAATGTCCCATTGTCCCGATGTTGTCCACAATGGGCTAAAAAAAGCTGCCCAAAATGATCATTTTCAATATGGTATAACTTATAAGTGAGAACGATGGGTTAACATATATTCAGGGACGTGGCTAGAAATTTCCGATGGGAGGGGTGTAGGGTAGTGAATTTCCAACTATGGGGAGGGGGAACCACCTCCCGGTCTCTCCCCATAGTTGGAAATTCACTACCGAGAAACATTTTGAAAATGAAACCATGAAAGGGGGCATAAAATTGATTCTTATAACTAAAATGCCAACACATTTATGATAGAATTATCAGGTTAGTATTATTTGGTATTATTCTGTGAATTGAGGGTGTTTTAAACAAATGCTCAAGCTTAGAACTTTGAGCAATTCACACTGTCCTTACATTAAATCAGATCTTAGCATGCATGAATGATCAATTTTCGATGTTTCATCATTTTGTAACTGTGAATGATGGAATTAACTCAGGATAATGATTTTACAAGATGCGATTTTCTTGAAGTGCATTTCGAGGATTTTTTATTATGATAAATAAACGTACTATAGAAATCTCGTACCGATTGACATCATGCATACTTATGAAGCTCGATATTGCGTACACTGTAGTTGTAAATAGTAACACTTGGAATCCGATTTGAAACCGAGTTGGTATTTTGGAAAGTAATGGAGACATCAGCATCACGAAAGAAGCTCTAAAATCCAGATAGATGGAATTTCCAACTACTCATACTTGCCCTCCGATTTTCCAACTATAGGGAATTTTGGCCAGGATCGGGGGGGGGGTGAGACACCCCCACCCCGCCCCTCCCTCTCGCCACGTCGCCCATATTACATCACCGTAGTGATGAATGTAGAGTGTGAACAGTTGCATACAAGCTGAGCGATTCATATTTGGGGCCAGCAACATGCACAGAACCTGCGCCCCCAACATTAGGGTACAAAAGTTTCTGCTTCTCCGACACCCAGTTCAGAAAAACACCGACAAAAATGCTTAATTACTTTACACTCGGTGACCGAATGCTGTTAATTGGGACGTCAAAAACACCGATGGAAAAACTTGATTACTTTACATTCGGTGACCGAATGCTGTTATTAACAGGGGTGTATCGGGAGGGTGCGTGTGAGGGTGTCTCACTCACCATTACCTTCAGTAGCTGGAAATTCACAGGTGGTAGTTGAAAAATTCCACTCGAGCGAGGAAGGGGGTGGGGTGGGGGTGCAAATGGTTTTCCATTCAATAGTTGGAAATTCACAGGTGGAAGTTGGAAAATTCCAACTCGAGGGGGTGCAAATGTTTTCTCTTCAGTAGTTGGAAATTTACAGGTGGAAGCTGGAAAATTCCCAGGGTGGGGGGGGGGGGGAGGGTTGCAGATGGTTTTCCCAAAATTTGGATGTTCAGTAGCCAATGAGAATAGCTACAGTTGAAAATTTAGACGGAGCACACACCCCGAACCAAGACCCTCCAACGAAGTCACTTATGCTGTAACATTACTTTGTATTTTGTCTTGTTACAAATTGTCCATAAATGTGATCTGCCTTCTAACAGCTATTGTACGTTAGACGTCCAACGCCATGCAAACAATGCAGGTACATTTTAAAAATCAAAGATTCGAAAAGGATAACCTGACTCAGTATCGCGCGCAAACCATTGGTGTACTGCTCGGCTGAAACGATCTGCAAATCTACCAATGTCCCCTGCTCGAAACGATTTCATGTTCAACAAGAGTATATCTATCCCATACAAGCTCTTTTCTGACCCCCTTGTCTGAGGACAGAAAGGTAGAGGATATAGAGACGATGAGCGCAGGTGGGGAATTGAGTTATTCTCATCTGCGAACTGCAAGGGGCCCTAAATCAGATCAACGTCTGGTAAAGTGTTAGTTGTTATTATCGCGAATTACCATCTGGTCGACACGATCTCGTTTCTGTGTGTTTAAGCTGAAACATTGACGATTCTATCCCGACCACTGCGCGTGTCCTAGGGCAAGACACATAATCTAGCTTGCCACGTTAGGGCACGATGACAAGGGCATAGCGCAGGTCGATAATCCATGCACTTACCTTGAACATTTTTTTCCTCTGTGACAGGTTACAACACTTTAGTATTTTAGACAAATTATTTTAAGACGCCTTTTTGTGCTTTTTGAAATTACGAGTGGCTGGTCCGTTGAGCTTTCAAAACTGCTTTATAAAGATTTTGTGTGCAAAAAAAAATCGCCCCAAAAAGCCCTAATGTGAAATGACTGTTGAATTATGCGCAGATGTATAAAAAACACGTCTCCATCATTAACTGTCATAACTTAACTACAGTTTACTCACAGTAGTATTTTCTCTGCCACCATTTTCAAAAATTCCAAACCAACTCGCGAATTCTGCCATTTTTATCCACAGTCATTCATGGGATTATCAATTAGGAGAACAGTAAACGGGAATGAAACAATGTAACATTATCATAAATGCAAAAGAAATTTCGGTTTATCAATAATGAATCCAAAATGGCGTTACAACTTTTTACTTTTTTAAACAGCATCAGTTTGCACAAATTCATTACGACGTCTTAAATTGAGATCTTAAAACTTTCGCAAGGTGTTGTAGAGGCGTACTCTTGACTTCCACGTCTGTCGAGCTTTCCACAAGCAATAAAATCGTTTGTTCGGTCAAAAATGTCCCAAAACTTCCAAAATATTAATTGACCAATACATGCTGATCGCAACATGAATGACTTGAGTTTTCGCATATTTGTCAAAATATACTTCTCAATTTGTCTGAACTTTAGAATTTATTTTTTCTGCCAAACTATTTCATATTTTGCAAGTGTGAGGAAGTAAACAGGGCAGCCATGCTCCGCACTGTTCAGAACTTAAACAGTGATTGGCTGAAGTTGGAATGATTAAAAGTTTTCTTACGAAATATATATTGTGTTCGAAGGGTGTGTTCGATTGAACAGGAGTAGTTTCCCGGTTTGTTTACTTCGTAGAATTACAACAAACAAACCGACAATTCCTCAAACCACTAAAATCCACTTTTATTTACTGCGGATTCTTCAAGAATACATTTTAGGACCGCCATACCGTAGATTTTAATAGTAGCACCTAGTGCTATAGTACTGATAGGGCCCTGTGGGGTATGTTCGATTGAATAGGGGTACCTCTAATTACCGAAATAGACTCGACAATTGTTTAATTGGTTCGGATTTCCCCCAGAATCCTTTTTAGGGCCGCCATACCATGGATTTTAATAGTAGCACGTAGTGCTATAGTACTGAGAGGTAATTTCGATTGTACAAGAGGATATCTAATTACCCAAATAGACCCGACAATCTCTCCAAATTACCAAAAACGACTTTATTTACTATGGATTTTACCATTTTACCCATCACATTTGTTGTCAGTCAAACAAATGCTACAATAACAAGACGTATCCCGTGTTACAGGTTTGTTCTTATGATCCAGTGTGAAAGCATGCAACTTCATGGTGCCCACAACAGTTTCGCAGTCCCATTCTTCAATCTCCCGACTTTTTCGTTGACAATGATATTGGGTGGGAAAACCACAGTCAGATAGCAATTTGAAGTTTGATTTTTTTTTTGGGGGGGGGGGGCACGTTGGGTGGGGATGGGGGCTAGCACCCCCGCCGCCATTGCCTGATGGAATTTATATAACATAATAAAATGGTAATGCATTCATTCCACAATTACACATGTATACTAAGGCCCAGCCAATCACCCAATGAAAGGGTTAATTAACATAATTTGTGGTAAAATATTTCAGTTTTCTGTTTGCTAAAAACGTTTTCATATTCTAAGAACAATCCTTTATTTGCAAGTTTGACAGTAACGATATTCAAACCGATACACTTCTCCGTGTAACGTCCATTAACAATTGTAACGGAGGTTACCCGTCCTTGAATAAGGGTAAAACGTTGAATGGAACGTTATGGGAATTTTAAGTGGCGTGTATTGGAAATAGGAGATAAATGGAATTTAATCATTATCTAAAATCAGAGAAACATTTGTATCCACTCAGAATGGGTCAGGAAGCATGGCATTGGTAGTTGCACTGACAAGCTAACCACTTACCTTGATTAATAACTTTCGTTTGAGACTGTGAATATCATCGTTGAAGGTGACAGAAATGGTCGTAAGCACGTGCTTACGAAAAAACGCACGCACACCCATCAGGGGAGACAAACACGGATCGTGACGTAATGGTTGTAACGGATGTTACGCCGACGTAAACGTATACTCGAAGCTATCAGAGGTGTTTTTGATACAATACCTATAAGTGTTAATCCACAAGTGATAAGTTTCGTAGAAGTGGTTATAATAAATCCCACAATCAGTTAGATACGAAGGTTTGGTCAGGTGGTTCCATGAAAATGTACGTAACGGATGTTTCATTCTAATTTTCACACTCGTCAGTACAGGTTTTTCACGAATGATCGAACGGTGTTGGTGCCCCATCGAAGCACCAATGCGACGCAGACTCAAAGTACACACACACCGCCATTCACAACAAACGACCATACGCCATTAGGGGTGTGTTATTTTTATTCTGAAGACCTAACTGAAAGTATTGTAACGGAAGTTTCTGATTTTTGGCGACGTTTAATTTTGACAGTAATCAGTGTCGTCAAGTAAGACCCTACAATGTTGTTTACCTCGCTTGTTAGCAGTGTTTATAGTGCTAAAATTTAAACATCCAAATATAATCTACCCGCTGGAACATTTTAGCGAAACAGGAAACAGAGACGCGATTTTTGAAAAAGCGACAGTAACGGAGGTTCATGTGACCCTATATAATACATAACTACTTCAAAACTAATGGATATATTCTCAACTTTGGGTGTGCACATATTTGCACAATGGCCGGTCTACAAAACCTCCAGGGTGGAAAACCCATAGGGCCCACCATTTGACAGACCTACACCGGCCACACTGTTTGCAGTGTTTTATTGAGAATGAGCCATAGGCGCTGTTTACAAGTTGTATAGGAGCCATATAGGAGCTAAGAGCCATATAGGAGCCGGGTCATATGTATCCTTAAATACCGAAATGATGCTAAGAGTCGTATGTGCAAGTCACTCGAACGAGCAATTGCTTTATAGCTCATTTCCTCGATGGGATTCGAGTCGTTAGAGCAGTATGTGGAGTCACGTAACCGTGCAATTGCTCGATTGCTCATTTGCTCGATCAGATTCGAGTCGTTTGAGCAATGACTTATCAGTAACTGATTCTTGCTTTAGGAACCAAATAGGCTTTCATGGAGGTTGTCTATCTGTTGGCTATAACCCAAAGAGGCCCCTTCAGTACTATAGTACTACGTGCTGCTCTTATACGTATGATTATTGCAGAATCTGTAGTAAATAAAGTCGTTTTGGGTGGTTTGGAGAGATTGTCGCGTCTAATTGGGTAATTAGATATCATCTTGTACAATCCAACTTACCCCGGGACCGTTTCAGTATCATAGCACTACGTGCTACTATTAAAATTCATGGTATAGCTGTCCTAAAAATTCTGGGGAAATCCGAATCAAATAAATAATTGTCGGGTCTATTTGGGTAATTAGGTGTACCCATATTCAATCGCACTTACCCCAGGGGGCCTTATCAGTACTATAGTACTACGTGCTATTATTAAAGTCTACGATATGGCGGTCTTAAAAAGAATTCTTGAAGAATCTGTAGTAAATAAAAGTGAATTTTGGTGGTTTGGAGGAATTGTCGGATTGTTTGTGGTAATTCTACGACGTAAACGAGCAGGAAAACTACTCCTATTCAATCGAACACACCTTCCGAACACACCCCCTTTCCTATTGTAGGCCTTTGGGTAACATGGCAACCACGTGCTACCATGGAAACCAAGATGGCTGCCTGCAGTATACAAAATGGACGACGGAAACACCCATCAACATAACAACACGCGCTGCGCATGCGCACCAACACCATATATCACTATGGTAATGACGTAACAACATGGCCGCTCACGGGGTTACCATGACTACCAAACATGATGTAACTAGGTCACGTGACTATGACGTCACATGAGATCATCCATGAGATCATTCAAATAGGGGGTGAAAACCACTTTACATACCAGTCACACAATGTCTCGGTCATGTAAAAAATATATTCGGGGACCCACTTCAACACACCCTTACTTACGCATCTGTCGTCAAATCGCGATCTGATTTCCAGGTTGTCCCAAGTGACTTTTTGGGCGAAAATGAGGTTCGCGTACCGTTGCATTGCGTGTCGACTGGTGATGGAATCTAGGCTGTATCTCGTATCCCTACAAAAATATAAGCGATTTTTGTTTGTCCCAAGTGTATCCAAAACACAATTTTTCAGTTCCCTCTTGGACTTCTGCTGAAACACTATGCTTCCGTATTGACACTTTTGACGATCAACCAAACGAACGATTCCATTTTGTCCTAACTGATATTGCATGCATAAAATGTTTACTTCGATCAATATGGAACTGAATGTGACACCCTTCTGTGGTGTACATTCACCCCATTGAAGGATTAAAGTCCAAGATGGAAGTTTGGAAACATGCTTACTGATTTAGTAATGTTGAACGCTGTTTTGCTGCTAGAGGCGCAGATATGTTGGGCAAAGTGTGTGTATGTGTTGGGGAAGGGGGCAGAACCAAAAACTCTAAAGACTGCGTTTCACATCGACTCGACATACATGGTGATCTACGATCTTAAATGGTAAATATAAATATTCAGTATTTAGAAAAAGCTGCAATAACACCTGAACATGGTCTCTTAATATGCTACAACACAAGGCGCCAGGGTCCTGAGTCTTGGATTGCATTAAGAGATCATGAAAAGACAGCTATCCAGTATTCAAAAAACACCGAAATAACACTCGAACATGGTCTCTCTATGTGATACAAGACAGGAAGGGGGCCTGGGCCCCGTGTCTTGTAACACATTAACTGGTGGAGTGCTAGATTTGTTTAGTCTTCTAGATATTTTCAGATATCTTTGCTTTGAAACAATTTATGGGAGGGACATAGAGGCACTCTCCCACAAATTGCAACTAGGCATATCCGCACAAACTAAGTTCGTTCACGTTTTCTTGATTATTTGTTTTTAGGTTTTCTTTCTTGCTTTTGAGGATTTTCTTCGATCTTCAAGATATTTCTCGAAGTTTAAGTATGATTTGATATCAACATCAGGCATGGGATAAATAAAGGACTTATACCATGCCTGGGGGATATCAAATCATACTGGCATCTGAGTGGGAGTTATTTAAAATAAGATATTTCGTCACAATTTCAATTTGTATTCGTATCTCACAGTCTTGTTTACAAATTCTGTTTCGCTGGCGAAATAGGACCTAGTAACCAATGTTTTTGGTGGATGCCCTCTAAAATGGGCACCATGACTATGAAAAATTGGACTAAACTTGACTTTTTGGCTGTGTTCTTGTCATGATAAACCGCATTGTAGACATATGTGACCTCAGCACCAATAAATAAATAAATAAAATCATGGTGATCATCATGCTGTGAAAATTGTGATGTTAACGACGACGGGTGAGTAGCCTACTGGAAATCAGTAATACCAAAACCTGAGAGATTTTTCATGCGTTTATTTCTTTTGATCTTTTACGTACGATTTAGGATTTAGTCAGATTCATTCATTTATTGATTGGTGGTTAAGGTTACATTTCTGCATCGTGGCTAATCGTGACCGCAGCATGGATATAAAGTCAAGTTTAGCCAATATTGTTTGTAGCCATTTTGCAAATTTTTTAAGACTTCCACCCCAAACATTGCTTTCTGAGTCCTATTTTACCAGTAAAACATAGCTTGTTTAGTACTGTATAAAAGCACTGCTTTACATTCTGAGATTTCTACGAGAAGATTTATCCAATTTTATATATTCGCTCAGACACATTTCAAGTGTTTCACAATCACCAGCCTTGCCTAGATGTTGGTAAAACAAGACAGTAAGTGATGTGTCAAAATCGGTCTCTGTAAGAATTGATCGTAATCTAGCTAGCTCAGTCTGGCCGAAATTCTACCCCATACTCAACTTCGCTTATCACGAGTAGGTGGCGAGCGAAGAGATGTACAGGGGCATATTTCAAACACACCGTCACTACCTATGTTTTGAAAGTGCATGATGATTGACATAACATTTCCTTCGGGTATTGAAGTTCCACAAATAGAGTTGACCCAGTCCACATACTCACTACAGATGCTCTCCAAAATTGTTTTTGTACTCCAGAGGTAAGTTTGACCTGGGTCTACCTTTGTTTGAATAAAACTATTCTGTTTTACAGTCACAGTTGTTTCTGATCATTGAGTCGTGAGCATGAATTGATTAAGATGTGACAACAAATACGACAGTAAATGTGTCCAGTATCCACATAGGCACAATTTTTGTGAAATGTTTCTCCAGGGCCTAACTCTTTGAGTTCTCTTAAAACCTCTTCCTTTTCTAAACCACTAACACGTCGTCTTTTAGCTGATCCAACATGTGAAACATGCTTCGGTCATTTCACTACTTCAACTTCCATTCTTACTTTTTTCCATTTTTTGACTTCTTCCGAACAACAAACCTAAATTCCCGACAGCTTTCAAAAGAACATTTGCCTTTACCCATAAAATATGGGGCATTCTTCTTTCTAGAACCATCCGGTTTTACACGGTTATAAAAATAATTCAGGCTACAAACCATACCTCTTTCAGACATTTTCCTACTGATCATTCTGCCCCATTCGCCTTCACATAGCATCATTGGTTTTATTTTGGTCGGAGCTATTTAAGTCCAGTCTTCACTAGAAACTTTCAATTCAAACTTCTTCCATGTAGTTTTCTTTCTGTCCTTTGATTTACGGTTTTTAGTAGTTTGGTCTCCTTCACTGGTATCCTTTGCACTGTCCCCTACACTGTGATACACTCTTCATGTGTTTCTGCAGTGTTCTCCTCAATCATGCTCAAAGCCTCAGTGTTTGGTCTACTGCAAACCAGTATTTCCTCACTTTCAGCCTCAAAGTGTTCATCTTGATCTACTAAATTTAATTCTGTATCATTTTCAAAATCCGGACAATTGAAATTTCCAGTTTCTAAAGCCAATTCTGTTTTGCTCAAACAATGCACTCGTTCTTGGATGTCATTGGCCAAACTTGACCTATTTTGCTTATCAGCTGTATTTAATGTAGGGGTTACATTTATCTTAGTTTTATCAGAAATATGTCTGTCTTTATTATCAAATTGCACAGCTGTACTGCGAAGAACTCCTCTGCAACCAAAATTTCAGATGAATCAGAATTTCCAGAAATTGCATCTTCATTTCTAATTCTAACAGAACTTCGAATATTATTCCGCCGCACGTACTCCTCTTGCATCTTGCTGCACGGCCAGAAATCATGCAACACAATGCATGCCCAGCTGCGCACTAGGGACACACACGAGCCATTCATCTGCGTCAATGATCCATCCGCTGGTTCACCTTTGGGTACCTTTTACCAATTTTACTCCCTCTATGCAGTGAACTCTGAGGCCAGTTCTCGGCAAGTGCCACAGAGACGCCGAAGTGCATCGTCGGGGCCAATCCTTGGTCTCCCAGTGAACCGCGCAAATGGTAGTAGCAACGGGTGGTGTGTACAAAGGTCAGTGGTGTAATCAACGCGAGCTGACGCCTTGCGCTTGCTGGGAATTCCTCATTTATGTTGAATAATTACAAACCCCAATCCCTACCACGAAGAAGGCTCAACATGTGGCCCAACCCTCTCGGGCCAGGAAGGCATACATGCTGATTCCTTGAGTGTAGCACATGTACAGCCCCCATCATCTAAGGGCATCACAGACCTGTTATTGCTCAATCTCGTCCCGCTAGACTGAAAGAGCTATCAATCTGTCAATTCTGACGGTGTCCAGTGCGGGTGAGTTTTCTCGTGTCGAGTCTAATTGAAGCCGCCGGCTCCGCTCCTGGTGTTGCCCTTTTGTCAATTCCTTCAGATTCAGCTCTGCAACCATACTTCCCCTAGAAACCGAAGACTTTGGTTTCCCTGGAATGATGCCCGCAGAGTTATCGTAGTAACTTTGACGGATCGCCAGTCGGCATCGTTTATGGACAGAACCGAAGTCTCTGATCGCCTTCGAACCTCTGACTTTTGCTCTCGATTAATGAAAACATTATTGACAAATGCTTTTGCTGTCATCCGTCTTGTGGCAGTCCAAGAATTTCACCTCTAGTGCCGCAATATGAATGACCCCGTCTGTTCCGCTTAATCAATACCTCACATTCCGAAAGCCAACAAAATAGAACCGAGGTCCTCTTCTATTATTCCATGCGCCAATATTCGGGCGGCACAGGGCCTGTTTTGAGCACTCTAATGTTTTCAAAGTAAACGGGCTGGTCACCCAGAACACTTAGTCTAGATCACCCCGGGCACGAATTGCTACCGGCCGGTAGGTCAGGACGGGCAGTAGAACACCCCACGGAGCACTCCTGCCTTTCCCCCGAGATCCAACTACGAGCTTTTAACTTCAACAACTTTAGTATACGCTATTGGAGCCAGTATCACCACGGCTGCTGGCAACAGACTTGTGCTCCAATCGATCCTCGTTAAAGGATTTAAGGTGCACTCATTTTGCTTACGAGGCTTCGATAGAGTACCGCAGCATTATTTTTCATCACTACCTCCTCGTGCCGGGAGTGGGTAATTTGCGCGCCTGCTGCCTTCCATAGATGTGGTAGCCGTCTTTCATGCTCCCTCTACGAAATCGAACCCTGATTCCCCATCACCCGTAACAACCTCGTTAGGCATATCTTGTAACGTAAGTTAATAGGGCAGGCATTTGAAAGATACGTCACAGGCTCGTGGGCCGTGCGATCAACACAGAGTTATTCAAAGTCACCAAAAGTTGGAGCGGGATTTCGCCTTGAGGCGAAAGAGCCCATGTTGGCCTAGATCTAATAAAAGCGCCCCCCCCCCCCCAACCCCAGTCAAAGGGATCGGAGCTTATTTGCATGTATTGGCTCTAGAATTGCCACAGTTATCCGAGTAGGATTGGAACGATCTAAGGAACGTCGACTGATTTAATGAGCCATTCGCGGTTTCACTATCTGAAAGTTTGTACTCAGACATGCATGGTTTAATCTTTGAGACAAGCATATGACTACTGGCAGGATCAACCAGATAAGGGTCTTATGAGATGACAGGGGTGGGCGAAGCAAGCCTGAGGTGCCTCGGTCATCATTCGTCCACACTCCCCACCTGCCTACCACCCAGCAAGAAACCACCCAAATCGAGAAGCGTTTGTTGGGCACCAAGACAGAGGCGCAGCAGTCTGTTGGTTCAGCGCCCACCACCACTGGCGCTGGTGAGAGCGAGATCACCCACCACAGCGGGCATGGGACTCGGTTTAGGGGAGCGCATAACACTAGCTCGCTCTCGTGGCCCCCGCAAAGGGAACAAGAGCTACCCTCATCGCGATCTCTTTTCACCCAAACTCTTGTTCCCGTGCACGGGTCGTCTCCACCATTGCAGAATAAAGGCGGCCCAGTTGCGAGATTAGTCAGAGATCTGCTAGAAGCTCGCGAGTCAAATCATGCGATGCATGATTTGGGACCGTAAGAGGTCTTGGTTGGGCCCTACATTGGGAGGCCGAAGCTTCCAGACCAGCGGGCCCATGGGTTGCCAGAAATGAACATTTCAGAAGCGCACTTTGGGGCACGCGTCCCAAGAAATGGACTTTGGCCCTAGGTGGTGGCGATCTGATGAAAGCTCCTCCCAAAACTGCGGCCCATTCCTGTTTCTGCTACGTCTCGCAAGAGGGAGCCGACACGTCCAAAGGCAAGCAAGGGCCGGCACTACGCACACACAAAAGAGGTGGCTGGACCGCAGGCGAGCAGCAGCCACTGCTTCACCGACCGACAGCTCGAGCCGTTGAGCAAAGTTTCCATTTAAGGGCACGGGCTTGCACCAGTTGGCGCATAAACTTATGTCTCGTAAGTTAGACCCGCCCGTCCACAGGTAAGCAGCGACCGGCACTATGCACACACAAAAGAGGCGACTGGACCACTGGCAAGCAGCAGCAACCGCTTCACTTACCGACGGCTCGAGCCGCTGAGCAAAGCTTTCGTTTATGGGCACCGGCATGCACCAGTTGGCACATAAACTTATGCATCGCAAGTTAGAACCGAGACGTCCACAGGCAAGCGATGGCTGGCACTATGCACATACAAAAGAGGCGTTGCGCAAAGTTTTTGTTTATGGGCACTGGCATGCACCAGTTGGCACATAAGCTTATGTATCGCGAGTTAGAATCGAGCCGTCCACAGGCAAGCAACGGCCGGCACAATGCACACACAAAAGAGGCGGCTGGACCACGGACAAGCAGCAGCCACTGCTTTGCTGACCGACAGCTCGTGCCGTTGAGCAAAGCCACTGTTTACGGGCACGGGCATCATGGCATGCACCAGTTGGCCCATAAACTTATGTCTTGCAAGTTAGAACCAGCCCGTCCACAGGTAAGCAGCGACTGGCAATTCGCACACACAAAAGAGGCGGTTGGACCACGGACAAGCATCAGCCACTGCTTCGCTGACCGATGGCACAAGCCGTCCAGCAAAGCTTTTGTTTACGGGCACCGGCATGCACCATTTGGCCCATAAACTTGTGTTGCAAGTTAGAACCGACCCGTCCACAGGCAAGCAGCAGTCGGCACTATGCACACCCAAAAGAGGCGTCTGGACCACAGACAAGCAGCAGCCTTTGCTTCACTGACAGACGGCTTCAGCCGTTGAGCAAAGCTTTCGTTTATGGGCATTGGCATGCACCACTTGGCACATAAACTTATGTATCGCAAGTAAGAACCGAGCCGTCCACAGGCAAAGAACGACCGGCACTATGCACACACTAAAGAGGCGACTGGACCACAGGCATTCAGCAGCCATCGCTTCACTGACCGACGGTTCGAGTTGTTAAGCAAAGCTTTTGTTTATGGGCACCGGCACGCACCAGTTGGCACATAAACTTATGTCTCGCAAGTTAGAACCGATCCGTTCACGGGCAAGCAGCGGCCGGCACTACACACACACAAGAGGTGGCTGGACCGCGGATAAGCAGCAGCCACTGCTTTGCTAACCATCGGCTCGAGCCGTCGAACAAAGCTTTTGTTTACGGGCACCGGCATGCACCAGTTGGTGCATAAACTTATGTATCGGAAGTTAGAACCGAGACGTCCACAGGCAAGCAACGACCGGCACCCTACACACAAAACAGGTGGCTGGACCTCGGGCAAGCAGCAGCCACTACTTCACTGACCAACTGCTCGAGCCGTCGAGCAAAGCTTTTGTTTACGGGCACCGGCATGCACCAGTTGGTCCATAAACTTATGTCTCGCAAGTTAGAACCGACCCATCCACAGGCAAGCAGTGCCGGCACTACGCACACACAAAAGAGGCGGCTGGACCAGCCTGTTTTTAAGCCTCTTGGTTGGACGGTTGGCGGTGGTTGGCCAGGGTGGTTGACCCCTCTGGTAATAGTTTTTGCGGTGTGCCACCCTATGGTGGTATTTATTTGAATCTATTGCGTCGAACGGTCGAGAAAATCAAACCCCCTGTTTTTAAGCTTCATGGTTGGCGGTGGCTGGCCGGGGTGGTTGACCCCTCTGGTAATAGTGTTTGTGGTGTGCCACCCTATGGTGGTATTTATTTGAATCTGTTGCGTCAAATGGCCGAGAAAATCAAAACTCCTGTTTTTAAGCCTCTTGGTTGGACGGTTGGCGGTGCTTGGCCGGGGTGGTTGACCCCTCTGGTAATACTGTTTGTGGTGTGCCACCCTACGTTGTATTTATTTGAATCTATTGCATCAAACGGCCGAGAAAATCAAAACGCCTGTTTTTAAGCCTCTTGGTTGGACGGTTGGCGGTGGTTGGCCTGGGTGGTTGACCCCTCTGATAATAGTGTTCGTGGTGTGCCACCACAAGGTGGTATTTAATTGAATCTATTGCGTCAAACGGCCGAAAAAGTCAAAACGCCTGTTTCAATCCTCTTGGTTGGACGGTTGGCGGTGGTTGGCCGGGGTGGTTGACCCCTCTAGTAATAGTGTTTGTGGTGTGTCACCCTATGGCGGTATTTATTTGAATCTGTTGCGTCAAACGGCCGAGAAAATCAAAACCCCTGTTTTTAAACCTCTTGGTTGGACAGTTGGAGGTTGTTGGCCGAGGTGGTTGACCCCTCTGGTAATAGTGTTTGTGGTGTGCCACCCTATGGTGGTATTTATTTGAATCTCTTGCGTCAAACGGCCGAGAAAATCAAACCCCTGTTTTTAAGCCTCTTGGTTGGACGGTTGGTTGACCCCTCTGATAATAGTGTTTGTGGTGCGCCACCCTACGGTGGTATTTGTTTAATGCCTCTCGTCAGTTTACTGAATAAGGAATAAGGAATAAGGAATAAGGAGCTGGAGTCACCTCCGTCTTGGTACCACCTGGAAATCAGTTCGCGAAAAGTTGGTAGCCAATGATTTTCATCTCTTGTAATCACATCTTTGAGATCAATATTAAAAATGAATCTTGATCTGAACAACAACTGGAACATGTTAAGTAAAAGTGGGTGAAGAGCTTTTGTCGACATTCAAACCAGGGGCGGGTTTGGGAGACGACGTTATGATTGGTTGGCCTCGCTTTGACTTGCGCTGAGGGGTATTTAAGGCGGCGAACGGCACATCTCGGGGTCTTACTTGCCTGGTCTGACCTGGATGGCAGAACCTGGATGGAGGAAGTCCAAGGGAATACTGCCATAGTCCAGCCTAATATTGGGGAAAGTCCAGAAAGGGCGGCGTGCTGTTCACCTCCGAGAATCCCTGGCGGCGCAAGTCCGACTGAGGTTATTGTTGGGGCGGATCGTGCTCACAACGGCGAGCAAGAGGCGCCCAATTGGCGCCGGAGATAGGCCAGTGGAAGACCAGGTCGTAGCCTTCCCTGATTGTACAAGGAGCTGTATTTATACCTAGAATATATGCCAGATGGCGGAACATTAACCAAGACTTGTTGTTCTATTGACGAAGTGACGGAGAGCTGTGCTCAGCATACCTCTTGAGATACAAGAGGGAGAGAGGGAATCCACTTGCTGTAAAGCCTCGCAACAGCGCAGACCGCCCGGCGCAACACGCTACACATAGGAGCGAGCTTTGGTGGCAGCGGCGGGGATTTCGATGCCAGAAGTTAAGAGAAAATAGAATCAAGATCCAGTTCCAGGATCATCCAAAGGGCAGCTGTACCCCATCCAAGACAGTGGACAGCGAACTAGAGTTTGCAGCGGCGCTACCCTTGACGCCACCTCCGACGGCGATTAGAGAAAAACAGAAGGACGCTGACAGCGCGGCACTGTTAGCGCCTCCACCATCCAGGAATAGTATGGCTTCTACCAATACAGAGAATCCATTTTCTACGTCCAGTCCAGATTTGGAAAAGAGGTATGTACCTGGAGTACGACGGCCTGAGTGGAAGGAAACGCCAGTTTTGGAGAAACAGAAGGATGAGGCGCTGTTGTTAACACAGTCACAGCCCAGAGTTAGAGGAGCGTTTGATGATGAAGAAACTGTACCGCTTGAATCGAGTTTCAAGTTTGATGTCAAGAGAGAACAGCTCCATCTAGGCAAAATGGAAGAAGTAAGAAGAGTCAAAGAACTGGATGGGATGGCGGCTCATCAGAAGCAAAGAAGTCCACCCCTAGAAGATGCAGATTTAGTTAGAGATCTGAGGCGATCGTTGATGTCGGAAGCGGAAGTATTTATTGAAGATATTATACAGAGACGATCCATAGCGCAGAGACCAGGCGTCGACCAGACTAAGGGCGGCGAAAACCTGTATCCAGGCAGCGGCGAACATCGACCAGGCGGCGGCCCTCCTGTGGGCGGCGATAATCAGTATTAAGGCATCAGAGATCAGACGAGTAACTACAAACCAGATACGTTTGATGGATCGGGTCATTGGAAAGAATATGTAGTTCATTTCGAGTACTGTGCAGAATTGAATGGCTGGGGCGAGAGACAGAAAGGATCCTATTTAGCAGTCAGTTTACGTGGGGTAGCTCAACAGGTATTGTCGAATATGGCTGATGCTCCAGGAATAGTGTCTTATAGACAACTGAAAGCGGCGCTCGAAAGAAGATTTGCACCCCCGAACCAGGTAGATTTATACAAGTCACAGTTCAAGGCCAGATCAAGAAAAAGAGGCGAAACATTGCCGGAGTTGGGCCAAGCTCTGCGGCGGCTCTCACAGCTGGCGTATCCAAGTGCGCTGGAGGAAGACATGGTGAATACTTTAGCCAAAGATCAGTTTCTAGAAGCCATAGAGGACGGCGACCTGAAGCTCCAAGGCTGGCAGAGAAAACCGATGACGCTGGAAGAGGCAGTCCAAGCGGCCGTTGAGTTGGAGGCATTTAAAGCAATAGAGAAGAAGGGTTCTCTAGTGCGTAGCACAGAGACGGAAGAAAACGGACATCCAGCGTAAGAAGTAGATGAAGAAGATGAAGGGTACTGGAGGCGCAAAGTAAAAAGAGGCCTAGAAGAACTGCTAGAAATAGAGAAACAAAGGGGCAGAACGAAACGGCGCCCGAGACGAATCCGTTGCTATGAATGCGGGAAGATGGACTATTTCAAGATTGCCCGTATGGTAGAGATGAAGACCAGGGTCGAAAGCGGCGTGGTGCCCGAGGGGCGGCGTCACCAAGCGAAAGGTCACCAAAGGGATCCGTTGGCGGATCGACGCGGATAGTTACCAGAGAGTCAGGCATTTTTGTGGAAGGTAGTTTGGTAAATGGGAGAGATGGTTTAGAAGTAAATCTGTTGGTGGACAGCGGGGCAACAATCACTCTATTGAGAAGCGACTTATATGATGCAATGGACGAATACAGGAAACCAAGACTCAAGAAAGTTCATTCGAGAATAACAACAGTGAGCGGTAGCGCCATGAATATCAGAGGCTTAGCAGATTTTGTGGTACTGATAGGCGGCGTCAGGCGGAAGCATCCACTGGTTATTGTGGATATTCAAGTCGATGGGATACTTGTGTTGGATTTCCTGGTAGATCATGCATGTACCCTGGATATAGCGGAACCATCCCTCAAGATTGTAAGAGAGAAGATTCCATGTCATTTGAGCGGCAAGGTTGGTTGTTGTAGGGTGATGCTGGCCGAAACAGTAATGATACCGCCTTCAAGTGAGGTGATAGTGGAAGGGAAAGTAGAGATCCCATTCCGACACACAGACGCCATCCAAGCAGTGGTCGAGCCAAATGCATCTTTTGTCGAAAAGAACTCCACGTTTCTGGTGCGAGCAGTTGTAACAGTGGTACCATCGGGGCGCATACCAGTAAGACTGTTAAACCCAGAGGACCACCAGAGAGTCACCCGTGACGGAACAGCAGTAGCATGGTTGGAGGAGGCCGAATTACCAGATAAAGTAGAAGAGGTGAAAAGAGTTGAAAGTTTGCCCCAGCACCTTGAATGTTTGCTACCGGAGGAAGATGGCGTACTTACAGCGGGGATGAAACAGAAGGCCGAAGTGATGCTTAAAGAGTTTGCAGTGTTATTTGCGGAGAGTGATGATGATTTGGGAAGAACAGACGTCATCAAGCACCGAATCAGGACCAATGACGCCAAGCCGGTGAAGCATATGCCAAGACGGGAGCCCATACATGCAAGAGGGAAGGTAGAGGAGCAAGTTGAAACGATGCTGAAGAGAGGCATAATAGAGCGTTCTACGAGTCCGTGGGCGGCTGGCGTTCTGCTTGTCAAGAAGCCAGATGGTAAACTGAGGTTTTGCGTCGATTGCAGGGACCTGAACGCCGTGACAGAGAAGGATGCGTACCCTCTCCCGCGGATAGATGACACATTGGATGTTTTATCCTCAGCTGCGTGGTTTTCAACAGTAGATTTGATGGCGGGGTATTGGCAAGTAGAAATGGCAGAAGACGACCGATCCAAGACAGCCTTTGCGATGAGATCTGGCTTGTATCAGTTTAAGGTGCTACCTTTTGGTTTGGTAGGAGCGGTGCCAACTTTTCAGAGGTTGATGGAAACGCTGTTAGCTTGTCTCCAGTATGAAACGTGCCTCATTTACCAAGATGACGTTATCATCTTTGGGAAGACGTTTGATGAGTTACTGATGCGGCAGCGCCAAGTATTTCAACGCTTGGAGGATGCTGGATTGAAGCTGAAGCCTACCAAATGTACATTATCTTCCAGAGAGGTCTCATATTTTGGACATGTGATTTCGAGAAATGGAGTTTCGACGGAAGAAGACAAAGTGACGGCGGTAAAAGAGTGGCCAATCCCGATCTCGCAGAGTTACGCTCATTTCTGGGGCTCTGTGGGTACTACAGGCGCTTCGTAGCGTTTGAAAGTTTAAAGAGGAAACTGATAACTGCGCCCGTCTTGAAGTTACCTGACCCTAACTGAGAGTTTATCTTGGATACAGACGCTAGCGCCAGTAGAATAGAAACGGTGTTATCTCAGAAATATGAAGGCCAAGAACGAGTAATTGCCTATGCTAGCCGTTGTTTAACAAAAGCAGAGCGGTGGTATTGCGTTATTCGAAGAGAATTACTGGCAGTGGTACACTTCGTAAAGCATTTCAAGATTTACCTACTGGGAGGAAGATTTACGGTAAGAACCGACCATGGATCCTTGCGCTGGCTGCGGAATTTTAAGGAACCAGAGGGACAGCTTGCACGCTGGATTGAAGTCTTATCCGAGTACGATTTCGAGATACAGTTCAGACCCGGAAAGAGCCACAGGAATGCTGACGCATTGTCCCGAGTAACATGTAAGCAGTGTGGTCGAAATAGCCATGAAGAAGTAATTCTAGATAGTGTAGAAGAAAGGAGCCAGGATCAGCGTCAAGTGGAGATCGGCGCCCTAGAAATGGTTAGACCAATGGACGAGATGAGGGTAAACCAGAATGCAGATCCACTGTTAAAGAGAGTTTACGGATGGTTGAAGCGGCGGAAGAGTCGTCCGGTTTGGGATGAGATTATTTCAAGAAGCCCAGAAGAGAAAGCATTATGGGGGCAGTTCAATGCTTTGGAACTACGCAACGGCGTAATAACCAGAGCTTTGAAACTGACCATGCCATCACTGATCTCACCCACAAGCAATTCAACAGCCGAAAATATACAACCACAAATACCTCATGGACAATCCCTCTAATATTCGTTTCAACAGAACTCAATCAATATCTTCAAAGTTTCTTAACAGTTTACCCAAATGAAATAGGAAAAAATATGTTTCCCAGTTTCTTGTGATGCAAACGGAAATCAAATATTCAGGTTTAGTTATTATAAAATAATACGTATCTCCATTCATTCATACACACGAAAGCCTAGCTTCTGTAGGTATTATTTCTCATTACTTATCTGGTCACCCCTTCTCTCAGCCCAGCATAACCATATATTTGGCCCTTTGCCCAACGTAACGGCTAAAACTGGCTAATGTTATTTACAAAAATCAGCATCCTTCAATTATTAAGCTTTCATTTTTGTCTCGGAAACATAGCTCATGCCGGCTTACTTGAATGAGCCCATCGAGCTCGTTTCAGCGAGGGGTCGTGAGCTGTGTTTGTTTTAGACAGAAACTGAATTTTTTAGCTATTCTTGAAATTATTTTGGACGCCCGTTCGTTACCTCATTTTCAGCTTCTTCATTTCAATCTGTTCACCGCTTCTCTCACCCAGCAAAACTATATACACACTTAGTTGGCCCTTTGCCCAACGTAGCGAATATAACTGGCAACTGCTACTCACAAAATAGCCATTCATAAATTATCAAGCTTTCAAGTTTGTCTCGGAAACACAGCTCATGGCCCTCTATTTGAACGAGCTCATCGAGCTCATTCCAGTGGGGGGTCGTGAGGTGTGTTTGTTTCAGACAGAAAATGAGTTTTTTGTTTTTTTTCTGTTTTTTTTTTTAGCTCTTCTTGAATTTATTTCGGTAGTCCCTTTGCTACCTCACTCACTCACAACCTCTCCATTACAAACTGTTCACCGCATTCTCTCGCCCCGCAAAACAATATACACACTTAGTTGGCCCTCTGCCCAACGTAGCGAATATAACTGGCAACTGCTACTCACAAAAATAGCCATGCATAAATTATTAAGCTCTCACGTTTGTCTCGGAAACACAGCGCATGGCCCTCTATTTGAACGAGCTCATCGAGCTCGCTCCAGTGGGGGGTCGTGAGGTGTGTTTGTTTCAGACAGAAAATGAGGCTTTTTAAGCTCTTCTTGAATTCATTTTGGAAGTCCCTTCGCTACCTCACTCACTCACAACTTCTCCATTAATATCTGTTCACCGCTTCTCTCGCCGAGTAAAACTATATACACACTTAGTTGGCCCTTTGCCCAACGTAGCGAATATAACTGGCAACTGCTACTCACAAAATAGTCCTTCATAAATTATTAAGCTCTCACGTTTGTCGGGGGTCGTGAGGTGTGTTTGTTTCAGACAGAAAATGAGTTTTTTGTTTTTTTTCTGTTTTTTTTTTAGCTCTTCTTGAATTTATTTCGGTAGTCCCTTTGCTACCTCACTCACTCACAACTTCTCCATTAAAATCTGTACACAGCATTTTCTCGCCCAGCAAAACTATATACACACTTAGTTGGCCCTCTGCCCAACGTAGCGAATATAACTGGCAACTGCTACTCACAAAAATAGCCATTCATGATTTATTAAGCTCTCTCGTTTGTCTCGGAAACACAGCTCATGGCCCTCTATTTGAACGAGCTCATCGAGCTCGTTCCAGTGGGTGGTCGCGAGGTGTGTTTGTTTCAGACAGAAAATGAGTTCTTTAGCTCTTCTTGAATTTATTTTGGAAGTCCCTTCGCTACCTCACTCACCCACAACTTCTCCATTAATATCTGTTCACCGCTTCTCTCGCCGAGTAAAACTATATACACACTTAGTTGGCCCTTTGCCCAACGTAGCGAATATAACTGGCAACTGCTACTCACAAAATAGTCCTTCATAAATTATTAAGCTCTCACGTTTGTCTCGGAAACACAGCTAATGACCCTCTGTTTGAGCGAGCTCACTGAGCTCGTTCCGGCAGTGAGGGTAGGGAGGTTTTTTTTTTTTTTTTTTTTTTTTTTTTTTAGACAGAAAATGAATTTTGTAGCTCTTCTTGAAATTATTTTGGAAGTCCCTGCGCTACCCCACTCACAGCTTCTCTATTACATCCCACCATGCCCAACGAAGCGACTAAAACTGGCCACTGCTATTCACAAAATAGCCATTTACAATTATTAAGCTTTTATTTTTGTCTCAGAGACATAGCTCATGGCCCCTTATTTGAGCGGTTCATCGAGCTCGCTCCAGTGGGGGTTCGTGGGCTGTGTTTGTTTGGACAAAAAATGAATGTTTTAGTTATAACTAAATTTATTTTGAAAGTCTGCTCTTTATTTCATTTTCAGTTTCCTTATTACTTATGTGTTCACCCCTTCTCTCATCCCACCATAACCATACGTACACAATTATTAAGCTTTTATTTTTGTCTCAGGGACATAGCTCATGGCCCCTTATTTGAGCGGTTCATCGAGCTCGCCCCAGTGGGGGGGGGGGGGGGGGGGGTCGTGGGCTGTGTTTGTTTGGACAAAAAATGAATGTTTTGGTTATTCCTAAATTTATTTTGAAAGTCTCCTCTTTATTTCATTTTCAGTTTCCTTATTACTTAGGTGTTCACCCCTTCTCTCATCCCACCATAACCATACGTACACCGATTTGGCCTTCCTCCAACGTAACCGGAAAAACCGACCAGTGCAATCTACATTACAATAAGCGCCATCAGTAATTGATTTTACTTTCATTTTTACTCGGAATGTTTTTTATTTTTTTATTTTTTATTTTTTTATATATAGAGTTTAAGAGCTGACCTGTGAAGCACAGCTTGATAATTTCTGCTTTATGTAAAACTTGCTACTCAGAGGGTAAGATGCTGGTTCGCATTGTTACGTCCTCCTATAGGTTGTTGGAGAGTTACTATTGCCACTTTCCAATTGTAAAGTGGATGATTGTGCACTTACATGTAAATAGCAATTTTCTTGTGTTACTGGGGGATGACGTGTTCTAAATTCATTGCTTGGTGTTGTACACGTACTGTCTTGGTACAGTTTAAGAGCTGGCCTGTAAATAGCAGCTTCATAATATTATTGTCATGCAATACTTTCTACTCAGAGGGTACGAAGTTGGTTCACATTGATATGTCCAGCTGCAGGTTGTGGGATAGTTTTTATGAGCACTTTCCAACAAACTATAGCAGGTCAAGTCCACATGACCAACTTTTTCTTTCCTGCGTGCGCACGCACATGTAAAAGGCGTTTCCTGTTTTCCTGTTAGTTACGTTCTTTTCCGCAAATTCCTTCTTGGTAACAGTACATGCATTTCCCTTAAACTGTACAAAAGCCGCCCCGTCAATAGTGGGTGATAATTTTGTCATAATAGAATACCTGCAACCCAGAAAGTAAGCAAATGACTCATGTTGATATGCCCTGTTGCAAGTTGTTTGGGGTTCTTGTTGGCACTTTCCAACAAACTGTACCGGGATGAGTTCACAAAACCAATTTTTATCCTCTCTGCTTGTACATTTACATGTAAATAGTGCGTTTCCTGCGTTCCTGTGAGATACCGTTTCCCTCCAAATCCATTGTTTGGTGATGTACACGTATTTTCTTTATACAGTTTAAAAGCTGACTTATCATTTGTAGCTTGATAATATAGTCGTCAAAATACACTTGCAACTCAGAAAGTAAGAAACAGGGGGCCAACGTCATCTTCAAAATCCATTGCTTGGTATTGTACGCGTATTTCCTTTATAGTTTAAAAGCTGACTTATCAGTGGAAGCTTAATTATTTAAGCTTCCACTGATAAGTCAGCTTTTTCCACTGGTTCATATTGACATGCACTGCTAGGAAGAGTTTCCATGTACACTTTCCAACACGCTGTGGCAGGACGGGCTCACGTAATCTATATTTATTTTCTGCTTATGCATGAACATGTAAATAGTGCCTTTCTTGCGTTCCTGGGAGATACCGCCCCCCCCCCCCCCCCCAAACCCATTGCTTGCTGTCGTACTTGTATTCTCTTTATACAGATCAAAGCAAACTCGACGGCTGTAGTTCGATATTTTTTGTCATTATAAAATACCTTCATCTAAGAAAGTAAGCACCGGATTCATGCTACATGTCCTGTTGCTGGTTGCTAGAGAGCTTCTAAGTGCACTTTCTATCGAGCTGCAACGGGACGGATCCATATTACCAAATTGATCCCCTTTGTTCGTGCATAAGCATGTAAATAGTGCCTCCTCTGCTTTCCGGGGAAAAACGTTCTTGCCCAAATCCCATTACTTGGTATTTGACATGTATTTTTTCTTTACAGTTCAAAAACTAACCCGTCTGTTGTAGTCCTATAATTCTGTCGTTATGAAATAAATTCAGCTCAGAGTGTACGAAATTGGCTCATGTTGACATGTCCTGATACAGGTTGCTGGAGAGTGTCTATGGTCACTTTCCAACTAAAAGTAGCAGGACAGGTCCATTAATCCAAATGTTTCCTTTTCGCGTGTGCATGTGCATATAGGAGTGGTTTACTTGCGTTCCTGGTACACAACGTGTTCAGCTAAATTCATTGCGTGGTATTGTACATGTATTGTCCTCATACAATTCCAAAGCTAACCTGTCAGTTGCAGCTTAATAATTTTCTCGTTATGAAATATTTGCTATACAGAATTATGAAACTCGTCCATGTTGATAAGTCCTGCTGCGGGTTGTTGGAGAGGTTCCATGGGCACTTTGACTTGCACAGAAGTCAAAACCACTTCACACCCTTTCTTTTCTTCTCTCACTAATCGCCTTTCATTAATTTATTCACTCATTTATTTGTTTACCAGTCATGTTCTTGGTAATCCATTATTCAGAAAGTCTTTTCCATATCCTACTTAATCCTAAAATCCTCGATGCCCCAATGGCAACGCAACGCTATTCAAATACGGTGCTTCAACATGAGAATCGACTTTTTATTGTTTTTGTATTATCCAATGTATCTTACAATATTTATTTCTAATTGCCAACCAGACTGCGACAGAATGTCTCACTTCATTCTACAAATACTAGAAATGGTGATAAAACTACTGTTAATTAGATTCATAACCCCTAGGTCATTTACGTATTCTCCTCAAGACGGTATTAACTTCGGTGGCTGTGAGGTAAATCATGGCGGGTAATATAACAATGGATGAGATTCAGACAAGCGAAGAATTTGACCTTGTACGTATCTACAACGAAAAAATTTGTTCATCGTCAGATGGGGATGAATCTCCTTTCCAGGACCACGGGGTTAGCTGTAATTACTACTCCCCAAGCGAATTTCGGTCAAAATTTTCGTATAAAAATGCTTCCTTGGGAATTTTCCACTTGAACTGCCAAAGTATTAGTGCCCACTGGGATTCTTTAAAAGCTCTATTGTCTGACATGCAAGACAATAATAACACATTCGACATTATTGGACTGACTGAAATCTTTAAAATTCACGAAGACATAACCTATCACCTAGAAGGATATCAACCACTAGTGGTAAGAGCAAGACCACAAGACGATGACGGACGTGGGGGGGGGGGGGGGGGGGGGGGGGTCTTCATCAAAGATGGCATCGACTTTAAACCCCGGGACGACCTATCAAAATTCACTCCCCATGTATTTGAATCCCTGTTCATAGAAATTAATGTAAATAATTCCCCTAGAATAATTGGAACTATATACAGACCCAATACACCACGAAGAGCTGACATTGATCTATTTTTGTCTAACCTAAACGAAATAATGGACATTATAAACACTGAAAACAAAAAGGCATTTATCATGGGTGATCTTAACATTGACTTGCTGAAATCCGCAACTCACAACAAGACGTGCACATTTATCAACACAATGTTAAATGAAGGATTCCTGCCCACAATTACTAAGCCAACAAGAATAACTGAGCATTCAGCCACCCTCATAGATCATATATTTTCATCTAACATTAGATCACCTTTCTCTTCTGGTATTATCGTCACAGACGTATCTGATCACTTTGGAACATTTCATATAGAAACATATCCAATTCCAGTTAGTGGTCCAAGAACAATAAAAACTAGAAAAATAAATGATCAAAGTATCGCAAACTTCCTGTCCATTTTAGAACAGAGTGACTTCACTCAAATCTCCAACTCAAACTGCCCGAACACTACTTATGATATGTTCATAAATAAATTCAAAACAGCTTATGAAGCAGCATTCCCAATAAAGGAAGTACGTATAAAGAGAAAGTTTATCAAACAACACCCTTGGATGACTAAGGGACTGTAAGAAAAAGTGGAATTGTACAATAAGGGACACACACACGGTGTGTGCACGGTGGCCTATATCTATGTATGTATATTATATATATATGTAGGTATGGGTCTGTGTGTACATATCGAGTGTGTGTTTGCCCGCTTCAGTATTGAAAGTGCTAAAATACTCTGAGGTGGCCTTAAATTGTTACATTGATCATTAACTGATAGCGTTATGGATCAGTGGTTCTTACTTCATTGACCACTATTGTGAGAGACATGTAGTTTCTCGTGCTCGGCGGTGTTGACTTCGCACGAAATAATTGCGTCTGCAATATTATATTATTCTGAATCGGAGTCCAGTGGATCAGAACCGTGTGGAGCTTCCTATAGGTGAGTCGAATATTTATTTCTCCGTAGTTGTACCCTGCCGGGGCCGGTCATATTTTATGTAATTTACCGATCCTCGCCGTAAGCCGAAATATGTTATAAAAGGCTATATTAAATTGGTTCTAGGATTATTCACGATTGATCCAGGGCATCTTATTGCTGTTGCGATAGGATGCTATGGCCTAATCGTGATCTTTCGGCTTGGGGCGAGTTTCGGTGGCCCGATGGATTGTACCCCCCCCCCCCCCCCCTCTCCTTTTATGGCATTAGCTTGAATGTACAGACGTGAATACTGAGATAACGCTACCCTCAGTGAATATTTAGCAATATTTAGGAGAGTAGGTGGGTCACAAATAATGAAGTAACCCTTCTGCTGGGTGACATGTGAAAGTAAATATTTGGTATTGCCGTATCTTGGACTCCCCTTCTTTAGTTAAGGGTAGTAGTCATGTAGTCTGGTGTGCATATTTTAAGGCGGCATAAGTGCCAGATTGTCTGGTTTTTCCCCCTCTTTAGTAGGGGACGTAACTATTTTATGAGGAATTATGATCTCACCTTGAAGGGTGAATGAAATGAGTTGGTCTGTACAACTTGAATGTAAATCTGAATGTACTGCTGAATTGTGGGAGGGTAGAGACGATTTGGGGATTTGTGAATAAATTTGCTAATAATTTAGTGGAATTGGTTTTTTTTTGTATTTTTAATTCCTATTCTGTTTCAGAGTCCTAGTCCTAACATATATCTTAACACAAAACACGGTTTAAGGGTGGATTGGAATCATAGGAAGATGTTTGTTCCTTGGTTGACTGTTGTGGCGAGGTTCTCGGTAAGGGCTCACTTATTGTAAGTGAGTCCGGCCCGAGAACAGCGGCACAGCACGGGTGCCAGGGTAGTCTGGAATAATTTTGTAGAGGTTCTAGGTGATTGATTACGCTAACTAATTTTCGGTTTGAAATTGCGAACTTGTAACTAACCCCTCGACAACAAATCTGTGCTATGGCTAGACCTTGTTTGGCTTTGTGGCGTGGCTCTCGGCCGGAACTCACTTCATGTAAGTGAGTTCGGGGCCGAGAGACTCGACACAAAGTGAGAGCAGGGCGGGGTGGGTCGAGTTTCGCTACAGATTTTTGGCGTCGCCGACAGGATAATTTTTGTATTCGACAAGATAAATTTTTATTTTCAACAGAATATAATTTTAACCGATTAAATTTGGTTTGGCAGAGTAAATTTGAACCAACGTTTTGGATTGAAGGGTTGTGTGATTGAATCCGAGATATTTATATCCTAGTGACCATAATTTGTTAGGAATGTTGTAGGACTAAAATTGGACTCCTTGTTGTGAATTAATGTAATTGTTGGGGGTGTGGTCCTTACATATATATAAAATGGCTAGTGGAATTAGTAAAGAGCTAGGTGATTATATGTATGCCTCGGAGGCCTTGACCGCTGATATAACCTCCAAAGGTGCTAGATCGAAGAAATTACGTAATATTCCTCCTACTCCTGATCCTACCCCTGATGGGAAGTTTAATAAGGTTGATGAAGTTATGTTGAAATGTCAACAGTTGAGTGACGAATTGCAGAATTCTATTGTTGAGTTAGGTGACCAAACGGAGGATTACGCTGCAATCTTTGATACACCTGGGACGGTTTCGACAGGGGCCTCTGTGCGTCGAACTTCTGCAGGGCGTGCGGTTGATATGATGGGATTGCCCAGGGTAGTTCAACCTAAGAAAATTCCTGGGGAGAATCCGAAAGTATCGAGTTTGCCTAGACATCAGCATGGGGCAAGAGTTATACAGTCTGACGATAGGCATGGTGAGCAAGCTTATCCACGTAAACCGATTGTTACGCCCAATACGTTTAATGGAACCACCAGTGTAGCTGATTGGTTATCCCATTTTGAGAAATGTGTTGGGATTAACCAGTGGTCTGAAGACCGGGCTCGTCAATTTTTAGTGGTATCTTTTAGGGGCGCTGCCTTGCAGTTTTATGAAGATTTGGACCCGGAAATCAAATCCAATTCTCATAGAGTTATGCAGAGTTTCCGCGATCGTTTTGATCCATTTAAGGGGACTGCAATATATAGGGCCCAATTAAGGTCTAGACGTAGGTCACAGCGAGAGACTTTGCCTGAGTTAGCGGGAAGTATTAGACGCTTGGTGAGAAAGGCGTATCCAGGGGTTCCCCTCGATGTTAGGGATGACTTGAGTAAGGATAGTTTTATTTCCGCGTTGACGGACAATGAAGTTAGGATGCAAGTGTTGAGGGCTAAGCCTGAAACCCTTGATGCGGCAGTGCGTGCTGCTTTAGATGAGGAGTCGTACAAGAAGGTAGAGGTACCTTCTTCAGTTGGTGTAGTTGGGGAATCGGAAATTTCTAGTGAAATTGGTGCATTAACCCAGTCGGTCGAAAGTTTGCAGAAACAATTGAAAGAAATGCAGGTTGAGCAAAATAAATTGCGAGAAGAACTTTTCAGGCAGGATCGTGGTCAGGATAGGGATAGTTTTTATAGAGGTCGTTTGGGCCGAGGTGGTTATGGAAATGGTAGAGGTAGGAATAGAGGTAGAGGTAAAGGTGACTGGTCCCATAGGTCCAATTTAGATAACAATCAGGATTTAAACGGGTAAAGACTGAGGTAGGGGTCGAACCTCAGTCTGTGATAGAAAGGACCCTCCCATCAGAGAGTATCGGTCATAGTTATCTGACTCTTAAGGTCTTGAATGAAAATGTTAAGTTCCTACTGGATACTGGTTCAGCGGTAAGCTTAATCAGTACCAGAGTGTTGCATGAAACTTTAGGTATTGAGCAGTCTCGAGTTAGAGAGGCTCCTCGTAGTGTTTTGGGGGCGAATGGGCAGCCCCTTGATTTAAAGGGGTTGGTGGATTTGCCTGTAACTGTTGGTAAGTATCAATATGTTCAAACATTTTACGTGGTTAATCTGTCCTTTGATGCAATTCTGGGAATTGACTTTATGAATAAAACTAATTCAGTGATTTCTTTGCCGGACAAAACTGTTATGATCCAAGGGGTTAAATTTTCCCTTGAGTTTTTGAAAGAAAATGATAAAATTCACGTATTATTGATTGAGGGATTGACAGTACCTCCCTTTTCTGAAGTTATAGTGCAGGGCCGAGTTGACGGTCCACCGGTTGGACAGAGCCTGTGTGAACCCGACCCAGGGTTCATGAAAGGTCATCACGGATTAATGTTGGGACGAAGTGTTGTTGATGTTAGTCAGCCGGAAGTTCCTGTTAGGCTGATAAATGTTTCTCAGACCCCTCAAAAGTTAAAAGGTGGTGAGTCTGTGGCTGTTCTTGGGAATGTTGACATTTTAGGTGAACAAATTAAGGAGGCTTCCCCTTCGGATGATGGGAAGTTCTCTTTGTTACAAACCTATGACAGAGCGGTTTTGACTGGAAATCAAGCGGAACAGGTCAATGATTTTTTAGAGAAGAACCGCGACGTATTTATACAGTTCGAAGGTGATTTGGGCCGCACTGATCTCATTCGGCATGATATTTGTACGGGTGACCATCTTCCTATTAAACAGCGGGCATATCGGCTCCCTTTTCACAAAAGGCGCGAGGTTGAGCAGCAGATAGATGTTATGCTTAAGCAAGGGGTAATTCAACCTTCCTCTAGTCCTTGGGCGGCTCCTATAGTTTTAGTTAAAAAGAAAGACAATAGTTTTCGTTTCTGCGTGGACTACCGTAAATTAAATGCCATTACAAAAAAAGATGCCTATCCTTTGCCCCGTATAGATGAGAGTTTAGAGGGTATGGCGGGGGCACAGTGGTTTTCCACTCTAGATTTGGCTTCTGGATACTGGCAAATGGGGCTAACTCCTGATGCCCGGGAGAAAACGGCTTTTACTACTGGCGTTGGGCTCTATCAATTCACGGTCCTCCCTTTTGGGCTCTGTGGCGCTCCTGGGTCCTTCGAGAGGCTCATGGAGCTAGTTCTCAAAGGGCTACACTGGAAGACTTGTCTCATATATCTTGATGACGTCATCATATATGCGTGGTCTTTCCAGGAGCATATTGAACGATTACAAGAGGTTTTTACTAGAATAAGGTCTGCAGGATTAAAATTGAAACCTTCTAAGTGTGCGTTGTTTAGACGTCAGGTTTCATATTTAGGTCACATTGTTTCCGCGTCGAGTGTGTCAGCTGACCCGGAGAAAATTGCGCGCGTAAAAGATTGGCCTGTTCCGACTTGCTTGAAAGATCTTCGAAGTTTTATCGGGTTATCCGCGTATTATCGAAAATATGTCTCACACTTTTCTACTTTGGCTAGTCCTTTGACCAAATTGACTCGTAAGAATGAAAAATTTGTTTGGGGCGAGGCCCAACAGGAGGCTTTTGAGATATTAAAAGACAAATTGTGTCAAAGTCCAATTTTGGCTTACCCAAATTTTGAGCACGAATTTATTCTTGACACGGATGCGAGTGATTTTGCCTCTGGTTCGGTTTTGTCACAGATTATAGAAGGCAAGGAGCAAGTAATAGCTTATTTCAGTAAAACTCATTCCCAACAAGAGAGAAATTATAGTGTTACTAGGAAGAAGTTACTGGCAGTAATTAAAAGTGTTAAACACTTTAGACATTTCCTCATTGGCAAGCATTTTACGCTGTGAACCGACCATGGGTCCCTGCAGTGGTTGTTTAATTTTAAGGAACCGGTTGGGCAGGTGGCGCGTTGGCTGGAATATCTCAGTGGGTTCGATTTTATGACGGTTCATCGTCGCGGTGAACAACATAAGAACGCAGATGCGCTGAGTAGGATTCCTTCCTGTAACAAACATGATATTAACACTGTTGAGTTTGAGTCTGCAATTCAATTGACTAAGGAAAGTCAGGGGGCTGATCCCCTTATTAAAAAAATTCTCGAAATGAAGAAAACGGGCGAGAAACCTGGACTTGAGAAATTAAAAGGAGAATCCCCGGAGCTTCAGAGGTATGTGAGTCAGTGGGAACAATTTTTAGTGGAAAATGACATTCTTCTTCGAGAGTGGACACAAATAGGGTCCCCCAGCAAATTTTTGTGGGTGGTCCCAAAAGACTTAAGAAGTCAGGTATGTAAGGAGCATCATGACTCTTTAGTGGGTGCACATTTGGGCGTTCATAAGACATATTCTAAAATTCGAGAGCGTTTCTTTTGGATAGGTTTGCGTCGGGATGTAGAACTCTGGGTTCAGTCTTGTCCGAATTGTCAGTGTCGTAAGCCACCGGGCAAGACCAGTCGAGCTCCTATGGTAACAGATAAAGTTTCGGAGCCTATGGAACGAATTGCTTTGGATATTTTGGGGCCATTACCTGAATCCGTTCAGGGTAATATTTACATTTTAGTTATATCAGATTATTTCTCCAAATGGACGGAGGCTTTTGCTATCCCCAATCAAAGGGCAAGTACAGTAGCCGATGTGGTAATTTGAGAGTGGATTAGTCGGTACGGAATGCCGAAATTTATTCATTCAGACCAGGGGTCAAATTTTGAATCTGATTTGTTTCAGGAAGTTTGCCGCTATTTTGAAATTAAAAAGACTCGTACCTCTCCCTATATGCCCCAAAGTGATGGCCAAGTTGAGAGGTTTAATAGAACTTTGGCGGCTATGTTAGCTTGCTTTGTAGAGGATAATCATGGCGACTGGGAATACTATCTTCCATTCGCCATGATGGCCTATAGAAGTGCCAAACATGAGACGACTGGGTTTACTCCCTTTAGTGTCATGTTTGGTAGAGAAATTACTTTACCTACAGAGTTAATCGCTGGTAAGATTCCTGATAGGGATTGGGCTCCCTCTCAATATGTTAGCGATTTGGAAAGTCGTCTAGCCCAAATATTTCAATTGGTCTCGTTGAAATGTGAATCCGAGATTAAGAGAAGAAAGAAAATATATGACAAGCGAGTTTTCGGCAAACCTTTTACCGTTGGGGATAGGGTCTGGCTTTATTTACCTAGAGTAAATAAAGGTCAGACCTCAAAATTTGCAAAATTTTGGGTTGGTCCGTACATCATAAAAAGCAAACTCTCGGACGCAAATTACCTTGTGGTTCGCGTCGGAGGAGGTAAACCCCAGGTTGTACATTTCAACCGGTTGAAGAAGTGTTTTTCACGTAATTTAAATTTGGGTGCCCCCATTGCTCCCACACCTGATAGTCCTATCGAGAGTAATGTTGACCGGCCCTCGGTGGGAGATCCTGAGGGGAGAGAGACGTTCGACGGGGAAGCTCCGACTAGTAGGCGTGGTCGTACCCTCCGGCGACCACGTCGACTAGGTTCTCAAGACTTTGTTTTTTATTAAGTATTTTTTTTCTTTCTCTCTGCCTGACACCACACTTGGTATTTGAGTTAAGTGGCAGTTCTCGGGGGCCTGAATATATATATATTTTGTTGAGCGCAATAAAATGTAAAAATTTGATATTATATTTAGAGCTTATGTATTGGCCTCCGAGGTGGTGCTGCCTTTGAAGTGTATTTAGTGTGGAACCAAATTTTCATGTAGATAATGGATAGATGAGCATTATTGGCTTGTCCATAATACGAGCTTTGTTGCATTATTTTAAATTGCGTCATTTCCCTGGTGTGGGGAGTTGCCGTATTGTATTGGTTCCGAGAAATTGGGGTTTTTTTATTGGCTGTTGGAAATGGCAAATACAAGTGTGGTCGTCAAATTTCTATACCTGTTAAGATTTTTCTTAAACCCGCTGACCGGTTTGTTTTTTTATTTCGGTACGCAGGAGGGTTGGGATGTTAATAATTGGGGGGTTTTCGTGCGCGTGTGTATGGAGGGCGGTGAGAGTTATATGTTAGGGTATGATTCGGAATATAAGAGTTATGGAAGTTAAGGCACCGGTGCCAAGTATAATTGGATTTTTTTTTTTTTTTTTTCGCGAGAGATGTGTCCGTGGTAGAAAATAAATCAATTGACGGGTCAGCTTGGTTGGAGAAATTATCTTTCGGGAAATATTGAAATGGTTGTCCTTTTTAGTTGCTGGGTCCTCATCTTATCTATGTAGAATTATTGTATGAACAAAGATACTGTTCTGTTTGTAAATTTTCTTCTTGTAGCATTATGGCTTTAATAATGGGCCATTCCTTTATAAGAAGACTTGCAGCATGGTCAGGGGAAATACCTGGACGTCTGAGTTCGCTGGAAGCATATGGTGTTCCTGGTGCATATGGTGTTCCTGGTGCAACTATCCAACAACTTGAATGGATTTGTGTGGAGAGTGCAGAGACCGTACTTGTGCAGGTTGGCGAAAATGACATTGACTGTGATACTTTTTGTTTTTCACATTTTAAACTTTCTGTCGAAAGACTTTTAGAGAATTTGTTACGCCAAGGCGTTAAAAAAATTATCATTCTAGGACTGTTTTCTCGTGTGAAGACCAGAGTGTCTGGTATTGTGTACGAACTCCGTAGGGTGGCTGTCACCCAGTTTTACGAAACACTTAGAAGGTCTAATGTATTTTATAAAGCCTTATTTAAGGTGTCACGTTTACATTTTGCACGAGATGGTGTGCATTTGAATAACCTGGGTCAATGTCAATACCTAAAATACCTTGCTTTGGTCTTGGAGGAGCAGTGCTCCGTTGAATAAAGGTTCTACAAATAATCTTACCAATTTCCTGGGGAAATTGTGTGAAAGCTGAATGCTTTAGAATAAATGACATAAAAAGAATTGTATGTGCCTGATAAAGGTCATTACATCCAGAAAGTGAGATGAGTTCCTTGAGAACTTTCAGTTGTAATAGAAAAGATTTAATATTCCTTTGTTTTGGAAAGATAACCTTGAACTAAACTGGGTTCTAGATGGGACCATTATAAATATTGTCATCGTTTTATGCTTGAATGAGCTCAATCTGACGCTTACATCTCCTGTTGCATGACCTCGTCGGCTTCAGGCAGTGCAGACCCTGTACGTGGGTCAGTGCTGGTCGGGGACTCATTTCGGCCTAAAGCTATGACTGATTTCCTAAACGGAACCCCAGTTGGATGGATTTAAGGTGAATTATTTAAATAGTGATTTATTAATTTTTTTAAAACGAAAATACATAGAAATTATGAAGAAAAATTTATG
Organism: Pictodentalium vernedei; assembly: GCA_031216915.1. NCBI lineage: Eukaryota > Metazoa > Mollusca > Scaphopoda > Dentaliida > Dentaliidae > Pictodentalium > Pictodentalium vernedei. Next base: position 197,562,141 of record CM062294.1, read on the forward strand.
TGTTTTATGAGGAACCAGCGACTACTTTTATTCAGCCAACAACTATTTCAATTCAACTAGCAATTATCTGGCTATTTTTTTTTAAATGGCCAGTATGACAAAATCTACTACCTTTGTTTGCGGAGGGGTGTATATATCTTTCCCCTTTTCCTTTTTCCTCTCCTATCTTTTTCAACAGGGACGTTGAATCTCGGGGTGGGGGTGGTGTAAGAAAAAGTGGAATTGTACAATAAGGGACACACACACGGTGTGTGCACGGTGGCCTATATCTATGTATGTATATTATATATATATGTAGGTATGGGTCTGTGTGTACATATCGAGTGTGTGTTTGCCCGCTTCAGTATTGAAAGTGCTAAAATACTCTGAGGTGGCCTTAAATTGTTACATTGATCATTAACTGATAGCGTTATGGATCAGTGGTTCTTACTTCATTGACCACTATTGTGAGAGACATGTAGTTTCTCGTGCTCGGCGGTGTTGACTTCGCACGAAATAATTGCGTCTGCAATATTATATTATTCTGAATCGGAGTCTAGTGGATCAGAACCGTGTGGAGCTTCCTATAGGTGAGTCGAATATTTATTTCTCCGTAGTTGTACCCTGCCGGGGCCGGTCATATTTTATGTAATTTACCGATCCTCGCCGTAAGCCGAAATATGTTATAAAAGGCTATATTAAATTGGTTCTAGGATTATTCACGATTGATCCAGGGCATCTTATTGCTGTTGCGATAGGATGCTATGGCCTAATCGTGATCTTTCGGCTTGGGGCGAGTTTCGGTGGCCCGATGGATTGTACCCCCCCCCCCCCCTCTCCTTTTATGGCATTAGCTTGAATGTACAGACGTGAATACTGAGATAACGCTACCCTCAGTGAATATTTAGCAATATTTAGGAGGGTAGGTGGGTCACAAATAATGAAGTAACCCTTCTGCTGGGTGACATGTGAAAGTAAATATTTGGTATTGCCGTATCTTGGACTCCCCTTCTTTAGTTAAGGGTAGTAGTCATGTAGTCTGGTGTGCATATTTTAAGGCGGCATAAGTGCCAGATTGTAGGGTTTTTCCCCCTCTTTAGTAGGGGACGTAACTATTTTATGAGGAATTATGATCTCACCTTGAAGGGTGAATGAAATGAGTTGGTCTGTACAACTTGAATGTAAATCTGAATGTACTGCTGAATTGTGGGAGGGTAGAGACGATTTGGGGATTTGTGAATAAATTTGCTAATAATTTAGTGGAATTGGTTTTTTTTTGTATTTTTAATTCCTATTCTGTTTCAGAGTCCTAGTCCTAACATATATCTTAACACAAAACACGGTTTAAGGGTGGATTGGAATCATAGGAAGATGTTTGTTCCTTGGTTGACTGTTGTGGCGAGGTTCTCGGTAAGGGCTCACTTATTGTAAGTGAGTCCGGCCCGAGAACAGCGGCACAGCACGGGTGCCAGGGTAGTCTGGAATAATTTTGTAGAGGTTCTAGGTGATTGATTACGCTAACTAATTTTCGGTTTGAAATTGCGAACTTGTAACTAACCCCTCGACAACAAATCTGTGCTATGGCTAGACCTTGTTTGGCTTTGTGGCGTGGCTCTCGGCCGGAACTCACTTCATGTAAGTGAGTTCGGGGCCGAGAGACTCGACACAAAGTGAGAGCAGGGCGGGGTGGGTCGAGTTTCGCTACAGGACTCGTTATTTCATCAAATAACAAAACGAAATTCTACAATAAAAAACTAAAGCTACCAAACGAACAAAATATACAAAACTATAAAAAGTATTGTAGAATATTTAACAGAGTAAAAAAGCAAAGTAGAGCTGCCTACTACAAAAATATACTACAAGAAAATAGAGATAACATGCGTAAAACATGGAAAATTCTAAACGAAGCCCTCAAAAAAGCAAAAATAACCCCCAAACTGTCTTCGTGGTTCAGTCATCTTGACAGAAAAATAATCAACCCACGAGAAATAACTCGAGAATTTAACCAGTTTTTCGCCAATATCGGAAAAGCCACAAGTGACAAAATACCTCCACAAAATAAGCACTTCTCTGATTACCTTACCGGAAATTTTGACCATAACTTCTTTTTGACACCAACGACACCAGGCGAAGTTATTGAAATAGCAAAGTCCTTCAAATCAAAAACAACAGAGGATCCGGATAACATAACCACAATCTACTAAAGCGTTCTATTAATATAATAGCATCACCCCTATCAGATATAATAAACAAGTCATTTACTCAAGGCACAGTACCAGATAAAATGAAGATTGCAAAATTGGTACCAATTTTCAAAACAGGCGACGAACACATTTTCACTAACTACAGACCTATAAGCATCTTACCAACATTTTCGAAAGTATTAGAAAAGGCAATCTCTCGTAGACTAATTACATTCTTAGATAACTTCGACATCCTCTACTCCCATCAATATGGATTTCGGAAAAAACATTCAACCATACATCCCGTGTTGCAGCTATTGAAAGACGTAGCGGAAGAAAATAACAAACCAACACGAGATATTACTCTTGCAATATTTTTGGATCTCTCAAAAGCTTTTGATACTATAGACCACGGAATCTTGCTCGCCAAATTGGAAAGATATGGTATCAGGGGTATATGTAACCAATGGTTCCGTAGCTATCTATCGGAGAGGTCCCAATACGTCAAATTTGGGGAACATCAATCAGACTTGCAAGAAGTAAAATGTGGAGTTCCACAGGGCTCAGTACTTGGCCCGTTATTATTTCTAATATACATAAATGATATCCACAAAGCCACATCGTGTAAGCTTCTATCATTTGCAGACGACACCACAGCCCACTCCTCAGGTCCCGACATCGATCCTTTAATTACAGACCTTAACCAAGAACTCTCGAAAATATTTGAATGGTGCTCTGTAAATAAACTGGCAATAAACGCGAAAAAAACTAAATATGTAATCTTTAATCCTTCTGCGAGATCAATTGTTCGTAAACACAGAGACCTAACGATTAACAACGAAAAAATAGAAAGAATTGGAGACAACGAAGCAACACAAAATCTGAAATTTCTAGGAATAACTATAGATGAAAAGTTATCATATAAAGCACACACAAACCTAGTATGTTCCAAAATTTCGAGAGCAAATTTTGCTTTAAACAAAGTTAAAGATGTCCTCCCACACAACGCCATGAAAACACTATACTATTCACTTATACACAGTCATCTCATGTACGGAATACACATATGGGGTAATTCGAGAGGAATTAATCAATTGCGGAAAATGCAAAAGCGTTCATTACGAATCTTGAACAATAAAAAACGTAACGCCCACACAGACCCTTTATTCTTCCGCGACGGAATACTCAAGATAACTGATCTTTACACACTGAGTGTCTCATTATTCATATTTGATTGGTATAAATCTATTCGACCAAATTCTTTCAAAAACTTTCTCAGCTGTGTTGATAACCCTTCCGGAATGACGACAAGACAAGCAGGTCTTTTGACTAAAAAAAAATCACGTACTAAGTCTCTAGATAACTTGCCTCCTAATTCTTTTCCCCAAATTTGGAATCGACTGGATCAGGAGACTCGCAGCATACAAAATAGAAAAAATTTCAAGAAGACTTTGACACGAAAATTATTAAGCTCATACCAGACGAATATAAATGTTGAGTGCAACAACCCATACTGCCCCGATTGCATTTCTATCTGACATTTCTGTCTTGCGCCTAAACTACACAGAAGAGAAAAACATATCGTGGCCTGAGAGAGGGGTGTCAACTGCAGTGTTAACACACTGCAGTTGGTGCGCCTTTGCTCAAAGGTGGTGATGTATCTCTAATTATGTGTGCGTGCATGTATGTGTCTATACATGTATATGAATGTATATGTGTGTATATATGTGTGTATGTACATATGCGCACATATGAGTATACACATGAACCGTATGAATAGATATACATTCTAGATGTGTGTGTGCGCGCTTATGTGTTTCTTCGTATATGTGTAGACAAATATAAAACAGCATAACAGTAATGAGGTCTGATCTGCTCATCCTTCATGAATGGCTCATTGTTCTGCCCGCGGTTTCAAATCTTGAAACGAGCGGTCAGAGCAATCGAGTTATTCCGCTATAATTGTCAACAGCACCGAAGTGGAAACCAAACAATTCACTATGAAACAATCCCAAATTTGTCCCTTACTGGCCTGGGTCGCGGTCGTTTTCACCGAAACGGTTCGTTATTTGATACAAGAGCATAGGTTGTGACTCCCCATCGGAGCGAGCTCCAGTAGCTCGGCCCGATGAGGCGTCATAGGCTAAGCTTTGTGGGAGAGCAAATGAAAAATAACACAAGTTGAATACCGATGTTTCAATTTGCTCTGGTCGGTTCAGCCGCAAGAAATGGGTGGGGGACAAATATAATTACCACCCAAACCTAGACTTATAATTCATAAAATACCAATTGAAACATCTGTCGCAGGCTGTTAGGGCTTCTGTACCCAGCCCGTTTTTTTTTCAAGGAAATGGCAGGTAGACAGCCAATCTGGCTATGCCATCTCCTAACAGTATACATTCAAACTGCTGTAATATTCTCTGTAAAACCACCACTACTGAAGTGTATTAATGTGTACTGTTGAATAAAATATCATATCATATCATATCATACCAGACGATGGGTTGATGCCGGGGGACGATTGACCCGGCACCTCGCGGTGGTTCCGAAGGCACAGAGAGAAGCAGTGGTGGACGAATGCCATGGCGGAAGAACAGGTGGACACCTGGGAGTGAGGAAGACGTTGGGGAAGATAAGACAGCGCTACTATTGGCCGGGATTACAGCGGGATGTGCGCCAATGGTGTAGACAGTGTGAGAAATGCGCCAGACGGAAAGCTCCAGGAAGGAAGCCCAGGGCGCAATTGAAGAAAGCAGTCACTGGCGGGGCAGGTGAAAGAATAGCAGTCGACATTATAGGCCCCCTACCAACAACAGAACAAGGAAACCGATACGTGTTGGTGATAGGAGATCATTTCACAAAATGGGTGGAAGCGGCGCCACTCCAAAATATGGAAGCTATCACCGTGGTCAGGGCAATAATCGATTTTTATGTGTCCCGTTTTGGAGTTCCCCAGGTCCTGCACTCAGATCAAGGCAGTCAGTTTGAGAGCGGCGTGTTCTAGGAAATGTGCGACCTACTCGGTATTAAGAAGACTCGGACCACGGCCTATCATCCCCAGTCGAATGGAATGATAGAGAGATTCAACAGAACATTGGCGGCGATGTTAAGCACCTTTGTGAACGAAGATCATACAGACTGGGATGTTCATCTCCCCCTGGTTATGATGGCGTACAGGGCGGCGGATCACGAAGCGACAGGGTATAGTCCCAAACCATGATGTTAGGGAGGGAGATTACCTTGCCAGTAGAGTTTGTGGTAGGAGTACCCCAAGACGGCGGCGCCAAGATGTACCATCAATGGGCGGGAGATTTGAGGCAACGATTGGTGAAGATACATGAACTTTCGAGGGAACATCTCAGTGGTAGTATAAAAAAACAGAAGAAGACTTATGATTTGAGAAAGCAAGAGCGCCGCTACAAGGAAGGTGATATGGTATGGTTATATACTCCGGCACAGAAAAGAGGGAAGTCGCCGAAGCTTTTATCCTTCTGGGATGGGCCCTACAGAATTGGGGAGGTCCTGAGTGATGTCACTTTTAGAATACGGAGCGGAGAAAAGAAGCCAAAGATAGTACACCATGATCGCTTAAAACCTTGTGAGACATCCAGTACATTCAGTACATCTGCGACTGAAGAACTTAACACTGACAGTGACGCCAGCGATCCAGGAGAGATCTATCCTTATACAGTCACGGAGTTTGGGACTTCGAGAGATGAGGGGAGAGCGGAAAGATTGTCAATACCCGGAAACGGCGCCGAATCCAGTGAAAAGAGTTTAGAGACCACAGGGAAGCGCAGAAGGCGGCGCCCAGCCAAGCTTGACGATTACGTACTACGAGTGGAGCAGGCAGTTACCTCCCTTGATGTCCAGAAGATATCGGCGCCAGAATCATCGACTGTGAAGAAAGCGGCGCCAAAGCGCAGAATAGTGGGCGTGGGCGTGGCCAACGCTATAAAAGAGACAGCAAGGAAGCGACATCAGAACAGTCGAGCGTCAACCCGAGAGAGTACGGACATGATGGCAAATACCAAGACAACTGCAAAACTACTTAGATGAGAGCGTTGCGATGGAGAGGCACAAGCGGCATTGTACCGGGGTTGTCTACACGTGTAGTTTATGTCCAAGAACCTACCTGTATAACAAGGACCTGTTGCGTCACAGGAGAGAGAAGCATGGCAGTTTATTTGAATCGCCCAAGAAGCTGCAGAAGACGCCGCCAAAATCAGAAGGTATAGTCAGGCAGGTAGTAGTGGATGAAGGCGTCAACGAAATAGCGGTGGCCAGTATATCACAAGCACCCCTGAACCCACTGTCAAGCTATGAGGAGGAGCGGCGCCGGAGTCCTGTTCAACCGGTCGTTATGGAGACGCGGGAGACGCAGACGGAGGCTGTTAGAACTAGAGGTTAGAAGCTCAGACAGAGGTTCCAGCAGAAGTCGCGCCTAGGAAAACCATTAGAGAAGTGACGACTAGAACAGTTATAAAGAGAACGGATACAGGCGAAGAAAAGATAGTCACGAGAAGAGTTGTAAGCTGGGTAGAGTGAAAGAGATAGTAATAGATTGAGAACATGAACTTTATTGTATATAATTATGTATTTTTAATAAATTGTTTCATAAAAAAAAAAAAAAAAAATAATGTATTAATGAAGGCAATGACCACCTCGGGTCGAGGTTTTATCGGAGGCGTGGGTTGTGTAGCGGCCGAGCTATACGGGGTGCCGCCGATGGAGCCTCTGCCCGAGTTATCTTTCCTGTACGGGCGGAAGGTGGCCTAAGATCCGACGTTATGATTGGTTGGCCTCGCTTTGACTTGCGCTGAGGGGTATTTAAGGCGGTGAACGGCACATCTCGGGGTCATACTTGCCTGGTCTGACCTGGATGAAAGAACCTGGAGGGAGGAAGTCCAAGGGAATACTGCCATGGGAGGGACAGGGGAGTCGTGGTTTATGTAGGACACACACGCACAAGGGAGATTTTGGCGCGCTAACCCTCTTCTATCCTACTTCCCAAGTCAAAAATAGGGTATTTGCGGTCGACGGCCTCCAACGGCTCGATTTGCTGGGTGGGCGGGGCAGATTTGTCCGTTTTTGTTTGAGTGGATTTGATCCCTTTATTCTAATGGTTTCTGGGGCAGACTTACTTGCCTGGTCTGACCTGGATGAAAGAACCTGGAGGGAGGAAGTCCAAGGGAATACTGCCATAGTCCAGCCTAATATTGGGGAAAGTCCAGAAAGGGCAGCATGCTGTTCACCTCCGACAATCCCTGGCGGCGCAAGTCCAACTGGGGTTATAGTGGCGGCGGATCGTGCTCACAACGGCGAGCAAGAGGCGCCCAATTGGCGCCGGAGATATGCCAGCGGAAGCCCAGGTCGTAGCCTTCCCTGATTGTACAAGGAGCTGTATTTATACCTAGAATATATGCCAGATGGCGGAACATTAACCAAGTCTTGTTGTTCTATTGACGGAGTGACGGAGAGCTGTGCTCAGCATACCTCTTGAGATACAAGAGGGAGAGAGGGAATCCACTTGCTGTAAAGTCTCGCAACAGCGCAGACCGCTCGGCGCAACAAGCCACAGTATGGAGCAGTGGAGAGAACTGAATATGTTTGCAATTTTTGAACAGTCAATTTTTTTTAGAATTGTCTTCCTTCGATTACCGAAGTCCTTTCTTGTGACGACTGAAGGGCATGCTACTTTTATGACGGTTGACAGAAATAAAAGCGAGTTTGATGACCCGAGCTCCCATTGAATTAGTCTAATTCATGAACGCGAGGAGTTGGAAAGGCTAGGGTGGTGGCAGCCAACTTGGGAGGGCAACTTGGACAGAAGGTAAAGATGTTATAATTCCATACAGATATGCCAACTTCTGAGGACCAAAGATCAGGTTCGCAAGGCTCAGTGTAACGTATTAGTGTCTAACTAAATTGCCCCTCGTCGATTTTACATCAAGAAATCAAAGTATTATACTGAAATTATATGCTTTGAGTGTCGGATTAGAAACAAACACTCTTGTGAATGTTATCGTAACCAATCTTTTCGACCCAATGCACGGGTAAGACTACTTACCGAGAACAAACGAGAACAAAACAAAATAATACATAAACTTTAAAGACGAAAATAAATATTAATTATTAGCATGTAGTACTCTATATTGTGTAAAAAATAAAGTCAATTTTAGACCAGCCAAGTTTGTGGTGATGGAGATTATTTATCGGTCTCGTATTCGCCGCCGAACCGAGAAGTGACTAGTCACCGAATACACGATTGTGACGGTCAATTAACACAGACTGCGTGTAATATCATGCAATAAATCACTTTTGTCGATCTCGGTAAGTGGTCTCTACTTGGTGTGATTATGAGATTAATAAAGAATTCCCATCATGATCACCATAGACTTTAGCTGTTCTAATTTTTTTTTTTCACATAATAAAAAAAATACAATCCCCCATCACAATTTACCAGGGGTTTGGATCAAGAAGTCATATACTTGTCTAGTTTAACCCTTTACCTAACCTGAAAAGCAGACGACACTCGCAAAAATAATTCTTGAATAACTATTTTTTTTCATTTTTTGTCTCAAAAACATAGGTTATGACCCCTCGTTGGAACGAGCTCGACGAGCTCGTTCCAACGAGGGGGTCATAACCTATGTTTTTGAGACAAAAAATGAAAAAATAATGAAAATTAATTCGCGATTTTTGAGAATAGCGCTGGCCGGTTTTGGCCGTTACGTTGGGTAAAGGGTTAAATTTGTCTGTACCGGTACTCACTTCTTTTTGAAAGTGGACACTGTATAGTGTTCAGTTAATGGTGCCAGATGTCCCTGTCTTATGGTGTCTCATAATTGGAATCTTACCCGTCATCGGCAACAGATATGCGTCACCTATACTCACTTCTTTTTGTAGATGGACACTGCATAGTGTTTTGTTAATGGTGCCAGCCAATCTTAGGTTATCCCATAACTGGAATCTTACCCGTCATCGGACACAGACCAGCGTCACCTATTCTCAATTATTTTTTTATGAGTTTTTTGTCCTTGTTTGTTGTTGTTGTGTTTTTGGCAGTGGTGGGGAGGGGTATGCATATTTGCCCTGGTAGGGCTCCAGTTCCAGCAGCCCTAGGACCTTATCAGACCCACAGATACTCGGCACAAGCTGAGAGAAAAAAAGATATCTGATAGTATTTTTGGATCGATGTTGATGTGCCCTCATGATGGTATATTAATATTAACAAGGTACACAACCCGCTTTTTGAAAACGATAGCACCCATCTTCATTATACCTCCCTCAAATTTGTTTCACCCAACGTATACAGCAGTACCTGGTGTCAATGGAAAGGGGGATGAATAAGCTTTACAGTGGTGTATTACACAACCCTTGGGTTTTCTTGGGTTGTTCATAATGACTGGGAGAAGTAGCAGAAAGGGCCGAAAAATATTTAGTCGAACAAGATGCTGTTCAGTGGAAAGTGGGTTACGAGCGACGATTCTCTGATTTATTATGAAATTTGGAGGTGTCATTGTTTATGGAGGGCAGATTCAAATATTAAACGTATACCTTTATCAATTTTCAATTTCGTGTTGACATTTGCTCATTTCTGGAATTCACATTTAACGTTTATACACTTTTTAGCCGTCACTTCAAAACTCATCAAGTTGTCAGCGTCCGTAGAAACGGAGAGACTCGCAGAAAAACATCCCCATTCTCCCATTCGTGTACAGATGTGAATTGAGGACTCGAACTGAAATCATACACTGAATTAAGGACTCGGACTCGACTCAAGTTTATTATCCTTATTCTGATAGTTTGCGGAACTTGTTGTATATATAACTGTATCAAACTAACGAGAAAACATAAACTTTTGTCGAACGACTTTTTTTTAATTGAATAAAGGAAGAACGCATTTTATTTTATTTCTTTTTTTGGTTTTTTTTTTAACAAGGAAAAACGCAGTTAATAAACATAATTTTGAACAAAACCTCGTGCGAATGTGACAAAGTAATGGGACTGTTCGATCTGAGGACGATGGAGCTGGCCGAGGGGAGAGGAGTCGTGGTTTCTGTAGGACAGAAACGCACAAGGGAGATTTTGGCGCGCTAACTCTCTTCTATCCTACTTCCCAAGTCAAAAATAGGGTCTTTGTGGTCGACGGCCTCCAACGGCTCGATTTGCTGGGTGGGTGGGCGGGGCAGATTTGTCCGTTTTTGTTTGAGTGGATTTGATCCCTTTATTCTAATGGCTTCTGGGGCAGATCATTGCCGGGTCACTCATAGAATATGTGTGTGTAGGGGGGGGGGGGGGGTTCAAGCTTCTTAATCCATTTTAAACAGATTATTAACCCATTTAATCAGATCAGATTACTAATCCATTCAAACGGATTATTAATCTGTTTAAATGGAATGAGTAATCTGTTTAAACAGAGTAGTAAATTGATTAGTATCACATCACTCAGGATCAGTTCAAACTGTCCCAAAAAATAAATGGTTTATTCCAATTACTTATTTTAGTATTTTTCTGTTAACCCTTTGTTCAACATTAGCTAAAAAATGCAAAGGTTTATTTTAATTCAAGCATAATTCCAGTCGCTGACAATGATTCTTGTAAAGTTTCTTCATAGGTCTCTTCGAAAGCCATTGTCAGGACTATAGGTATTATCAACGGAGGAAAAAAAATACAGGTTTATATACACTAGTGCAGTTGTATGATTCAGGCTGTGATATATCTGCAGATCATGGTATTGTCCAGATATACGTTGCTGAATGATCACTACCCATCCACCCTCACCACTGTCTTTTCTCTGTCTCTTTTGTTAATTTATTAATTTTATTTTTTGCTGTAAAATACACAGCTTATTATGACACTTGATGGAACCAGATACTTTCCGATGAAGTATCATAATTTTCGAATGGAAGGTAAAGATTAGAAAGGAAGACCGAAAGTTTTAAATTAGGATTAGGACTTTGAGTAACCCTGAGCCATTTGGGTGAACCTTTGAGTAAAGGGTTGAAAGATGGTGTGTGTGAACGACCATATATTGGTCTCACGGAAGCCGCATCGTGATGCAGCCTCTACTTAAGATACCCTGTGGCACTCTCCTCTGATATGACGATCATCGGTAACATGTCATGCCACGATAACAGATGTTTTTCCTTAGGCCTAGGGATTTTATACATTTCGCATTCCAACAAATGAAGTACTAGAAAACGCGGAAAATCAATGGCAATTCAACAGAAAAACCTGGGTTGAAATTGAGGCCCAGTCCAGGGTCCTTAATTCAGTGTGTGATTTCAGTCCCGAGTCCTCAATTCACAGACACCCTCTTTTCATGTACGATTTTCTCGGCATAAATAGTAGCCAATGGGAGAATGCGGATGTTTTTGTGAGCATCTTGTCGCATCTTTGGATGCCTACAGCTTGATGAGTTTTCAAAAATAAGGGTAAAAAATGTATAAAAGATAAATGTGAACACAAGAAATTAATGAATATGGATCCAAGATCAGTAATTGATAAATGTACATGGTTAATATTTGAATCTGTCCTCCATAAACAATGGGACTTCGAATTTTTATAATAAATTGGAGAAATGTCGATCGTAACCCACTTTCTACTCAACAGCATCTTGTCCGACTAAATGTTTTTCGGCCTTTTCTGTGACTTCTCCCAGTTATTATGAACAACCCAAGAACATCCAACGGTCGTGTTGTACACCATTGTAATGCTTATTCTTCCCTCTTTCCACACTGACACCGGGTACTGCTGGATACGTTGGATGAATCACATTTGAGGGGTGGGGGTGGGGGGTTATAATGAAGATGAGTGCTATGGTTTTCGAAAAGCGAGTTGTGTACCTTGTCAGTATTTATATACCATTATGGGGGGCACGTCAGCATCGACTCAAAAATGCTGTCAGATATCATTTTTCTTCGATTTCACAGCTTGTGCCGAGTACCTGTGATCAGACCGTTACTTACGCCAGACGTTGGCATTTAAATAGTGCTAATGGCACTACTCGTTTTCGAGTTCTTCACCCGCTTTAGCTGGCCAGTTTTTTTTTATTTTGCCACGGCTGCAGTTTTGGAATAGTCAATTGTCCGTCAGTCGATGTCAGCGTGGAATGAGGCTCTTTAATAAATGCGCAAGATTTTCTCCTCCTTGCAGCATCGAAAACCGACCAGTTGTTGGCCGCTGCCGTGAGCCTCAGTCAAATGAGAAGGCGAGGTGATTCGGTCATACTAAACACAGAGGGATACCGAGGTATACCAAGGTGAAGGAAAATAGGGGTGGGAATCGGACTGAACACTCTGAAAATGGTATGGAGTTGTGTATTAAGAGTATATAAATAAATTTACGCAGTATGCGCATGGTTTTAACGCCATATTTGAGAATTATGGGCACTAAAGTTAAAAGTAATAGCATTTGCTGAAAAAACTTCCCTTGGTATTTAGTAGGTAGCTTGGTAATTAGTATTTACAGCGGCTGCATCTCGGTAAGCGACAGTGTGAATTGTTAATCACACTGTAACCTGTTAATTAGTTCTCTTTGTGGCTGTCTACAATTGCAATCAAAGCCTGCGTCCCAAACTCAACACATATATTATGTACCAGGCATTTGAAGGAGAATGTGCTCCACAATCTTCATTAACATGATCAGCATTATCTTCGGTGACGTCTAGTTTCGCCTACAAAATAGGTTTTGTAAAATTGTAGGCGAATTTGAACTAAATTGGCTTGGGGGATTAGCAGTAATTACCTGTTGTATCTACAGAAAATGGATTTACCCACTAATATTTTTGGTTCAACACTTCTTGGGGATGAAATTCGATTAATATCGGAACTGCATAGGCATAATATACAACATATAATATTTTGACTAAAAAATATTAGTATTACTTGGATATAGCCTTAATAATATAAGAATAATAATAATACTTTCATTAACCAAATTTCACTAAATGTGCTGCTGAATCAAGAAACTCTATAGAAGTTTTTTTGACCGACAGCTAACTGATTAGTCTCCTCCCTGTCATGTCTAAAATTCTTGAAAAAATTATGTTCAGCAGACTCAGCGACTTCGTAACAGAAAATAACATCTTACATCCTAACCAGTATGGTTTTAAGAAATTCCATTCCACGATCCATCCAATTATATAATTTTTAAATCATGCTGCCGAATCAAACAATACAAATTCCAAAGATAGTACTCTGGCTGTGTTCTTAGATCTATCAAAGGCTTTTGATACTGTAAGGCACGATATTATAATTAACAAATTAGACTTTTACGGGATTCGGGGTGTAGCCAAAGCTTGGTTCCAGAGCTACTTAGAAGAGCGTTCCCAATACGTGGAATACAGCAAAAACAACACGTCAGCCCGCCCGCGCCCGTGTGTCATGCGTCGTTCCACAAGGTTCCGTATTAGGGTCAATATTATTTTTACTTTATATGAACGATATCTCAAGCTCAACAAAGTTAACTTTACTCTCTTGCGCCGACGATACGACGGTTTATTGTTCTGGTAGCGACATTGACGCAATTTATCAAACTGTCAATGCTGAATTAGACAAGGTACACACCTGGTGTTCTGCTAACTGTCTTTTATTGAATGCAAAGAAAACTAAATATATTCTAATCAATCCGCCCCGGCCTATCAAAAATCTTAATTCATCGTTTAAAGTGTATATTGATGGTAAAGAAATTGTTAAAAGTGGTGTTTGGGGAACGGGAGACCTGAAATTTTTAGGCATCATCTTAAGTTAACCTATCGCGATCACATTTCTCTGCTGTGTCGCAAAGTATCAAGCGCGATTTATGTCATCAACAGAGTAAAAAGAATACTTCCCCATACTATTTTAAAATTATTATACTTCACTCTCATACATAGCCATTTGTTATATGGGCTTCATATTTGGGGACATTCCCGGGCCACAAGCAAGTTATACGTCCTGCAGAAAAAGGCTATAAGAATCATAAATAACAAAAAATACATCTCCCACACCGACCCATTTTTCATAAAGGATAAAATTCTTAAACTAAAAGATCTCAACTCCTTTCATTCCTAATTATTTGTTCATGATTGGCATAATAATCAACTTCCGTCGTCTTTTAACAAATTTTTTTTTAAAATTAATAACAATGCTGATGGAATGGAAACTAGGCAAACAGGTCTCCTGAAGATTAAAAAGGCGAGAATCAAAGCCCTGGAATCTTTTCCTGCACATATTTACAGCAAATTATGGAAAAATTTAGACCAACACAAAAGAACAATCTCGAGTCGTTATCTGTTTAAAAAACAGGTATTCCAAATGTTAATTCTTATTCAACCTCTGTCTCATGTGAAAACCCATACTGTCAAGACTGCATCATGCCTTGAACATAATATATGTGCGTGCGTGCTTGCGTGCGTGCGTGCGTGTGAGTGCCAGTCTCTTTTTGTGTGTTTACCTGTCCACGTATGCATATGCATGTGTGCTTTCTTGTATGTGTATATACGAGAAGGCATGCGTATACACATTAAATTAAAGTCTGGGACAGAGTTGTATCGGTCATCAGTCTCGGTCATCACAGTTACAGTCAATATGGGCATCACACGGTTATCGATTGGTCATAGAGAAGCGCGTGATCATGAATTCTGGACATTGAGTGAACGATTCTTTAGCTAGGTACCGTTTCACTCTTCCTTACAGATAGTCCCAGTGACACATGTTTGCATGTGTTCTATGGCCACACAATAGGAGGAGTCAACTACCCATGTGTTTGTCCCCAGATAGACAGCCGCCATAATCCTTAGCTCACTGTTTGTTTTGTTTTGTTTTATTCTTCCTCGCATATATATATGCTTCAAATTCCCGTAGTCCTGGTTAATGGGGGTAGCAGTAAGACAGCCAATAGTGGCCCTGCAACCTCCTCGCACTATACCCGTACTATTCCATATTTAAAGTGTACTTGTTCAATTGATTCTATTTAAACTGTAAATCAAACAATTCTGTATATTCTCAATGTCACATATAGTGCGAAAGTAAAGTTCATTCATTCACTGATCCTTAAGTCTTTGAAGTCTCTGGTAAAGTTCACGATACGCTCTCTTCCGGGGAGGGGGACGCGCCCCATACATATACTGACTAAGTTTGTTTCTCTGAGCCTTTTCCAGCTTTTGGAGAACACTCACAAATGAAAATATGTTAGGATGAGCACGCTGAACAGTCTTGTTCAAGTGGCAATGCCATCCCTCGAGATGGTTGTTAGTTCTTGGTTTCGAAAAAACATCGGACGGAAAAGGCATCAATATACAACGCTGTGCAAAATAAAATAATGAGAAATATTACCGTAAAACAGCATACTGTTATTATATAGAGTCAACACAGTTGCCATATTCTATGCAAGGTATCATGACACCTGTTGAATTTTCTTAGAATTACGATTTTGTTTTTCGATGGAAATTCGTGGTCTCGACTGATTTGCGCATGTCCGTCGAAGATGGAATCCATCTTACATAACAAATGCAGACTGTGTTGTCCTTTTCCCAAATGCAGTCCTATCGCTGCATTCTAAAGTGTTTTGAATGCCTAGCTTTGTTCTTGGATATGAGAAGCACATTGGGCCACAATTTGTTCTCGTGAAATATTATTTTTGTATTATCAGTTCTGGAACGAATATGAGTAGCAGACTCCCAGGAACCAGTGGTGCCTGCTGTCAACCATACGAGTTGATAATATATGTGTTTCGTGTTCTATACATCTCAACCTTCATTTTGATGTATAATTTGTGAATATTTAATTTGAATTTAAAGAATATCAGAGGTGGGAATTTCAAAATAAACAAAATTCTATTACTTGTACATCACCTTAATACTTACTTCAATGGTACTCAATTCTTGATCTGTTTTAAAAACCTGGTCATTGTTGTGAAGGCGGCGGTGAAGTGAATTTCAGAATTGGTGCCAAAATGAAAATAGTGACATGTTCATATTACTAGCGTTGTTATTATGTAGTCTGGTCACAGGCACATGCTCCCGGACATTTGACGAAATAAAAAGCTCAGAAAAACATATCCCCTCCCTATATATGTACACGTATATGGAGAGGATATTTTTTTCTCAGCATTTTATTTCGTCAATTGTCCAGGAGCAGGTGCCTATGGTCTGGTGTATTTCTTTGTCCAATGTTTGGGGTTTTTCGAGGGCGGAAAGGGGGGAGGGTGAGTTCATTTGGGAGAGGCGTGCCCCCACAAACTCCTGCCCACCTCCGGCTACACCACAGCTTGTAAACAACTGTAAACATGACAGGATATTACCAATCAACATCATGTGGAAATAGTCATGCAGGTTGTTTCAGTTCATGGCGTCACTAGCCTTTGGTAGAATTTTTTTCAACAGATCATAATGCTAATGGTCTCTCTGAAAAGAGGGTGGGGCTTTCAGCGGTAAGAAAAAGCCTGGCCGTGTCTCTACAGAATCACTCCGTCAATGTTTGTTTTCAGTGTAAAGATACGTGTATGAACCTCTGAAAAGCGTAAGGGGGTTATAAAATTCGATTTCCAGAAATTCTGAAAAAATGCACTCAATAATCCCTGTGTAACCTCAGTGACCTTGCCCCATACTTGGAACCTCCATTGAGTTTCGATTCATTTGGTGCTGGTCCCAGGTTCGTAGTTCACACCACTCTTGAGGTATGAACGTGACCCAATTTCAAAATGTTTGGCTCAGCCCACTTTTTAAGGGTAAAAATACAAGTATGAACTTCGGGAATGCATTAA
Organism: Pictodentalium vernedei; assembly: GCA_031216915.1. Lineage (NCBI taxonomy): Eukaryota > Metazoa > Mollusca > Scaphopoda > Dentaliida > Dentaliidae > Pictodentalium > Pictodentalium vernedei. Next base: position 197,579,054 of record CM062294.1, read on the forward strand.
GAGTCACGAAATGCGATTTCCAGCCATTCTGTTAAAAATGCTCATGACCCCCAGGTGACCCCAGTAATCCTGACCCAGATTATGAACCTCCATCGAGTTTCGACTCATTTGGTGTTGGTCACAGGTCCATAGTCATATTATTGTTGAGATATGAGCGTGACCCACTTTCAAAATTTGAGGCTCATCCCACTTTATTGAGTGTAGAAATACATGTATGAACTTCGGGAATGCATTAGAGGTCATAAAATGTGATTTCCAGCAATTCTGAAAATGATCATACATAACATGCTTGAAATGTGCGCATGACCCACTTCTGAAGTTGTTGGCCCCCGCCCATTTTTAGTGTAAAGGTACCTGTATGAACTTCAGGAAAGCATTCGGGGAGTCATAAAATGTGATTTCCAGCAATTCTGAAAAGTGCACTCAATAACCCCTGGGTGACCTCAGTGACCATGACCCATATTTTGAACCTCCATTATGTTTCAACTCATTTGTGTTGTTTCTGGGTCCATAGATCACACCAAGCTTGAGATATGAACGTGACCCACTTTTAAAATGTTTGCCAAGGCCTACTTGTTAGGATAAAAATACATGTATGAACTTCGGGAATGCATTAGAGAGGTCACAAAATGCGATTTCCGGCCATTCTGAAAAATGGTCTCTATGACCCCTGGTGACCTCAGTAAACTTGACATTATGAACCTCCATCGAGTTTCAACTCATTTGGTGTTGGCACAGGTCCATAGGTCATACCATGGTTGAGATATGAACTTGACCCACTTTTAAAATGTTTGGTTCCACCCACTTTTTAATATAAATATGTATAGATATGAGAAGAACCCTGCATATTTTTAGGTCATTGTACCAAAGGTCAAGGTCACACTGTCTTTGAACTTAAAATTTTATCTGTCCCGATCAAATTCAAACTTGATATGTCATCAAATAAAGAGTAATCTTATCTGTATTATTTGACTAAATATTGCTACCAACAGTTGCTGTGTTAATTTAATGTAATGTTTTACCAAGGTTACTGTATTTTGCTGATTTTTCAGGGGGATTGGACACCCTTGGTGGCTACCTCTAGTTTAAAAATCTGAAAGGGGTAATTTCATTCTCTTTAAAAATCTGAATGAGGTAATATCAGTCAAAGGATATATGAAACTTGAGGGTACCTTTTTATACGGTATTTACTGGATTTATAAACATTTTTTAAAAGTTGGGAGAGGACATATTTTCACTTTAACTCTTTAGTCTTTACACAACCCACATAGCAGACACAACTTGCAAAAAACATGGTTTGTGACATCTCTATAGAGCCAGATCAACAAACCCATTCCAGTATGCAAAATATCATATGATGAGAATGCTTGTTTCGTTTGCATGGTGGTTACGCAAATTTAAATCTACACGAATGGATGACCGGTTAGCCAAAAGTTGCATCTTGAATGGTAAAGTCTGAGTAACTTAACTGGTAGAGTGCTAAATGTTTTCTCAGCCTCAAGATTTGAAGTAATTTTACTTCCAAGATAATAAGAAGGACATCCACAGAATATGAAGCCTTTAACTTTGGATACCTGCAGTTCAGAATAAATCTCAAATATGGGCTTCTAACACTCTACCAGTTAACCAGCCTTTCTTGCGTCTTGATAGATTTTTAAAGGCTATATATATATATATATCAATTCCACGAATAGATGAATACTTGTTAATGATATGTAGCAGTTTTCCAAGAATTTTTACATAACTGAGCATTCGGTTAGCCATCTCCAAACCATGTGAACGGTCAGTCAGTTAGAGCCATTTTTGCACATTGCATTCCAATGAGGACCATAAGCCCAGGGTTCCTGTAGGCAAGGACCAATAATTCCTACTGATAAAGCATTTTTCAAGGCCCTACAATAGCCAAACTCAAATATTTTCAGACCTTGCCTTCACTAGTCCTAACTGAGAACCTCCAGTCATTTCTCATCCTCCTTTTAAGGAAAGTGGGAGGAGGTAATGACCAGAGAATCCTAGTTAGGACTTTGACATATAAAACTATATAGTTATGATTATGTGCTTTGTCAGCATTTTTATCTTATGAATATTTAAAGCTTTTCAAGGCCTCCTGGAACATTTTCCAGCATTTCAAGGTCTTGAATGACCCTTAGTCAAATTCAAGGTCATTCCTTGAATCCAGCCAACAGGAACCCTGTAAGCCATGTTTTGGAGACGAAATATGAAAAAATAATAAAATTTCAGTAGAGATTTTTATTTAACCCTTTACCTAACGTAACGGCCAAACCCGGCCAGCGCTATTCTCAAAAATCGCCAATTAATTTTCATTATTTTTTTCATTTTTTGTCTCAAAAACATAGGTTATGACCCCTCGTTGGAACGAGCTCATCGATCTCGTTCCAACGAGGGGTCATAACCTATGTTTTTGAGACAAAAAATGAAAAAACATTAGTTATTCAAGAATTATTTTTGCAAGTGTCGTCTGCTTTTCAGGTTAGGTAAAGGGTTAATAGCGCAGACCAGTTTAGACTAGGTAATGGGTTAATCATCTACCTAAAGACTAGAAAATACTAGCACGAACTTCTTGAATTTATTTATTTATTTATTGTGGTTTAATGACACTTTCGACATCCAGAGTCACCTCGTGTCAGACAGTTTTACGGGTAGAGGAAGCCTGAGTACTCGGAGAGAACCACCTAGTAAAGGTAAGCAACATCTAGACTCCCCAATGCACTAACTCCACACCAGCAGGGTTAGCATTGCTTGAAGTAAAGTACGCCTTAATACACAGCGCCACCATGCCCCCGTGTGGGCATTCGGGATGAAGTGCCTTGCCCAAGGACACAAAGCAGTTACCCCTGGCAGGGATTGAACCGTGGACCTTTCAGTTTGAAGTCTAATTCAGAAACCACTGAACCATCAACATGTTGAATAATTTTTTTACAGTTTTGATTCCGAAACATAGCTTATGGCACCCCATTGAAACGACCCTATTCAGCTTATTCAAATAAGGAGTCTTGAGCGCTGTGTAAGAGGTCAGAATTGACAATATAATAAAATCTGAATAAATTTTTTTGTAAATAGTGCTGGCTGTATATAGCCATAGGTTAGGCTAAGCATTAAGTGGTCTATCCCCCACCACTCCCCCAATGGAATACCAACATCCTCAAAATAAAATAACCTAAAACTCATAGTTTTTTTGTTCACTTTATTGCTACAGAAAAGCCTTCATACAAAAAGATATATCCTTTAGCGTATTATTTAAGCTTCCAAAACAAAAGAATTGTTTGTGAGCACCATTGGTGCATAGCGAACATGTTAACCCCTAGAAAAAAATATTCAGAGAAATTGAGATTGTTTTTCAGAGAAATGGCATGAGTATCAGGGTAAAGTTCATGAGGAGGAAAATGCTGTATGTAACCAGTAGGCTATAACTAAAACCTCCTCAAAGATAAGTCTTCTCCCCACAGAAGATACCACAAAACTGTTTACGACTGCTTACATATATATTACCACATCAAAATATGCTCAAATTATGTAAATCATTTTATTTTGTAGTTACACTGCTAGGGCAACTTTGCTATTTATTTGAGCTGGTCCTGTGCCCTGCCAAGCTGTTTATAATATTAACCTGCATTCTATTCACAAGCACTTCGCATGGATATTGTGGAACAATAAGCCCCTTTTGACCCTCTTTAATTGTGTAATGAGTCTGGGTCGAGATGTGGTAAGGGGGTGGGGGGGGGGGGTGATTATTTAAAGTCATATTGAATGTTTCTTCTACTTCATCTAGAAATGAAACGGTTAAAGTGTGTTCTTGATCGATTAATCACATGGATTAACCTTGGTTAACTGATTAATCACTTGCCCTAAACAGTAGCTGAATAACTGCCATACCGTTGATGATTTACCTAACGTAGCGGACAAAACCAACCAGGTGTACATACAAAAATCTCCATTCAAATTTTATTATGTTTTCAATTTTTGTCTCAAAAACACATAGCTTATAACCCCTCACGGGAAGGAGCTCATTGAGGTATTACCAAGAAGTAGTAGAAGGTGGACAGAGGGATTTCTTTTACGTGAAATACGCATACTCTCTGTTTTATTGGGATTAAATTCAACCAACCATGTCTGAGCCCAATGTTCTATTTTGACTAAGTCCTGATTGATTAGGGTCGAGGCTTGTTCAGGGTTCTCTACAATAAGATATAACGAGGTACCGTCTGCGAAGAGCCAGATACTACTGTGTAAATTTTCAGTTATATCATTGATGTAAATCAGGAACAAGGGTCCAAGGATCGACCCTTACGGAACTCCAGCGCTAATGGGTCTCCGGGAGGAATACTCCGCTGCTAGGACTACCCTTTGTGACCTATTCAAAAGGTAAGACTTCAGAAACAATAGTAGTTCTCCCGAAATGCCAATTCGCTCAAGTTTGTGGAGGAGACCAGTATGCCATACCTTGTCAAAGGCCTTGCTAACATCACAGAAGACCACCCTTACTTATTTACCTTCAAGTGCTCGACAGAACTCATCATATATATCGGTCAGTTTTAGGACAGTTGAGTCACCTGGCCTGAAGCCAGATTGAAACTGACTAAGGGCATTAGTCTCGTTCAAGAACTGCCATAAATGCTTAAAACACATTTTTTCAAATACTTTACCAACACAGCTGAGCAGTGAGTTTGGGCGGTAATTAGTGATTAAATTTGAATGTTGTTTCTTCAGAATAGGGGAGACCTTGGCTTTTTTCCACAACGACAGAAAGTATGAATTATTCAGCAATATGTTAAATAATACCGAGAGTGGCTCACATAGTGACGATTTACTTTCCTCAGAAAAAGCACTTCTTGAGGAGGTCATTAGGTTGTCATTGAAGTCACCTGTAACAACAATGTCTGAAATTAATGTATCTCAGGCTTTTTCAATGGAGGCTGATATGGCATCCCAAGTATCCAGAGGACTGTTGGGTGGGCAGTAGAACACTCCTAATAAAAGGGGCTTTCGAACTTTCGCAAATACTTCTGCCCATACGCACTCGGTGTTCAACGTGTTGAGATCGGGTCTATGTTGGAATGGGATCCCGTTTTTGATATAGATGGCAACCCCATCACCCCTGGCTAGATGGTCAAATCTCAATGGTTCCTGGAAACCATGGAGCAAGATATCTGGTGTAGGTTCTGTGTTGTTAAGCCAGGTTTCTGTGAATGCCAGAATATCATTCCCTTAAGATTCACACTGAACAATATCTAATTTAGGTTTTAAGCTCTGGGTGTTAAGGTGGAGAATTTTCAAACTATTGTTGTTATGCTCTAAGCTAACAGATTTGGGGCCGGGGTGGTTTCGATGTCACCCGACTTCACCAAATTACAACCAGAATGAACAAGGCCAGGAATGTGAAAATCAGTATGGTATTGCCCTCAAGGGCGAGTGTTGCTTTCAGGACATCCAGGGCCTTCTGGGGAAAAGGATTTGAACTATTTACCAGGAAATCGATATTAAAGGCATCTCTCTGTGGGGTGACGGACTTACAGGATCGGAAAATAAAAAACGTGGCCATGGTAGTAAAACTTTTGTGCAGCTCAACAGTCCTGAGGCACAAGTACAGGTAGATTAGCACACACACACATTGATCTTTCGACATGGAATGCTTTAAGTGGCGAACAATAGCCATGCAATTGAAATCACATTTCCGAGCATGGTATATGTCAAGACAACACATTATGTGATATGCGGATGGTAATATACATGTAAGCAGTGTTTAGTGGGGGTTTAACAACACACATAAAGCTGTCTGACACAAGGTTAGTCAGAGGATAACCTTGTGTCAGACAGCTTTATGTGTGGAAGAGGCGAGGGTACCCAAAGTAATTTTCAACTGATGATCAGAACCGGCCACTACGGGAAACGGTCAAATCGGCCGCCAGCCAAATCGGCCGCTGACAATTTCGGACGAATCGGCCGCCAGTCAGTACGAATCGGCCGCTAGCATTTTCGGTCGAATCGGCCGCTGATGACATAATAAATGAAGATTATAAGTGAAAATATTTTTTATTCTAGTAGTTTATCAGTATATATTTTCATGAAATAAAGAACAAATAAATGAAACTTTAAGACATTTATATGCACTTTTACATACATATAGGTTACATGAAACATTTTATCACATTTATTTTAATTATAGGCAATTTTTGAAAGGCTGACAATAATGCACTAATTGGGCCAGATCACATCTGAGGGCTTCAAAGTTTATTTTTTTTCTTGGGGAGTATCTCCAAACCCCCCTTCAAAGGCTTCGCGCCTTCAGAGCTCGCACCCTCCTATGTGATCTGGCCCAATTAGTGCATTATAATCAGCCTTTCAAATATTGACTATAATTTAAATAAATGTGATAAAATGTTTCATGTAACCTATATGTATGTAAAGTGCATATAAATGTCTTAAATTACGTGTACGCTACCCATATGAATAAAACCCCACTTTTCAGTCTAAATTAAAATCAATGGGAGATATCGGTTTGGAAAGTTCCATGTTGCCATCTGTGACAAGTCACATTGTGAGCTCCCCTCCCTCTCATTGCACACCATTGCACAATACACACAAAGTGCAAGTTCCATAACTACCTTTGGAATAATAAATGATGAATGAATGAAAGGTTTTAGGAAACAATAAAGCGGATAAAAGTTAATTTATAATCCAAAACAATATGCCTGCCGATTTGCAAAGTGATTATAACTGAACAAACAAACGCTAACACTACGTCAGCTGGCAAGTTTGCCTTGTAATTAAATTACTGCACAAAAAACCTTTTCTGAGAGATAGTTGAGTGAGTGATGTCAAACAGACTAGTCAAGCATCAGTGTCACGCCCAGGTGTCAATCATTTTCCATTGTTTCTCCAATCGGGGCACTAATGGGATTGAGTGCACTCCTGCAAGAAAATAAATGTTATTTGTATCCCATTTAGATTCCGGAATTCAGTGTATCCTATTCTTAGTTTTGGGGTGAGTGTGAAAAATTACATAATTTTTGTCTATTTTCCTCTTTTAAAAAAAGTATTTCCAGCGGCCGATTTGACCCAAATTGTTGCGTCCGATTTGTCCGAAATTGCAGCGGCCGATTTGGCTGGCGGCCGATATGACCGGTAGCCGCCACCACAAGCGGCCCATTGTGGACAATTGGATGACTATGGCAACGGCTCCAGGAACATGGATTCAACCGATTGTTGCCAAGCATTTCGTGATGATTCATTAACCGCATTTTATTATCTTCTGCAATTGTTCTATTGTTAATGTAAAATGATGTCAATGATACCATTCAATAAAGATGAGAAAGAACCACAATGGGTATTGTTAATCTCTCTTGGTGCCCCTTTACGGGATATACAAGTTAAACGACATGTAAAGCTTACAATTGAGTGTACTTGTGGCAATCGCCAGTTCATACTGGAAAAGTGAAGGTTGCACTCCAGTGACTCCGGTCACAGTAAAATTACCAGGTGCACACACTTGGGCGGTAAACGTGGCTATGAGAGACACGGTTTATTGCCCAAGTGTGCGCAACTGGTAATTTTACTGTAACCCCAGTCAACGAAGTTTAACACCGTGAAAAATGTTCAGTTTAATGTACTTCTTTCGAGCCTCAACTTGTCTAGTAGTGCATGGTATTATAATCGGAATCGGCATCAGAATCGGCCGATTTTGAGCTCAAATAACCAGTAATCGGTCAGCGACCATTTTTGGTAAACGGTTGATCACTAATCCAAAGTAGCCCCCAGTAATGGTGAGCAGCTGTCAGATGCCACAACATACTAAGCAGGGCTATCATTGGTTGAAGGAAAGTACCACCATCGCCATGCAGTACACCTTGGTGCACAGAGCCACTGTGCCCCCCATATGGACAATCAGGATTAAGTGTCTTGTTCAAAGACACAACTCAGTTACTGCCAAGCAGGATTGAATCATTGACCTTGTGGTTTAAAGTCCAATGCTCTAACCACTGAGTCACCATACTCCCTAGAAATTTTTAAGTAAAATTCTTTATAGTACACTATAAAATACATTCTCTTGAAGGAAATCACATAAACTTTCAAAAATCATTTGCTTTGAACATTTGTGTTGACAATTTTAATGCCCCAACAAGAGCACTTCAAAAAGTCAAGTGTACTATTTGTTTCATGCACCTCATAACTTCAAGACACTTTTTCAGTTTGTGCTGATAGTTGGGAGAATGCCGAGTACAGCTTCGTCAACCTCTTTTAGCACAGGAAGGGAAACGTGAGGTGAATAAAATTTCCATTCATCCACCGGACACTCAAAATCAGGTCTAACATTTTGAAAATCCTAGGAGAGTGACTATCACCTCTCCTGGGAAAAGTTTGTAGAGGGTAACTGACCCCATAGAATAAGAATTATACAAAAAAAGTTAAAAATCTGTTTCTCAGACCCTCCCACATGGTTCTTTTGTCTGTCGCATGCTCACTTTTTATAACCAAAGCAAACTTAAAAAAATAATCATTAAATAATTTATGTCTGATATTTTACCCAAGTTAATAAACAGCTGTGCCATGAGCGCATGATACGCCCGTTATTAATTACAAGAGAGAACCACACAATATGAGTATACATGTGTACTTGTCAGGTTACATATACTTGCCACCAAAAAATCATGAAAATTGTTCAAGTCCAACATGTGGAAAATTGCCTATATTTTAATGAATAAAGTCCCATAACTCTGGAATGACAAATCGGATAGCGACACAAATCGAAAGGGAGATTCCTTCTATCAACATATACTTGCAACCAAAAAATCATGAAAATTGCTCTAAGCATTTTCAAGTTATTGTTCGACCTGTGAAAAATAAAGTCCCATAACTCTGGAATGACTAATCGAACGGCGACACCAACCGAAAGGGAGCTTCCTTCCATCAACATAAACCACCTACCAAAAAATCGTGAAAATCTCTCGAAGCATTCTCGAGTTTTCGTACGACGTGTAAAAAATCAACAATTTTCTAAGTAATAAAGTCCCATAACTCTGGAAGGACTAATCGAATGGTGACACCAACTGAAAGGGAGCTTCCTTCCATCAACATAAACCACCTACCAAAAAATCGTGAAAATCCCTCGCAGCGTTCTCGAGTTATCGTACGACGTGTAAAAAATCAACAATTTTCTAAGTAATAAAGTCCCATAACTCTGGACTGACTAATCGAATGGTGATACCAACCGAAAGGGAGCTTCCTTCCATCAACATAAACCACCTACCAAAAAAACGTGAAAATCTCTCTCGAAGCGTTCTCGAGTTATCGTACGGCGTGTAAAAAATCAACAATTTTCTAAGTAATAAAGTCCCATAACTCTGGACTGACTAATCGAATGGCGATACTAAACGAAAGGGAGCTTCCCTCCATCGATATATACCACCTACCCAAAAATCACGAAAATCTCTCAAAGCGTTCTCGAGTTATCGTACGACGTGTAAAAAATCAACAATTTTCTAAGTAATAAAGTCCCATAACTCTGGAATGACTAATCGAACGGCGAAACTAAATGAAAGGGAGCTTCCCTCCATCGATATACACCACCTACCCAAAATCACGAACATCTCTCAAAGCGTTCTTGAGTTATTGTATGACATGTGACCGGATGGACAGACACACAGATGGACAGCGGTATACCATAATACGACCCGTTTTTTTCAAAATGGGCGTATAATAAAATTGATAAATTTGTCCCTTGAGGGCTAAAGCATTGCAAAGCCTTCTTGCCCTCAAGGGACAAAATACACCACCACCCATGGTATTCTGTACATTATGAGGCCTAAAACATAAAACAAACCTCAACATAAACTTTTTGAAGGTTACAAAATAATTACAAAAATAAAAAATAAAATAAAAAAAAGAGGCCCCAGGGGGCCTTAAGGCACTCACCTGACATGGTAGTCTAAATATCAAACCAGGGACTTGACTTGATTAAGCTGCACACGTCCCTCCTAAGAAAAGCATATACCAACTAGACGAAGCTATTGTGCCCACACTATACACAGGATTTTCCTTCTATTTTTAGTTCCTGCACTTGCACGTCCCAAAATTGAGATAAACGCATAAAAAACAGATTTTTTTTAATTTTTGTTCGGAAATTTTCGAAGTCCCAAACAAAATTTTTTTAGACTAAATTTTTTTTTTCTTCTTAAAATGGACCAAAACGCCTAAAAAACCAAAGAACTAATTTCCGGATTTTGGTTCAAAATTTCCAAAGTCCCGCCCAGCTCCCAAATTTTCAGTGTAAAAAAAATATTTTTTTTTTTTGTCTTAATATTGACCAAAATGCATATTCTTTATTATTTATTGGTGTTTAAGGTCACATATTTCTGCACAATGGCTAATCATGACCTCAACAGTTTTACGGGTGAAGGAAGCCGGAGTACCGGAGAGAACCACCGAGCAACGACGAGCAACTGTCAGCTCCTCAACATACTAACTCCACAAAAGCAGGGTTGATTGATTGATTGATGTTTTTAAGATCACATATTTATGCACAATGGCTAATCATGACCGTGACAGTTTTACAGGTGGAGGAAGCCGGAGTACCCGGAGAGAACCACCGAGCAACGACGAGCAGCTGCCAGCTCCCCAACATCGTAACTCCGCACTGCAGCACAGGCAGGGTTAGATTGGTTGAAGACATGCATACCATCGACGTGCAGTACGCCTTAGTACACGGCGTCATCGTGCCCCCACGCAGGCAATGGAGATGAAGTGTCTTGCCCAAGGACACAACGTGATTGCTGCAGGTGGGATTCGAACCGAGGACCTCTCAGCTTGCAGCTTGCACCTCTACCTACTGAGCCACCGCGCCCCCACCAAAATGCATAAAAAACCAAAGAACTAATTTCTGGATTTTGGTTCAAAATTTCCGAAGTCCCACCCAGCCCCCAAATTTTCAGTGTAAAAAAATTTTTTTTTGTCTTAAAATTGACCAAAAGGCATAAAAAAACAAAAACTAATTTCCGGATTTTGGTCCAAAATTTGTAAATCCAGACTAGGACTCCAAATATGAACCCAGGGATTTGGCTTGAACAAACTTGAATCTCACCTCCCTAAGCATGCTGCACACCAAATATCAAAAGATTCCTATTGGTAGATATGAAGAAGAAGATTTTTAAAGAATATTCCTCATACTGCACTAATTTAAACATTTGGGCTCCCATAGAGAGCCCAAATGTGGACCCAGGGAACTGATTTCAATAAACATGTGAAACAATCTTCCAAAGATGTTATATGTGAAATTTGAAAGCTTTTGGAGCAGTGGTTTGGGAGAAAAGTAGTGTTAAATGTTTTTCCCATTACCCACAGTGTTAAAAAATGCTGACTCTGCACTTTTTCAAAGTCCCCAAAAAGTACCCCATGATAAACCGATAGCAATTTTTTTTTACCATTCCATTCTGTTGGTCCTAAGGAAGCTTCACACCAAATAAGAATTCTCAGTGCTTTGTAGTTTTGGAGATATTGGCATTTTAATTTTTTTCTATTGTTAGCTCCTGCGGTTCACATGGGGCGACGGGAACATTTTTTTGGCATAAATTAAGTACTTATGACCCAATAAGCCATCATATCAAATCTGGTTCAAATCTGCCTCTCGGTTTGGAAAACAGAAATTTTGGGCGGGGTGAAAATTCTTGCCCCTCCCATAATGAAGGCAAATATAGCTACTCGAACTTCTCTTGAACAAATCTGAGTCTACACCTCAAAAGGAAGCTGCACACCAAATATCAAGTCTCTGCTACTGCTGGTTCATGAGAAGAAGATTTTTTAAGATTTAAGCACACTTTTTAGGCGTGGCCCTACCGAGGGGCGGGTCAACTTGGTTTGAACAAACTTGAATTGACATATGATAGAGTACATGCACAGTAAATTTTGTTGAATTTGGTGCAGTAGTTTGTTAGGAGAAGTCGATAATGTAAAGTTAATGCCGGACGGACGACAGCCGACGGGCGGAAAGTGATTAGTAAAGCTCCCCTTGAGCTGTGCTCAGGTGAGCTAAAAAATGCCTGCCCACATGCAATTGTACAAAAAAAATGGCCTGAGAAACAGAAGATCTACTTTGTGGGGCCTTATTTCACCCTGATGGGGAACTTGGTACCATCGGCTTTTGATTCATACCATCCATTGGAAGCTGGTAACAATCAAAGGTATTTATATATTTCTCAAAGTTTTCTAAGCACCAAATATTTGACACATCATTGTGAAATTTGCTTGTGACATATTTGCGATATTTTTGGTGGATATGATTGAGGAATGTATTGAGATGGTTCCCAGTGTTTACATTAGCTCTTTTGACAGGCAGACTTTTCGAGACAGTCATGGAAAGCATGTACCCCTTGACTTTCACGATGTTTTCGTGCACTGTCTACATGTACATGACATGTGTAGGGTATTCAATCTTCATTTCAACACAAACCCTTGTGATTTAATGATTGAATATGGCAAATGCAAATGTAAGAAGACTTTTGTCTGAAGCAGAAAATTTGAGGCGGGCTGTAGGGATGGCAGAGCAAGGTGCTATCCATCGTCAGGTTGGTGAAGCCCTTGGTGTGCACCATATGGTGATCACCAGAGCCAGGGCAAGATTTCAGTAGCATGGCACACCGGTAAGATGGCATGGTGGTGGCAGAGACAGGGCAACATCTGCAGCTGAAGACCGTTTTTTCATCATTCAGATCTGTATGAACCGCTTTGCCACAGCAACCCAGCTTTGCAGTGACCTTCAGAATGCATCCGGAGTAAATGTTTCGACGCAAACTATCCGGGCAAGGTTCCACGAAGGTGGTCTCCGATCGAGAAGACCTTGTATTTGCATTCCGCTGTCCCAGAACCATTGCCAGGCATGATATGAATGGGCCATGGACCACGTTGGATGGACCAGAGAAGATTGGCGACCTGTCCTTTTTACAGATGAGTCAAGGTACTGCCTAGACCACACAGATAGGCGTTCTATGGTATGGAGAAGACCAGGAGAGCAATTCCATGCAGCCAACATTGCTGAGCATGACCGCTATGGTGGAGGGTCAATTATGGTCTGGGGTGGCATCAGCAAGGATGGACGAACAAAGCCGTGTCCTTGAACGTGGTACATTGACTACATAGCGGTATATTGATATCCTGGATGTCCACATCAGATTGTATGCAGGTGCAGTGGGTGATAGATTCATTCTGATGGACGATAACGCCAGTCCTCATGTTGTCCATGTTGTCTGGGAATACCGACAGAGGGAGGGGATTGAGTGTTTGGACTGGCCAGCAAGATCCCCTGACCTCAATCCAATCAAACATGTCTGAAATGAGTTGCAGCTTGCAATTTCAGCCTGACCAGTCCAGCCAAGAAGTGTCCAGGAGCTTGGTGCCATGCTGGTCCAAGAATGGAACAACTCCCCACAAAGGACCACCAGGAACCTCATTGGGAGCATGAGAAGGCGATGTCAAGCTGTAATTAACAGTAATGGGTCTCAAACTAGATATTGAACTCATACCAGTTCGCTCTGTCAACTTTTTGGCAAATTGAAAAATTTCCTCTTTTACCAAAAATATGCATTTTCCATGGTTATTGTATTCAAAAGCTAAAAAATAATGTCAAACACAAATAAAATCTTAATTTCTGTACTTAACCCTTTACCCAACGAATCGGCCGCAACCGCCCGCGTAATATGCAAATTCAGCAGTTGAAAAAATGTTATTTTTCAAACAATTTCAACAAAACCATATCATGTGACCCCTCGTTGGAACGAGCCCGTCGAGCTCGTTCCAACGAGGGGTCACATGATATGGTTTTGTTGAAATTTTTTTTAAAATTTGAAACAATGATATTTAAAATAATAAATTTTGATATCGTCTGCGTTGGGTAAAGGGTTAAATCATTAAAGATATAATTAAATAAAAAATATATACACTTTTTCATTACAATATTTCAACTAAAACGTAAAACAGGTAGTTGGATATACTTGGTGCTTAGTAAACTTTGAGTAGTATATGAGTTTGACAAACTTTATAGTTTAAGAAAATGTACTTTAACATACAATCAACAAGCAATCCTATGGATGAGAGTGAAATTACATTGGCAGTGGGTTCTACAAGCTTTCATGCCATCTGTCTAATTCCTGAGAAATTTGACACTATTATGGCCCAGAAACAGTACAGCTCTCAAATAGCTGATTGCCTATGTTTAGATTCACTTGTCCGAAATATTTCAGCTGGTTGGAAAAGCAACCATCTGATATATACTGGACGATTAATTCTGAAAAATTCTATTAATGATTTAGTTTCTGTGAATCAAAGCTAGAAATATTACTCAACTGAGACTTGATTTGTTTGACATTTTGATGACATTACAATCAGAAATGAAGACTCACCATAGCAATAGTTTTATGATTATGCCATGTACAGTTCCACAAATTATGTTAATATCTTTATATTTTCGAAGGGAATTAAATACTTATTGATTGGAATAAATATAACTGTGGCAGGAAAGAATGCCTGTATTATTTATTTATATATTGGTGTTTAAGGTAACATACTTATGCATAATGGCTAATCGTGACCATGACAGTTTTACGGGTCGTGGAAGCCGGAGTACCCTGGAAAGAACCACCAAGCATCGACGAGCAACTGTCAGCTCCTCAACATTCTAACTCTGTTCAAGCTCCGTTCAAGCAGGGTTACAGCAGTTGAAGACAAGGCTCAGTAGTTCCAGAGAAGAAGATGAAAATGTGATTTCCCATAGGGTTTCTATACTAACTTTTAAGCCACAATTGAAGCCATGTTTGCAACCCAATCAACATTAAATGAGGATTGTTGGTAGAGGGTGTCCCAGTCATCAACCATGCAGTTTTTCAAAACATTTGGCCCTGTGGTTTCAGAAGAGAAGATTTTTCAAAATCCATCAATCAGAATTAAAGAATGCTTCTGGTGGCCATGTTTTCAAAACACAGGAACAAATGAGGATCATTTGTAGAGGACCACCCATAGACTATCCCTGCAAGGTTTGGTTCAAATCGGCTCAGTAGTTCCGAGAAGAAGAAGAAAATATTATTTGCCCTAGGGTTTCTATAGTAACTATAAGCCACAAATGTGGCCATGTTTGTAATCCGATCAACATTAAATGAGGACTGTTGGTAGAGGGTGTCCCAGTCATCATTTATATGAAGTTTCAAAACATTTGGCCTTGCGGTTTCAGAGGAGAAGATTTTTGAAAATCCGCCAACCAGAATCAAAGAATGCCTCTGGAAGCCATGTTTTTCATCCGAAGGGATCAAAATGAAGATCGTTTATAGAGGACCTCCTTTCAACCATACCTTCCAAGTGTGGTTCACACAGCTCAGCAGTTACAGAGAAGACGAAAATGTGAAAAGTTTATGGACGATCGATGCATTGTGATGAGAAAAGCTCACATGGCCTTTCGGGCCAGGTGAGCTAATAATTAAGGCATCTAATGACTGAACGTTCTGAATGGAGTGGATGCAGTTGTCAAATTCATGCTTATTCAATGATATCCAATGCCAGCATGTCATGCACAAAATGGCCACACACTCTATTTTTATCCAGTCTACTGTCTACAACAACTGTAGTGTTTTCCAAGTCAATTTTATTTAACCCTTTGAACCCTAAAGCTTGTTTCCTGGAATGGTATCGCCTTTGCGTACACTTACAGAGATATGGGTCAGTCCAATATCAATATACACGGAAGATAAATATACAGAACCACATTTATGTTTGAATGGGTTAACATTTAATGGACGAGAGCAAGTGACGCAGGGATATGAGAGCCATTAGGCTTGAGTGGTAACCCAATGCCACTTGCTCGAGTCCAGTAATTGTTAACCCATTCAAACATAAGTGTGGTTCTGTATTTATTACACACCCAACCCTGAAAAAAATTCACTGTAATTAATCGCTAATTGAATTAAATGGTCGATAATTTTAACGGTTCAAATGATTTTACTGGGAAACAAGCAATGTTGTCAGAGAAGCAGTCTTGAGTCTTTACCCTTGCCACCCGTAGAATCGATGTTGATTCATTTTGTTCCTGAAACATTATCCGAAAAGCCAAAAGCTTACACTTCACATCAGACATTGGAAAGCATAAGCTCTGAAATTTGTTTTGAAAAGTGAGTGTGCACAGGCATCATTATATCTGGAGGATGGAAAATATTCATGGATTTGAATTTAAATGCGATGCAAATTGGTCACTCTATTTAAAAATATTCATGGATTTGAATTTAAATACGATGCAAATTGGTCACTCTATTTAAATTTTGTGCTTTTTGAACTGAAACTGCAGTTGAACTCAGATTGGCTGTGCTGTGTGTGCATTAGGCTATTGTTTGTAGACTTCAGTCATTTCTGTTCTGTATTGTAATAAAAGTCAACAAAAGACATGTTTGTGCAATAATTAACATTCCAGGGCATTCATTCGATTCTTTAGTTTAACTAGGACTGCTTGTGATTCCAGTTTCCATTTTGGGTGAATTCTTGATAAGTTTTATTTCTAACTATAAATAATTGAAAGTTTCTGATTTGAAATTTAGCCTTCCTTTCAATTAGACTGCACTAACAATATAGGCTTCAGGTAGGCCATATTTACTACATTCAAAGCGAGAAACAAATTTCAGGATAACTGCAAGAAAATGTCAGATATTTTGTCCTCTCCGCCAGTTTTACACAATTACCCCCCCCCCCCCCCCCCCCCCCCCCACAGGCCTGAAAATAAGCAGTCTGGCATTTGCAGAATGAGGTCACCAAAGGGTGAATTTGATGATGTTATCCCATACAGTGGGCCATTTTATCCTTTGGTTACCTCTTTCTGTTTAATTTTGAGACCCTGATTCAGATTGAGGTTCACAGAGGGTAAATTTAGTGATGCTACCCTGCTGTGCAGCATCACTAAATTCACGTTCTGGGCACCTCATTTTGCAGATGACAGTCTGCTTATTTTCTGGCCTGCCCCCCACATTACTTGCCAAACAGAGTTTTCTCAAAAGCTCTCTAAATGAGTACCATCGAAGCCTTTATCAGATGCTGAAAGAAAAATAAAGGGAGTGGGGTTGTTCTGACCAGTTAGCTCCAACTTATTTCTATTGATAATATATTTAAAAATTGATGTATATTTTCATTACATGGGACATCTATACTTGACCAAGTTGCCAACTTGTTACCTGAATTGCCCTATCAATAATTTTATTTTCTTGGTATCTGGTTCAAAACAAAAATAATTTTTTTGGTGTCTGGTCCTATATCTTTTCAATTTTAAATTTGGAATTATTTTGAATTTTCATTTAGTAAGTACTCTAGCATTCCAAATATTCATACCCATACTATTAATATTGTTTCAAAATTTTTTCACCCCCTATGAACCTTATCTGGGCCAGTATTTCTTCTCACTGCCAGACAGCAGAAATGAATTTTTTAGAAGTTATGCCTCGTAATTGGTTCAATGGATTCATCCAACTGAACTTTTCGGAACATCTTAGGCTAATATATTCAGTGTATGGCTGATTTCATGAGTGGATATTCATAAATATCACATCTTGAAAGTTGTAATACAATGCTCTCCACCCTACTATTATTTATTTCGGCAATAATGTCCACTCCCACTATTATTCAGCACCCTACCATTATTTGGGACACAAGAGTAGTTTTAAAGAGTATTGATAGAATGTGGCAAATGAAAGGCATTTTATTGGGGCAGGGCTGGCCAATTAAACTGTGCCTACCTTAGATTTGACATGTAGCATGGAAAATTCTCTGCCTGTTGCCCTGAAATTTGCCAAAATTAAAAAAAAGAATACACTTCCCTCTGTACAATTTGTAATGAAAATATCACACTCTTGCCATAAAAACTGTCAAATTAGCTTGCATTGGGGGAGGAGGTGAAACTGCAGACTGCCTACAATGTTCCCTATCTCATACACCTATGTAGGTGTTACATGTAGATGGCATTCGATTGATGCTGGGACTTTAATCAAAATAATTATTATATATTTAAAGGTGTTTAAGGTCACATTCTCCTGCACAACAGCTAATCGTGACCACAACATGGAGATAAAGTCTTGGTCAGGCAAACGTTTATACCCAATGTTGCCTATTTTAGAGGACTTGCACCCCATTGCACCCCAAGCATTAGTGTCTGGGTCTTTTTTTACCAGTAAAACGGAGCTTGTTTACCACAGTAAACAAGCAATGCCTCATTTCCCAGGGTTCGCACAGGGGAATCAAAATAATAATATTCAGAATTATATTCTTGTACCAAACTGAAGTATCAGGAAAAATTCTTAAATTTTAGTCATATAAAAATACACATCAATCTATGTTTGGAAAATATTGCAATACTGTCTATGTTTCAAACATTCTAATAATTGTGTTTCATCAGAAACATCTCATAAAATTGACACTGTGATGCATCAGGCCACTTGTATTGACTGCCTCTCCCTTCTTCATGGTCTCACTCCCACCGTACTCAAGACTTTCAGCAATGGGTGGGTGGTAATTTATTTGTTATTTCCCCAATACAGACTACAGAAAGTCATTTCAACATTACTACGTTGGCACCAATACCTGCCCCCCCCCCCCCATCCCAAACAAAAAAAAATATTGGTTCTTCAAATATAAACTACTGAGCAGAATGTTGATGTTTTTTTCTTAACCCTTTACCTAACACAGAAAACAGACGACACTTGCAAAAATAATTCTTGAATAATTTTTTTCATTTTTTGTCCCAAAAACATAGGTTATGACCCATCATTGGAACGAGCTCGACGGGCTCATTCCAATGAGGGGTCATAACCTATGTTTTTGCGACAAAAAATGAAAAAAAATAATGAAAATTATTTTGGCGAATTTTTAGAATAGCGCTGGCCAGTTTTGGTGGTTACGTTGGGTAAAGGGTTAAATAGGTCTTATCATTCCTCCACATTATTTTCTTTCTTTAACTAATGGTGTGTGTATGGGGGGGGGGGGGGAGTGGGATGGGGGCACCTAGTAAGTGTGGAATCGGTGATACTGATAGTTAACAACTAGCTGTCAGTCATCTGCAAGCACTATCGCTAGTGTCGCCATCTGTCTTTCCGTTTTGCAATAACATATTTTCACGTTTCATTTACTCCTGCTTCTAGATAACATGTGCTGCTCCATTGCCAAAGTGTGAATGGACGGGGATTACACAGTAGGCCAAGTATCAGACCTGTCAGCAGCACGCAGCGCTTAGGATAACACTGTTACAAAATTCCAATTTCTACTGGAACAGTACCAGTTTCAGGTGCCATTACTGAAACCAATTGAGAATTTTTGCTAAAAAATAACTACAAAGGTGGAGTTTTACTGTTCTTTTTCCTGACAGAGAAAATGTATCTGTGATGACTATCGATACTAGTTTGAGGCATTGCTGTGCATGAAACCTTTTGTGATGTGAAACGGTAAATACGACAGATAAATATAGCTGAAGGTTCTCATTGGTTATTTTCCACTGAACACTGCAAACTGAAAGAACCAGTCTAACAAGAGAACTCGAGCATGTGAAGGGTACTTTTCATCAAATCGCACTAGAGCTTTCTGGTTAAAATTACCTCATGGCCTTAAAATCCATGTAATCATGAGAAATACAGTCACGGGTATGTAATAAAATAATAACTGCAGTCTGCAGCCATCGTGTATAGACTCTTATAATAAATAAGACAAAAATGGGACAAAATTATACCTTGGACCGAAAAATCTTACAAGTTCAAAGGGTTAAAATGATGGGCAATGAGATGAGGAATAAAAAAGGATTTGAGGATTGTGACTTACACACAGACTCTCATGGTTGTCTGTAAATAGAATGAAGATATATTTCATTAGTGAGGATATGAAACAAATCTAATTTTAGATGGGGACTCTAGTTTGGAGGAAATAGCCTCAATTTAGATAGGGACGGCATGAGGCTTTTCCTCAACAACACAGAGATTTGTGCTCCCCAATTCCAGGGCTAGGGTATTAGACAACCGGCACACAATAAAGAAAGCAATTTCCCTGATGGGGCAAGGGGCTGACCTTGCCTGACAGGGAACTGTAGACACCCCCTCCTTTA
The DNA here is from genome assembly GCA_031216915.1 of Pictodentalium vernedei. Classification (NCBI taxonomy): domain Eukaryota; kingdom Metazoa; phylum Mollusca; class Scaphopoda; order Dentaliida; family Dentaliidae; genus Pictodentalium; species Pictodentalium vernedei. Next base: position 197,599,167 of record CM062294.1, read on the forward strand.
GCACCACCCTTGAATTTAGACCTGTTCAGTTTTTAAATTTGTATTTGATTTTGGTTCTGGTTACAGTTTTGTTAAAACACTGGGGTTTTTTATGCCCCCCGACTTAAGTCGGGTGGCATATAGTGATTGAAGTGTACGTGTGTCCATCCGTGTGTGTGTGTGTCCGAGCCAATAACTCGAAAACTGTTAGGGCCACAGTCGTCAAACTTAAAACAATTATAAAGGACCATGGGGGGGGGGGGGGGGTTGTGTCACACACCATAGCCGGGTTCGTACCTTCAAGGTCAAGGTCACATTTCAAGGTCACACTAAAAATCGGTCAATATTCGTGTCTCAGCCATAACTCAGAAACGAATCATAGTACAATTGTAAACTTTTTACAAATGTTAAGGATAGTCAGAAGGTGTGTCGCGTATAATAGTTTTTTCCCCATCTGCAAGGTGAAGGTCACAATTGGCCTTCATATGTTCAGGGTCACAAATCGTGTCTCAAGCATAACTCCAAAACTATTAGGGCTACAATCATCTAACTTCGCTCAATTATAAAGGACAATGGGTGGATGTGTCATACACCATATCCATCAACCATGTCCGTAAGGTCAAGGTGCGAGGTGGGGGGGGGGGGGGGGAGTGGTGGGGGGGCATGTGTTACCTTAGTAACATTTTTCTTGTTTGTTTTTTAAACAGGCATTTGTAATAATATGCAATAAAGGCATTTGTACGATCATTTTGCATTACTGTTGGTGAAAAATAAACAAATTCGTTTGATGTTAATAATTTATCTGTTTGATTCCTATAAAACCATGACACCTAACAATTTGTGTCAAATGGTCCATTCCCTGAATTTGTAACATGTAAATGTAACCAATTTTTTGTGGTAAAAAGCAGATCATTTGTAAAATAAAATGTGATTTTCACACTTTTTATAACATTAACTGTTTGCATTTGTTGAACAAAAAATAAACCAACTTAAAACCGAGAAACCGCAGACCTCTACCCTGAGTGCTGGAAATGGCTTGTTAACCATAAATCTTCTGGACTGTTGCTGTTCAAGAAATCTACTCTTCCCTTGGAAGAACCAGTGATATTAACTGGTAGAGTTCTAAATATATTTGGTCATCAAAATTTGTTAACCCTTTACCCAATGTAACAGCCAAAACCGTCAGCGATATTTCACAAAATTCATCATTCAATTTTTATTACGTTTCATTTTTTGTCACAAAAAATAAGCTTATGACTCCTCACTGGAACGAGCTGAAGCTCAAGGAGCTCATTCCAATGATGGGTCATAAGCTATGTTTCTGACGCAAAAAATAAAAAAAAATAGTGCTTCAAGAATTTTATTTGCAAGTGTCATTTTCTTTTCGTGTTAGGTAAAGGGTTCACAGGTCTTTGCCTTGTTAGAATTTATGGGATAGTGCCTATGTAGGCACTCTTCCATAAACTATAACAAGGCAAATCCATAAACAAAATAATTTCAATTCAAAGATAATATGAAGCATATCTACTGAAAATAGAGCCTTTAAGGCCATAAAACAAAATACTTCGTTTCTCAGGGATTTTTTTTTAAGTAAAGAGGAGGCAGATATTTATTATTTATGGCATTATTATAAATAATATTTAGTTTTGGGGGAGGGGAGACTGGTATATTTATATATAAAACATTTTTCATTTTCAGCAGACATTAAAATACGCTATAAAATTGCGACCTACAGTGTCAACAGTGACCTTTCTAAAGCGAACACTTTCCCTATCCAGCCAGTCCCTGAAGCAGTTTGTCAATTCGTCCTGTGTTGTTTTTCTATTACCATTCAAGGAAGAACAAATTCCTTGCTGCTCGACATAATGAGTGCAAACACATCAGAAACCATGGGTGGTTTCTCGGGTGTGTCCCTTCCCATTTCAATTTTAAAGTACCTTCCAAACACACTTGTGATTTCTGAAACATTGAGTGCCTCTGAAACTTGGTCGAAGTCCCCATTTATGGTTTGGGCAACGTAAACGGTAAAGTTGTCTTTGATATCTGTATTCATTTTGCCTTCGATGAAATCATTAGCCATTTCCTTTACTGTCAAAATATTATCGACCAATATATGATTGTCCACAGCGCAGTTTCTTGAGCAGAATTTTTCACAAGAGAAACATGGGAGGGCTGACATTGTGAGTGTCTGTAATATTTGAAATCTCACGAAATCGAGAGACTGCTAATCTACTTTTTGTTTGCTTTCACATTTAATAATTTCCCGGTCCAGACATTTCTTCCATCATTACAATGTTTAGAAATACAGTTTTTCTCAATTGTATTTTTCAATACACATGAGGTCATCAACCCAAGAATGTGCACGGCAGATTTTATATACTTTTTTATTTATGGGAGGCAATAAATATGATAGAGGTGCACGGTTTTTTTCCAGACACGCCAATCCCTGAGAAATGAAGTATTTTTTTTATATGGCCTAAGTTATTATATGCCTGCACTGCAGAGTAAAGCCCAAATATGGAATTCAAGCATGTAACCAGATAAAGCAAAATCCAGTTTTCACTTGTGAACGACCAGAAGGTGTTTGTCTGTATCTATTGGTGATTAGACCCCCTGGAGTGAGAATTTCTAGCACCAACATTATTGCGATTTAACTTTGAATTTATTGTATAAACCTTCATATTTAAAAAGTTAGATCTTCTAGATTTCCACTAATTAGAATATTTTCTGTTTGGCATCAAACTACATATACATGAAAGTTTTCAGAAAAATTTCACTCCTTCATTCCCATCAAACAAAATTATTTCAGCTCTTCCTTCTTCTTCCAGTGTTTTCAATGCCCTTATCAACAGAGGTTTCTCTAATCCATGGAATTCTGCAAAAATAAATGTGAGATATGTAAAAGAGAGGAAGAAAGCAGAGTAGCACAAAAGTTTCCGTGTGTTCAATATAAAATAACAGAAGGGAGATAAGGTCCCACAAAGTAGATTTTCTGTTTCTCAGGCCATTTTCTGTAAAATTGTATGTGGGTGGGCGGGCGGGCAGTTTTTTATCTTTAATTTTTATTTTGTAATATTTCTTGGCCATCAAAAGTTCAGGTTCTTGGTTTATTTTATGTTTTAGGCCTCATAATCTACAGAATAACATAGGTGGTGGTGTATTTCGTCCCTCGAGTGCAAAGCCACTTGGGTAAAATATCTGACATAAACCATTTACTTCTTTTTTTTAGTTTGCATTGATTATAAAAAGAGAGCATGCGACAGCAAAAAAGGATCATGCAGGAGGTCCTGAGAAATAGATTTTAAACTTTTTTAGGCCTAACTGACACATACTTACAAGCACAGTTTATGATATTCAGGTTTCACATATCTGTTTTGGAGTTCTGGAATCTGTCAAGGATGTTGCAAACATTACTGAATGGTGGTGGTGGTGGGGTTGGAAGGGGTTATATTGGAGTTCTGGAATCTGTCAAGGGTGTTGCAAACATTATTGAATGATGGTGGTGGTGGGGTGGGGATGGGGGTTGGAAGGGCTTGTATTGGAGTTCTGGAATCTGTCAAAGGTGTTGTAAACATTACTGAATGGTGGTGGTGGTGGTGGTGGTGAGGAGGGGTGGGGGTTGGAAGGGGTTGTGGAATTTTTGTGGATAATACATGGTGGTGATGTTTGGATTAACTGAGTTTCCCTGTGAATAAAAAATATAGTCGCCAACTTTGTATACCAAGTTTTAACCCTTTACCCAACATAACGGCCAAAACCGGCCAGCGCTGCTCACAAAAATCACCAATTAATTTTCATTATATTTTCATTTTTTGTCTCAAAACATAGGTTATGACCCCTCTTTGGAACGAGCTTGTCGAGCTCGTTCCAATGAGGGGTCATAACCTATGTTTTTGAGACAAAAAATGAAAAAAATTAGTTATTCAAGAATTTGTTTGGAAGTGTCATCTGCTTTTCAAGTTAGGTAAAGGGCTAAACAAACATCTTAAGAAATCTAGAAGCAGTTTGATCCACAAGATTCACCAACTGATTTTGACTAAATGCAAGAGAAATAATGTTTCAATTGCACTACAGGAAATTTATGTCATGCACATCTGCACTAGATGTTGATCTTGTATACCAATTTCAAGCCATTATTGCAAAAAACATGTCACCTACTTCACAAGATTTTCTCATGCTACTGCAACTGTAGCATTTAAGGGCCATAACTCGGTAATACTTGATTGAGCCAACATAAATTTAGGTCCCATATGGTACACACATCTCCACCTGATGCTTGATCAAATTTCAAGTCAATATCTTAAAAAGTATAAGAAAAGTTTGCTCCATGGGATTTTCACATTACAACTGTAGAATTCAAGGGCCATAACTCCCTAACACTTAAATCAAGTCACCAGAAATTTATGTTTCACACATCTGCATTTGATTTGGATTAAGTGTTTCAAATAGAGCACAGCGAATCAAAAGTTTTCTCTCGAACTGATCTCAAATCCAATCAGACTAAAGATTTGAAACAGAATCGAATCAAATCCACTTTCCATCGTTTCAACACTATGACTGTCTTACTGGTGCTGACTGTCTCCAGTGTGTACCCAGTATCAACACACATACCTGTTATACTATTTTTTATCTTACAATCAACATGTATTTTGTCTGTATTAACTCCGCAACTGTCATGTATCCGATCCCCTGATACAGATGTTTGTATCAGGGGGTCGGATACAAGCACTTTCCTTTCGCGTGAGTTCCATTTTTGTTTATTTTTGTTCATCCGTACGAATAAATAGTTTGTTATATATTCATCTACATCCTTGACTTATCCCTAATATATTGTAAGATAAAATGATTATTACCATTATGTGCATGTACAAAATATGTATCCGAGTCGAGTTCCGGGTTCTAAGGGCAGATCACGACGAGTCGAAGACGAGTCGTGATCTACCCTTAGAACCCGGAGCAAGACTCGGATACATATCTTGTACACCCACATAATGGTAATAATCTCTGTGTACCTCGGACTGCAAGTACATGTAAACAGACCTATCACTTGTTTCTGAAAGGTTGAGCAATTTATTCAAATGACAACCAAAGGTATTCCGCAGAGTAGGAGGAACCTGGGGCACAAGGGACACGTGCCCCACCACCTTTTTCCACAGACATGTTGCCTAGTTACAAAATGAGTTAAAATGGGAGCATGCAAAAGTGCCAATATAAGGCATTTCTGTAATATATTATTTGCAAATCCAAACAACATTTGGCCAATGAATCACACTTTCAGTCACTTCAGTCCATTTCTTCTACTTCAACCCTCTTCCAACCCGAAGGCTAGCCCTCGGTTTGGAAGATGAATGAAGTAGAAGTGGAGAGGACAGTGACCACACTGTGGCATGCTCATCTAAATGAGACACTATATTGTGCAGGACTGTCATTTTCAGGTGGCCGATCGCCCCGGGCTGCAGTCGCCCACCTAAAGTCAAAATTCTGTGGAGGGTAAACATCTGCCTAACCCTGATTTCTGCGCAGCATTCTTAATTCAATCAAAGGCACCTCAAAATAGGCCTTCTCAAACAACAATCTTCGCAGATAGAAGGGGCAACAAAGCACAATTCCACCTGGACTGGAGGTAATTCATTAAGAATAACGAGGAAAAAAAATGGAAAAAAGAACTAATTCTGTAAAAAAACGAATCTCTACAGTCGAAATTAGGAGAGATGTTGGTGAAAACATTGGAGTGAGTAATTAACAAAAGTGATTCAAATATCACGACTTCCTTAAATAAATGTTAACAAAATCACAAGAAATATGATTTGTGTTGTGTTTCTTTTATTTCACTGCATTTGAAGTGGGAAATATAGATGGGGTTTCTTTTATTTCACTGCATATGAAGTGGGAAATATAGACGTTTTTGTAAATCTGGAGGGATGACTAATTACCAAAATAAACACAACAATTGTATATTATCTCTGAAAACCGTGGTAAGAGAGCTCAGTGACTCCTAAATGGATGGTAAATGGTTTTGTGTTTGGAAATTATATTTAATTAACAGGGTTATTCAGTTAAGAGATATCCAATTAAGTGAGCTCCACTGTACAATAATGATTTAAAACTTTGGGCTCTATTCAGGGTCAGTTTTGATCTCAAAATTTTGGTAAGCAGTTTTTTCAACCCTCAGTAAATTCGGCCAAAGAGTTGATTAGCAAACTTTAATGGGTATACTAAATACATACACTCAGGGGCCGACCTGAACATTTAAAAATAAGAGCCAGATTTGGAGCCTACTTTTGAAATATAGAAGCCCGATTTACTTTTTAACTGGTATGGTGCTTAATTATTGTCAATTGTCAAAATTTTTTCAGGTGTTTGCTTTGTTACAATTTATGGGAGAGTGCCTATAGGCACCCCCCCCCCCCCCATAAATTCTAACAATGCAAATCCACATAGATGGTATAATTTAACTTGAAATATAAATATGAAGTACATTTACAGAACATGAAGGCTAAAGGTTGAAGCACCTTCACATCAGCATAAATCCAAAATATGAGCTTCAGGAACTCTACCAGTCAACTGTAGTTACATAAATATTACTTTTTGATAACGATCTTCTTGTTCGAAGCTTTCAGTTATGGGCTTACATTTGTGCATTTAATTACATTCTATTTGGCATAATTAAATTGTTTCTCAAATGACTGAAAGATAGTTTTATTACACCACAATAATCATTCATTTTCACAACCGTTTTTGGTCAAGTCTTGGCTGCCTAAGTTACAAGTGGTGGAAATGGGGTCTTATGACTACAAGCCAACTTAGAAGCCTATATTCAACATTCTGGAGCCAAATCAAAATTTTAGGAGTCAAATTCACACTGGCTACTTGCTAGGTTGGTCCCTGCATACACTAGGACATGTCAAGGGCATTTGAAATCCAATTTTTCAGGATTTTTCACACATGCGGCACACAGTGTTCTGGGTAAAGTGTTGTTTAAATTACAAACCGAATTACGATTTGAACTGAGATGGAATGAGTGTATTTGGTTTATTGATTATTTATCAAGTGTCATCATGGGGTACACAAGAGGTTTATTTACTAAACCTGTGACTGTTAAAAGTTGCCTTGAACAAGGCAACTTTTAATGATCACAAGTTTAGTAAATAAGCCTCTCATGTGTTCATGATGTAGGTTTTGGGCTATGGGTAGTATCTTATTGGAACATATACATTATTGTGACGAGTTTACAGTAACATGGTCTGAGGTTTGTGGCTTGGAGTATGTTCAACCTCGGAACATAAGCTTCAAGCCACAAACCTCAGACCATATTACCATCAATTCATCACATTAACTTATAATGTTTTTCTCTTAAAATTTTGAGACAGAGGTGATCAATCTTGCATGGCAAAAGGCAAATTAGTGTTGTGATCTGTGCCATAGCTCGCCAATCACATATCACCTACCATGATGCAAAACCAAACAAACATGCCCTGACATTAATATATTATGCTTGTTTCCAACAAAACTAGTTGCTTAGGAACCGCTTCAAACAAAGATGTAACTTCAAAATTCAAATTAACTTACCAAAGACATTTTTTTATTCTTGAGAACTGAAGAGTTACTACAACAAGTGTGATGGCAGTTGAAATGCTGCATAAAAGCACAATTATTTTCTACTTTATCTCAATCATTTAAACATAAGTTATTGTGATGAACTGATGGTAACATGGTCTGAGGTTTGTGGTTAAGAGTTTATGTTCAATTGTGATGCAGAGCGTCAAGGTTGAAAATACGCTCCGAGCTGCAAACCTCAGACCATGTTACCGTCAATTCCTAACAATAACATATACATTCCAATAAAACCTTACCCATAGACCAAAACCCACATCATGAAATGATGATGAGCAAGGCACCTTTTAACCCTTTACCCAACGCAGACGATATCAAAATTTATTATTTTAAATATCATTTTTTTAATTTTTTCAAAAAATTTCAACAAAACCATATCTTGTGACCCCTCTTTGGAACGAGCTCGTCGAGCTCGTTCCAAAGAGGGGTCACATGATATAGTTTTGTTGAAATTTTTCGAAAACTAATATTTTTTCAACTGCTGAATTTGTATATTACGCGGGTGGATTCGGGCGATTCGTTGGGTAAAGGGTTAATGATAACAAGTTTAGAAAATAGACCTCTTGTGAATCCCACAATGTCACTGAACAATAGTCAATAGAGCAGATAAAGGTTGAGGGCACTCCATCTTAGTTCAAATTGTAAACTGAATAGTGATTTTAAACAGCACTTCATCAAGAGCATCATCTGCTGCACATGTGAAATAGCTAGAAAAATGAAGCAGTTTGAAAGTCACTCCAATGATGAAAAAATTGCAAAATGGGCAACCTCATTTCAACTATTTTACACGGTGATGTCAAATAGTACCATGTGCTACTGGAGCTGGAAACATAGAGAAAATTATGTAAGCTCTTGTCCAATCAGAGGTCAAAGATTTTAGTCTTACTGGAACATTGGTTTATTGTAGTATTTACCCATGTCTTCTGTGTCTTCTCCTTCTTGCAACTCAAACAATGTGCACACTGTGTTTGTCATGCTGTTATCCTTTGCCTGAAATTGAAAGCAACCCTGATTTTCTGCAAGTGGCTTATGTTGCATACATATAACATCAAGACATTTCCCTTTCTTTATTACACTGATAGCTGTCACAGGACTCCCATTGATATGGGAGAATCAAATTTAAGTACTTTTCAAGGAATTTGATGATTTTATATACGATCAAGACTGTACAAACTGGGAAAACATTCATTTTGTTTGTCTGGTGTTTACTAAACTAGAGATATGACTCTCCCAGATGGACCTGTTCATACCCTCTCCCCTCCCCACCCCCATCTTATTTTAATGTGAAAAGGGACATAACTCTGGCAAAAAAAAGTCTGATTAAAACTATAATCGCAGGTGCACAGATTCCTATGGTAGTGAACATCCATACTAGGTTTCAAAGCAATGAACCTAAACACATCTGAAAAATGAAAAAATTTATAGTAATTTATATATTTTTTATACTTACCAATGACCCAGACTTAGCTGGTGCTAACACTAAAATATTCAGGGCCAAACACAAATTTTGCCCCCCAGTCCCCAAAATTTGCATCCAAATAAAAAAATCCAATGTCCTATATGGTCCTCCATACTTTTACCCACTGCGCAGTGTCAAGGAAGTACCGAAATTGGCGCCAAACCTTTATTCTTACGACCAGTGCCTGGTAAATGTTATATAATCAGCGGGGAGGTAAGAGTTCCCAACTCATGGGAGGGCCATCCCCGTCTGGGTCATTGGTAAGTATAAAAAATATATAAATTACTATAAATTTTTTCATATTTTTATACTGTAACCAATGACCCAGACTTAGCTGAATAGAAAAAAGGCTGGAGGGCCTAGGACATAAAGGAAAATCTAATAGGCTCAATTACATATAAAGAATTATCCTCTCAAGGAGAAACAGGATTTACATATATCTTTCTTGTTTATTTAAAATAAGAAAGACACATTACCATTCTGGAATTAAGCACGATAACATCAATGATCTCTATTAACATCCAGTATAACCCATTATACAAATTTCTGAAAGGAAAGCCAATAAATAAAGATAGTCCAGAGAATGAGACTCTTTATACTCATTTAAAAGTGTCCAAGGATTGTATATTAACGTTCGTATGACATGTGACATACACAAATGCTTCACACCGAGCTACACTTTAAAAATATTACATAAATGAGATAAACATTAGCTTTACACTTTAAAACCGTCCCAGCACCGACTCGGAATTACTGACTCAGGAGGAGGTATTCCCTTGCTTTTCACTATAAAGCCGGTGATATAAGGGAACACCATCCCCCCCCCCCCTCCCCCCCCCCCCACTTCCCCTTGCTCTGAGTCAATCACCCCAGAACGAAGAGGGCAGCAGGACAGAGTCGCTGCTGGAACAGAAAGCCTACATAACTATAGTTGCAACCATTTAGCGGACGACATTCTGAGCAACAGATAATGGACCTAAACATCTAAGGTTGCCAGAAATATACTCAATATTTCTAAGGTAAAAAGTATAACTTTGTGCGCTGAAATCTTAAGCACGGACTGCTGAGTTGAAGATAAACTTTCATAAGCAGTACGAATAGCCAACTGAATCCACCTAGAAATAGAATGGACCGTAATGTCCTTTCTATTAGGAAGCAAAGACAGAAAGAAACGTTTTCGTCCCTTTCTGATAAACTCAGATCTGCGTTTGTAAATACGCATAGCTCTAACTGGACACAGCAAAGGCCAATGGCCATCTGAGGATGGAAGAGCCCTAATAATAATAGGCTCAGGATACTTATTAGGAGCCTGATTCTTAGCCCAAAATCCCACATTGGTAGTTAAAGTAATAGTGTTACCAACACTACGATAGTGGGAATCATCAACAGACAGAGCACGAAGCTCGCTAACTCGTCTAGCGGAAGCAAAGGCTAAGAGAAAAGCTGTCTTATAAGATAAGTATTTGAAGTCTACCGTGTTAAGGGGTTCAAAAGGAACTTCTTTGAGCTTCAGAAGAACCCAAGCTAAATTCCACTTAGGACTTAACCTAAGGGCTCTAGGTCTATTTATCGAAAAGTTTTTAACTAAATTTGATAAAGAGACATTAGATCCCATTTGTAAGCTATCATGATGAGCATATGTATCTGATAGCATAGACCTATAACCCTTAATAGTAACTGGCTGCAGTTTGATCTCCTCAAACAAGTAGACCAAAAAAATTAGCAATGTCTGGAATGGAGGGATCATAAATATCAATCGAATGATCTGTACACCAACGAGAGAAAACCTTCCACTTTGCTGCATAATTTAGTGAAGAGGAGGCCCTCCTACAGTTAGAAATTGCGTCCACTGCTCGTCCTGTAAATTGCTTGCCGTGCAAGAAGAACCGCACAACGGAAATACGTGAAGGTGAGACCTTGCGGGTTGTGATGTAGTGTGCATGATTTCCCCTGTGAAAGAAGGTCCTCCCATGGAGGAAGCTTCTGAGGAATGTCCCATAACAGACACCTGAGTAGATTTATCAATGGTCTCTGGGGCAACAGAGATGCTACCAACAAAATCTTGCAGTGAGATTGCTTGATTTTTAGCAATATCTGTTGAATCAACGGAGCTGGAGGATACGCGTATTCTATCATTCCGTCCCAAGAGATCGAGAAAGCGACTACTGCGAACACTCGAGGATCTGGGCCTGGCGACACATACGTCAGCAACTGATTGTTGAGATGCATCGCAAACAAGTTTATCATTGGGCAATCCCATTGGTTGCAGATCTGATTGAATACTCGCTTGTTAAGATGGCAACATGCGACCTTTCCAAGAGAGCGAGTCCGCTAGAACGTTCAGACGACCCAGAATATGACGGACCGACAGAAGAATATGATGCTCTAGAACAAACAGAAGGATTCTTTCCGTTAAGTTGATTAACGAAATGGAATGAGTGCCTCCCTGGTTCTGAATGTACGCTACTACTGTCGAATTGTCGGACAGTATTTGAACATGTGAATTCTGAATAATGTTCATCCAATGACGTAGTGCAAGCCAAACTGACATCATCTCCTTGATGTTTATGTGCTTGTTCAGGAACTGCGGATCCCAAAGACCCTGGCACCTCGAATCTGTTGGGCTCAATGTTGTGCCCCAACCTGTCTGACTCGCATCCGTCATAATCATAAAAAGCAGATCCGGCAGTTGCAGTGGAACTCCCTGAGTCAACCACTGAATATCTGCCCCAAGTCTGAATCTCTTGTTTTACTTGGTTCGATAAGACGATGTTCGTTTCAAGCGAATGAATCTTCACACTCCAAGTCTGAGTGGAAAATATCTGGAGTGGATGTGTGCGTAAGCGTCCCCTCGGAATAAGGTCCGCGGCAGCGCCGCACAAACCCATCAGTCGCATGAATTCTCTTGCTGTTACTATGTCTGAGAGTAGACAAAAGCGAACATAACAACTGACTAATTTCGCTCTGGGTAACGGAAGATGAACCAGATTGTTGTGCGTCTCGAAGCTCATCCTCAAGTGGATGAACAACTTGGACGGAACTAGATCCGACTTCTTTTCGTTTACAATGAAACCGAGACGTCGGAGCAATTGAAGCAGACTCTGAACATCGTTCTGAAGAGTTAATCTGTCGCCATATCTCTGAAGAATGTTGTCCAAGTAGGCCGACGTTACCACAGACGAATGAGCTCGGACATGAGTCATTACCGAGTTCATTATTCGAGTGAAGGGTGATAGATTGAGTCCGAAGCACATTGCTCGGAACTGATAAACGACTCCTATGACAGCGAAGCGAAGGTACTTTCTGAACGTCGGATGTACCATGACATGAAAGTACGCATCCTTGAGATCTATGCTCACAGCATAATCGTTCACTCGAATGCTCACTCTGACCGATCAAATGGTCTCCATATAGAACTTCGGAGCCACGATCAGCTGTTTATCCAGCTGAGATCTATAACTGGACAGAACAAGCCGTCTGGTTTTGGCACCGGAACAGGTGACTGTAAAAACCGAGAGATAGCTGGTTTTCTATGACCTCTATTGCATTCTTCTCCAGAAGAGATTGCATCTCTGATAGAGGCGAATCTCTCTTCTGAAGGTTGGACGGAAGCCGAGTCCATCGTGGACTTTGTGTTAACGGAGGTTTTTCTCTGAAGGACAGTTTTAGACCTTCCGAAATAACCTCCTGTACCCATTGGTCGTCCGTAATTGACAACCAATTGGTAAAAAATCTTGACAGCCTTCTGCCCACTAGAGCGCAATAGAGGTCCTGACCTTCCCCTCCTGGACCTGCGAGGCTTGTGGGAAGAGAAACTACGTCCTCCCCGACCAGCGCCTCGACCAGTCGACCTAGGGGCATCTGACCGGTTGTCTCGGCCAGCATTACGTCCCCTACCTAAGTCGCTACTCTGACAGTCTCTGGAGTAAGAGCTGGAGAATTTTTTATATCCTCTATATGAGCTTCCCTTGGACGTACTCGCTCCTGAAGCTCCTGACTTACTCCTCTCTGCTGAGTCCGGTTTCTTAGAAACCGACTTAAAGAGCAGAGAATCTGAAGCTTTCTTGGTAATCTGATCATAGATTAATGAAAGCTTACCATCAAAGAGAAATTCTCTGGAAACCGGAGCGACTCGCAGAGAGTTTTTCACCTTAGAATCCACCCAAGTGATGAAGCCAGGGCAGCATCACGTCTGACTAACTCCAAATTTGCCACTGAAAGGGCGGAGTTATACGTTGAAAATGCGATTGCCCTAGAAAGAACTCTCAAGGAAGTTTGAACATCCTGGAATTCTCGAGACGTGCTAACGCTCTGGTAAGGTGATCTGCATAAGATAATGCGTCTAAACTGGCTCTTTTAGACGAAATCGTCATCTCCAACGAACTAGGGAGAATCGACATAGACGCCGGCAATGACAATTCCAAGTCTTCGGCCTAGTTGTCTAAACACAGAGGAACTCTCAGCACGCCCTTTCCTGCCGTAGCAAATTTATTCCTATTGTTCATGAACGGCAGATGTAGAGCATGTTGCAATAAGAAACTGGTTCTGCCTGTCTTAAAGGCTAATTTAAAAATAGCGTCATTCAGCAATTCAAACGTCTGTAAGACATTGCTGGACTGGACCGGATACTCAGGAACATCATCCTTAGTCTGGCCGAAAAAGTCTGTATCCAGTGACACTATCAGTCTCTTATCCGGTATTGCAGCACTCTGGGCCGAAGGAACAACCTCTGGAAGGTGTTGACGGATAAAATCCACCGCCACCTTATGCTGTTCCAGAAGGGAAAATTCCAACACCGCAGATTACATTTCACCATCAGATTGGACCAGATGCAAAACTCGGTCGTCCCTAACTGACACTGCAGAGGAATGGACCGACCCAGTTTCCTCCGACAGTTCCTGATCTGAAAACGTTTCCGAAGGTTGCTGGGACGCTGCGATAAGTTGTGCTATCTGTGATAGCAAGTCCGTCATGGAGGCCTGTGGAGCTGCGGTCTTAGGTTGCTTAGCCGCTGGAAGCTCCTGGGATGGTATATCCTGCATAATCCTTTTATGCGTACGTCCCAACTGATGAGGCCTCGTGTCCTTGGCTACTGGATGGAGTGACCTAGACGACATGGAATCCTATGTTGGCAAAGCAGGCTTGATATCTGAGGTCATGAAGCCAAGGTGCGGTCGTGTGTGTTGGCATGTAGAAGAGGAAGCCAATAGACTAGCCGATGCCGGCTGTCTATGCAACGGAGCGTCCCGAGCAGGAGGATTAGACGTATGCTCCGACTGATGAATGTTATGCACAACAACATCTGGCCCCAGATGTTTTTGTAAGAGAGAGGGGTCTCTCTCGCTCGTGGTCCGGGTAGACCTGAATGAGCTAGCTACCGGACTGACTGGCTTCCTCTGATCCATCCTCTGTTCCATCATCGCAGGGTGTGCATGATCCGAGATTATAGTTCTCGCAACACCCTTTTTCCTCTCCTGGACCTCAACGGACATCCCCGGCATCACACCACTCACATGACGAGTGATATATCCACCGGTCGAGCTAGCTGGCGACAAGACCGTAAATCCCTTTTGGGACCTAGGCACTTGTCTGATTTCATTGAGCACTTTTGCTGCTAGCTCTTCATTGATTTGCGACGACGGCAGCACACTTCCGGAAGACATCACAGAAACATCACCCTGTTCTTGTTTCTCTGAAAAAGAGACTGAAAAACTAGAGTGACCCTGTGATGAGAGGACTGGCATCGACCTCTCACCACTAACAATATACCGTGACACATGTCTCCAACGTTTGTCATCTCAATTGGCACAAACTGTACAAGAGTTAGTGCGAGTACAGTGACTACAGCAAATACAATGAGCATGAGAATCCAAGGAAGACTTCCTCGATTTACAATTTGAACAATATTCTTTCATAATTAAAAAAATATTAAACAGCCGTAGTACTCGCACTAACGCTCAAAAATACAAAGATACATAATAATAATACAATCTATTACAAAATTTCGAAAAAATAATTCTAAAGAAAATTTTCAAAAAAATTTTGAAATAAGCCTAAGTTCCCAAAGGGAAAGATGAGCCCAAATGGATCCCCAAAAAGCCTAAGTCTGGACAAAAGTTTTAAAACAATTCTAAAAATTAATGTTACACTTACGGATAATATTAATGTATCTGACTACATAATAAACCTTACAGAAGACAAGGAATCACTAACAGAAAGTAACCGTTGTCAACATAAACAAAAGTCAATAAAAACCGGAAACAAGACTCCTGGCACTGAAAAACACGGCCCGAAGTCAGTAACCAAATTTAAACACTATCCGATGTAAAACAGTGTCTTCCACAGAAGAAGCTGCAATACATCAGATGGTAGATGCTTGACCAAAATGCCTAAACACCCCAAGGGTAAGGACGTAACCATGGGGATAACAGAATAAACATTCTGTAACTAAGCTAAACTCCCAAGAAATTTCAAATAAAAAAATTTCAAAAATTATTCCAAAAGAATGGGAGATTAGCAACAGGGGTTTCAAGGAAAGGGAGAGAGGAAACACTTAACAAACAGTGGAGATTTCATAGCAAGAATGAAAGCATCAGACCCATGCCCCGAAATTAGGGAACATGAAATAATTTTATATAAAAATTATAAGTTAAAGCCCTGAACACATCCATCCACAGTTTCTTCCTCTCATCCTCTTATATCATCCTTGGATCCACCATTTCCATCATGATTTTGTGTCTGGCATCATTTTAACTGAGATTATAAGCACTGACAGAAGGGCCAAACAAAGAAAGAAGGTTTGGTGCCAATTTCGGTACTTCCTAGACACTGCGCAAGCGCAGTGGGTAAAAGTATGGAGGACCATATAGGACATTAGATTTTTTGATTTGGATGCAAATTTTGGGGATTGGGGGGCAAAAATTGTGTTTGGCCCTGAATATTTTAGTGTTAGCACCAGCTAAGTCTGGGTCATTGGTTACAGTATAAAAATATCTCAGACAAAATTCAGGCATTCTATGACAAAAAGGGACATAACTCTGGCAAAAGTCTGAAAGAAACTATAATCGCAGGTGACAGGTTCCCAAAGTAGTGAAAATCCATAACAAGTTTCAAAGGAATCGACCCATAAACATCTGAGAAAATCACCAGACAAAATTCAGGCACTCTAATGATGAAAAGGGACATAACTCTGGTAAAGAAAGTCTGATCAAAACTATAATCACAGGTGCACAGTTTCCCATGGTAGTGAAAATCCATACCAAGTTTTAAAGGAATCGACCCATAAACGTCTGAGAAAATCTCCGGACAAAATTCTACACAATTCAGGCATTCTAAGAGGAAAAGGGGCATAACTCCAGCCACTAATGTCTGATCGAAACTTTAATCACTGGTGCACAAGTTCCCACGGTATTGAACATCTATACCAAGTTTCAAAGTAATCGACCCATAAACTTCTGAGAAAATCTCCAGACAAAATTCAGGCATTCTAACATGAAAAGGGACATAACTCTGGCAAAAAGGGCTGATCGAAACTATAATCGCAGATGTACAAGTTCCCATGGTAGTAAACTTTCATACCAAGTTTCACAGGAATCGACCACTAAACATCTGAGAAAATCTCTGGGCAAAATTAGAGGCCTGTTTTTTCAAGTGGAAAAGTGGCATAATTCTGGCAAAAATAATCTGACCACAACAAACACTGGTGTGCAGGTTCCTATGGTGGTGAACATTCATACCAAGTTGTGAACAGATTGGTCCATAAACGTCTGAAAAAATCTCTGGACAAAATTATGTCTATGGACGGATGGATGGATAAGGTAAGCCCTTTCCAAAAGTGTATTACATCACAGCATATTATTGGATTGCTGACTGAAACTCGTGAAATAAACTGCAGGGATCTAAAATCTACACACCAGACAAAGGCGGGTTATCATTAAACGTCTTGTCTTAGAGATTATGGGCATACTTAATTCAAGTACTTTTCAAGGAAGGTGGTGGAAAATCAGTACTTTTTAAGTACAGAAACAAATACAAGCCCTTCTCAAGGAAAGGAGCTGAAATTCAACAACTTTTCATTTGAGTAGGAGCCTTGTGTGTCACATATGACAGAGTCTGAGATGGCAGATGCAGAGTAGAGGAACAGTTGCACAGTGATGAGGTCACACTTCTTTCTCTAGATATGTTACATGCTCACATGTTAAGTTTAGAAATGTGCAAAAGTTAGTGTATATGGTAGTGGCATGCTTCTGTCAGGTGGGCCAATAACAGTTCTGAATACTAACACTTTTCCACATTTATGATTACACAATTTCACTTTGGTCATTGGATAAAATACTTCTTTTTCCATATGTGATTACATGTCGTTTCTGAAAGTTTGGGTGAGCTGTGGTAAACAAAACTAATACTGTTACCCAGAAACTGAAGTGGCTTTTTTGTGACCTTGACCTTTGGGTGACAAACCTGAAAATCAATTGAGTTCTTCTTCTTCCATGAGGGTACTATCTCAGTACAGGGCTTATGTTTCAACGAGAACCCAAGAATCCATTCACGCAAAGGCTCACCCAACAAAACCAGCAAGAATCCTTTCAGATTCTTGCTGCACCTCTTTAGGATTCACATGAAAAGAATTGAGTCAATTTAACCCTTCACCTAACATAGCGGAATCAAATTAACCAATGGATTCTCGCAACCATTTTTGTGAGAATCCAAATCGATTCTTCCAAATTCAGATGACATATAAACCCTGCAGTAAGTTTGTTGGATCTGTGTTATGTGAAACAAACATTGCCAGGAAAACAATTTCTGACTAAGTGCTATTTATAGTAACAGTCCCATAACTTTGGACTAATGGCTGCACACAGCAAAACTGATAGGATTCTTCCCCTCCCCTAGGACCACCTAAAATGTAAATCTGGTCAACATTTGACATAAAATGAAAGTTATTTGCAAAAGTCAATTTTTCCAAGAAGTTCTATTTTTGCATGCAGTACCAGTCCCTGTAACTTTGACCTTATGGATACTGATTTCAAAATCAATAGACTTCTTCTCTTTCCATATGTGATTTAGTACTGAAATGGTTAACCGGATAACCAGTTTGAAAGCAGTTACCTACCTAACCAATTAGAAAAACTGTCAACCGGTTATCCAAAATGTCAATGGTGAGTTTAAGTTCACATATTTCTGCACAATGGATAATTAGGACCAGGCATGTAGCCAGGATATCAAAGTTAGGGGGGGCAAGAGTAATATCTAGGGGGCACACAGAATATGATTCACTGCATCATCCGAGCCCTACAGCAGCAAGATGTGGGCAAGCACAAGAGGGAGTGTCCTCCTCTCAATGGTGGGAAAAATTTTTAAATTTGTGACAAAAAGTTAAAAAATTTATAGTAATTTATATATTTTTTATACTTACCAATGACCCAGACTTAGCTGGTGCTAACTCTAACAAAACCAGGGCCAAACACAAATTTTGCCCCCCAATCCCCAAAATTTGCATCCAAAACAAAAAGAAATCATGTCCTAAAGGACCTCCATACTACGCCTCTACTGCGCATGCGCAGTGACGCAGTCGTCCCGAAATTGGCGCCAATTATCATTCTTACTGGCAGTGCCTGGTCAGCGCTATGTACTCAGCGGGGAGGCAAGAGTTCCCAACTCTAGGGAGGGCCATCCCCGTGTGGGTCATTGGTAAGTATAAAAAATATATAAATTACTATAAATTTTTTAACATTTTTATACTGTACCAATGACCCAGACTTAGCTGAATAGTAAACAGGCTGGAGGGCCTAGGACATAGAGGAAAATCCAATAAGCTCAACTATATAGTAAAGAGGTAACCCCTTAAGGAGAAAAGGAGTATTAGGCTTTACATGTATCTTTCTTATTTAATATTAAATTAGAAAGATACACTACCCTTAATAATTGAGCACAATAACATTCATGTTCTCTATTAACATCCAGTATAACCCTTATACTAATTATTTTTAAAGCAAGCCAATAAATAAAGTAGTCCAGAGAATTGAGACTCTTTATAGTCATTTAAAAGTGTCCGAGTATTGTATATTAAAGCCCATTTGACACTTGACATATACAAATGCTTCACACCGAGCTACACTTTAAAAATAAGACATGAATGAATTTAAACATTAATATTACACTTTAAAACCATCCCGGAAGCGACTCAGAAATACTGACTTGGAGGAGGCATTCCCTTGCTTTTCACTATAAAGCAGGTGACCTAAGGGAACACCCGCCCCACCCCCCCCCCCCCCCCTTCCCCTTGCCCTGGGTCAAATAGCCCAGAGCGAAGAGGGCAGCCGGACGGAGTCACTGCCGGAACAGAAAGCCTGCATAACTATAGTTGCAACTGTTTAGTGGACGACATTCTGAGCAACAGATAACGGACCTAAACAATGCAGGTCTCCAGAAATGGACTCAATATTTCTGAGATAAAAATTCGTAAATGTGGATGGCTGAGACCAATAAGCAGCCTTCATTAAATCTGTAATAGCAACACTATTAGCATAAGCCCAGGAAGTAGAAAGAGCTCTTACTTCATGAGCAGAAATCTTAAGCACAGACTGCTGAGAAGAAGATAAATCTTCATAAGCAGTACGGATAGTTAACTGAATCCATCTAGCAATAGAATGGACTGAAATGTCCTTTCTATTAGGCATCAAAGACAGAAAGAAACGTTTCCGTCCCTTTCTGATAAACTGAGATCTTTGTTTATAGATACGTAGTGCTCTAACAGGACAGAGTAAAGGCCTACGCCCGTCTGAAGACGGAAGAGCCTTAATAACAATAGGTTCCGGATATTTATTAGGAGCCTGATTCTTAGCTAAAAAACCCACATTAGTAGTGAAGGTGATAGTGTTCCCAACACTACGATAATGAGAATCATCCACCGATAGTGCATGAAGCTCACTGACTCTTCTGGCAGAAGAGAAAGCTAAGAGAAAAGCTGTCTTATAAGATAAGAATTTGAAATCTACTGTCCCAAGAGGCTCAAATGGCTTTTCCTTCAATTTAAGGAGAACCCAAGCTAAATTCCACTTAGGAATTAATCTAAGAGTTCTGGGTCTATTTATCGAAAAGTTTCTAACCAACTTCGATAAAGAGACATTAGATCCAATTTGTAAACTATCATGATGTGCATAGGTATCAGACAACATAGATCTATAACCCTTTATAGTAACAGGCTGCAGTTTGATTTGGTCAAACAAGTATACTAGAAAGTTTGCAATGTCTGGTATAGAGGGATCAAATATATCTACAGAATGATCCCTACACCAACGACGAAAAACCTTCCACTTAGCCGCATAGTTTAGCGAAGAGGAGGTCCTCCTACAGTTAGAAATCGCGTCCACTGCTCGTCCTGTAAAGTGCTTGCCATGCAAGAAGGACCGCACAACGGAAAAACGTGAAGGTTGAGACCTTGCGGGTTGTGATGGAGTTGGCACGATTTCCCCTGCGAAAGAAGATCCTCTCGTGGAGGAAGCTTCCGCGGTAGGTCCCACAACAGACACCTGAGTAGATTTATCCACGGTCTCTGTGGTGACAGAGATGCTACCAACAGAATCTTGCATTGAGATTGTTTTATCTTTAGCAATACTTGTTGAATTAACGGCGCTGGAGGATACGCATATCCTATCATTCCGTCCCAAGGGATCGACAGAGCGTCTACTGCAAATGCTCTTGGATCTGGACACGGAGACACATACGTCTGCAACTGATTGTTGAGATGTGTCGCAAATAAGTCTATCATTGGCCGTTCCCATTGGTAGCAAATCTGATTGAATACTTGTTTGTTGAGAGTCCACTCCGACGGCAACAAACGACCCTTTCGTGAAAGGGAGTCTGCTAGCACATTCAGACGACCCGGTATGTGACGGACCGAAAGAAGAACGTGATGTTCTAACGCAAACAGAAGGATTCTTTCCGTTAGATTGAACAACGGAACTGAATGAGTGCCTCCCTGATTCCGTATATACGCCACTACTGTCGTATTGTCGGATAGGATTTTGACATGAGCATCGTGAATAATGTCCATCCAGTGACGTAACGCAAGCCAAATTGACATCATTTCCTTGATGTTTATGTGCTTGCACAGGAATTGCGGATCCCAAAGACCCTGGCATCTCGAATCCGTTGGGATTAATGATGCACCCCAACCTGTTTGACTGGCATCTGTCATAACGGTAAAACTCGGATCCGGCAACTGCAGCGGAACTCCTTGAGTTAACCACTGAATGTTTGCCCAAGTCTGAATCTCTTGTTTCACTTGATCTGACAAGAGAACGTCTACATCGAGCGAATGAATTTTCACACTCCAATTCTGAGTCAGGAAAATTAGAAGAGGACGTGTGCGTAGCCGCCCCATCGGAATGAGATCCGCGGCGGCTCCGCACAGACCTATCAGTCTCATAAATTCTCTCGCCGTGACTTTGTCTGCGTGCAGACAATAGCGAGCGTAACAACTGACTAATTTCGCTCTGGTTAACGGCAGACGAACGAGATTGTTGTGCGTCTCGAAGCTCATTCCCAGATGAGTGAATGACTTGGACGGCACCAGATCCGACTTCTCCTCGTTTACTATAAAACCGAGACGTCGGAGCAATAGAAGAAGATTCTGAACGTCGTTCTGAAGCGTTAACTCGTTGCCGTACCTCTGAAGAATGTCGTCCAGGTAGGCCGACGTTACCGCAGACGAATGAGCTCGGAAGTAGATCATTACCGAGTTCATTACCCGAGTGAAAGCCCAGGGTGCTAGATTCAATCTGAAGCACATCGCCCGGAATTGATACACCACTCCAAGGACTGCGAAGCGTAGATACTTTCGGAATGTCGGATGTACCATTACGTGAAAGTACGCATCTTTGAGATCTATGCTCGTTGCATAATCGTTCACCCGAATACTCGCTCTGACCGATCGAATCGTCTCCATATAAAACTTCGGAGCGACGATCAGCTTGTTTATCCAGCTCAAATCTATGACTGGACGGAACGAGCCGTCTGGTTTCGGAACCAGAAACAGATGGCTGTAGAATCCCAGAGATTCCTGGTTTTCTACGACCTCTACCGCGTTCTTCATTAAAAGAGACTGCACCTCTGATAACAGAGCGTCTCTTTTCTGTGGATTTGACGGAAGATGAGTCCACTTTGGACTTCGAGTTAATGGAGGCTTTCATTTGAAGGATATCTTCAGACCTTCCGAAGTCACTCCTCTCACCCAAGGGTCGTCCGTAATCGACGCCCACTCTTGTGAAAAACTCGACAACCTTCCGCCAACCGGAACGCGATAGAGGTTTAAGCCATCACCTCCTGGACCTGCGAGGCCTGCGGTAGGAGAAACCACGTCTTCCACGACCCGCACCTCGCCTCGTCGACCTCGGGGCATCCGACCGATTGTCCCGGCCTGAAGGACGTCCCGAACGAGAGTCGCTATCCTGACGGTCTCTCGAATAAGACCAAGAGGACGCACCGGAACCTCTATAGGAACCTCTCTTGGGCGCATTAGACCCAGAAGTGCCTGTCTTATTCGTGTCTGCTGTATCCGACTTCTTAGGAGCCGATCTGAACAACAGAGAATCATTAGCTTTCTTTTTAATTTTATCATAAATAGCGGAAAGCTTGCCGTCAAAGAGAAGTTCTCCTGAGACCGAAGTGACTCTAAGAGAGTTCTTCACCTTAGAATCCACTAGGGTGGATGTAGCTAGGGCTGCGTCACGTCTAACCAACTCCAGATTTGCCACTGAAAGGGCGGAGTTACACGTGGAATAAGCTACTGCCCTTGAAAGAAGTCTTAAAGAGGATTGTATATCCTGAAACTCTTCCCCTTGAAGGTGCAGTGATAACGCCTTAGTAAGGTGATCTGCGTAAGATAAGGCATCTAAATTGGCTCTGTTAGACGCAATAGCTGTTTCCAACACCGCGGTTGGAATAGAAGCTGACGACGGTAATGATAGCTCTAAGTCTTCCGCCTCGTCGTCCATACGCAGAGGAACTCTCGGTATACCCTGTCCTGCCGTATCAAATTTATTCCTTGCATTAATGAAAGGCAGGTTGAGAGTATTAGCGGACAAGAAACCTGCTTTCCCCGTCCTGGAAGCAAGTTTAAATATAGCGTCGTTCAATAATTCAAATGTTCTAGCAACATTATTGGACTGCGACGGAAACTCGGAAGCGATGTCCCTGAACCGCTCAAAAAATTCAGAGTCCAATGACGCTATAATTCTCTTGTCCGGAAGCGCAGCAGTCTGGCCCGACGGAACAACTTGAGGAAGAAAGTGCCGGATGAAGTCCACGGCAGCTTTATGTTGTTCCGAAAGGGATAGCTCCAAGTCATCCGTATCCCTTTCACCATCCGGTCGGACCTCATGATGTTCCCGGTCGTCCGCCCCCGATGCTTCGGCGGAGCGTACCGACCCAGCGCCGTCGGATAATTCTCGATCCGACACCGTTTCTGTCGGCTGCTGGGATGCTGCGATAAGCTGTGCTATCTGCACAAGAATGTCCGGCGTCGAGACCTGCGGAGGCGCAGTCTTTCGCTGCTTCGCCAAGGGCAGCTCCGCATCAGATGGCTCCTGCATACTTTTCCTATGCGAACGTCCAGAGTCCATCGGTCTCGAATCCCTGGCTGCCGGATGGTGTGACCTGGTCGCCGAAGAATCCTTCATCGGCGAAGCTGGTAATATATCGGCGGTCACGCAGCCAAGGTGCGGTCGTGTGCGCTGACGAGAAGAGGAAGCCTTAACAGTCTCTGCGGACTGCTTATACAACGGAGCGTCCCGAGCGACGGACGTATGCTCCGCTAAAGACACATTTTGTACCACAACATCTGGTCCCAGATGTTGTTGTACGAGAGAGGGACCTCTCTCGCTCGCGGCCCGGCTGGACCTGGACGAGCTAGGAACCGGACTAAAAGGCTTCCTCCATTCTCGCTTACTATCCGCCGTCACTGGGTGTGCATCTATTATGTTTATAGTGCTCGCATCACCCAAAATTTCCTCTTGGACCGCATCGGACGAACCCGGCTGCCGAACCATTCGGTGAATGGACGCTACACCGGGCGAGCTAGCAGACGACATTTGTCTAATCTCCATGAGCACTTTTGCCGCTAGCTCTGAATTCATTTGTGATGACGGACGCACACTTGAAGAAGATAACATGGAAACATCACCCTGTTCTGGTTCCTCTGAAATAGAAACTGAGAGAGTAGAGTGACCTTGCGGAGAAAGAGCCGGCCTCGCTCTTTCTCCAGAAACAACATATCGTGACACACGTTTCCAATGTTTCTCATCCCAATGTTCACATATAGGACAGGGATTAATGCGAGAACACTGACTACAATTAATACAATGATCATGAAAGTCAGAGGAAGACTTCTTCCTATTACAATTTGAACAACGTCCCTTCATTGTGAAAGAACAACAATAAGTCCTAGTTACTCGCAAAAACCCCTGACACAAAGATACATAATAACATGATCCATTAATAAATGAAAAAACAATTGCAAAACAAAATAATTTTGAAAAAATATTTTTTCAGCGAAGCCCAAGTTGCTGAAAAGTAACATTGAGCCCCGATGGATCCGATGGCAAAGTGTGGTCAAAAAGTTAAAAAATTTATAGTAATTTATATATTTTTTATACTTACCAATGACCCAGACATAGCTGGTGCTAACTCTTAAAATATAGGGCCAAACACAAATTTTGCCCCCCAATCCCCAAAATTTGCATCTAAAACTAAAGAAAACATGTCCTGAAAGGCCCTCCACACCTCGCCCCCACTGCGCATGCGCAGTGTCAAGGACGTTCCGAAATTGGCGCCATTTATCATTCTAATAACCAGTGCCTGGTAAGCGCTATGTACTCAGCGGGGAGGCAAGAGTTCCCAACTCCTGGGAGGGCCATCCCCGTCTGGGTCATTGGTAAGTATAAAAAATATATAAATTACTATAAATTTTTTAACATTTTTATACTGTACCAATGACCCAGACATAGCTGAATAGTAAAAAGGCTGGAGGGCCAAGGACATAGAGCAAAATGGAATACGCTCAATAAAATAAAATAGAGTCATCCCCTGTAGGGAAAAGAAGTAATAGGCCTTACATGTATCTTTCTTATTTATGATAAATTAGAAAGATACAACACCTTCCAAAAATTGAGCTTCATACATCCATGTACTCTATTAATATCCAATAATCCTTATACTAATAATTTTTAAAGTAAGCCAATAATAAAGTAAGTCTAGAGAATAGAGACTCTTATACTCTTAAAAGTGTGTGAGAATTGCATAATCATGTCCGTTGACAAATGCAATATTCAAAAGCTATACTTTAAAAACTAAGACTTAAATGAATTTTATAAACTTAAACTTCTCACTAAACAACCATCCCAATAACAGCTCAGAATTACTAACTCCGGAGGAGGTATCCCCTTGTTTTCATAGTAAAAACAGGTGACCCAAGGGAACACCCTCCCCCCCCCCCTTTTTCTTGCCCTGGGTCAAATAGCCCAGAGCGAAGAGGGCAGCCGAACGGAGACACTGCCGAAACAGACAGCCTACCTAGCTATAGTAGCAACTGTTAAGTGAATGACATTCTGAGCAGTAGATAATAGACCTAACAATAGAGGCCTTCAGAAATGGACTCGATATTTCTGAGATAAAAATCATGAATGGATGGCTGAGCGCAATGAGCAGCCTTCAAAAATCTATAATAGCAACACTATTAATGTAAGCCCAAGAAGTAGAAGAACTCTTACTTCATGAGCCGAAATCTTAAGCACAACTGCTAAGCCAATGATATACCATAAGCAGTACGCTAGTTAATAGAATTCATTAACAATAAAATGGAGCGTAACGTCCTTCTACTAGACATCAAAGACAGAAGAAGCTTACGCCCTTGTAATAAACAGATATCTGTTTATAAATACATAAACTGTACCCGGAAAGAGTAAAGGCCTATGCCCATACGAAGACGGAAGGACCTTAAAATAATAGGTTCCGGATAATAGGAGCCTAACTCTTATGCAACAATCCAACCTAAATAGTAACGGAAGTATTGATTCCGAAACTATGAAAGTGAAAATCATCCATCGATAGTGCATGAAACTCACTGACTCTACAGTAAAAGAGAAACCAACAGAATTACTGTCTAAAAGGTCAGAATTTGAAAACTACTGTTTCCAGAGGCTCAAATGATTACTTAGCTAAATAAGAACCGAAGTTAAAATCCGTATAGGAATTTAATCTAAAGATTCTAAGTCTATTTATCAAAAAGTTACTAACTGACTTAGATAAAGAGACAAAAGACTCAATAGTAAACTATCGTAGAGTGCATAGGTATGAGGTAACATAACCTATAACCTAAATAACAACAGGCTGCAGTAGATCTTGTGAAACAAGTATACCAAAAACTAGCAATGCGTAGTATGGAGGGATCAACCATATGAACATAATGATCCCTACACCACGACGGAAGAGCCTCCACTTTAGTCGCATAGAATAGCGAAGAAGAGGATCTCCTATAGTAAGAAATCGCGTCCAAAGCTCGTCCAGTACAGTGCTTACAATGCAATACGGACCACACAACGGAATACATGAAGGTTGCGACCTTGCTGGTTGTGATAAAGATGACACGATTTACCCAGTGAAAAAAGATCCTCACATAGAGGAAGATTTCACGTAAAGATCCACAGTAGACAAGAGAGTAAATTACTCATGATCTCTGTGAAGATAGAGATGCTATCAACAGAAATGTATTGTGGTTGTTTATCTTAGCAATACCTGCTAAAACAACAGCGCCGGAGGATACGCGTATCCTATCATTCCGTCCTATAGATCAATAGAGCGTTAACAGTATTAGCTCAGAGATCTGGACAAGCCAACACATACGTCTGCAATTGATTAGCAAGCTGTGTCATAAATAAAACATCATTGGGCGCTCCCATAGATAGCAAATCTGATTAAATACTTGTTTGTTGAGAGTCCATTCTGACAGCAACAAGCGACCCGTAAGAGAACGGGAGTGCGATAAAACAATCAGACGACCCAGAATATGACGGACCAAAACTGAACTTGGTGTACTATAACCAACAGACGGATTCTTTCCATTAAATTGAATAACGGAAACGAAAGAGTGCCTCCCTGGTTCCGGAGATACGCCACTACTGTCGAATTAAAGGACAGGAATTTGGGCATGCGTTTCTGAATAATGTTCATGCAATGACATAAAGCAAGCCTAAAAAACATTATTCCGCGGAAGTTAAACTGATAGCTAAAAGACTGCGGAACCCAAAGACCCTGGCACTTAGAATCCGTAGGGATCAGTATATATCCCAATCTGTTTGACTGGCAACCGTCATAACAGCCACACTAGGGTCCGGCAACTGCGGCGGCACTCTCTGAGTCAACCACCGAATGTTTGCCCCAGTCTGAATCTCTTGTAACACTAGATAGACAAGAGAATGTATAAATCAAGCAATTCATGGATTGCCGGAAAGTTGCCGTCGAAGAGAAGCTCCTCCGAGAACGAAGCGACTCTGAGAGAGTTCTTAACCTACTATCCACGCGTGGATGTAGCTAGGGCTGCATCACGTCTAACCAACTCCAATCAGCCACTGAAGGGCGGAGTTATACGTGAACAAACTACTGCCCTCAAAAGAAATTACATTGAGAATAATATCCCGTAAATCTTTTCTTGAAGACGTAATGATAACGCCTCAGTAAGGCGGATTACGTATAATAAAGCGTCTAAGTTAAGTCTACTATACATAATGTCGTTCCCAACATTGAAATTGGAAAAGACATAAACGGCGAAAAAGAATATATGCAGTCTTTAATCACACCGTCTAGACGCATATGAACTCTCGGTATGCCCCGCTCTGCCAAAATAAACTATATGTAAAAAAGATAAAATGGCAGAAATGAGCCACGCGGACAAGAAACTAAACTATCATGCTTAGTAGCAGGCTTGTATATATATATATATAATATATAGCGTCGAAAAATAAAACACATGTTGTAATGACAATATTGGACTGCGTCGGTAAGTCAGAGACAAAGTCCCTGTACCGATCGAAAAATCCGAGTCCAATGACGCTATAAGTCTCTTATCCAAGATCGCAGCAATGAAGTCCGAAAAATAATCACTGGAAGAAATGCCAGAAGATATGAAAGGCATCTTCCGATACTACTAAAGGGAAAACTCGAAATCTTTCGAATCCCTTTCGCCATCCTGTCGGACCCTATAAAGCGTTCGGTCGTCCGTAGCTTGATGCAACCGCGGACCGCACCGACCCAGCGCCGTCGGATAATTCCTGATTCGACCGAGAAACCGTCAATTGCTGGGATGCTGCGAAACAACTGTGCTAACTCGGATAGCACGTCCGTCACTGAGGCCTGAGGAGCAGCGGTCTTACGATGCATTGCCGCAGGAAGCTCCGAGATCGTTACCCCGTGCATACTTCCAATATGCGAGCGAACGGGGTGTATAGGCCTCGTGTCCCTTGGCTACCGGATGGCGCGACCTATTCGCTGTGGAATCACTGAATGCCGAAACTGATCGGATACTCGAGGTCACGTAGCCAATGTGCGGTCGTGTGCCCTGCTGTGAGGATGAGGAAGCATTAAAGACAGTCTCTCGGACTGTCAATATAACGGAGCGTCCCGAGCAACGGACATATGCTCCGAATGTAAAATATCTGAACCACAACATGCGGTCCCCTATGTTGTTGGCTTCCTCCGATCTATCCTCAATCTGCCGTCACTGGGTGAGTACTAAAGTAATTAAAGTGCTCGCATCACCCAAATCTCCTTCCTAGACCGCAACGGACGAACCCGGCAGCCGAACCATTCGATGAATGTACGCTACACCGGGTGAGCTAGCGAATGTCACTCCGTAAGCGATAGACATATTCCATGAGCACTTATTGCCGCTAACTCTTCATTAACTATGACGACAGAGGCACACTTTTGAAAGACATCTCCATAACTCTTCGAACAAGAAACCAGAAATGCTTGGATAGCAAGCATAAAATAATAATATATATAGCGTCGTTCAATAATTCGAAAGTTTGTGTGACATTATTGGACTATGTCGGAACTGAGGGACGATGTCCCTGAACCGAACCAAAAATTTCTAAGTCCACCGACGCTATCAGTTTCTTATCCGGCATCGCAGCATATGTTGTTCCGAAAGGGAAAGCTTGAAATCCACCGAATCCCTTTCGGTATCCCGTCGGACCGGATGAAACTTTCGGACGTCCGTACCCGCTTCCGCGGAGCGTCCCGGCCCAGCATCGTCGGATAAAATATATGCGACAGATTCAGTTGATGCTGGGATGCTGCGATAAACTGTGCTATTAAGGAAAGCACGTCCGTTCCCGAGGCCTGTGCAGTAGCGGACTTACGATGCATTGCCGCTGGAAGCTCCGTGTACGTTGACTCCCGCACACTTCCTATGCGAACGTCCGGAGTCTGCAGGCCTCGAGTCCCCGGCTACCGACCCAGCGCTGTCGGATAATTCTCGATCCGACACCGTTTCTGTCGGCTGCTGGGATGCTGCGATAAGCTGTGCTATGTGCACAAGAATGTCCGGCGTCGAGACCTGCGGAGGCGCAGTCTATCGGTGCTTCGCCGAGGGCAGCTCCGCATCAGATGGCTCCCGCATACTTCCTATGCGAACGTCCGGAGTCCATCGGTCTCGAATCCCTGGCTGCCGGATGGTGTGACCTGGTCGCCGAAGAATCCTTGATCGGCGAAGCTGGTAATATATCGGCGGTCACGCAGCCAAGGTGCGGTCGTGTGCGCTGACGAGAAGAGGAAGCCTTAGCAGTCTCAGCGGACTGCCTATACAACGGAGCGTCCCGAGCGACGGACGTATGCTCCGCTAACGACACATTGTACCACAACATCTGGGGCCAGATGTTGTTGAACGAGAGAGGGGCCTCTCTCGCTTGCCGTCCGGATGGACCGGAACGAGCTATGAACCGGACTAAAAGGCTTCCTCCGTTCTCCCTCCAATCCGCCGTCACTGGGTGTGCATTAAGTTAATTTTATAGTGCTCGCATCACCCCAAAATTCCTTCTAGACCGCAACGGACGAACCCGGCTGCCGAACCATTCGGTGAATGGACGCTACACCGGGCGAGCTAGCGGACGTCAAAGGCCGTCGAACCTACTAGGGTCCTCTTAGGCAATTGGCGTATTACATGAGCACTTTTCCGCTAGCCCTTCATTAATTGTGACGACGGAGGCACACTGTTGGAAGACATCACAGATACATCACCCTAATCTTGATCGTCTGAAATAGAAATTGATAAAGTAGAGTGACCCTGCGGGGAAAGGACCGGAGTGTCCAAATCCCCAACAACATACCGTGACATACGCTTCCCATATTGTCATCGAAATCATACGATACAGAACAGGAGTTAATGCGAGTACACTGACCACATATAGAATGATAATAAGGTCAGAGGAAGACTTCCTCTTAAACAATTGATCAATATCCTTTCAATGTGAAAAGAAAACAAGTCCTGGTACTCGCACTAACCCCTGGCAATCAAAATACATAATAATAATATGATCCATTAATATAGAAAAAATAATTGAAATCAAAATATTTTGAAAAAATATTTTTTCAGAACAGCCCAAGTTTCTGAAAAGTAACGTTGAGCCCCAATGGATCCCAAGCCTAAGTGTGGACAAAAATTTAAAAAATATTTTAAACAATTTATTCAACACTTACGGACAATAATAATGTATCTAGTTATGATTAAAATAACATAAAGATATTATTATTTAGAAATCCCCCCCTCACACAGAGGGCTGTTGTAAATGTAAACAATGAGTGTAAAAACACTAAAATAAGACTCCAGGCACCCAGGCCCGAAATCAGTTACCAAAAATACACCATCTGATGCAAAACAGAGACTTCCAGGGAAGAAACTGCAGAACATCAGATGGTAGATGCAGAACACAACGCCTAACCACCCGTAGGTGAAGACGTAAACATGGGGAAAGAACAGAATTCATTCTGTTATTAAGCTAAAACTCCCAAGAAATTTTAGTAATAATAATTACAGAAACTATGCCAAAAGCATGGGAGAATAGCAAGGGGGAACTTAAAGGACAGGGAGAGAGGAAAAACACTTGAAAAAACAGTGTAACTAAATAATCAGAATGACAACAAAATGGCTGCTGCCTTGAAAATAGGTAACTTAACATAATTTCATTAAAAAATTTTAAGTTACAGCCCTGATAATATTCTGTCACACATTCTTTTCCTCTCCTCCTTTTCTATCCTCCTTAGAATCAACATTTCACTAATATTTATGTGTCTGGCATCATTTAAACTGAGATTTAAAAGCACAAAGATCAGTCAGATGTTAACTGATGAAGGGCCAAACTTAGAATGATAAATGGCGCCAATTTCGGAACGTCCTTGACACTGCGCATGCGCAGTGGGGGCGAGGTGTGGAGGGCCTTTCAGGACATGTTTTCTTTAGTTTTAGATGCAAATTTTGGGGATTGGGGGGCAAAATTTGTGTTTGGCCCTATATTTTAAGAGTTAGCACCAGCTATGTCTGGGTCATTGGTACAGTATAAAAATTTTTAAATTTATATAAAATAATTAATGAGACACTTTCGGATAATATAAATGTATCTTATAATGAGATAAACTACAACAAAGGCAAACAGCCCCCCTCAAAAAAGGCTGTTGCCAATGAAAACAAACAGTGTAAACACACTAGAAAACATGACTCCAGGCACTGAAAAAACTGGCCCGGAATCAGTCATCAATTACACTCTATCTGATGCAAAACAGAGACTCCCAGGGGAGAATCTGTAGAACATCAGATGGAAGATGCAGAACTCAAACGTTATACACCCATGGGTGAAAACGTAACTATGGGGAAAATAACAGAAAACATTCTGTAACCAAGCAACTCTCCCAGGAAATTTTAGAAATGAAATTTCTCAAAAATATGCCAAAAGCATGGGAGAATTGCAAGGGGGGACCTTAGAAGGCTAGGGGAGAGGAAACACTGAATAAGCAGTGCAACAATTAGCAAGAATGACAACAAGAGGCCCATGCCTCGAAAATAGGCAACTTAACATAATTTCATCAAAAAATTTTAAGTACAGCCCTGATTATTTTTTGCCACTTCTTTTTCCTCTCCTCCTTCTATCCTCCTTAGAATCACATTTTCTCCAAAAATTACGTGTCTGGCATCCTTTAAACTGAGATTTACAAGCACAAAGATCAGTGAGATGTTGACTGATGAAGGGCCAAACAGAGAATGATAATTGGCGCCAATTTCGGGACGACTGCATCACTGCGCATGCGCAGTAGAGGCGTAGAATGGAGGTCCTTTAGGACATGATTTCTTTTTGTTTTGGATGCAAATTTTGGGGATTGGGGGGCAAAATTTGTGTTTGGCCCTGGTTTTGTTAGAGTTAGCACCAGCTAAGTCTGGGTCATTGGTACAGTATAAAAATATACAATTTCTAATTAGGTCAAAATGTGGACTAACAAGTTGTGAAAAGCATCAATAATTAGGCCACAATGTGGCCTAATTATTGATGCCTTTCACAACTTATAACTTATAGACACAAACAGATTCAGAATCAAGTAAATTGCTAGATATTAAAATTTCTTGCCTGATGTTCGCTATATGCCCCCATCAGTCCCCACCCCCCCCCCCCCCCCCCCCCCCCCCACCCAATGGCTACAGCACTGATCATGACTGATGGATATATAGATAAGTCCAGTCAATTTTTAATACCCAAATTGCCAATTTTGGAGGATTTCCACCACAGGCATTCCACCCGCATCCTATTTTACCAATAAAAAACAGAGCTTGGTGACCGCATCCCATTTTACCAGTAAAAACAGAGCTTGGAGACTGCATCCTATTTTACCAGTAAAAACAGAGCTTGGTGACTGCATCCTATTTTACCAGTAAAACAGAGCTTGTTAAAAACAGTAAAGATGTGCAGCTTCACTTCGTGGTGTATAGGGACAGGTTTCCAATAAACGATAAGACAATTATGGTCAGATCTGTATAATAGACATAAACATGCATGTTATAAACTTAACAAACTTTAAAGAAAAAGTGATATGTTGAATTTGACATAAACTATTTGTCTCTTCATGCAACAGAAAGACCTTTAAAAACACTTTTTAGCTTGAATAAATGAAATGGAATCTACTAACTGCAGAGTGTGCAGCTGAAGAGTGTAATGCTGCTTCAAACAACTACACACAAATATATTTTGTTCATAATAGTAATGATACAACACACTACTGGATCCAAATCCCTGTGACAGGTACCAAATATGGGATGACAGATCAAAAATTTTTCGTATCTATCAGAATGACAGGCACAAAAAGTGTTGCCAGAACGTGGTCAACGATCTCAGGCTAAGGTGATGTGGCTTAAATACAAGCCAACTTCCATCATGATTTATAAATAGCCAACTATCACTTTGACATTTATAAACTTTAAGTCCTCAGATTTATGTTAATAACTACCGTATACTGCAGTATATAGAAGTACACCTCTGCAGAAGACTTAAACAGTGTTTCTACATTATTTTTGGCTGCCTTACAGGCAGCCAATAATCATGTAAAAAATCATGTAAAAAACACTGTCAAGAGAAATAAATGCATCCTTCCAGTTGAGTTCTCAAGGAAGAATGCACTTGGGACAAGTTTTTCAGAGCAATAACAAGGGGGCTGTCTGCAGGGCTTGATTTGTTTACAGAAAATTGCTTAGCAACCTTTTGTAACACACTTTGTAGGTCCAAGGGCTCTCTGGGTTGACCATGGAGTGAAAAGTTTTTGAAAATTTCACCTGAAAGACTTAATTTCTTTGCATCTGGGAATGTAACTGGGTCTTACTTTCAAACTCATTTTTCCAAGTGTATGACGAGAAATTATTTTCTTCTGTCACTTACTACTATTCAAGTGCTACATGAGACCAGGTAAGAAAATACATTGCTAAGATAATGGTTGATCCCATCTTTAATATCATAGAATTAATCCAATTTAACCCTATATTCTCACTATGTATGTCCTGCTGAGTTCCAGAACATATGTAAAGTTTACCTTATGACTTATTGTACTTTCAGTTTCATGAGACACATGTCTACTTCCCAAAAATACTTAAAAGCGTGACCCTGACATTCTGGTTTGATGTCATCGGGATTTACCCACCCACCAATCAGAAATGATATATGCTATACAAGTTGGGGGCACGGTTGCTCAGTAGGTAGAGATGCAGGCTGCAAGCTGTGAAGTCCTTGGTTTGAATCCCACCTGTGGCAAGCATGTTGTGTCCATGGGCAAGACACTTCACCCCCATTGCCAATGTGTGGGCATGGTGACAGTGTAATAAGGCACATTGCACGTCGATGGTACACCTGTCTTCAACCAATGCTAACACAGCTTGTGTGAAGTTAGTATGTTGGGGAGCCTGACAGCTGCTCACTGTTGCTAAGTGGTTCTCAGGCTTCCTCCACCCGTAAAACTGTCTGACATGAGGTGACCTGGCTGTCAAAAGTGTTGTTAAACCCCAAGTGCACCACTGACGTGCAGAGCGCCTTAGAACACAGCGACACCGTGCCCCCACATGGGCAATCAGGATGAAGTGTGCTGCTCAAGGACACAATGCAGTTACCTCTGCTGGGATTCAAACCATAGACCTTTCGGTTTGAAATCCAATGCCACAATCACTAAGCTACCATGCTCCCTAATTTTCTCTGTACTGTACATTTATTTGCAACACACATCGGAGTATTTTTTTTGGCAATCATTGTAGAAACACTCTTTGAAGTGAGTACTTTTCTATGAAACCCTTTCTTTATTTTATATAAAACAAATTCACCAATTCCATTCACCACTCCCATGTGTATATAAAATTGTAATTATAAATTTTTCCTTCATTTTCTCTTCCAAAGCTTAGCTTAAGACACTTATTGGAACAAATTTGCAGCATTTATTTCATTGGGTGGTGGTAAGTAGTGATTCAAAAGAATAAAATGGAACTACTCAGGATACACTGGTGCTCGCGACTCGCGACTGCAATTTTTTAGGGGTGGGGGGGTGGGGAGGGGGGGGGGATTAAAGCAGGGTAAAGAATGAAAAAATGCTATTCTGGCAAAACTATTTGCTTTGTTCTGTAATTACTTAACTCTTTACCAAATGCAGGTGATATCAAAGTTTATTTAAAAAAAACATTCACAAAATTTCAATAAATCCATATCATGTGAACCTTGATTGGATCGAGCTTCCAATAAAGAATCACATGATATGGTTTTGTTGCAATTTTTTGATTAATAATTTTCTTTCAACTACTCAATTTTGAAATTATGAGAGTGGATGCAGCTGACTCATAAGGTAATTGGTTAACAAGTCTGGGGGGTTTTTATGGGGTTTTTTTCTAAATCAAACCTAGTTAGCCCACATAAAGTAGATCTTCTGTTTATCAGACCAGTATTTGTAAAATTTCATGTAGGCGACTGTTTTTTTTTATTTTATTTGTTATTTATGTAATTATTTCTTTGCCATCAAAAGTTCATGTTCTTGGTTTATGTTTTAGATCTCATAATGTATGGAATAGCATGGGTGGTGGTGTATTTCATCTCTTGAAAGTAAGAAGACTTTGCAATGGCCTTCTTGCACTCGAGGGACAAATTTATCAATTTTTTAAACTTGGGCAAAATAACAGGCATACACCATTTAATTTCTATTTTTTTAAGTTTACATTGGTTATAAAAAGAGAGCAAGTGGTAGCCAAAAGGACCATGCGTGAGGGCCTGAGAGAAAGATTTTTAGTTTTTTTAGGCCTTACTTAAAACAAAAATATTTCACAACATTCATACCCATTTGTATATAATATTTCCCCATTCTTGAGGTGTTCTCCACATAATCTGGCACTGTTTCTTTGTTTTGTCTTTCCATTCCACATGACCTGAAAAAATTAAACATCTACAGGATTCATAGAAAAATAATAAAACATTTTTTCTACTCAAAACTGGCTTCTTTCAAAACTTAACCCGTAAAATAATCTATTAATTGAAAATGGAATAGGTTTTCATTTTTGGAATTCACTGAAAAAAACCCTTTCCACAAACCGTTTCAATGAGGGGTCATAAGATGTATTTCAATGCTTCTTGAGAATAGTACTGGCTGGTTTTGGGTTAGCCCACACAAAGAAGATATTCTGTTTCTCAGGCCATTATTTGTGAAATTGCATGCGGGCGAGCGTTTTTTTATTTTATTTTTTATTTCAGTAATTACTTCTTTGCCATCAAAAGTTCATGTTCTTGGTTCAAGTTTTAGGCCTCATAATGTACAGAATAGCATGGGTGGTGGTGTATTTCATCCCTTGAGTGCAAGAAGGCTTTGCAATGCTAAAGCATTGTAAAGCCTTCTTGCACTCAAGGGACAAATTCATCAATTTTTTTAACTTGGATAAAATATCAGACATGAACCATTTAATTTTTATTTTTTTAAAGTTTATATTGGTTATAAAAAGAGAGCATGCAGCAGCCAAAAGGACCATGCGGGAGGGCCTGAGAAACAGATTTTTTATTTTTTTAGGCTTTATAGAGATTTACACTAACGCTGTACAGTGCACAGGATATTAGTTACTCAGTTAATAATGAAAAATTTTTTATAACAATGAAGTATGACAAATCCTGTGCACAGAATTAGTCACACTTTCTTGTTATACAAAACTGGTAACTGGTGACACTACACAAAAATGTACACTCAACAAGGCTGTGCAATGCACAGAGTTTAGTCGCATAATAGAGACAATCTTATTTATAACCAGAAAGAAAAAAAGTGACTAACATTGTGCTTTTCACAGGGTTTGTTGATAAGTTGACATACACTAACTAACCATAGGCACTGCACAAGATTAGTTGATGGACTCCCATATTAAACTATATACAAGAAAATATACACTGACTAAGGCTGTAAAAATGCACAGGGTTAGTTGGTTACATGTTACATAAGGTGCAGGATTTAAGGAACTAATGAAAATACGTATGCTGGGTTGTAAAACTTTTTGTGCACCAATTGCAACATGCAGTCTTTAGATAAACAGACAAGTTATGTTCCAAGTTTGTGTGTTTATTGGGTTTAATGATATTGGATGACCAGGATCAGCTCATGGCAGACAGTTTCATTGAGTACTTGGAGAGTGAGCAACTGTCAGCTCTCTGACTTACTAACAAGTCACAAGCAGGGTTAGGGGTGCTTGTTAATGTTATTTATTTATTTATTTATTGGTGTTTAAGGTCACATACTTTTGCACAATGGCTAATCATGACCACAACATGGAGATAAAGTCAGGTCAGTCAATCGTTTATACCTCATGTTGCCTATTTGAGAGGACTCGCACCCCAAGCATTAGTGACTGGGTCCTATTTTACCCGTGAAAAAGAGCTTGTTTACCACAGGAAACAAGCACTGTTTCACTTCCCGGGGTTCCCACGGGGAAGGGGTGCTTGTATGCAAGTGCTCCATTGACATGCAGTACATGTTTGTACCCAGCATCACTGTTCCCCAGGTAATCAGGATTAAGTGACTTCCCCAAAGGCACAGCACAGATTGCATAGTTCAGGACTGTCACAGTTGATTTTGACCTTTCTGTTTAACAAGTCCAATGCTCTAACAAACGAGTCACCTGGCATCCTACATTCCATGTATCTTGGGAGTAGTTTCTTGGCAAGTCGTGGTTGCCTATATAAGCAGCCAAGACTTGCCTAAAAATAACTGCAAAACCACATGATGTAGACTGTAGTAAAAACATATAAAACAAGAGGCCCGACGGGGCCTGAAGCGCTCATCTTGTACAGAACACAATTTAAACAGAGTCCAAGAATGAGTCTACATTAAGCAAGCCATCTCCATAGGCTACACTGTCAATCCTTGAGTCCCTCAGGAGTGACAAAAATAATCTGGGCATCATGCCTTTTCTTCAGTTGATCATAAGTAAAATGCAGAGCTCCCCTATGAAGCCCCTTGATACAACCTATGTGGATTAATCTTAGTACCTCTAGAGGGTACTGAATACAAAATTTTTAATTCTTCAGCAAAATGGCCAATTCCAGCTCCCATAGAGAGCCTAAATATTAACCCAGGCTCTTGAATTGAACACAGTTAAATCTGACTTCCCTAGAGATGTTGTGTACCGAATATGAAAGCATTCTGACTGTTGGATCTGAAGAAGAGAAATTGTAAAGAAATTTCTTCGAATTGCACTAAGTTCAAATTTGGGCTACCATAGCGAGCCCAAATATTGACCTATGGATCCGATTTGAACAAACTTGAATCTGACCCCCCTAGAGATGTTGAATACCAAATGTGAAAGCATTCTGACAAGTGAATCTGAAGAAGAAGATTTTTGAAGAAATTCCCTCATATTGTACTAAGTTAAATTTCATGTTCCCATATGGAGCCCAAATATTAACCTAGGCACTCGAATTGAACAACCTGGAATCTGACCCCCCTAGAGATGTTGTATACCAAATATAAAAGCATTCCGACTGGTGGATCTGAAGAAGAAGATTTTTAAAGAAATTTTCTCATATTGCACTAAGTAAAAATTTGGGCTACCATAGTGAGCCCAAATATATACCAAGGGATTTGATTTGAACAAACTTGAATCTGACCCCCATAGAGATGTTGCATACCAAATATCAAAGCATTCTGACTGATGGATCTGAAGAAGAAGATTTTTTTAAATTACCCTCCATATTGAACAAAGATAAAATTTGGGCTTCCATAGGAAGCCCAAATATTAACCTAGGGACTTGGTTTGAACAATCTAGAATCTGCCCCTCATAACAATGATGTATACCAAATATTAAAAGATTCTGACTGGTGGTTCTGAAGAAGAAGATTTTTAAAGAATATTCCCCATATTACCCTATGTTAAAACTTCGGGCTCCTGTAGAGAGCCCAAATATGAACCAATGAGCTTTATTCGAACAAACTTTTATCTGACCCCCCTATGAATGCTGTATACCAAATATCAAAAGATTCTGATGATTGGTTCTGGAGAAAAGATTTTTGCAAATATGCTGACTCAGCATTTTTTCGATGCCCATTACAGAACACCCTAACATAACCGATGGCAATTTTTTTTTACCATTCAATTCTACTGGTCATAAGGATACTTCATACCAAATAAAAGCTCTCTGTTCCGTGGGGTTTGGGAAATATGGGCGTTTGAAAATATTTCTATTTTTAGCTCCCAGGGTTCCCATGGGGATGCAGGAATTTTTTTTTTTGCATGGGTCAAGTACTTAAGACCCAATACTACCACAAACCAAATTTGGTTCATACCGGACCATCGGTTCAGAAAATAGAAATTTTGGGCGGGGCCAAAAATCTTACCCCTCCTATTACAAAGCCAAATATTACTTTACGAACTTCGTTTGAACAAACTTGATTCTACACCTCATATGGAAGCTCCACAGCAAATATCAAGTCATTGCACACACTGGTTCTTGAGAAGAAGATTTTTAAAATATTTTGGAGCATTTTCCCCCACTCCCTCCCTATGGGGCCGAGCATACTGAGTTGAACAAAAATGAAATGCCCCTTTGGGACCATCACTCACACAAACTTTCACTTGAATTGGCCCAGTGGCTTTGGAGGAGAAGACCAAAACATGGTGTTGACTGACGACGGACAACGGACGGGAAGCGATTAGATTAGCTCAGCTTGACTTTGTCAAGATGAGCTAAAAATCTTGAGAACGTTAGGGGTTAAGATCTGGAGATTTGATGCATTATTGCGACACTTTAACAGTGTTCATCCAATGGTTTTGCTACTGTTTCTGGGCATGTCTTGGCTGCCTATATGGATAGCCAAAAATTGCAACAAACAAATACCCGGGGTACCGTGATCACAAAAACGATCTTTTTTGCAATTGGATTGTGATTTGACACACTTACACCGGTGACTGGAGATTATCTGAATAAAATACTACCAAATAAAGACAGCATGAAGAAAACAAATGAGAATAGCATCTCCGATTCTGTATGCTTTTTGATGGGTGAGATTCTACAGTATTGAGGGGTGGAAGTGGACACAGCATTTCACCTGGATTGTCACTAAATTAATAAAATCTGAATGGCAATTTTTATAAACACTGCTGGCTGGTGATGGCAATTACATTTGCGAAGGCTTGACAGAGAACAACATTTCTGAAAACTGAATAGAGGGGAGGGTCATGGGCTGAAATATGGTACCCTCAGGAGTCAGGACAAACCCCAATTATCACCCAAAGAACTCCTGAACAACAAAGTATGCTAAACAGTGCATACCTAATATTATACCAATGAAGGCACCAGTTTACGGACACAATTTATTTTTTTCAGTTGGAGTGGGGGAGGGGGAGGGGGGGATTAAAGCCAATTTCACTGG
Organism: Pictodentalium vernedei; assembly: GCA_031216915.1. Taxonomy (NCBI): domain Eukaryota; kingdom Metazoa; phylum Mollusca; class Scaphopoda; order Dentaliida; family Dentaliidae; genus Pictodentalium; species Pictodentalium vernedei. The sequence continues at coordinate 197,639,677 of CM062294.1, forward strand.
GCTAGAGTCCACAAGAAAGCAGCAACTTCATTTTTTGATCATCCATTGAGAATGTGTGCCAGGTTTGAAAGGATTTGGCTCATAAGTTATTTAACCATTGACAATGTACCTCTAATAGGAGACTCTCAGGTTCGTGATTGTGTCATAGAAAAACCTTTTGAATTAAAAATCTGAAAATTTGACCCCTGTTTTTCAGATTTGAATGATATGGAGCTTGTCAAAACAAATGCTGCACAAAAAGCAGGTCTGTTTTATGTGGTTTATTGTAAAAATAAATGAAACAACCCAACAAACTGAAAGTTTCAATGACACTGCAGCTCAACTTGTCCAAGAAAGGACTAAACTAAATAGAAAGATCCAGTAATGCCAAGTCATTCATTCAAGATTCTACAGAAAAGACATCAGATTCACACCAAACCTATGAAATCTAAAACAAGAGCACTGCCTAGAGGGCAACATACACCTGTCAAAATTGGAACATGCACAAGTTTCTCTAGGGTAAACAATATAGCAAGTAAAATGTTGAAGGAGTAGACAACACAATACTGTAATGTTTTAAGTACTAAAAGGGGGGACATAACTCTGTAAATACAAAATAGAGTTACCTGCTCTTGTAATATGCACAACGGCAATTGGTAATCAACATGTGAGCAAAGTATGGACAATATAGCATGCAAAATGTTGAAGAAGTAGGTAACACAATACTGTAATGTTTTAAGTACTGAAAGGGAGCATAAATCTGGAAATATTAAACAGTTATCTACTCCTGTCACATGCACAATGGCAATTACTGATCAGCATGTTTGTAAAGTTTGAACAATATAGCTTGTAAACCTTTGGAGGAGTCGGCGACACAAAAATTATTTACAGACGGATGGATGGACAGACTGATGAACAATGCCATAACATAAAACGTCCGTCAAAAAATGATGGGCGTATAAAAATGGTACTGCCTACACTCTGGTATTCTATTAACTATAAAAATGGGAGTACAAGATAGTTAATGAGAGCATACAAACTTCATTTTCAATATATGCATGTGAAGAGTTCCTCATTTATTTACATATATTAACACATGGCAACCACATTTTTTTAACTTAATAATTCACTTGTTTTCGCATTTTCATATTACGCAATCTGAGGTCTTCACAAAACAAACAAGAGCACCGCCTAGTGGGGCAACATATGCCCGACAAAATTGGAACATCCACAAGTTTCTCTGAAGTAAAGTTTTAAAATTTTGTTGTCTCGACTATGTTTGCCCCCCCCCCCCCCCAACCCCCACCTCCAATCATTGCCCATTCCCCTGCCGTGTCTGGGTTAAAGGGTAATTCACCTGTTTTCACATTTTCATATTAATTTATTAGAGGTCTTCACAAAATAAAAACAACGCTGCTGTAGAAGATTCTCCTCGCCATTTACAATGGTAGCATCCATTCATTGATAGGTTAACTTCATTGATAACGATTGACGATAGGTGGCGCCAAGGAAAAGGATATTTTGAGGATCATAATAGCTATTAACGGTGAGGATTCTCGTCGTGTAAAAATAAAATGGTGTTATCTGCTCCTGTCACATGCACAACAACAACTGATGTTCAACATCAGTGCAAAGTTTGAACAATAAAGCAAGTAAAATGTTGGAGTAGGCAATACAATAGTGTAATGTTTCAAGTAATAAAAGGGGGCATAACTCTGGAAATACAAAACAGAGTTACCTGCTCATGTCATATGCACAACGGCAATTGGTGACCAACATGTGTGCAAAGTTTGAACAATATAGCATGTAAAATGTTGAAGGAGAAGGCGACACAATACTGTAATGTTTAAAGTACTAGATGGGGCATAACTCTGGAAATACAAAACACGAGTTACCTGCTCTTGTCACATGCACAATGGCATTTGGTGATCAACATGTGTGCAAAGTTTGAATAATATAGCATGGAAAATGTTGAAGGAGAAGGCAACTCAATACTGTAATGTTTTAAGTACTACAAGGGGCATAACTCTGTTAATATGAAATGGAGTTATCTGCCCTTGTCACATGCACAACAGCGATAGGTGATCACCATGTGTGCAAAGCTTGAACAATATAGCATGTAAAATGTTGAAGTAGTAAGCGACACAAAACTGTAATGTTTTAAGTACTAAAAGTGGGCATAACTCTGGAAATACAAAAGGGGAGTTACTTTCTCTTGTCACATGCATAACGGCAATTGGTGGTCAACATGTGTGCAAAGTTTGAACAATATAGCATGTGAAATGTTGAAGGAGAAGCCGAGAAGGTGACACAATACTGTAATGTTTAAGTACAAAAAGGGGCATAACTCTGGAAATACAAAATGGAGGTACCTGCTCTTGTCACATGCACAACGGCAATTGGTGATCACCATGTGTGAAAAGTTTGAACAACATAGCATGCAACATGTTGAAGGAGTAGTCGACACAATACTGTAATGTTTTAAGTACTAAAAGGGGGGTGGGGGGGCATAACTCTGGAAATACAAAATGGAGTTACCTGCAAGTGTCACATGCACAACGGCAATTATTGATCAACACATGTGCAAAGTTTGAACAATGTAGCATGTAAACTTTTGGAAGAGTAGGCGACACAAATATTGTTCACAGACGGACAGACAGACAAGACAGACAGACTGATGGACAACGCCATAACATAATACGTTTGTTTTTTTTCAAAACGGGCGTATAAAAAAATGGTAGCTTCCATTTTATCCATAAGATAGCTTCTAAAGAGCTGCAAGGCTGCTGTAGAAGATTCTCCTCGCTGTTTACAATGGTAACGCCCATTCATTGACAGGTTAACTTCATTGATAATGACTGACGATAGGTGGTGCCAAGAAAAAGGACATTTTGAGGATCATAACAGCTATAAACAGCTAGTATTCTCACTTTTCAAAAATAAAATGGAGTTATCTGCTCCTGTCACATGCACAATGACAACTGATGATTAACATGGGTGCAAAGTTTGAACAATAAAGCACGTAAAATGTTGAAGGAGAAGGTGACACAATACTGTAAAGTTTCAAGTACTAAAAGGGGGCATAACTCTGGAAATACAAAACAGAGTTACCTGCTCTTGTCACATGCACAATGGCAATTACTGATCAACATGTTTTGTAAAGTTTGAGAAATATAGCATGTAAACCTTTGGAGGAATAGGAGACATAAAAAGACAGACAGACGGGCAGGCAGGCAATGCCATAACATAATACGTCTGTCAAAAAATGACGGGCTTATAAAAATCCCGTAAGGAATGGGGCCTTTTGGGTGTACCAATGGAATTGTTGACAATTTATATGTCAAATCCAAGATGGCCGGTGGTGGCCATCTTTTTTAACAGAATGCAGAAATATTTGATAACTCCCATCTAGACATAATACCAAAGTTACATGTACAATTTGAAAAAGATCGGGTGAGAGGTGCGGCCTGTGGAGTCTGCTCATGGAATTGTTGACAATTTATATCCAAATCCAAGATGGCAGCTGGTGGCCATATTTTTCAACCAAATTCAGAAATACTGTATTCAAAAGCTCCCATCTAGATATCACACCAAAGATACATATGAGTGGCTCAGTTGGTAGAGGTGCAGGCTGCAAGCCGAGAGGTCCTCGGTTTGAATCCCACCTGCGGCAACCGCGTTGTGTCCTTGGGCAAGACACTTCATCTCCATTGCCCGCGTGGGGGCACGATGACGCCATGTACTAAGGCGTACTGCGCGTCGATGGTACTCATGTCTTCAACCACTCTAACCCTGCCTGTGCTTCAGTGCGGAGTTACGATGTTGGGGAGCTGGCAGCTGCTCGTCGTTGCTCGGTGGTTCTCTCCGGGTACTCCGGCTTCCTCCACCCGTAAAACTGTCACGGTCATGATTAGCCATTGTGCATAAATATGTGACCTTAAACATCAACAAGAGGCCCCAGGGGGCCTGAGGGCGCTCACCTGACATGGTAGCCTAAATATCAACCCAGAGAATTGATTTCCACAAGTTGCATCTGCTCCTCCTAAGAAAAGCTGAAACCAAATATCCAAATATTCTGACCAGTGGATCTAAAAAAAGATTTTTAAAGAATATTCCTCATACTGAACTAAGTCATAATTCGGGCTCCCACAGGGAGCCCATATATGAACCCAGGGACTTGGCTTTAACAAACCTGAATCTCACACCCCTAAGGATTCTGCACACCAAATATCAAAACATTCCGACTGCTGGATCTGAAGAAGAAGATTTTTAAAGAAAATTCCTCATTTTGAACCAAGTTACAATTCGAGCTCCCACAATCAGCCCAAATATGGAACTAGGGACATGGCTTGAACAAACTTGAATCTTACCCCCCTAAGGATGCTGCATAAAAAATATCAAAAGCATTCATCTGCTGGATCTAAAGATTTTTAAAGAAAATTCCTCATTTTGAACTAAGTTGTCATTCAGGCTCCCATAGTGAGCCCAAATATGAACCACTTGGCTTGAACAAACTTGAATCTCAGCCCCCAAGGTTGCTCCATGCCAAATATCAAAACATTCCAACTGCTGAATCTGAAGAAGAAGATTTTTAAAGAAAAATTCCTCATATTGACTAAGTTATAATTTGGGCTCCCACAGGGAGCCCACATATGGACCCATGGACTTGGCTTTAACACACTTGAATCCCCCCCTCCCCCCAAGGATGCTACTCACCACATATCAAACCATTCGGACTGCTGGATCTGAAGAAGAAGATTTTTTAAGAAAATTCCTCATTTCGAACAAAGTTACAATTCAAGCTCCCACAGTGAGCCCAAATATGGACCTAGGGACAGGGCTTGAACAAACTTGAATCTCACCCCCCTAAGGATGCTGCATACCAAATATCACAAGATTCTGCCTGCTGGATCTTGAGAAGAAGATTTTCAAAGAAATTTGCCTGAAATGCACTAAGTTCGAATTTGGGCTTCTATCGTGAGCCCAAATATGAATCCAGGTGGCTGATTTGAACAAACTGGAATCAGATCCACCCCACAATGTTGCATACCAAATATCAAAAGATTCTGCCTGCAGGATCTGGAGAAGAAGATTTTTGAAGAAATTTGCCTGAAATGCACTAAGTTCAAATTCGAGCTTCTATAGTGAGCCCAAATATGAATCTAGGGAGCCGATTTGAACAAAATAGAATCAGATCCACCCCACAATGTTGCATACCAAATATCAAAAGATTCTGCCTGCTGGATCTGGAGAAGAAGATTTTTTAAGAAATTTGCCTGAAAAGCACTAAGTTCAAATTTGGGCTCCTATACTGAGCCCAAATATAAACCCAGGGAGCCGATTTGAACAAACTTGAATCAGATCCACCCCACAATGTTGCATACCCAATATCAAAAGATTCTGCCTGCTGGATCTTGAGAAGAAGATTTTCAAAGAAATTTGCCTGAAATGCACTAAGTTCAAATTTGGGCTCCTATACTGAGCCCAAATATAAACCCAAGGGGCCGATTTGAACAAACTTGAATCAGATCCACCCCACAATGTTGCATACCAAATATCAAAAGATTCTGCCTGCTGGATCTGGAGAAGAAGATTTTCAAAGAAATTTACCTGAAATGCAGTAAGTTCAAATTTGGGCTCCGATACTGAGCCCAAATATAAACCCAGGGGGCCAATTTGAACAAACTTGAATCAGATCCACCCCACAATGTTGCATACCAAATATCAAAAGATTCTGCCTGCTGCATCTGGAGAAGAAGATTTTTTAAGAAATTTGCCTGAAATGCACTAAGTTCGAAATCGGGCTCCTATACTGAGCCCAAATATGAACCCAGGGGGCCGATTTGAACAAACTTGAATCAGATCCACCCTCCAATGTTGCATACCAAATATCAAAAGATTCTGCCTGCTGGATCTGGAGAAGAAGATTTTTTAATGTTTTTCCCATTGCCTACAGTGTTAAAAAGTGCTGACTCAGCATTTTTTCAAAGTCCCGAAACTGTACCCTATGATAAAACTGATGGCAATTTTTTTTTACCAGTTCTTTCTGTTGGTCCTAAGGAAGCTTCACACCAAATAAAAATTCTCGGTGCCGTGCAGTTTTGGAGATATGGGCGTTTTAATTTTTTTCTATTTTTAGCTCCTGCGGTTCCCACGGGGCTACAGGAAAAAAAATTTCTGCATAAATTAGGTACTTATGACCCAATAAGCCCTCACATAAAATTTGGTTCAAATTGGCCTCTCGGTTTAAAAAATAGAAATTTGGGGTGGGGCCAAAATTTTTGCTCCTCCCATAACATCGCCAAGTATAGACCTACAAACTTCTCTTGAACAAACTTGAGTCTACACCTCAAAAGGAAGCTGCATACCAAATATCAAGTCTCTGCTATTGCTGGTTCTTGAGAAGAAGATTTTTTAAGAATTGGAGTATTTTTGCCCCACCCCTCTGCGCAATATGAGCCGAAACCTAATTTGCCCAAAAATCAAAATGCCGCTATATAACCCCTACTCACATGAAATTTCATTAACATGCGGCCAGTGGTTTGGAAGAAAAAGACCCAAACACCACCTTCACGCCGGACGACGGACGACGGACGCCGGACGACGGACGACGGACGAAAAGTGATCAGAAAAGCTCACCCTGACTTTCAGTCAGGTGAGCTAATAAATAAATAAATAAATAAATAGCTACATATGAAATTTGAAAAAGAGCGGGAGAGAGGTGCAGTTTGTAGGGTGTACTAAAGGAAATGTTGAGATTTATATTTGACATATTTTATATTGACATTTATATTCCAAATCTAAGATGGCCACTGGTAGCCATGTTTTTCATAAAAATTTGGATAAATTTGACAGCTCCCATTTAGACACTGCCACAAAGCCACATATGACATTTGTGACTTACCAGGTCAGAGGTGCGGCCTGTAGGTTGTGCTAAATGAGTTGTTGGACAATTTATAGCCAAATCCAAGATGGAAGCTGGCAGCCATGTTTTTCAACAAAATTTGGAAAAATTCACTAGCCCCCATCTAGACATCACACCAAAGCTACATATAAACTTTGAAAAAAGATTAGATGCGAGATGTGGCCTGTAGGGTGTGCTAATGGAATTGTTGATAATTTATATGCAAATCTAAGATGTCCATTGGCGGCCATGTTTTTCAACGAAATTAAAAAAAAGTTAAAAAATTTATAGTAATTTATATATTTTTTATACTTACCAATGACCCAGACATAGCTGGTGCTAACTCTTAAAATATAGGGCCAAACACAAATTTTGCCCCCCAATCCCCAAAATTTGCATCTAAAACTAAAGAAAACATGTCCTGAAAGGCCCTCCACACTTCGCCCCTACTGCGCATGCGCAGTGTCAAGGACGTTCCGAAATTGGCGCCATTAATCATTCTAATAACCAGTGCCTGGTAAGCGCTATGTACTCAGCGGGGAGGCAAGAGTTCCCAACTCCTGGGAGGGCCATCCCCGTCTGGGTCATTGGTAAGTATAAAAAATATATAAATTACTATAAATTTTTTAACATTTTTATACTGTACCAATGACCCAGACATAGATGAATAGTAAAAAGGCTGGAGGGCCAAGGACATAGAGCAAAATGGAATACGCTCAATAAAATAAAATAGAGTCATCCCCTGTAGGGAAAAAGAAGTAATAGGCCTTACATGTATCTTTCTTATTTATGATAAATTAGAAAGATACAACACCTTCCAAAATTGAGCTTCATACATCCATGTACTCTATTAATATCCAATATAATCCTTATACTAATAATTTTTAAAGTAAGCCAATAAATAAAGTAAGTCTAGAGAATAGAGACTCTTATACTCCTAAAAGTGTCTGAGGATTGCATAATCATGTCCGTTGACATATGCAATATTCAAAAGCTATACTTTAAAAACTAAGACTTGAATGAATTTTAAAAACCTAAACTTCTCACTAAACAACCATCCCAATAACAGCTCAGAATTACTAACTCCGGAGGAGGTATCCCCTTGTTTTCATAGTAAAACAGGTGACCCAAGGGAACACCCTCCCCCCCCCCCCCTTTTTCTTGCCCTGGGTCAAATAGCCCAGAGCGAAGAGAGCAGCCGAACGGAGACACTGCCGAAACAGACAGCCTACCTAGCTATAGTAGCAACTGTTAAGTGAATGACATTCTGAGCAGTAGATAATAGACCTAACAATAGAGGCCTCCAGAAATGGACTCGATATTTCTGAGATAAAATTCATGAATGTGGATGGCTGAGCGCAATGAGCGGCCTTCAAAAATCTATAATAGCGACACTATTAATGTAAGCCCAAGAAGTAGAAGAACTCTTACTTCATGAGCCAAAATCTTAAGCACAACTGCTAAGTCAATGATATACTATAAGCAGTACCGATAGTTAATAGAATCCATTAACAATAAAATGGAGCGTAACGTCCTTCTACTAGACATCAAAGACAGAAGAAGCTTACGCCCATAGTAATAAACAGAAATCTGTTTATAAATACATAAACTGTACCCGGAAAGAGTAAAGGCCTATGCCCATACGAAGACGGAAGGACCTTAAAATAATAGGTTCCGGATAATAGGAGCCTAACTCTTATGCAACAATCCAACTTAAATAGTAACGGAAGTATTGATTCCGAAACTATGAAAGTGAAAATCATCCATCGATAGTGCATGAAACTCACTGACTCTACAGTAAAAGAGAAACCAACAGAATTACTGTCTAAAAGGTCAGAATTTGAAAACTACTGTTTCCAGAGGCTCAAATGATTACTTAGCTAAATAAGAACCGAAGTTAAAATCCGTATAGGAATTTAATCTAAAGATTCTAAGTCTATTTATCAAAAAGTTACTAACTGACTTAGATAAAGAGACAAAAGGCTCAATTGTAAACTATCGTAGAGTGCATAGGTATGAGGTAACATAAACCTATAACCTAAATAATAACAGGCTGCAGTAGATCTTGTGAAACAAGTATACTAAAAAATAGCAATGAGTAGTATGGAGGGATCAACAATATGAACATAATGATCCCTACACCACGACGGAAGAGCCTCCACTTTAGCCGCATAGAATAGCGAAGAAGAGGATCTCCTATAGTAAGAAATCGCGTCCAAAGCTCGTCCAGTACAGTGCTTACAATGCAATACGGACCACACAACGGAATACATGAAGGTTGCGACCTTGCAGGTTGTGATAAAGATGACACGATTTACCCAGTGAAAAAGATCCTCACATAGAGGAAGATTTCACGTTAAAACCCACAGTAGACAAGAGAGAAAATTACTCATGATCTCTGTGAAGATAGAGATGCTATCAACCGAAATGTATTGTGGTTGTTTATCTTAGCAATACCTGCTAAAACAACAGCGCCGGAGGATACGCGTATCCTATCATTCCGTCCTATAGATCAATAGAGCGTTAAGAATATTAGCCCAGAGATCTGGACAAGCCAACACATACGTCTGCACTTGATTAGCAAGCTGTGTCATAAATAAATCATCATTGGGCGCTCCCATAGATAGCAAATCTGATTGAATACTTGTTTGTTGAGAGTCCATTCTGACAGCAACAAGCGACCCGTAAGAGAACGGGAGTCCGATAAAACAATCAGACGACCCGGAATATGACGGACCAAAACTGAACTTGGTGTACTATAACCAACAGACGGATTCTTTCCATTAAATTGAATAACGGAAACGAAAGAGTGCCTCCCTGGTTCCGGAGATACGCAACTACTGTCAAATTAAAGGACAGGAATTTGGGCATGCGTTTCTGAATAATGTTCATGCAATGACATAAAGCAAGCCTAAAAAACATTATTCCACGGAAGAAAACTGATTGCTAAAAGACTGCGGAACCCAAAGACCCTGGCACTTCGAATCCGTAGGGATCAGTATTATATCCCAATCTGTATGACTGGCAACCGCCATAACAGCCACACTCGGGTCCGGCAACTGCGGCGGCACTCTCTGAGTCAACCACCGAATGTTTGCCCCAGTCTGAATCTCTTGTAACACTAGATAGACTAGAGAACGTGTAAATCGAGCAATTCATGGATTGCCGAAAAGTTGCCGTCGAAGAGAAGCTCCTCCGAGAACGAAGCGACTCTGAGAGAGTTCTTAACCTTACTATCCACGCGAGTGGATGTAGCTAGGGCTGCGTCACGTCTAACTAACTCCAATCAGCCACTGAAGAGCGGAGTTATACGTGAACAAACTACTGCCCTCAAAAGAAATTACATTGAGAATAATATCCCGTAAATCTTTTCTTGAAGACGTAATGATAACGCCTCAGTAAGGCGGATTACGTATAATAAAGCGTCTAAGTTAAGTCTACTATACATAATGTCGTTCCCAACATTGAAATTGGAAAAGACATAAACGGCGAAAAAGAATATATGCAGTTTTTAATCACACCGTCTAGACGCATATGAACTCTCGGTATGCCCTGCTCTGCCAAAATAAACTATTTGTATAAATGATAAAATGGCAGAAATGAGCAACGCGGACAAGAAACTAAACTATCATGCTTAGTAGCAGGCTTGTATATATATATATAGCGTCGAAAAATAAAACACATGTTGTAATGACAATATTGGACTACGTCGGTAAGTCAGGGACAATGTCCCCGAACCGATCGAAAAATCCGAGTCCAATGACGCTATAAGTCTCTTATCCAAGATCGCAGCAATGAAGTCCGAAATAATAATCACTGGAAGATAATGCCAGAAGATATGAAAGGCATCTTCCGATACTACTAAAGGGAAAACTCGAAATCTTTCGAATCCCTTTCGCCATCCTGTCGGACCCTATAAAGCGTTCGGTCGTCCGTACCTGATGCAACCGCGGACCGCACCGACCCAGCGCCGTCGGATAATTCCTGATTCGACCGAGAAACTGTCAATTGCTGGGATGCTGCGAAACAACTGTGCTAACTCGGATAGCACGTCCGTCACTGAGGCCTGAGGAGAAGCGGTCTTACGATGCATTGCCGCTGGAAGCTCCGTGATCGTTACCCCGTGCATACTACCAATATGCGAGCGAACGGAGTGTATAGGCCTCGTGCCCCTTGGCTACCGGATGGCGCGACCTATTCGCCGTGGAATCACTGAATGCCGAAACTGATCGGATACTCGAGGTCACGTAGCCAATGTGCGGTCGTGTGCCCTGCTGTGAGGATGAGGAAGCATTAAAGACAGTCTCTCGGACTGTCAATATAACGGAGCGTCCCGACCGACGGACATATGCTCCGAATGTAAAATATCTGAACCACAACATGCGGTCCCCTATGTTGTTGGGCGAGAGAGGGACCTCTCTCGCTCACAGCCCGGACGGACCTGGACCAGCCAGGAACCGGACTAACAGGCTTCCTCCGATCTGTCCTCAATCTGCCGTCACTGGGTGAGTACTAAAGTAATTAAAGTGCTCGCATCACCCAAATCTCCTTCCCAGACCGCAACGGACGAACCCGGCAGCCGAACCATTCGATGAATGTACGCTACACCGGGTGAGCTAGCGAATGTCACTCCGTAGGCGATAGACATATTCCATGAGCACTTATTGCCGCTAACTCTTCATTAACTATGACGACAGAGGCACACTTTTGAAAGACATCTCCATAACTCTTCGAACAAGAAACCAGAAATGCTTGGTTAGCAAGCATAAAATAATAATATATATAGCGTCGTTCAATAATTCGAAAGTTTGTGTGACATTATTGGACTATGTCGGAACTGAGGGACGATGTCCCTGAACCGAACCAAAAATTTCTAAGTCCACCGATGCTATCAGTTTCTTATCCGGCATCGCAGCATTCTGGTCCGACGAAAGAAGCTGTAGAAGACCAAGTCAGATGACATACACAACAGCATATGTTGTTCCGAAAGGGAAAGCTCGAAATCCTCCGAATCCCTTTCGGTATCCCGTCGGACCGGATGAAACTTTCGGACGTCCGTACCCGCTTCCGCGGAGCGTCCCGACCCAGCATCGTCGGATAAAATATATGCGACAGATTCAGTTGATGCTGGGATGCTGCGATAAACTGTGCTATTAAGGAAAGCACGTCCGTTCCCGAGGCCTGTGCAGTAGCGGTCTTACGATGCATTGCCGCCGGAAGCTCCGTGTACGTTGACTCCCGCACACTTCCTATGCGAACGTCCGGAGTCTGCAGGCCTCGTGTCCCTGGCTACCGGATGGTGTGACCTGGTCGCCGAAGAATCCTTGATCGGCGAAGCTGGTAATATATCGGCGGTCACGCAGCCAAGGTGCGGTCGTGTGCGCTGACGAGAAGAGGAAGCCTTAGCAGTCTCAGCGGACTGCCTATACAACGGAGCGTCCCGAGCGACGGACGTATGCTCCGCTTACGACACATTTTGTACCACAACATCTGGGGCCAGATGTTGTTGAACGAGAGAGGGGCCTCTCTCGCTTGCCGTCCGGATGGACCGGAACGAGCTATGAACCGGACTAAAAGGCTTCCTGCGTTCTCCCTCCGATCCGCCGTCACTGGGTGTGCATTAGGTTAGTTTATAGTGCTCGCATCACCCCAAAATTCCTTCTAGACCGCAACGGACGAACCCGGCTGCCGAACCATTCGGTGAATGGACGCTACACCGGGCGAGCTAGCGGACGTCAAAGGCCGTCGAACCTACTAGGGTCCTCTTAGGCAATTGGCGTATTTACATGAGCACTTTTCCGCTAGCCCTTCATTAATTGTGACGACGGAGGCACACTGTTGGAAGACATCACAGATACATCACCCTAATCTTGATCGTCTGAAATAGAAATTGATAAAGTAGAGAGACCCTGCGGGGAAAGGACCGGAGTGTCCAAATCCCCAACAACATACCGTGACATACGCTTCCCATATTGTCATCGAAATCATACGATACAGAACAGGAGTTAATGCGAGTACACTGACCACATATAGAATGATAATAAAGTCAGAGGAAGACTTCCTCTTAAAACAATTGATCAATATCCTTTCAATGTGAAAAGAAAACAAGTCCTGGTACTCGCACTAACCCCTGGCAATTAAAATACATAATAATAATATGATCCATTGATATAGAAAAAATAATTGAAATCAAAATATTTTGAAAAAATATTTTTTCAGAACAGCCCAAGTTTCTGAAAAGTAACGTTGAGCCCCAATGGATCCCAAGCCTAAGTGTGGACAAAAATTTTAAAAATATTTTAAACAATTTATTCAACACTTACGAACAATAATAATGTATCTAGTTATGATTAAAATAACATCAAGATATTATTTTTTAGAAATCCCCCCCTCACACAGAGGGCTGTTGTAAATGTAAACAATGAGTGTAAAAACACTAAAATAAGACTCCAGGCACCCAGGCCCGAAATCAGTTACCAAAAATACACTATCTGATGCAAAACAGAGACTTCCAGGGAAGAAACTGCAGAACATCAGATGGTAGATGCAGAACACAACGCCTAACCACCCCTAGGTGAAGACGTAAACATGGGGAAAGAACAGAATTCATTCTGTTATTCAGCTAAAACTCCCAAGAAAATTTAGTAATAATAATTACAAAAACTATGCCAAAAGCATGGGAGAATAGCAAGGGGGAACTTAAAGGACAGGGAGAGAGGAAAACACTTAAAAAAAACAGTGTAACTAAATAATCAGAATGACAACAAAATGGCTGCTGCCTTGAAAATAGGTAACTTAACATAATTTCATTAAAAAATTTTAAGTTACAGCCCTGATAATATTCTGTCACACATTCTTTTCCTCTCCTCCTTCTCTATCCTCCTTAGAATCACCATTTCACTAATATTTATGTGTCTGGCATCATTAAAACTGAGATTTATAAGCACAAAGATCAGTCAGATGTTAACTGATGAAGGGCCAAACTTAGAATGATTAATGGCGCCAATTTCGGAACGTCCTTGACACTGCGCATGCGCAGTAGGGGCGAAGTGTGGAGGGCCTTTCAGGACATGTTTTCTTTAGTTTTAGATGCAAATTTTGGGGATTGGGGGGCAAAATTTGTGTTTGGCCCTATATTTTAAGAGTTAGCACCAGCTATGTCTGGGTCATTGGTACAGTATAAAAATATGAAAAAATTTATAGTAATATTATATGTATATATTTTTTGTACTTACCAATGGCCCAGACTTAGCTGGTGCTAACTCTTAAATATTCAGGGCCAAACACAAATTTTGCCCCCCCAATCCCCAAAATTTGCATCCAAATCTAAAAATCTAATGTCCTATATGGTCCTCCATACTTTTACCTACTGCACATGCGCAGTGTCAAGGAAGTACCAAAATTGGCGCCAAAGCCTCATTCTTACAACCAGTGCCTGCTAAATGTTATAATCAGTGGGGAGGTATGAGTTCCCAACTCATGGGAGGGCCAACCCCGTCTGACTAATTTCGCTCTGGGTAACGGAAGACGAACCAGATTGTTGTGCGTCTCGAAGCTCATTCCCAAGTGAATGAACGACTTGTATGGAACTAAATCTGACTTCTTTTTGTTTACGATGAAACCGAGATGTCGGAGGAATTGAAGCAGACTCTGAACATCGTTCTGAAGAGTTAATCTGTCGCCGTATCTCTGAAGAATGTCGTCCAAGTAGGCCAACATTACTGCAGACGAATGAGCTCGGAAATAGGTTATTACCGAGTTCATTATTCGAGTGAAAGCCCAGGGTGCTAGATTCGAAGCACATTGCTCCTAACTGATAAACGACTCCTAGGACAGCGAAGCGGAGGTACTTTCTGAATGTTGGATGTACCATGACATGAAAGTATGCATCCTTGAGATCTATGCTCGCAGCATAATCGATCACTCGAATGCTCGCTCTCACCGATCGAAAGGTCTCCATATAAAACTTTGGAGCCACGATCAGTTTGTTTATCCAGCTGAGATCTATAACTGGACAGAACGAGCCATCTGGTTTCGGTACCAGGAACAGGTGACTGAAGCTGAGTCCATCGTGGACTTCGTGTTAACGGAGGTTTTTCTCGGAAGAACAATTTTAGGCCTTCCGAGATAACTTCCTGTACCCATCGGTTGTCCGTAATTGACAACCAATTGGTCAAAAATCTTGACAGCCTTCCGTCCACTGGACAGCAATAGAGGTCCTGACTTTAACCTCCTGGACCTGCGAGGCTTGCAGGAAGAGAAACTACGTCCTCCCCGTCGACCTAGGGGCATTTGACCGGATGTCTTGGCCAGGATTACGTCCCCTACCCGAGTCGCTACTCTGATGGTCTCTGGAGCTGGAGGATTTTTTATATCCTTTATAGGAGCCTCCCTTTGACATATTCACTCCAGAAGCTCCTGACTTACTCCTCTCTTCTGAGTCCGGTTTCTTAGAAACCGACTTAAAGAGCAGAGAATCTGAAGCTTTCTTGGTAATCTGATCATAGATTAATGAAAGCTTACCATCAAAGAGAAATTCTCCGGAAACCGGAGCGACTCGAAGAGAGTTTTTCACCTTAGAATCCACCCTAGTGGATGAAGCCAGGGCAGCATCACGTCTGACTAACTCCAGATTTGCCATCGATAGGGCGGAGTTATACATGGAATATGCGATTGCCCTAGAAAGAACTCTCAAGGAAGTTTGAACATCCTGGAATTCTTTACCATCGAGACGTTGAGCTAACGCTCTGGTAAGGTGATCAGCATATGATAATGCATCTAAACTGGCTCTATTAGTTTCCCTTTCACCATCCGACTGGACCAGATGCGAATCTCGGTCGTCCCTGTCTGACACGGCATAGAAACAGACCGACCCAGCTTCCTCCGACAGTTCCTGATCTGAAACCGTTTCCAAAGGTTGCCGGGATGCTACAATAAGTTGCGCTATCGGTGATAGCAAGTCCGTCACAGAGGCCTGTGGAGCTGCGGTCTTATGTTGCTTAGCTGTTGGAAACCCCTTGGACGGTATGTCCTGCATAATCCTTTTATGCGAACATCCCAACTGGTGAGGCCTTGTGTACTTGGCTACTGGATGGAGTGACCTAGAGACATGGAATCCTTTGTCGGTGAAGCAGGCTGGATATCTGAGGTCACAAAGCCAATGTGCGGCTGTGTGTGCTGGCGTGTAGAAGAGGAAGCCAATAGACTAGCCGAAGCTGGCTGGCTGTGCGACGGAGCATCCCGAGCAGGAGGAGTGGACGTATGCTCTGACTGACGAACGTTGTGCACAACAACATCTGACCCCAGATGCTGTTGTAAGAGAGGGGCTTCTCTCACTCGCGGTCAGGGTAAACCTGAACGAGCTTGCTACCGGACTGACTGGCTTCCTCTGATCCATCCTCCGTTCTGTCGTCGCAGGGTGTGCGTGATCTGAGATTATAGTGCTCGCAACACCCTTTCTCCTCTCCATATCCGGCATCACACCACTCACTTGACGAGTGATAGATCCACCGGTCGAGCTAGCTGGCGACAAGACTGTAAATCCCTTTTGGGACCTAGACACTTGTCTGATTTCATTGAGCACTTTTGCCGCTAGCTCTTCATTGATTTGCGATGACGGCAGCACACTTCCGGAAGACATCATGGAAACATCACCCTATTCTTGTTCCTCTCAAAAACTAGAGTGACCCTGTGGTGAGAGGACCGGCATCGACCTCTCACCACTAACAATGTACCGTGACACACGTCTCCATCGTTTGTCATCCCAATTGGCACAAACTGTACAAGAGTTAGTGCGAGTACAGTGACTACAGCAAATACAATGAGCATGAGAATCCGAGGAAGACTTCCTCAATTTACAATTTGAATAATATTCTTTCATAATTACAAAATATTATACAGCCATAGTACTTGCACTAACCCTCAAAAATACAAAGATACATAATATTAATACAATCCATAACAAAATTTCAAAAAATAATTCAAAAAGAAAATTTTCGAGAAACTTTTGACATGAGCCCAAGTTCCCAAAGGGAACGATGAGCCTAAATGGATCCCCAAAAAGCCTAAGTGTAGACAAAAATTTTAAAACAATTCTAAAAATTAATGTTACACTTACGGATAATATTAATGTATCTGACTACATCATTAACCAAACAGAAGACAAGGAATCACTAACAGAAAGTAACCGTTGTCAACGTAAACAAAAAGTCAATAAAAACCGGAAACAAGACTCCAGGCACTGAAAAACACGGCTCGAAATCAGTAACCAATTTTTTAAAAACTGTCCGATGTAAAACAGAATCTTCCACAGAAGAAATTGCAATACACCAGATGGTAGATGCATGACCAAAACGCCTAAACACCCCAAGGGTGAGGATGTAACCATGGGGATAACAGAACAAAACATTCTGTAACTAAGCTAAACTCCCAAGAAATTTCAATAAAAAAATTTCAAAAATTATTCCAAAAGCATGGGAGATTAACTAGGGGGGTTTCAAGGAAAAGGAGAGAGGAAACACTAAACAAACAGTGGAGATTTCATAGCAAGAATGAAAACATCAGGCCCATGCCCCGAAATTAGGGAACATGAAATAATTTTATATAAAAATTATAAGTTACAGCCCTGAACACATCCAACCATTGTTTCTTCCTCTCATCCTCTTATTTCATCCTTGGATCCACCATTTCCATCATGATTTTGTGTCTGGCATCATTTTAACTGAGATTATAAGCACAGAAGTCAGTGAGATGTTACTGACAGAAGGGCCAAACAAAGAATAAGGCTTTGGCGCCAATTTTGGTACTTCCTTGACACTGTGCATGCGCAGTGGGTAAAAGTATAGAGGACCATATAGGACATTATATTTTTTGATTTGGATGCAAATTTGGGGGAATGGGGGGGAGGGGGGGGGGGCAACATTTGTGTTTAGCCCTGAATATTTAAGAGTTAGCACCAGCTAAGTCTGGGTCATTGGTTACAGTATAAATATATCAGTAGCTCCCATCCAGACATTACCCTAAAGCCACATATGAAATTTGGAACTGATCGGGTGAGAGCTGCAGCCTGTAGGGTGTGCTGTGGACGTACGAAAAATTGCAGCCATCTCAATAGCTCATACTTGATGTTGTCAAGTTGAGTTAAAAACTTAAATATATAAGGCCCAAAAAACTGGGGGCTGGGGTATTGCAAAGCCTTCCTGCACTCAAGGGAAGAAATATACCTCCACCCATGCTATTCTGTAGATTAGGAGGCCTAAAACACAAAACAAACCAAGAACATGAACTTTTGATGGCAAAGAAATGAAAGTGTCAATGACACTGTAGCTCAACTTGTTTAAGACATGTACATGTATAGTGTGTGACACAGCAATGACAAACATCTAGGTAATGACCTGATAACAAAGGTACATGTAAAGTATTGTAATGGTCTGTACATAAATGCTGACCGTAGGCCTGTAACAAATATATAGGTAAAGTATTGTAAAAGTGGGGTGACAGTTAGATGCTAAACTAGGAAAGAAATCTTTGAGTCCCAGAGTGGGTTTGAGTGAACCCAAAAATATTTGTTCTCATAGCACAGTGATAACAAAGGCACCCAAAAACACTCGTTCCTGTCACAAGGTGAAAACAAAGGTACCCCAAGAAGTTTCGTGAAGATCAGTTCATAAATACAGACTCTAGCCGAGCCGTATTGACATGTGCAGTTACTGTGTATAAGTAGCACTGAACAAATCAAAGTTCATCTAATTTGCATAATTTCTGCACGAGAAAAAAACCTGTATTATATGTGATGTATTCCATATTACTAAACATTCCTACAAAAATTTATTCAAATCAGAACTTTCATACAGAAGTTCTGTACAAAAAACATATTGCACTAATTTTGGTACAAAAAGGCTGCTGGTGGCCATCTTGAATTTTGGACTGCACCCAAAAACACTCGTTCTCTTCCCACAGTGATAACAAAGGTACCCAAGAAGTTTTGTAAAGATCGGTTCATAAATACGACCTCTAGCCTGAGCCATATAAAAGTTGTGTACCAAAACTGATTGGACCTAATTCTGGTACAAAATGGCCACTGGCAGCCATCTTGAATTTTGGACCGCACCCAGAAACACTCATTCTCATCCCAAGGTGATAACAAATGTACCCAAGAAGTTTTGTGAAGATCGGTTCATAAATACAGCCTCTTGCCCAAGCCGTATTGACACATGCGCTTACTGTGTATAAGTAGCACTGAATAAATCAAAGTTCATTTAATTTGCATAATTTCTGCTCGAGAAAAAAACCTGTATTATATGTGATGTATTCCATGTTACTAAACATTCATACAGAAATTTATTCAAATCAGAACTTTCATACAGAAGTTCTGTACAAAAAACTGACTGCATTAATTTTGGTACAAAATGGCCGCTGGCAGCCATCTTGAATTTCAGACCGCACCCAAAAACACTCATTCTCATCCCACGGTGATAACAAAGGTACCCAAGAAGTTTCGTAAAGATCGGTTCATAAATATGTCCTCTAGCCCGAGCCGTATTGGTATTTGCAGTTACAGTGCTGAAAGTAACATTAAATAGATCCAAGTTAGTCTTATTGGCATAATTTATGCACGAGAAAAAAAAACGTATTATATGTGATGTATCCCTTGGTACTAAACATTCACACAAAAAATTATTCAAATCAGCGCTTTCATGTGGAAGTTCTGCATAAAAATCTGATTGCACCTAATTTTGTACAAAATGGCTGCCAGTGGCCATCATGAATTTCAGACTGGACCCAAAAACACTCGTTCTCATCCCACGGTGATAACAAAGGTACCCAAGAAGTTTTGTAAAGATCGGTTCATAAATACGGCCTCTAGTATTGGCATTTGCAGTTACAGTGCTGAAAGTAACACTAAATAAATCAAAGTTAGTCTACTTTGCATAATTTACGCATGAGAAAAAACCAGTATTTTATGTGATGTATCCCATGGTACTAAACATTCCTACAAAAATTTATTAAAATCAGAGCTTTCATGTGGAAGTTCTGCGCAAAAGTTAAAAAATTTATAGTAATTTATATATTTTTTATACTTACCAATGACCCAGACATAGCTGGTGCTAACTCTTAAAATATAGGGCCAAACACAAATTTTGCCCCCCAATCCCCAAAATTTGCATCTAAAACTAAAGAAAACATGTCCTGAAAGGCCCTCCACACTTCGCCCCTACTGCGCATGCGCAGTGTCAAGGACGTTCCGAAATTGGCGCCATTAATCATTCTAATAACCAGTGCCTGGTAAGCGCTATGTACTCAGCGGGGAGGCAAGAGTTCCCAACTCCTGGGAGGGCCATCCCTGTCTGGGTCATTGGTAAGTATAAAAAATATATAAATTACTATAAATTTTTTAACATTTTTATACTGTACCAATGACCCAGACATAGATGAATAGTAAAAAGGCTGGAGGGCCAAGGACATAGAGCAAAATGGAATACGCTCAATAAAATAAAATAGAGTCATCCCCTGTAGGGAAAAAGAAGTAATAGGCCTTACATGTATCTTTCTTATTTATGATAAATTAGAAAGATACAACACCTTCCAAAATTGAGCTTCATACATCCATGTACTCTATTAATATCCAATATATCCTTATACTAATAATTTTTAAAGTAAGCCAATAAATAAAGTCTAGAGAATAGAGACTCTTATACTCCTAAAAGTGTCTGAGGATTGCATAATCATGTCCGTTGACATATGCAATATTCAAAAGCTATACTTTAAAAACTAAGACTTGAATGAATTTTAAAAACCTAAACTTCTCACTAAACAACCATCCCAATAACAGCTCAGAATTACTAACTCCGGAGGAGGTATCCCCTTGTTTTCATAGTAAAACAGGTGACCCAAGGGAACACCCTCCCCCCCCCCCCTTTTTCTTGCCCTGGGTCAAATAGTCCAGAGCGAAGAGGGCAGCCGAACGGAGACACTGCCGAAACAGACAGCCTACCTAGCTATAGTAGCAACTGTTAAGTGAATGACATTCTGAGCAGTAGATAATAGACCTAACAATAGAGGCCTCCAGAAATGGACTCGATATTTCTGAGATAAAATTCATGAATGTGGATGGCTGAGCGCAATGAGCGGCCTTCAAAAATCTATAATAGCGACACTATTAATGTAAGCCCAAGAAGTAGAAGAACTCTTACTTCATGAGCCGAAATCTTAAGCACAACTGCTAAGTCAATGATATACCATAAGCAGTACCGATAGTTAATAGAATCCATTAACAATAAAATGGAGCGTAACGTCCTTCTACTAGACATCAAAGACAGAAGAAGCTTACGCCCTTTGTAATAAACAGATATCTGTTTATAAATACATAAACTGTACCCGGAAAGAGTAAAGGCCTATGCCCATACGAAGACGGAAGGACCTTAAAATAATAGGTTCCGGATAATAGGAGCCTAACTCTTATGCAACAATCCAACCTAAATAGTAACGGAAGTAATGATTCCGAAACTATGAAAGTGAAAATCATCCGTCGATAGTGCATGAAACTCACTGACTCTACAGTAAAAGAGAAACCAACAGAATTACTGTCTAAAAGGTCAGAATTTGAAAACTACTGTTTCCAGAGGCTCAAATGAATTACTAGCTAAATAAGAACCGAAGTTAAAATCCGTATAGGAATTTAATCTAAAGATTCTAAGTCTATTTATCAAAAAGTTACTAACTGACTTAGATAAAGAGACAAAAGACTCAATTGTAAACTATCGTAGAGTGCATAGGTATGAGGTAACATAAACCTATAACCTAAATAATAACAGGCTGCAGTAGATCTTGTGAAACAAGTATACTAAAAAATAGCAATGAGTAGTATGGAGGGATCAACAATATGAACATAATGATCCCTACACCACGACGGAAGAGCCTCCACTTTAGCCGCATAGAATAGCGAAGAAGAGGATCTCCTATAGTAAGAAATCGCGTCCAAAGCTCGTCCAGTACAGTGCTTACAATGCAATACGGACCACACAACGGAATACATGAAGGTTGCGACCTTGCTGGTTGTGATAAAGATGACACGATTTACCCAGTGAAAAAGATCCTCACATAGAGGAAGATTTCACGTTAAGACCCACAGTAGACAAGAGAGTAAATTACTCATGATCTCTGTGAAGATAGAGATGCTATCAACAGAAATGTATTGTGGTTGTTTATCTTAGCAATACCTGCTAAAACAACAGCGCCGGAGGATACGCGTATCCTATCGTTCCGTCCTATAGATCAATAGAGCGTTAACAATATTAGCTCAGAGATCTGGACAAGCCAACACATACGTCTGCAATTGATTAGCAAGCTGTGTCATAAATAAATCATCATTGGGCGCTCCCATAGATAGCATATCTGATTGAATACTTGTTTGTTGAGAGTCCATTCTGACAGCAACAAGCGACCCGTAAGAGAACGGGAGTCCGATAAAACAATTAGACGACCCGGAATATGACGGACCAAAACTGAACTTGGTGTACTATAACCAACAGACGGATTCTTTCCATTAAATTGAATAACGGAAACGAAAGAGTGCCTCCCTGGTTCCGGAGATACGCCACTACTGTCGAATTAAAGGACAGGAATTTGGGCATGCGTTTCTGAATAATGTTCATGCAATGACATAAAGCAAGCCTAAAAAAACATTATTCCGCGGAAGTTAAACTGATTGCTAAAAGACTGCGGAACCCAAAGACCCTGGCACTTCGAATCCGTAGGGATCAGTATTATATCCCAATCTGTTTGACTGGCAACCGTCATAACAGCCACACTCGGGTCCGGCAACTGCGGCGGCACTTTCTGAGTCAACCACCGAATGTTTGCCCCAGTCTGAATCTCTTGTAACACTAGATAGACAAGAGAACGTATAAATCGAGCAATTCATGGATTGCCGAAAAGTTGCCGTCGAAGAGAAGCTCCTCCGAGAACGAAGCGACTCTGAGAGAGTTCTTAACCTTACTATCCACGCGTGTGGATGTAGCTAGAGCTGCGTCACGTCTAACTAACTCCAATCAGCCACTGAAGGGCGGAGTTATACGTGAACAAACTACTGCCCTCAAAAGAAATTACATTGAGAATAATATCCCGTAAATCTTTTCTTGAAGACGTAATGATAACGCCTCAGTAAGGCAGATTACGAATAATAAAGCGTCTAAGTTAAGTCTACTATACATAATGTCGTTCCTGATTCGACCGAGAAACTGTCAATTGCTGGGATGCTGCGAAACAACTGTGCTAACTCGGATAGCACGTCCGTCACTGAGGCCTGAGGAGAAGCGGTCTTACGATGCATTGCCGCTGGAAGCTCCGTGATCATTACCCCGTGCATACTTCCAATATGCGAGCGAACGGAGTGTATAGGCCTCGTGTCCCTTGGAAACCGGATGGCGCGACCTATTCGTCGTGGAATCACTGAATGCCGAAACTGATCGGATACTCGAGGTCACGTAGCCAATGTGCGGTCGTGTGCCCTGCTGTGAGGATGAGGAAGCATTAAAGACAGTCTCTCGGACTGTCAATATAACGGAGCGTCCCGAGCAACGGACATATGCTCCGAATGTAAAATATCTGAACCACAACATGCGGTCCCCTATGTTGTTGGGCGAGAGAGGGACCTCTCTCGCTCACAGCCCGGACGGACCTAGACAAGCCAGGAACCGGACTAACAGGCTTCCTCCGATCTGTCCTCAATCTGCCGTCACTGGGTGAGTACTAAAGTAATTAAAGTGCTCGCATCACCCAAATCTCCTTCCTAGACTGCAACGGACGAACCCGGCAGCCGAACCATTCGATGAATGTACGCTACACCGGGTGAGCTAGCGAATGTCACTCCGTAGGCGATAGACATATTCCATGAGCACTTATTGCCGCTAACTCTTCATTAACTATGACGACAGAGGCACACTTTTGAAAGACATCTCCATAACTCTTCGAACAAGAAGCCAGAAATGCTTGGATAGCAAGCATAAAATAATAATATATATAGCGTCGTTCAATAATTCGAAAGTTTGTGTGACATTATTGGACTATGTCGGAACTGAGGGACGATGTCTCTGAACCGAACCAAAAATTTCTAAGTCCACCGACGCTATCAGTTTCTTATCCGGCATCGCAGCATTCTGGTCCGACGAAAGAAGCTGTAGAAGACCAAGTCAGATGACATACACAACAGCATATGTTGTTCCGAAAGGGAAAGCTCGAAATCCTCCGAATCCCTTTCGGTATCCCGTCGGACCGGATGAAACTTCGGACATCCGTACCCGCTTCCGCGGAGCGTCCCGACCCAGCATCGTCGGATAAAATATATGCGACAGATTCAGTTGATGCTGGGATGCTGCGATAAACTGTGCTATTAAGGAAAGCACGTCCGTTCCCGAGGCCTGTGCAGTAGCGGTCTTACGATGCATTGCCGCCGGAAGCTCCGTGTACGTTGACTCCCGCACACTTCCTATGCGAACGTCCTGAGTCTGCAGGCCTCGTGTCCCTGGCTATCGGATGGAGTGACCTGGTCGCCGAAGAATCCTTGATCGGCGAAGCTGGTAATATATCGGCGGTCACGCAGCCAAGGTGCGGTCGTGTGCGCTGACGAGAAGAGGAAGCCTTAGCAGTCTCAGCGGACTGCCTATACAACGGAGCGTCCCGAGCGACGGACGTATGCTCCGCTTGCGACACAATTTGTACCACAACATCTGGGGCCAGATGTTGTTGAACGAGAGAGGGGCCTCTCTCGCTTGCCGTCCGGATGGACCGGAACGAGCTATGAACCGGACTAAAAGGCTTCCTGCGTTCTCCCTCCGATCCGCCGTCACTGGGTGTGCATTAAGTTAATTTATAGTGCTCGCATCACCCCAAAATTCCTTCTAGACCGCAACGGACGAACCCGGCTGCCGAACCATTCGGTGAATGGACGCTACACCGGGCGAGCTAGCGGACGTCAAAGGCCGTCGAACCTACTAGGGTCCTCTTAGGCAATTGGCGTATTTACATGAGCACTTTTCCGCTAGCCCTTCATTAATTGTGACGACGGAGGCACACTGTTGGAAGACATCACAGATACATCACCCTAATCTTGATCGTCTGAAATAGAAATTGATAAAGTAGAGTGACCCTGCGGGGAAAGGACCGAAGTGTCCAAATCCCCAACAACATACCGTGACATACGCTTCCCATATTGTCATCGAAATCATACGATACAGAACAGGAGTTAATGCGAGTACACTGACCACATATAGAATGATAATAAAGTCAGAGGAAGACTTCCTCTTAAACAATTGATCAATATCCTTTCAATGTGAAAAGAAAACAAGTCCTGGTACTCGCACTAACCCCTGGCAATCAAAATACATAATAATAATATGATCCATTAATATAGAAAAAATAATTGAAATCAAAATATTTTGAAAAAATATTTTTTCAGAACAGCCCAAGTTTCTGAAAAGTAACGTTGAGCCCCAATGGATCCCAAGCCTAAGTGTGGACAAAAATTTTAAAAATATTTTAAACAATTTATTCAACACTTACGAACAATAATAATGTATCTAGTTATGATTAAAATAACATAAAGATATTATTTTTTAGAAATCCCCCCCTCACACAGAGGGCTGTTGTAAATGTAAACAATGAGTGTAAAAACACTAAAATAAGACTCCAGGCACCCAGGCCCGAAATCAGTTACCAAAAATACACTATCTGATGCAAAACAGAGACTTCCAGGGAAGAAACTGCAGAACATCAGATGGTAGATGCAGAACACAACGCCTAACCACCCGTAGGTGAAGACGTAAACATGGGGAAAGAACAGAATTCATTCTGTTATTCAGCTAAAACTCCCAAGAAATTTTAGTAATAATAATTACAGAAACTATGCCAAAAGCATGGGAGAATAGCAAGGGGGAACTTAAAGGACAGGGAGAGAGGAAAACACTTAAAAAAACAGTGTAACTAAATAATCAGAATGACAACAAAATGGCTGCTGCCTTGAAAATAGGTAACTTAACATAATTTCATTAAAAAATTTTAAGTTACAGCCCTGATAATATTCTGTCACACATTCTTTTCCTCTCCTCCTTCTCTATCCTCCTTAGAATCACCATTTCACTAATATTTATGTGTCTGGCATCATTTAAACTGAGATTTAAAAGCACAAAGATCAGTCAGATGTTAACTGATGAAGGGCCAAACTTAGAATGATTAATGGCGCCAATTTCGGAACGTCCTTGACACTGCGCATGCGCAGTAGGGGCGAAGTGTGGAGGGCCTTTCAGGACATGTTTTCTTTAGTTTTAGATGCAAATTTTGGGGATTGGGGGGCAAAATTTGTGTTTGGCCCTATATTTTAAGAGTTAGCACCAGCTATGTCTGGGTCATTGGTACAGTATAAAAATATCAGATTGCACCTAATTACAATTGTACAAAATGGCTGCCAGCAGCCGTCTTGAATTTCGGACCGGACCCAAAAACACTCGTTCTCGTCTCACAATAACAAAGGTACCCAAGAAGTTTTGTAAAGATCGGTTCATAAATATGGCCTCTAGCCCAAGCCATGCGTACGGCGCGACGGACGTTCTAACAAATGGCTACTTATGTGGCTATTTTATGGACATATTAGGTGGCTAACCTAAAACACATGTCCAACATAATAAAACAAGTTTGGAGGGGGAGGGCATTTTTGGGGGATCAGCTAACCCTAACCCTACCCTTTACTGACCCTAACCCTACCCACCCCTAACCCTAAGCTAACCCTAACCCTAAACTAACCCTAACCCTAGCCACATAACTCTAACACCCCTTCACTGACCCCCATCCCACCCCACCCTTCTCCTAAACCCCACCCTGGAATGCCCTAACCCTACTCTACATTTATCCACCCCCCCCCCCACACCCAATAAGAGATTCTGTTATGTGGCTAGCCATGTAACAGACTTAACCACATAAGTATCCTGTTTTACTAACTCGTAGCCACATAAGTAGTCATTTGTTAGTGCGGACAGACAGACGGACAACGGACAACAGGCCATGATAATACCTCAAATTTGGCTTCGCCAAAGTTGAGCTAAAAATTCAGGGACTTTTCAAGGACAAATAAAGACAAATAAGCATTATCAAGCCGCAGTTTATTGATGGGATTGTTATTTCTCAAAAAATCTCACCTGCTTTTAAAATGTTTCTTTCAGAATTGGATGGAAACAAGATTATGTTTGGTGGTTACAATTTATTAATATTTATTTTATTACCAATCATTGGTGAGTGCCTACAGGCACTCGCCATGATTTATAATAATGTAAATTTATGTGAAGAAAGTGTAATTTGCTACTGAGTACGTACGAGTTTGCATAAAGAATAGAAAGACTGGAGTCTGGAGTACTCTCACTTTTAACCCTTTACCCAACGTAACGGCCAAAACCGGCCAGCGCTATTCTCAAAAATCGCCAATTAATTTTCATTATTTTTTTCATTGTTTGTCTCAAAAACATAGGTTATGACCCCTCGTTGGAACGAGCTCATCGAGCTCGTTCCAACGAGGGGTCATAACCTACGTTTTTGAGACAAAAAATGAACAAAATTAGTTATTCAAGAATTATTTTTGCAAGTGTCGTCTGCTTTTCAGGTTAGGTAAAGGGTTAAGTTAAAATGATGGTGGCTTCCAGCACTTATTTCTGATATCCATGTTTTTTCTTTCCTCACCCTTTCTATAAAAATTAAAACCAAATAAAATTGAAAGTTGGCAAAAGGTTGGCCTCAATTAAACAAGCTGCAACGATAGAAAATACAAGGACATTCAAGGAGCCTGACTGCTTTTCAAGTACTTTTCAAGGGCATTTTCTGAATATTCCAAATTCAAGGAGTTTGGCTAAAGTACAAGGATTTTTCAAGGCTGTGCAAACACTGTTAATGGACGTTGGATAGTGTACACAGGGGTCCAAAAACTGAAGACTTTCTTACTCAATCTAACAGTTTTTACTTAGAGAGTAAGAATAATAGGGGGATTTCCACCCTTCTGGTAGTGAGTAAGAAATCAACAGCCAATTTGAGTGTTTGGTATGATGGCTGAAATGGTGAATAAAAACTGAAGCAAAATTTTACCATTCAACTCCACAACTTACCTCTTTTTCTGAGCTCTTCAAGCACTGTGTGAATTCCATCTAATGATAGTTTTCCTGTCATTTTGTAAGGAAACATGATGACAGTAAGTACCGTGTGTGCAGGGTGAGTTACAACTAAGACACCCACAGTATTGAGGAACCCATGATATACAGTCCTTGGAGAGTGGATTGTAACTAAATCACCCGTGGAGAGGAGTTATCAACCTAAGTATCACTTTCAAATTCTGTACATATGGACAAAAACACAAGCTATGTTTCAGCTGATGGACCTCCAGGTTAAACCTCGGAGGTCCATTGTCTGTAATTTTGATCATGCTTGTTATGCTCTGCAATAAATTTGCAATTATTGCTCAGGTGGAATCTCCACTCTGTGAGTGATTCAGTGATAATACACTCTCCACATACTGTAGAACACAACCTGGTTAAATGTGCATGTATTTGACATCACTTTGCCAGAAAAAATATTAAATTAACACACACTTTCAATTAACCAGATTTCGACCTGTCTCTCTATTCTCGTACCTGACTTTTTAATACATATATTAAAAAGGAGCTTTAGGCCCCACAAAGTAGATCTGTTTCTCGGGCCATTTATTGTAAAATTGCACGTGGGCAGACAATTTTTATTTTATTTTTTATTGTTGTAATTATTTCTTTGCCATCAAAAGTTCATGTTATTGGTTTGTTTTATGTGTTAGGCCTCGTAATCTACAGAATAGCATGGGTGGTGGTGTATTTCAACCCTTGAGTGCAAGATGGCTTTGCAATGTTAAAGTATTGCAAAGCCTTGATGCACTCAAGGGACAAATTTATCAAGTTTATTAACTTCGGTAAAATATCAAACATAAACCATTTAATTTTTATTTTTTTTAAATTTGCATTGTTATAAAAAGAGAGCATACAGCAGTTTAACTTTCACTTTCAAAGTAAAGTGAAAATGAATAAAAATCTTTAGGTCCTGAAGGGTAAAGGAATAAGGACACTTTCAGAATCTATATTAAGAATCAAATGAACATTTTGTGAGAATCAAATTTGATTCTTATATGTGTTTTCCTTGCAAGAATCATTTTTGAGAATTGGTTCTCATTCTCATTTGAATTTTAAGTCCTGTCAAAATTAATTACAACAACAGAAACTCTGATAAAGGGTTAAAAAACCCATTTTTTAAACTCCTACAAATTCCAGTATATTTTCATAATAAACCTTACAGTACTAGACCCTCCAAATACATCTGAATATATGGGCTGCAATGCTATTTTGCACATTGGTGTATGGTTAGAAAGTCTTCGATGAAGGCAAGTGCACCTATGTTTGGTTGAAACTTTCCAAATGGTGACCTCTGAGATCCCAACTTTAAGGACATCACATTCTGTTTTTCCAACTCCCATCACTCCAGTGATATAAATTTCAAACTGATAGTCTTAGTGAGTCCAACATTAAGAATTAATGCATATCAATAATTGTTGAAATGTCTGAAACTTTGCTTAATTCCAGTGACTGGGTGATAATCCTTCCAAATTCTAGCAATTTGGAGTGGAGATTTTTCAACTACACAACTGGACTCACAACATTTGCTACTTTTGAACCTGGGACAGGATTTGAAGGTGAAAGATGAGACAAAAACCCCATTGCACTCCACTTGTCACCACAGCTCTGTTCCCACAACATATACACATGTACATTGTATACTGTATCACAATCCTGGTCTACCACTGATATACACAGGATCCAGACAAAAGATTCCCAGACAAAAGTTCGCCCAGACATAGGTTTCCCTAAAAAAATATCTCCCAAACAAAAGATCCTCTTGACTTTAAGGAGGCTCAGGCCTCTAGATTACCCTAATTTCACACCGTTTACAGACGTGCCCAAATTAGACGTGTGAAGATATTAGGAAAAAAATATAAATTCTCTGTGTCTCTTCTACATTTGAGGATAACTTCCATCATAATATGATCATAGAAACACAAAGAAAGGCATGGTAATAAAACATAACAGGATTAGGCTGTTATTTCTGGTTTTAATGCGCCAAAATTAGTGTAAAAAGGTGTGTCCAAAATAAATAAGTTTAAAGGCTTGGGGGCCAGACAAAAGATATACTGGCCAAAAGATTTCCCAAAACATACCCCCAACCCCTATTTTACTTTTACTCTTAAAGAAAAATAGGTCAGTGGGTGAATTTGCATCCAGGCTCCAAAGACACTAATATTTTTTTATTGATATATGCTGAAGTAGTTGAAACATTTGTGCACTAGAATATGCAAAATATTTTTTCAAGAAAACCATCCACATATTTATATTAATAAAATTTTAGGCCCCAGAATTAAAAGCATGCAGAAACAGTACAGTCATAATCCATACATAGGCAGTGATGTCCTCGCATGCTTTTACCAGGTAATAAAAACTATCACCAGCAAAATTTTAAATAATGATGCACCAGTGTGCCACAATAGCTTTCCACCTGGTCATCCCCCCCCCCCCCCCAGGGGAAGTTATTCCAGGATACCCCTACCCTCACCTTGGATATCTCCCCCCCCCCCCGGCCACCAAAAAAATACTTATAATAACAAAACATTTATTTACTGAATTTTGATCACATTAACATTGAAAAATTTGTTCAATCTTTTGAATACATTCACTTATACGAGAGCAGTGAATCAGAAATAGACAATCTTAGAAGCTTGCAGCAATTTTAAGGACAAGAATGGAAGGGGGTGAACAGGAAGATGTCCAGGTCTGATTATCTAACCCCCTCACCATTCAAAAACCATAGCATTTATTTGTATGAATGTTTACAGGACTTTGACAAGATGGTGGGGAAGATATCCAGGCCTCCACTCCCCCTCACCTTGTCAAAACATTTATCAACCGTGAAAACAAATTTTGGAATGCTGTATTAATATTTGTGCACTAATGAATTAGAAACAGCCTATCTTAGAACCTTTGTAACATTTTTTAAAGATTTTGACAGGGTGAGGAGGAAGATGAACTGTTTCTAAAATTCATTCAAAATATTTCTCTCCTTAACTTATTCCACATTTTTTTATGTGTTCCTGGGTAATTTTATACAAGGATTTAGCTTTTTAATATCAAATGTAATTAAATATTGTGAAATAATAGTAAAAGAAACAAAATTAGATGAAAACATTTAAAAATTTAGATAGTCAGGGTGGGGTAAGGGGGGAGATATCCTGCTACAGTGGTACCCTGTGCTTCATTAATTAAATTTTGATGATTATTCCTATAATTAGTGTTTGGAATCTAATATTATTGCATCCGTGGAAATATTGCCCACCTGTGGAAAGTGACCAGTCCATGGCAGCCGTACTGTGTGAAAGCTATTGGTACCGGCTCACTCCGCCAGTTCCAACAACACACATATTTCAGACAATAAAAATTGAGAGGCGCGATTTTATCATTCCTCTGGTGGTTACCTAAATGAAACAAGAGGCCCCAAGGGGCCTGAGAGTGCTGACCTGACACTGACAACTATCAACCGAGGGTCCTGATTTGAACAAACTTTCATCTGCCCCATTAAGAAAACCATATACCAAATATCAAAACATTCTGACCGATGGATCTGAAAAATAATTTTTTTTAAAATATTCCTCATATTGAACTAAGTTATAATTCAGGCTCCCATAGGGAGCCCAAATATGAACCCACGGACTTGGCTTTAACAAATTTAAATCTCACCTCCCTAACAATACAATATACCTATTATCAAAAGATTCTTACTGGTGGATGTGTAGAAAAAGATTTTTAAAGAATGTTCCTCATATTGAACTAAGTTACTATTCAGTCTCCCACAGGGAGCCCAAATATGGACTCAGAGACTTGGCTTGAACAAACTTGAATCACACCTCCCTAAAGATGCTGTATACATTCCAACTGCTGGATCCGAACAAGAAGATTTTTAAAGAACATTCCTCATACTGAACAAAGTTATAATTCAGGCTCTCACAGGGAGCCCAAATATTAACCCAGAGACTTGGCTTGAACAAACATGAATCTCCCCCCCCCCCCCTCCCCCGCCCCCCGAGGATGCCGCTTACCAAATATCAAAAGATTCTTATTGGTGGATCTGAAGAAGAAGAGTTTTAAAGAATATTCCTCATACTGCACTAACTTTAACATTTGGGCTCCCATAGAGAGCCCAAACATAGTCCCAGGGATTTGATTTCAACAAACATGTGAAACAATCTTCCAAAGATGTTATATGTGAAATTTGAGCTTTTGGAGCAGTGGTTTGGGAGAAGAGTCTTAAATGTTTTGCCCATTACCCACAGTGTTAAAAAATGCTGACTCAGCATTTTTTTCAACGTCCCGAAAAAGTACCCTATGATAAAACCGATGGCAATTTTCTTACCATTCCATTCTGTTGGTCCTAAGGAAGCTTCACACCAAATAAGAATTCTTAGAGCCATGCAGTTTTGGAGATATGGACATTTCAACTTTTTTTTATTTTAAGTTCTGTGGTTCCCACGGGGCATTTTGAAAAAAAAAATTGGCATAAATAAGTACTTAAGACCCATTAATACTTCAAATCAAATCTGGATTAAATCAGCCTCTTTGTTTGGAAAATAGAAATTTTGGGCAGAGCAACAATTCTTGTCCCTCCCGTGATGACAACAAATATTGCCCCTCGAACTTCTCTTTGAACAAACTTGAGTCCACACCTCAAAAGGAAGCTGTATACCAAACATATATCATATCATACCAAATATCAAGTCTCTGCTACAGCTGCTTCATGAAACGAAGATTTAAAAAAAAAATGGAGGTATTTTGGCCCCACCCCCTCCTCAATATGAGCAGAAACCAAATTTGAAGAAAACCCAACTGCCCCTATATAACCACTACTCTTGTGGAATTTCATTAAAATGTGGCCAGTGATTTGGGAGAAAAAGGCCCAAACACCATCTTCATGATGGACAACGGTCTACAGACGACAGACAAAAAGTGATCAGAATAGCTCACCCTCATTTTCAGTCAGGTGAGCTAAAAACAGATAACCAAAAAGTTGTTCGTCTGGAACTACAAACAGTTTGTCCCAAAATTGTGTCTTATCACCTTATTTGATAGTAATGTTTTAAAAGGTTCCTGTGGAAACACCTCTCCTTTCAATCCTCAAACTCCCAAAGATAGCTGCCTCTCCCTGTTCTTGCCGCAGATGCTTTTGAAATCTGTAAACTGTAATACAGAAGGGCCATCGTGGATGGGTCAAAACCCATGGTCGGGTTGTCATTTTTCTCATGCATATAATTCAGAGATGATCTGCTTTGACACCTAGCGAAATTTCCACCAATAAAGCACCAGGATTACCCCGGTGCTTCATTGCTGGAAATTTTGCTAGGTGTCATAGTGCATCATCTCTGAATTATATGCTTGGAAAAATGCCCACCCATAAATTTTTAACCGTCCATGATGGCTGTACTGTAATTGGTCCTCTTTATTATATCCAGATGAAAGGTAAATAGGTAATCTCAAAATTTGAGATTTATTCTCTGTATTTGCATGGTTTTATGATATATATATTAAGGAAATTTAACTTCATCTAGGAAATTTGTATTGAGTGAAAAGTAAATGTAGCAGTTCAATCTTCTTCTATTTGTTATGTAATACTTCTGTTCTGAACTGAGTTATTTTATTATTTCTTCATTTTTTCACGTTTTCCAAAAAATGAAAAAACAATTTGCATACAACAATGTGAACCTCAAACTTGAGTTTTGGGGAATCTTCTGTCCTGGGATGCACTGCAGCCAGGGAATCTTTAGTCTGGAAGGGGTGGGTGGGGGGTTGGGTCTTCAGGGTTGATATTTCAAATAAATTTGGAAGAATCCACTTGGATTCTCGTGAAAATGGTTGTTGTGAGAATCCATACCTGCCATGTATGTCCCAGGATCCCATTAGGTCAGCATGATTGAACCCCTGTTGTATACTGATAACACATCTTAACCCTTTACCGAGGATGTTATTTTTAATTTTTAAAACATCAACTTAATTTTTTTTAAAATAAACAATATTTACCAAGAAAAAACTTACAAATATGGATGTCATTCGAACCCGCTCATTCAGCCGGTTCCAATGGCAGCTGTATTTGTACAATTTTATTGACAAAATGTCAAGATATTTCAGGTTATGTTAGCTTTGCATTGGTAAATTTGCTGCCACTATATTAGGTAAAGGGTTAAATTGACTAGATTCTTTTAATGCGAATCCTAGCAGATGTGCATGAGAATCTATGCGATTCTCTGTGCGAAGTCGAAACATAAGCCTTGGGTATTTTGCCCTATTGCAAGTGATCTTCTCTTTAGGGGATCTTTTTCAGGGGACTTTTTGTCTGGTTTATCTTTTATCCTACACCCATTATACAGAGAGAGATTTCATGCTTTGATGATTTAATACACTGATGGAAAGGTGTGGAAAGTTTTAACTGGTGAAAAGCTTTCACCATTAACCTAACCCACATGGTATCAAACTTTGGTCTTTCAGGCTTGTTTTGGGGGAATTTTTTGAGCTTGTGCCAATGATGAAGGGTCATGTGCTATGGTTTTGTTGCACTTTTTTCAACTGCTGAATTTGTAAATGTTTGTGTGGTGGATGTGACCAATTTGTCGATAAATGGTTAAGTTGAGAATTCCATTTGAGAACACCCCCACCCCCCACCCCCCCCCCCCACCCCCTCTGGTAATCACACACTCCAACTTCAAATCAATATTTGGGTTTTTTACTACTTTTCAATCAATATTTGAAGGACTTTCACTACTTTTCAGTCTAAAAACTCCATAATTTGGCCAAATTCTAGGCATGTTTCTCTAATTTGTATGGGACTGTTTTATTCAATTTGTACAATCTGTTTTAAATTATTCAAATCAGGCCTGTCATTCTGAGGAGGGCAATTGCTCCAGATCCTTACAGCACGCCTGAAATTTTGTTGAGGAGAGCAAGTAATTGCCCTCCCCAATAGCCTTATTCTAATTATTTTGGTTGATACCAGCCTGCCTGGTGTAGGCTTGTGCCCGTCTGAATATAGATCAAGGAGAGCCAGCAACTGCCCTCTGTTGATTTTCAAGAAGACATGCCTGTTCAAATTCTATGAATACAATAAATCGGCCAGTTTTTCTGGTCCGCATGTATCAGATACAATTCAATCACTGATTTGTTTTATTCTCAGGTAGTAAAGAGTGAGAAACACAACACATGTCGGTAAAAGAAAAAAGAAAACATCTAAAAAGGATACGGTTTATTTTCTTGTTGAAAAACAACTGTGACGTCTGTGATTCTGTAATATCCAGACCATAGTTCTTGAAATGTTTACAGTAATTCAAAACTAGATTACACCAGGCCTCCAGCTGTTTCTTCCTTGTATCAGAATTTGGTTGTATTCTGAAAAACAATTTAAATGGTCTAAAGGCACATAACACAATGAGGAAAAAATATTAAAAAAAAGTTAAAGCTCTGTCATCTTTTTCTAAAAAGCTCTGACACAGCCTTCTTTAACCCTTTACCTAACGTGAAAAGCAGACGACACTTGCAAAAAAAATTCTTGAATAACTAATTTTTTTCATTTTTTGTCTCAAAAACATAGGTTATGACCCCTCGTTGGAACAAGCTCATCGAGCTCGTTCCAGCGAGGGGTCATAACCTATGTTTTTGAGACAAAAAATGAAAAAAATAGTGAAAATTAATTGGCGATTTTTGAGAATAGCGCTGGCCGGTTTTGGCCGTTACGTTGGGTAAAGGGTTAAAACAATATCATCGACCAGAAGAAAAGTGAGGTAAAAGTATTGATTTGATCCAATTATCTTGCAAAGAGCATCAAGTGCTTTTCACAAAAATCACCATTCCAAATTTTTTCAGTTTTTATCTGAAAAACATAGCTTATGAAACCTTGCAGGAATGAGCTGAACAAGATCAGGTTCAGAAGGCAAACAATAACAATTTTTAGTTATCCAATCCAGTTAATTTTTGAGGAAGCTAGTGTTCAACCGATGATCAGAATCGGCCATTCCAATTGACTGATTGTGGGCAATCGGATGACATGAGCAATGGCTCGTGGAACATCGGTTCAACCAATTGTTGCCAAGCATTTTTTGTGATGATTCATTAACCACATCTTATTATCATCTGCAATTGTTCAATTGTTAATGTAAAATGATGTCAATGATACCATTCAATAAAGTTGAAAAACCACCACAATGTGTATTCTTACTATTGAGCATACTTGCGGCAACTGCCAGTTCATACCGGAAAAGTGAAGATGGCACTCCATTAACTCAGGTCGCAGTAAAAATTAACAGCTGCGTGCACTTGGGTAGTAAATGTTGCTCTGGGAGCCACTTCACCGTTCAAGTGTGTGCAACTGGTAATTTTACTGAACCTGAGTCAACAGAATTTAACACTGTGAAATATGTACTTTTTAATGTAGTTCTTTCGAGTCTCCACTTATCCAGTAGTGAACGGACTGTAAATCCATAAAATAAGTTCAATTTAATGTAGTTCTTTCGAGCCTCGATTTGTATAGTCGACGGTATTACAATCATAATCAGCAATGGAATTGGCCAATTGTGAGCTCAAAGAACCTGTAATTGGTCAGCGGCCATTTTTGGTAATCGGGTGAACACAATGGCGAGCGTCTTCCATCAGTTGTTTAAGGCACATGTAAAGGGTTCATATATCATTTATGGTGTTTACTTGACAAAACACACTTCATGTTGATAGGAAGTATTTCTTTCAATTTATTGAAGAGTACTAGTCTGCAGTCTACGATCAACTTACATGATATTTTAAAAAAAGAAAAGAAAAATAGGCCAATGAAATCGTCAGATGTGTACCCATATGCACAACTAGTAGAAAGCTGTATGACGGAGGGCCACCACGGATGCCGACATTATGTACACCATACATGGTATGGGTACATATAGAAATGGATTGGAGGAGTTTCTAATTTGATGGATAAAGGGTTAATATCTCCGGGTCAAATTATCAGATTTACATAAAAAAACTATACAGCACAGCACATCAGTAACCTGAATAAATATATAAAGTAACATGACAATCAGATTGATATTTTTTGAGTTATCTCATGCCAAAGGGATTGGAGGAATTTTCAATTTGAAGGATAAAGGGTTAATACCTCAGGATCAAATTATCAGATTTACACCAAAAGCTATACAGCTCGGCACATCAGTAACCTTAACACAAATATAAAGTAACTCAACAATCCAAGCAATATTTTTCAAGTTATCGAATGCCAAAGGGATTGGAGGAATTTTCAATTTGAAAGATAAAGGGTTAATATCTCAGGATCAAAATAACAGATTTACACCAAAAACTATACAGCTTGGTACATCAGTAACCTGAACACAAATATAAAGTAACTTGACAATCCAAGCAATATTTTTCAAGTTATCGAATGCCAAAGGGATTGTTGGAATTTTCAATTTGAAGTTTAAAGGGTTAATATCTCAGGATTAAATTATCAGATTTACACCAAAAACTATACAGCTCGGCACATCAGTAACCTGAACATAAATATAAAATAACTTGACAATCCAAGCAATATTTTTCAAGTTATCGAAGGCCAAAGGGATTGGAGGAATGTTCAATTTGAAGGATAAAGGGTTAATATCTCAGGATGAAATTAACAGATTTACACCAAAAACTATACAGCTCGGCACATCAGTAACCTCAATACAAATATAAAGTAACTTGACAATCCAAGCAATATTTTTCAAGTTATCGAATGCCAAAGGGATTGGAGGAATTTTCAATTTGAAGGATAAAGGGTTAATATCTCGGGATTAAATCATCAGATTTACACCAAAAACTATACAGCTTGGCACATCAGTAACCTGAACACAAATATAAAGTAACTTGACAATCCAAGCAATATTTTTCAAGTTATCGAATGACAAAGAAATGGATACGGATGCAGGATGGACAGACGGACGGACAGATGGACGGACAAAGGATGGACGAACGATGGATGGCCACCCCGGATGCCGGCATTATGTGTACCATACATAGTATGGGTACACATAAAAACTCATGACCCAAACTTATGAACCAAATACAACATATGAAAGTGTCAATGACACTGTAGCTCAACTTGACAAACTTGAACTTTGTAAGTTATAAATGAAATGGCAAAATTGAAGATCATTGGTACCAATGTCATTTTTTTTGCCAGTGGCAACATTTTTTGACAGAAACCGAAGAAAATCGATAGCTCCCATCTAGAGGCCTCCCCAAACATGCATGCCAGGTTTCAAAGCAATCCGATCATAAATCTGCCCTGTAGGGTGTATAAAAGGGAAATATTGTGGTCTGACTAAACTAAATTCTAAGAACGTTGGCTGTGGCAAAATTTTTTGACGGAAATGGAAGAAAATCGATAGCTCCCATCTAGAGGTCTCCCCAAACAAGCATACTAGGTTTCAAAGCAATCCGATCATAAATGTACCCTGTAGGGTGTGCCAAAGGAAAATATTGAGTCTTCTGACAAAACTAAGTTCTAAGAACGTTGGCCGCGGCAACATTTTTTGACAGAAATTGAAGAAAATCAATAGCTCCCATCTAGAGGTCTCCCCAAATAAGCATACCAGGTTTCAAAGCAATCAAATCATAAATGTGCCCTGTAGGGTGTGCCAAAGGGAAATATTGTGGTCTGACTAAACTGAGTTCTAAAAACGTTGGCCGCGGCAACATTTTTTGACAAAAATTGAAGAAAATCGATAGCTCCCATCTAGATGTCACCCCAAACAAGCATGCCAGGTTTCAAAGTAATCCGATCATAAATGTACCCTGTAGGGTGTGCCAAAGGGAAATATTGAGTCTTCTGACAAAAATTGAAGAAAATCGATAGCTCCCATCTGGAGGTCTCCCCAAATAAGCATACCAGGTTTCAAAGCAATCAAATCATAAATGTGCCCAGTAGGGTGTGCCAAAGGGAAATATTGTGGTCTGACTAAACTAAGTTCAACGAACGTTGGCCGTGGCAACATTTTTTGCCGGAAATTGAAGAAAATCGATAGCTCCCATCTAGAGGTCACCCTAAATAAGCATACCAGGTTTCAAAGCAATCAAATCATAAATGTGCCCTGTAGGGTGTGCCAAAGGGAAATATTGTGGTTTGACTAAACTAAGTTCTAAGAACATTGGCCGCGGCAACATTTTTTGACGGAAATTGAAGAAAATCGATAGCTCCCATCTAGAGGTCACCCCAAACAAGCATGCCAAGTTTCAAAGTAATCTGATCATAAATGCAACCTGTGAGGTGTGCCAAAGGAAATTGTGGACGTACGTACTAACATACTAACGTACTAATGTACGTACGTACGTACGTACGTACGCCGACGGACGAGAAGTGATGGCAATAGCTCAGCTTGACTTTGTCAAGTTGAGCTAAAAATCAAGCAAACAACTGATATGGCAGGGACATGAATTTTTGGGAGACACCAATTTTTCAATTGAGGATGTCCTCAAATGTCTTAATACAGATGTTTAGACCACTGCATGTGTCTTGAAGTGTTTTTTATCATCTGCATGTGTATAGATTTCTACTACATATTGGAAATAATTGCTTCAAAGTGGTAGATTTCAAAGATGAATATTTTCCTGCAGGAATTTGGGAAAATTTGGACTCCAGAGTTTGGGCATCTATACCTGTAACAGGTATCAAATCGGCTCTGGATCTGTCCCTGATTACTTAGAGGATGTTTTAAAAAAAAAGAAAAGAAACTTATAAACCAAATATAACATAAAACAAGAGGCCCCAGGGGGCCTGCGGGCACTCACCTGACATGGTAGTCTAAATATCAAGCCAGGGACTTGAATAAGCTGCATACGCCCCTCCTAAGAAAAGCATATACCAACTAGATGAAGCGATTGTACCCACACAATACACAGGATTTTCCTTCTATTTTCAGTTCCTGCACTTTTACGTCCCAAAATTGAGATAAACGCATAAAAACAGAATTTTTTCCCCAAACAAACTATTTTCAGCCTAAATTTTTTTTTTCTTCTTAAAACGCATAAAAAACTAATTTAAAGTCCCACCCAGGCCCCAAATTTTCAGTGTAAAAAAAAAATTTTTTTTTTTTGTCTTAAAATTGACCAAAACGCATAAAAAACAAAAAAAGAATATCCGGATTTTGGTCCAAAATTTTCCAAGTCCCACCCGGACCCCAAATTTTCAGTGTAAAAAAAAAAATGTTTTTTCTCTTAAAATTGACCGAAATGCATAAAAAACAAAAAAAAAATTTCGGATTTTGGTCCCACCCGGACCCCAAATTTTCAGTGTAGAAAAAAAAACAATTTTTGGTCTTAAAAATCGAAACGCATAAAGAAACAAAAAAAAATTTCCGGATTTTGGTAAAAAATTTCGAAGTCCGCAACGGGACCCCAATTTTTCAGCCTAAATATGAACCCAGGGACTTGGCTTGAACAAACTTGAATCTCACCCCTCTAAGGATGCTGCATACCAAATATCAAAAGATTCTTATTGGTAGATCTGAAGAAGATTTTTAAAAAATACTCCTCATACTGCTCTAATTTAAACATTTGGGCTCCCATGGAGAGCCCAAATATGGACCCAGGCAATTGATTTCAATAAACATGTGAAACAATCTTTCAAAGATGTTATATGTGAGATTTGAAAGCTTTTGGAGCAGTCGTTTGGGAGAAAAGTAGTCTAAAATGTTTTTCCCATTACCCACAGTGTTAAAAAATGCTGACTAAGCACTTTTTCAAAGTCCCCAAAAAGTACCCCATGATAAAACCAATGGCAATTTTTTTTACCATTCCATTCTGTTGGTCCTAAGGAAGCTTCACAACAAATAAGAATTCTCAGTGCCGTGTAGTTTTGGAGATATGGGTGTTTTAATTTTTTTCTATTTTTAGCTCCTGAGGTTCCCATGGGGCGACGGGAAAAATTGTTTTTGCATAAATTAAGTACTTATGACCCAATAAGCCCTCATATCAAATTTGGTCAAAATTTGCCTCTATGTTTGGAAAATAGAAATTTTGGGAGGGGCAAATATTCCTTCCCCTCCCATTACGATGCCAAAAATAGCCCCAAAAACTTCTCTTGAACAAATCTGAGTCTACACCTCAAAAGGAAGCTGCACACCAAATATCAAGTCTCTGCTACTGCTGGTTCATGAGAAGATTTTTTAAGATTTCAGCACACTTTTTGGGTGTGGCCCTACCCACGGGCGAGGCAACTTGATTTGAACAAAATCAAATTGCGATGTCATAACAAACTATTATATCAAATATCAATTAAATTGGTTCAACGGTTTGGGAGGAGAAGACGCAAACACCATGTTCATGGATGATGGACGACAGACGACGGACGGTGAGTGATCACTATAGCTCTCCTGACTGAAAGTTGGGTGAGCTAATAAATCAAACAACTGATATGGGTACTTGATACACAAAATTAGGATTGCAGCCAGGCTAAATGAAGCTGGGGTGGGGGTTCAAATTATTTTTCTGCTATTAGCAGAAAAATATTTTGTCCCCACCCCACCCCTCACCCCTTCATTCGTACTGTGTTAAGAGTGTGTATCCCCCCCATGGAGGAAATAGGGGAAGGAGCGTGTATCCCCCATAGGGAAAGGTCCAAGGTCTTCCCCAGGACAAAAATTAACTTTCCATGTCCATTGCAGCACCCCCAGTAATTTTTTAACCCTTTACCAAACGAATCGTCCGCATCCGCCCGCATAATATGCAAATTCAGAAGTTGAAAAAATATTATTATTTATGTTGAATGTTCCTGAATAAGTTTTATAAGTCTCCATGTATATAAATTACAGATAATATGAATATGAATCCGGCCTGGCATTCTTTAGGAGTGCAGGAGTGCTGCACGCCTACATGTACTGCACGCCTGAAAAAAACAGGCTTGGCAATTTCAGGAGAGCGATTTTTTAGCTCCCCTTACTGCCCTCCTGAAAGAATTAAGGAGAGCGAAAAATTGCCCTCCTAAATATTTTGGTCTGGGATGATTGAGATAACATGTATTATGCTCACATTAAATTTTTGTTGTAAATCAAAAATGTAATTTAACTTCGAAGTCACATAACATCACGTAATTTCATTTTGAAAGTGGT
The DNA here is from genome assembly GCA_031216915.1 of Pictodentalium vernedei. Classification (NCBI taxonomy): domain Eukaryota; kingdom Metazoa; phylum Mollusca; class Scaphopoda; order Dentaliida; family Dentaliidae; genus Pictodentalium; species Pictodentalium vernedei. The sequence goes on from CM062294.1 coordinate 197,681,817, forward strand.
TTAGTGGTAAAAGGTAATGGCTGCAACTGTGTTTCGGTATGTACTTTGTACATACCCAAACACAATTGCAATCATTTGAAGCAAAATGGGTCACAGCAATATTTTTTTTTCTGTCAGTTTCAACAACTGACATCACAGTTTGAAGGGTAATTATTCAAGGAATATTGACACTATAATATACTACCATTACTACTATCCTGTCGCTTGAAGCACATGCACCAGGATGTGACTGTAGATTCAAGCAGACCTGTTGTCCAAGAAAGTCATACGCCTACCACTACCACCTTCAACCCACCCACCCCCAGCTTGGGCACACACGCAGGTCTTGTCAAGTGTGTGTTTGGTTGTTCAGTGAGACATCTAGATGTCTAAGAGATTTTGCTTTACCTTAGTAAAGTTAATAAAATCACTGATATAATAATCTGTTGGTTTCAGTTTCAATGAGTTCGTTCAACTGGATACTTAAAATGCTGTGTAAAGCTAATTGCTCTCCTGAGCTGATTGAGGAGAGCGATTTTTTGCCCTCCTGCATTTTTCAGAATGCCAGGCCTGAAAAAACTGAGGAGGGCAATTTTTTGCACCCCTTGATTTTCTGGAATGCCAGACCTGTTTGAGACTGCCTTTAAAATCTATTATCATTTCGTCCCCTGATGATTTGGGGACGATTTGTCAATGTTGCATTACTCATTCTGTGTCACATTTTGAGTGTAGAAGACAGTCATAATAGAATTTAATGCAACATTTTGAATAATGAGAAGATGTGAGCCAATTTTTCCACTATGTAGGTGAATGTAGTACAATTTTTCAGTCACAATATTAATACCCTGAAGTGAATACAACAAAATAGCATACAAGTTTTTGCATTGAAAATTTCAGGTGCAATTGCACTCCCAAGCAATCTGAGGAGGGTAACAGTTTTGCACGCCTCGATTTTCTAGATTGTCAGGCCTGATGAATAAAATTATATTAAAGAGAACATAGATTTTAAACCATATATATATATGATAATCTTTCAACGATCCCATCAAAAATACTAAATCAACTCAGAGAACAACGATCAGTAATTTAAGTATAAAAAATGATTTTCAATAAGTCGTCTTCCTTCCACCAATGCTGTAACAATGAGAAAACACAAGTTTCAATGATTCCTCTCTATTTCCATTTACATGTATGCCAAATGTCTTTTCTATGCCAAATGTATTCTGGAATTTTTTCCATAATACCACCTCAAAGACTGAAATGGTTAACACAGGTAAATGTTTTAGTATGATATCAAGTCTTTCATCACCGGGTTGCTTCGGCATCAGTTCTCAGGTAGTTTTGCCGTTGGTGTCAATTCTTGAACCAGGAAGTTTCTTATTTGTGTTTGAGTTATAAACACACCATTTTTAAAAAAACTGTTCATTATTTCTGGTTTGTGTGCAATTGTTAGTGACAGTTAACATTCGTCAAGTGATATCTCAGCACAACTGGAAGGAAATAAGTGGAAATTTGGAGAAATTTATTGATGTAGCCTAATTTCGCACCCGTTTTGAATTTTTCATGAAGATTTCGAAAACACATTAAGGTAGAGCACTACCTTTCCTAAACACCAAGCCTTGTATTCATGATAAATATATGCAATTATGAACAGCCTGGTTGTTATTGTTGACCAGAGATTTGCAGTCATGGTGTCTACTTTTTCATTTTGGTCACTGGTGTCATGTCTGTGTGTCACCCATCCGTTAAGCTGTTTACACTTTCATATCTAGAGAGCAACACCCCCCCCCCCCCCACCCCCAAAGCAATGGTTATTACTGCTTATTGTTTTATATTTTTTATTGTATTTAACATTGCTATTGACAGGTCCTGGGTAGTCAGTGTGGCTGGTGGTGATAACAAAAATGCTCTCTGAAGTGGCTCAGAGAAATGTGAGGGTTGAGGTGGTGTGGTGTGGTTATGAAAATCAGGCAAAAACTGTCCGCAAAAGCTATTTGGCAGTCAGAAAGGCCATGCTGTATCTTTTTACTGGTTGAAAATAGAGACTTGTGTTTTTTGTTCATTCAACTCAGGATAGACTCCAGATTCTTTTGTCCGCGTGAAATCCAAGGGGAGATCCCTCTTGTTTTCTCCTTAAGGTTCCGCTCTACAGTTTCGTGCTTTTGCACAGGGGTGAAATTCTAAACATAGGGCATATGTTGAAACGAAGGCCATGTAAAACAGAGATATAATTTTAGTATCAGATATATAACATAAGGCTTTTTGTTGGACAAGAGAATTTTAAGTTTTGGTCCCAAAGTTGGAGTCTGATACATAGGGGTAAATTACCAGATGAATTATGGGAAACAGTGGCTTCGAAAAATTGGCTATTTTTTAAAATGTAATTTTTACACAGGTTTGTTACCAGACAGGTAACTAAAAAATGAAACAGAAACATATAAAAATTTTTTTGCATTTTAGAAATAGGGGATGCTCTAATCCAGGGGTAGGTAGGTGTGGTCGGTGGGAAAATTCTGCTTTTAAGGCTGCTGGGTGGCTGAAAGTTAAAAAATTTATAGTAATTTATATATTTTTTATACTTACCAATGACCCAGACATAGCTGGTGCTAACTCTTAAAATATAGGGCCAAACACAAATTTTGCCCCCCAATCCCCAAAATTTGCATCTAAAACTAAAGAAAACATGTCCTGAAAGGCCCTCCACACTTCGCCCCTACTGCGCATGCGCAGTGTCAAGGACGTTCCGAAATTGGCGCCATTTATCATTCTAATAACCAGTGCCTGGTAAGCGCTATGTACTCAGCGGGGAGGCAAGAGTTCCCAACTCCTGGGAGGGCCATCCCCGTCTGGGTCATTGGTAAGTATAAAAAATATATAAATTACTATAAATTTTTTAACATTTTTATACTGTACCAATGACCCAGACATAGCTGAATAGTAAAAAGGCTGGAGGGCCAAGGACATAGAGCAAAATGGAATACGCTCAATAAAATAAAATAGAGTCATCCCCTGTAGGGAAAAGAAGTAATAGGCCTTATATGTATCTTTCTTATTTATGATAAATTAGAAAGATACAACACCTTCTAAAAATTGAGCTTCATACATCCATGTACTCTATTAATATCCAATAATCCTTATACTAATAATTTTTAAAGTAAGCCAATAATAAAGTAAGTCTAGAGAATAGAGACTCTTATACTCCTAAAAGTGTGTGAGAATTGCATAATCATGTCCGTTGACATATGCAATATTCAAAAGCTATACTTTAAAAACTAAGACTTGAATGAATTTTATAAACTTAAACTTCTCACTAACAACCATCCCAATAACAGCTCAGAATTACTAACTCCGGAGGAGGTATCCCCTTGTTTTCATAGTAAAAACAGGTGACCCAAAGGAACACCCTCCCCCCCCCCCCTTTTTCTTGCCCTGGGTCAAATAGCCCAGAGCGAAGAGGGCAGCCGAACGGAGACACTGCCGAAACAGACAGCCTACCTAGCTATAGTAGCAACTGTTAAGTGAATGACATTCTGAGCAGTAGATAATAGACCTAACAATAGAGGCCTCCAGAAATGGACTCGATATTTCTGAGATAAAATTCATGAATGGATGGCTGACCGCAATGAGCAGCCTTCAAAAATCTATAATAGCAACACTATTAATGTAAGCCCAAGAAGTAGAAGAACTCTTACTTCATGAGCCGAAATCTTAAGCACAACTGCTAAGCCAATGATATACCATAAGCAGTACGCTAGTTAATAGAATCCATTAACAATAAAATGGAGCGTAACGTCCTTCTACTAGACATCAAAGACAGAAGAAGCTTACGCCCTTGTAATAAACAGATATCTGTTTATAAATACATAAACTGTACCCGGAAAGAGTAAAGGCCTATGCCCATACGAAGACGGAAGGACCTTAAAATAATAGGTTCCGGATAATAGGAGCCTAACTCTTATGCAACAATCCAACCTAAATAGTAACGGAAGTATTGATTCCGAAACTATGAAAGTGAAAATCATCCATCGATAGTGCATGAAACTCACTGACTCTACAGTAAAAGAGAAACCAACAGAATTACTGTCTAAAAGGTCAGAATTTGAAAACTACTGTTTCCAGAGGCTCAAATGATTACTTAGCTAAATAAGAACCGAAGTTAAAATCCGTTTAGGAATTTAATCTAAAGATTCTAAGTCTATTTATCAAAAAGTTACTAACTGACTTAGATAAAGAGACAAAAGACTCAATTGTAAACTATCGTAGAGTGCATAGGTATGAGGTAACATAAACCTATAACCTAAATAACAACAGGCTGCAGTAAATCTTGTGAAACAAGTATACTAAAAAATAGCAATGAGTAGTATGGAGGGATCAACCATATGAACATAATGATCCCTACACCACGACGGAAGAGCCTCCACTTTAGTCGCATAGAATAGCGAAGAAGAGGATCTCCTATAGTAAGAAATCGCGTCCAAAGCTCGTCCAGTACAGTGCTTACAATGCAATACGGACCACACAACGGAATACATGAAGGTTGCGACCTTGCTGGTTGTGATAAAGATGACACGATTTACCCAGTGAAAAAAGATCCTCACATAGAGGAAGATTTCACGTTAAGATCCACAGTAGACAAGAGAGTAAATTACTCATGATCTCTGTGAAGATAGAGATGCTATCAACAGAAATGTATTGTGGTTGTTTATCTTAGCAATACCTGCTAAAACAACAGCGCCGGAGGATACGCGTATCCTATCATTCCGTCCTATAGATCAATAGAGCGTTAACAGTATTAGCTCAGAGATCTGGACAAGCCAACACATATGTCTGCAATTTATTAGCAAGCTGTGTCATAAATAAAACATCATTGGGCGCTCCCATAGATAGCAAATCTGAATGAATACTTGTTTGTTGAGAGTCCATTCTGACAGCAACAAGCGACCCGTAAGAGAACGGGAGTGCGATAAAACAATCAGACGACCCAGAATATGACGGACCAAAACTGAACTTGGTGTACTATAACCAACAGATGGATTCTTTCCATTAAATTGAATAACGGAAATGAAAGAGTGCCTCCCTGGTTCCGGAGATACGCCACTACTGTCGAATTAAAGGACAGGAATTTGGGCATGCGTTTCTGAATAATGTTCATGCAATGACATAAAGCAAGCCTAAAAAACATTATTCCGCGGAAGTTAAACTGATAGCTAAAAGACTGCGGAACCCAAAGACCCTGGCACTTCGAATCCGTAGGGATCAGTATATATCCCAATCTGTTTGACTGGCAACCGTCATAACAGCCACACTCGGGTCCGGCAACTGCGGCGGCACTCTCTGAGTCAACCACCGAATGTTTGCCCCAGTCTGAATCTCTTGTAACACTAGATAGACAAGAGAATGTATAAATCAAGCAATTCATGGATTGCCGGAAAGTTGCCGTCGAAGAGAAGCTCCTCCGAGAACGAAGCGACTCTGAGAGAGTTCTTAACCTACTATCCACGCGTGGATGTAGCTAGGGCTGCATCACGTCTAACCAACTCCAATCAGCCACTGAAGGGCGGAGTTATACGTGAACAAACTGCTGCCCTCAAAAGAAATTACATTGAGAATAATATCCCGTAAATCTTTTCTTGAAGACGTAATGATAACGCCTCAGTAAGGCGGATTACGTATAATAAAGCGTCTAAGTTAAGTCTACTATACATAATGTCGTTCCCAACATTGAAATTGGAAAAGACATAAACGGAGAAAAAGAATATATATGCAGTCTTTAATCACACCGTCTAGACGCGTATGAACTCTCGGTATGCCCTGCTCTGCCAAAATAAACTATATGTAAAAAAGATAAAATGGCAGAAATGAGCCACGCGGACAAGAAACTAAACTATCATGCTTAGTAGCAGGCTAGTATATATATATAAATGTTAAAAAATTTATAGTAATTTATATATTTTTTATACTTACCAATGACCCAGACATAGCTGGTGCTAACTCTTAAAATATAGGGCCAAACACAAATTTTGCCCCCCAATCCCCAAAATTTGCATCTAAAACTAAAGAAAAACATGTCCTGAGAGGCCCTCCACACTTCGCCCCTACTGCGCATGCGCAGTGTCAAGGACGTTCCGAAATTGGCGCCATTTATCATTCTAATAACCAGTGCCTGGTAAGCGCTATGTACTCAGCGGGGAGGCAAGAGTTCCCAACTCCTGGGAGGGCCATCCCCGTCTGGGTCATTGGTAAGTATAAAAAATATATAAATTACTATAAATTTTTTAACATTTTTATACTGTACCAATGACCCAGACATAGCTGAATAGTAAAAAGGCTGGAGGGCCAAGGACATAGAGCAAAATGGAATACGCTCAATAAAATAAAATAGAGTCATCCCCTGTAGGGAAAAGAAGTAATAGGCCTTACATGTATCTTTCTTATTTATGATAAATTAGAAAGATACAACACCTTCCAAAAATTGAGCTTCATACATCCATGTACTCTATTAATATCCAATAATCCTTATACTAATAATTTTTAAAGTAAGCCAATAATAAAGTAAGTCTAGAGAATAGAGACTCTTATACTCCTAAAAGTGTGTGAGAATTGCATAATCATGTCCGTTGACATATGCAATATTCAAAGGCTATACTTTAAAAACTAAGACTTGAATGAATTTTATAAACTTAAACTTCTCACTAAACAACCATCCCAATAACAGCTCAGAATTACTAACTCCGGAGGAGGTATCCCCTTGTTTTCATAGTAAAAACAGGTGACCCAAGGGAACACCCTCCCCCCCCCTTTTTCTTGCCCTGGGTCAAATAGCCCAGAGCGAAGAGGGCAGCCGAACGGAGACACTGCCGAAACAGACAGCCTACCTAGCTATAGTAGCAACTGTTAAGTGAATGACATTCTGAGCAGTAGATAATAGACCTAACAATAGAGGCCTCCAGAAATGGACTCGATATTTCTGAGATAAAATTCATGAATGGATGGCTGAGCGCAATGAGCAGCCTTCAAAAATCTATAATAGCAACACTATTAAAGTAAGCCCAAGAAGTAGAAGAACTCTTACTTCATGAGCCGAAATCTTAAGCACAACTGCTAAGCCAATGATATACCATAAGCAGTACGCTAGTTAATAGAATCCATTAACAATAAAATGGAGCGTAACGTCCTTCTACTAGACATCAAAGACAGAAGAAGCTTACGCCCTTGTAATAAACAGATATCTGTTTATAAATACATAAACTGTACCCGGAAAGAGTAAAGGCCTATGCCCATACGAAGACGGAAGGACCTTAAAATAATAGGTTCCGGATAATAGGAGCCTAACTCTTATGCAACAATCCAACCTAAATAGTAACGGAAGTATTGATTCCGAAACTATGAAAGTGAAAATCATCCATCGATAGTGCATGAAACTCACTGACTCTACAGTAAAAGAGAAACCAACAGAATTACTGTCTAAAAGGTCAGAATTTGAAAACTACTGTTTCCAGAGGCTCAAATGATTACTTAGCTAAATAAGAACCTGAAGTTAAAATCCATATAGGAATTTAATCTAAAGATTCTAAGTCTATTTATCAAAAAGTTACTAATTGACTTAGATAAAGAGACAAAAGACTCAATTGTAAACTATCGTAGAGTGCATAGGTATGAGGTAACATAAACCTATAACCTAAATAACAACAGGCTGCAGTAGATCTTGTGAAACAAGTATACTAAAAAATAGCAATGAGTAGTATGGAGGGATCAACCATATGAACATAATGATCCCTACACCACGACGGAAGAGCCTCCACTCTAGTCGCATAGAATAGCGAAGAAGAGGATCTCCTATAGTAAGAAATCGCGTCCAAAGCTCGTCCAGTACAGTGCTTACAATGCAATACAGACCACACAACGGAATACATGAAGGTTGCGACCTTGCTGGTTGTGATAAAGATGACACGATTTACCCAGTGAAAAAAGATCCTCACATAGAGGAAGATTTCACGTTAAGATCCACAGTAGACAAGAGAGTAAATTACTCATGATCTCTGTGAAGATAGAGATGCTATCAACAGAAATGTATTGTGGTTGTTTATCTTAGCAATACCTGCTAAAAACAACAGCGCCGGAGGATACGCGTATCCTATCATTCCGTCCTATAGATCAATAGAGCGTTAACAGTATTAGCTCAGAGATCTGGACAAGCCAACACATACGTCTGCAATTGATTAGCCAGCTGTGTCATAAATAAAACATCATTGGGCGCTCCCAAAGATAGCAAATCTGATTAAATACTAGTTTGTTGAGAGTCCATTCTGACAGCAACAAGCGACCCGTAAGAGAACGGGAGTCCGATAAAACAATCAGACGACCCGGAATATGACGGACCAAAATATAACCAACAGACGGATTCTTTCCATTAAATTGAATAACGGAAACGAAAGAGTGCCTCCCTGGTTCCGGAGATACGCCACTACTGTCGAATTAAAGGACAGGAATTTGGGCATGCGTTACTGAATAATGTTCATGCAATGACATAAAGCAAGCCTAAAAAACATTATTCCGCGGAAGTTAACTGATAGCTAAAAGACTGCGGAACCCAAAGACCCCGGCACTTCGAATCCGTAGGGATCAGAATATATCCCAATCTGTTTGACTGGCAACCGTCATAACAGCCACACTCGGGTCCGGCAACTGCGGCGGCACTCTCTGAGTCAACCACCGAATGTTTGCCCCAGTCTGAATCTCTTGTAACACTAGATAGACAAGAGAATGTATAAATCAAGCAATTCATGGATTGCCGGAAGTTGCCGTCGAAGAGAAGCTCCTCCGAGAACGAAGCGACTCTGAGAGAGTTCTTAACCTACTATCCACGCGTGGATGTAGCTAGGGCTGCCTCACGTCTAACCAACTCCAATCAGCCACTGAAGGGCGGAGTTATACGTGAACAAACTACTGCCCTCAAAAGAAATTACATTGAGAATAATATCCCGTAAATCTTTTCTTGAAGACGTAATGATAACGCCTCAGTAAGGCGGATTACGTATAATAAAGCGTCTAAGTTAAGTCTACTATACATAATGTCGTTCCCAACATTGAAATTGGAAAAGACATAAACGGTGAAAAAGAATATATGCAGTCTTTAATCACACCGTCTAGACGCATATGAACTCTCGGTATGCCCTGCTCTGCCAAAATAAACTATATGTAAAAAAGATAAAATGGCAGAAATGAGCCACGCGGACAAGAAACTAAACTATCATGCTTAGTAGCAGGCTTGTATATATATATAAATATATAGCGTCGAAAAATAAAACACATGTTGTAATTACAATATTGGACTGCGTCGGTAAGTCAGGGACAAAGTCCCTGTACTGATCGAAAAATCCGAGTCCAATGACGCTATAAGTCTCTTATCCAAGATCGCAGCAATGAAGTCCGAAAAACAATCACTGGAAGAAATGCCAGAAGATATGAAAGGCATCTTCCGATACTACTAAAGGGAAAACTCGAAATCTTTCGAATCCCTTTCGCCATCCTGTCGGACCCTATAAAGCGTTCGGTCGTCCGTAGCTTGATGCAACCGCGGACCGCACCGACCCAGCGCCGTCGGATAATTCCTGATTCGACCGAGAAACCGTCAATTGCTGGGATGCTGCGAAACAACTGTGCTAACTCGGATAGCACGTCCGTCACTGAGGCCTGAGGAGCAGCGGTCTTACGATGCATTGCCGCAGGAAGCTCCGAGATCGTTACCGCGTGCATACTTCCAATATGCGAGCGAACGGAGTGTATAGGCCTCGTGTCCCTTGGCTACCGGATGGCGCGACCTATTCGCTGTGGAATCACTAAATGCCGAAACTGATCGGATACTCGAGGTCACGTAGCCAATGTGCGGTCGTGTGCCCTGCTGTGAGGATGAGGAAGCATTAAAGACAGTCTCTCGGACTGTCAATATAACGGAGCGTCCCGAGCAACGGACATATGCTCCGAATGTAAAATATCTGAACCACAACATGCGGTCCCCTATGTTGTTGGCTTCCTCCGATCTGTCCTCAATCTGCCGTCACTGGGTGAGTACTAAAGTAAATAAAGTGCTCGCATCACCCAAATCTCCTTCCTAGACCGCAACGGACGAACCCGGCAGCCGAACCATTCGATGAATGTACGCTACACCGGGTGAGCTAGCGAATGTCACTCCGTAAGCGATAGACATATTCCATGAGCACTTATTGCCGCTAACTCTTCATTAACTATGACGACAGAGGCACACTTTTGAAAGACATCACCATAATTCTTCGAACAAGAAACTAGAAATGCTTGGATAGCAAGCATAAAATAATAATATATATAGCGTCGTTCAATAATTCGAAAGTTTGTGTGACATTATTGGACTATGTCGGAACTGAGGGACGATGTCCCTGAACCGAACCAAAAATTTCTAAGTCCACCGACGCTATCAGTTTCTTATCCGGCATCGCAGCATATGTTGTTCCGAAAGGGAAAGCTTGAAATCCACCGAATCCCTTTCGGTATCCCGTCGGACTGGATGAAACTTTCGGACGTCCGTACCCGCTTCCGCGGAGCGTCCCGACCCAGCATCGTCGGATAAAATATATGCGACAGATTCAGTTGATGCTGGGATGCTGCGATAAACTGTGCTATTAAGGAAAGCACGTCCGTTCCCGAGGCCTGTGCAGTAGCGGACTTACGATGCATTGCCGCTGGAAGCTCCGTGTACGTTGACTCCCGCATACTTCCTATGCGAACGTCCGGAGTCTGCAGGCCTCGGGTCCCCGGCTACCGACCCAGCGCTGTCGGATAATTCTCGATCCGACACCGTTTCTGTCGGCTGCTGGGATGCTGCGATAAGCTGTGCTATGTGCACAAGAATGTCCGGCGTCGAGACCTGCGGAGGCGCAGTCTATCGCTGCTTCGCCGAGGGCAGCTCCGCATCAGATGGCTCCCGCATACTTTTCCTATGCGAACGTCCGGAGTCCATCGGTCTCGAATCCCTGGCTGCCGGATGGTGTGACCTGGTCGCCGAAGAATCCTTGATCGGCGAAGCTGGTAATATATCGGCGGTCACGCAGCCAAGGTGCGGTCGTGTGCGCTGACGAGAAGAGGAAGCCTTAGCAGTCTCAGCGGACTGCCTATACAACGGAGCGTCCCGAGCGACGGACGTATGCTCCGCTAACGACACATTTGTACCACAACATCTGGGGCCAGATGTTGTTGAACGAGAGAGGGGCCTCTCTCGCTTGCCGTCCGGATGGACCGGAACGAGCTATGAACCGGACTAAAAGGCTTCCTCCGTTCTCCCTCCGATCCGCCGTCACTGGGTGTGCATTAAGTTAATTTTATAGTGCTCGCATCACCCCAAAATTCCTTCTAGACCGCAACGGACGAACCCGGCTGCCGAACCATTCGGTGAATGGACGCTACACCGGGCGAGCTAGCGGACGTCAAAGGCCGTCGAACCTACTAGGGTCCTCTTAGGCAATTGGCGTATTTACATGAGCACTTTTCCGCTAGCCCTTCATTAATTGTGACGACGGAGGCACACTGTTGGAAGACATCACAGATACATCACCCTAATCTTGATCGTCTGAAATAGAAATTGATAAAGTAGAGTGACCCTGCGGGGAAAGGACCGGAGTGTCCAAATCCCCAACAACATACCGTGACATACGCTTCCCATATTGTCATCGAAATCATACGATACAGAACCGGAGTTAATGCGAGTACACTGACCACATATAGAATGATAATAAGGTCAGAGGAAGACTTCCTCTTAAAACAATTGATAAATATCCTTTCAAGGTGAAAAGAAAACAAGTCCTGGTACTCGCACTAATCCCTGGCAATCAAAATACATAATAATAATATGATCCATTAATATAGAAAAAATAATTGAAATCAAAATATTTTGAAAAAATATTTTTTCAGAACAGCCCAAGTTTCTGAAAAGTAACGTTGAGCCCCAATGGATCCCAAGCCTAAGTGTGGACAAAAATTTTAAAAATATTTTAAACAATTTATTCAACACTTACGAACAATAATAATGTATCTAGTTATGATTGAAATAACATAAAGATATTATTATTTAGAAATCCCCCCCTCACACAGAGGGCTGTTGTAAATGTAAACAATGAGTGTAAAAACACTAAAATAAGACTCCAGGCACCCAGGCCCGAAATCAGTTACCAAAAATACACCATCTGATGCAAAACAGAGACTTCCAGGGAAGAAACTGCAGAACATCAGATGGTAGATGCAGAACACAACGCCTAACCACCCGTAGGTGAAGACGTAAACATGGGGAAAGAACAGAATTCATTCTGTTATTCAGCTAAACTCCCAAGAAAATTTTAGTAATAATAATTACAGAAATTATGCCAAAAGCATGGGAGAATAGCAAGGGGGACTTAAAGGACAGGGAGAGAGGAAAAACACTTGAAAAAACAGTGTAACTAAATAATCAGAATGACAACAAAATGGCTGCTGCCTTGAAAATAGGTAACTTAACATAATTTCATTAAAAAATTTTAAGTTACAGCCCTGATAATATTCTGTCACACATTCTTTTCCTCTCCTCCTTTTCTATCCTCCTTAGAATCACCATTTCACTAATATTTATGTGTCTGGCATCATTTAAACTGAGATTTAAAAGCACAAAGATCAGTCAGATGTTAACTGATGAAGGGCCAAACTTAGAATGATAAATGGCGCCAATTTCGGAACGTCCTTGACACTGCGCATGCGCAGTAGGGGCGAAGTGTGGAGGGCCTCTCAGGACATGTTTTTCTTTAGTTTTAGATGCAAATTTTGGGGATTGGGGGGCAAAATTTGTGTTTGGCCCTATATTTTAAGAGTTAGCACCAGCTATGTCTGGGTCATTGGTACAGTATAAAAATATATAGCGTCGAAAAATAAAACACATGTTGTAATGACAATATTGGACTGCGTCGGTAAGTCAGGGACAAAGTCCCTGTACCGAACGAAAAATCCGAGTCCAATGACGCTATAAGTCTCTTATCCAAGATCGCAGCAATGAAGTCCGAAAAATAATCACTGGAAGAAATGCCAGAAGATATGAAAGGCATCTTCCGATACTACTAAAGGGAAAACTCGAAATCTTTCGAATCCCTTTCGCCATCCTGTCGGACCCTATAAAGCGTTCGGTCGTCCGTAGCTTGATGCAACCGCGGACCGCACCGACCCAGCACCGTCGGATAATTCCTGATTCGACCGAGAAACTGTCAATTGCTGGGATGCTGCGAAACAACTGTGCTAACTCGGATAGCACGTCCGTCACTGAGGCCTGAGGAGCAGCGGTCTTACGATGCATTGCCGCAGGAAGCTCCGAGATCGTTACCCCGTGCATACTTCCAATATGCGAGCGAACGGAGTGTATAGGCCTCGTGTCCCTTGGCTACCGGATGGCGCGACCTATTCGCTGTGGAATCACTGAATGCCGAAACTGATCGGATACTCGAGGTCACGTAGCCAATGTGCGGTCGTGTGCCCTGCTGTGAGGATGAGGAAGCATTAAAGACAGTCTCTCGGACTGTCAATATAACGGAGCGTCCCGAGCAACGGACATATGCTCCGAATGTAAAATATCTGAACCACAACATGCGGTCCCCTATGTTGTTGGCTTCCTCCGATCTGTCCTCAATCTGCCGTCACTGGGTGAGTACTAAAGTAATTAAAGTGCTCGCATCACCCAAATCTCCTTCCTAGACCGCAACGGACGAACCCGGCAGCCGAACCATTCGATGAATGTACGCTACACCGGGTTAGCTAGCGAATGTCACTCCGTAAGCGATAGACATATTCCATGAGCACTTATTGCCGCTAACTCTTCATTAACTATGACGACAGAGGCACACTTTTGAAAGACATCTCCATAATTCTTCGAACAAGAAACCAGAAATGCTTGGATAGCAAGCATACAATAATAATATATATAGCGTCGTACAATAATTCGAAAGTTTGTGTGACATTATTGGACTATGTCGGAACTGAGGGACGAAGTCCCTGAACCGAACCAAAAATTTCTAAGTCCACCGACGCTATCGGTTTCTTATCCGGCATCGCAGCATATGTTGTTCCGAAAGGGAAAGCTTAAAATCCTCCGAATCCCTTTCGGTATCCCGTCGGACCGGATGAAACTTTCGGACGTCCGTACCCGCCTCCGCGGAGCGTCCCGACCCAGCATCGTCGGATAAAATATATGCGGCAGATTCAGTTGATGCTGGGATGCTGCGATAAACTGTGCTATTAAAGAAAGCACGTCCGTTCCCGAGGCCTGTGCAGTAGCGGACTTACAATGCATTGCCGCTGGAAGCTCCGTGTACGTTGACTCCCGCACACTTCCTATGCGAACGTCCGGAGTCTGCAGGCCTCGAGTCCCCGGCTACCGACCCAGCGCTGTCGGATAAATCTCGATCCGACACCGTTTCTGTCGGCTGCTGGGATGCTGCGATAAGCTGTGCTATGTGCACAAGAATGTCCGGCGTCGAGACCTGCGGAGGCGCAGTCTATCGCTGCTTCGCCGAGGGCAGCTCCGCATCAGATGGCTCCCGCATACTTCCTATGCGAACGTCCGGAGTCCATCGGTCTCGAATCCCTGGCTGCCGGATGGTGTGACCTGGTCGCCGAAGTATCCTTAATCGGCGAAGCTGGTAATATATCGGCGGTCACGCAGCCAAGGTGCGGTCGTGTGCGCTGACGAGAAGAGGAAGCCTTAGCAGTCTCAGCGGACTGCCTATACAACGGAGCGTCCCGAGCGACGGACATATGCTCCGCTAGCGACACATTTGTACCACAACATCTGGGGCCAGATGTTGTTGAACGAGAGAGGGGCCTCTCTCGCTTGCCGTCCGGATGGACCGGAACGAGCTATGAACCGGATAAAAGACTTCCTCCGTTCTCCCTCCGATCCGCCGTCACTGGGTGTGCATTAAGTTAATTTTATAGTGCTCGCATCACCCCAAAATTCCTTCTAGACCGCAACGGACGAACCCGGCTGCCGAACCATTCGGTGAATGGACGCTACACCGGGCGAGCTAGCGGACGTCAAAGGCCGTCGAACCTACTAGGGTCCTCTTAGGCAATTGGCGTATTACATGAGCACTTTTCCGCTAGCCCTTCATTAATTGTGATGACGGAGGCACACTGTTGGAAGACATCACAGATACATCACCCTAATCTTGATCGTCTGAAATAGAAATTGATAAAGTAGAGTGACCCTGCGGGGAAAGGACCGGAGTGTCCAAATCCCCAACAACATACCGTGACATACGCTTCCCATATTGTCATCGAAATCATACGATACAGAACAGGAGTTAATGCGAGTACACTGACCACATATAGAATGATAATAAGGTCAGAGGAAGACTTCCTCTTAAAACAATTGATCAATATCCTTTCAATGTGAAAAGAAAACAAGTCCTGGTACTCGCACTAACCCCTGGCAAAATACATAATAATAATATGATCCATTAATATAGAAAAAATAATTGAAATCAAAATATTTTGAAAAAATATTTTTTCAGAACAGCCCAAGTTTCTGAAAAGTAACGTTGAGCCCCAATGGATCCCAAGCCTAAGTGTGGACAAAAATTTTAAAAATATTTTAAACAATTTATTCAACACTTACGAACAATAATAATGTATCTAGTTATGATTAAAATAACATAAAGATATTATTATTTAGAAATCCCCCCCTCACACAGAGGGCTGTTGTAAATGTAAACAATGAGTGTAAAAACACTAAAATAAGACTCCAGGCACCCAGGCCCGAAATCAGTTACCAAAAATACACCATCTGATGCAAAACAGAGACTTCCAGGGAAGAAACTGCAGAACATCAGATGGTAGATGCAGAACACAACGCCTAACCACCCGTAGGTGAAGGCGTAAACATGGGGAAAGAACAGAATTCATTCTGTTATTAAGCTAAAACTCCCAAGAAATTTTAGTAATAATAATTACATAAACTATGCCAAAAGCATGGGAGAATAGCAAGGGGGAACTTAAAGGACAGGGAGAGAGGAAAAACACTTGAAAAAACAGTGTAACTAAATAATCAGAATGACAACAAAATGGCTGCTGCCTTGAAAATAGGTAACTTAACATAATTTCATTAAAAAATTTTAAGTTACAGCCCTGATAATATTCTGTCACACATTCTTTTCCTCTCCTCCTTTTCTATCCTCCTTAGAATCACCATTTCACTAATATTTATGTGTCTGGCATCATTTAAACTGAAATTTAAAAGCACAAAGATCAGTCAGATGTTAACTGATGAAGGGCCAAACTTAGAATGATAAATGGCGCCAATTTCGGAACGTCCTTGACACTGCGCATGCGCAGTAGGGGCGAAGTGTGGAGGGCCTTTCAGGACATGTTTTCTTTAGTTTTAGATGCAAATTTTGGGGATTGGGGGGCAAAATTTGTGTTTGGCCCTATATTTTAAGAGTTAGCACCAGCTATGTCTGGGTCATTGGTACAGTATAAAAATATGACTGGTTTCAGCATTTTTTCATGCAATTTTTCAGGCTGAAGTCTTGTCTTTGACAATAAATTATTCCACCCACATTCAGCTTGTTTATTTCTACTTAGTCAGATAGTGTTATATGTTTTTTGTGGATTTGGGAAATGTAATACACGTTATGGGTCAGATAACTAAGTTACAGAATATTTGCATTTGAAGAGAGTGTATGGAACGTTTTTTTTTGGAAATGCCTGGAAAACTGTGGAGCGGAACCTAACAGACCTCCAGGAACCAGTGGTGCCTGCTGTCAACTCTATGAGTTGATTATATATGTGTTTCGTGTTCTATACATCCCAACCTTCATTTTGATTTATACTTTGTGTATACATGTCTTTAATGTGAATTTACGGAATATCAGAGGTGAGAATTTCAAAATAAACAAAATTCCATTACTTATATAGCCCCTTAACTGGTAGAGTGCTGGAAGCCCTATTTTGGGCTTTACTAAAAGTGACAGGCAATAACTGTCTGTAGCTACATCTGTCTGAGGAAGCCTTTATTGTCCCTGATATGAATCAGATTTTTTATACAATACCTTACTCTCTGACATTTAATTGGATAGTGCCTATAAGGCACTATCCAATTAAATGTAATAGAGCAGTATATGATGAGCTTTGATTTGTTGTCAGAAAAAACTCAGCACTTTACCAGTTAATGAAGAAGTTATAATATTCCTACATGCCATATCAATCTTATTATTTCTTTTGTGCTAATGTAAATGTTAATATGTTATTTATTAACTTCTTATTGTTCCATACTGCAATAAAGTTTGTTAAAATAAAGTTTGTTATCAGAAATGTTTTATTGCTTGTATTTTTAAAGGGTGATGGAGCCAAAGGCTCCCAATCGAGACGGCTGCGATATCAGACATCAAGCAAAATCGTCCTTTATATTGTTTTCACATTTTTTTATCGTCAGAAGTTTTTTGCGAGCCGTGATTCGCCGAGACTTCACAGTGACTCAAGTATTATTCAAAGAAGCTCAGGTCGGAATTGTAGCTTTTAAACGATTTCCAATGGGCAAACTTCTGGGCCAATTTCAACCAAACTTGTTGTATGAAACCATAATGCCTGGGAATTCGATCTATTGGGACATTGATAATGTCAGGTAACACCCATAGCAACCAGCACTACTCCCTAGTAATGGGGAAACTACTGGGCTTATTTTAACCAAATTTGGTAACTGCGCCCATAAGGCATTGGGAGATCGGCCCATGGGGCCATTTGTCATGTCATCTGACATCCATTGTAACCAAAGTGACTCCCTAGCAACGGAGAAAGTACCGGGCCGATTTTGACCGAATTTGGAATGTGGACCCACAATGCATTATGAATTTGACCTATTGGGTCATTGACCATGTTACATAACCTCCATAGCAACCAACTGGACTCCACAGCAATGGGCAAACCACTGGGCCAATTTCAACAAAACTTGGTGTATGAAAACATAATGCCCCGGGAATTCGATCTATTGGGCAACTGGCCATATCATGTAACACCCATAGCAACCAGCGCGACACCTAGCAATGGGCAAACTACTGGGCCAATTTTAACCAAATTTGGTATCTGAGCCCATAATACATTGGGAGATCAACCCATTGGGCCATTTATCATGTCACATGACATACACAGTAACCAAAGCGACTCCCCAGCAACAGAGACTACTGCACCGATTTTTACCGAATTTATTATGTGGAACCACAATACATTACGAATTCAACCTATTGGGTTATTGACCATGTTACATAACTCCCATAGTGACCAATGTCACTCCATAGCAATGGGCAAACTACTGGGTCGATTTCATCCATACTTGGTGTATGAAACCACAATGCCTCGGGAATGTGATCAATTGGGACACTGATCATGTCACATAACACCCATAGCAACCAGCGTGACTCCCTAGCAGTGGACAAACTACTGGGGCTATTTTAACAAAATTTGGTATCTGAGCCCATAATGCATTGGGAGATCAACCCATTGGGACACTTATCATGTCAGTTGACATCTATAGTAACCGAAGCGACTCCCTACTAGGCCTAGCAACGGGGATAGTACTGAGCTGATTTTGACCCAATTTGGTATTTGGACCCATGATACATTTGGAATTCGACCTATTAGGGAACGGACAAGGTCCTGTGTTTCTCATAGCAACCAACATGACTCCATAGCAACAGGCAAACTACTGGACCGACTTTAACCAAATTTGGTATGTGAACCCATAATAAATTTGGGATATTGACCTACTGGGCCACTGACCAATTGGCATCAAAAGCAACCAATATGAGTCCCTAGCAACAGGGAAGGTACTAGGTAGAATTTAGCCGAATTTGGTATATGGGCCCCTGATACAATTGGAATTCGAACTATTAGAACAACAACTATGTCACGTGACTTAAATAACAACTAACATGATTCCCTAGCAATGGTCACTACTACACTTGGCAAGGACGTCATTTTGTCTCCATAGCAACCACCATGCTTCCCAGCTGCGACTAACTAATTGGTAGAATTTGATATTATTTCATAGTTATGGCCTTAGCTGGACCAAAAAAGTAATCTGCCATTTCAACAATATTGCCACCGGAGTAGCAACATAATACTGTCCTTAGCAATGGTCTACCCACGGGTTTAATTGAAATGATTTTTTTTATTTATGCACACAACCTATTCAAAGACTGGACAAACCACTCGATAATCAAATAACGTAAACCCGTAGCAATCGTCTGCTCCCTTACCATGTTCTCCTAACTAATGGTGGATTCTGTGCTATTTCAAAGTTAGGACTGTGAGTGGACCAGAAAAAAAACTAACAACGTCACTTTATCTCCATCCCATTTCCATTGCAATGAACTAAACAGTTACTTGATTTCTACTAAATTTTATATGTAGTATACTACTCAAAGTTTGTTAAGCACCAAGTATATCTAACTACCCGTTATACGTTTTAGTTGAAATATTGTAACGAAAAGTGTATATATTTTTTATTTAATTATATCTTTAATGATTTAAGTACAGAAATTAAGATTTTATTTGAGTTTGACATTATTTTTAAGCTTTTGAATACGATAACCATGGAAATGGATATTATTGGTAATAATAAAAGAGAAAATTTTTCAAATTGCCAAAAAGTTGACAGAGCGAGCTGGTATGGATTCAATATCGAGTATGTCAGACACATTACTGTTAATTACAGCTTGACAACGCCTTCTCATGCACCCAATCAAGTTCCTGATGGTCCTTTGTGGGATGTTGTTCCATTCTTGGACCAGCATGGCACCAAGCTCCTGGACACTTCTTGGCTGGACTGGACGGACTGAAATTGCAAGCTGCAACTCATTCCAGACATGTTCGATAGGATTGAGGTCAGGGGATCTTGCTGGCCAGTCCATATGCTCAATCCCCTCCCTCTGTCAGTACTCCCCGACAGTATGAGCAACATTAGGATGGGCATTATCGACGATCAGGATGAATCTATCACCCACTGCACCTGCATACAATCTGACGTGGGCATCCAGGATCTCATCAATATACCGTTGTGCAGTCAATGTACCATGTTCACGGACACGGAGCTCTGTCTATCCATCCCAGCTGATGCCACCCCAGACCATGATTGACCTACCACTATAGCGGTCATGCTCAGCAATATTGGCTGCATGGAATCACTCTCCTGGTCATCTCCATACCCTAGAACACCTATCTGTGTGGTTCAGACAGTACCTTGACTCATCTGTAAAAAGGACAGCCAGGTCGCCAATCTTCTCTGGTCCATCCAATGTGGTCCATGGCCCATTCATATCATGCCTGGCGGTGGTTCTAGGACAGCAAAATGCGAATACATGGACTTCTTGATCGGAGACCACCTTCATGCAACCTTGCCCGAATAGTCTGCATCGAAACATTTACCCCGGATGCATTCTGAAGGTCAATGCGAAGCTGGGTTGCTGTGGCAAAGCAGTTCCGGGCATGAATGATCAAAAACTGGTCTTCAGCTGCAAATGTTGCCCTGTCTCTCCCACCACCATGCCATCTTACTGCTGAAATCTTGCCCAGGCTCTGGTGATCACCATATGGTTCATACCAAGGGTTTCACCAACCTGATGATGGGTAGCCCCTTGCTCCACCATCCCTACAGCCCGCCACATTTCTGCTTCAGACAAATGTCTTCTTACATTTCATTTGCCATATTCAATCATTAAATCACAAGGGTTTGTGTTGAAATGAAGATTGAATACCCTACACATATCATGTACATGTGGACAGTACACAAAAACATCATGAAGATCAAAGGGTACATGCTTTCCATGACTGTCATGAAAAGTCTGCCTGTCAAGAGAGCTAATGTTAACACTGGGAACCATCTCAATACATTCCTCAATCATATTCACCAAAAATATCGCAAATATGTCACAAGCAAATTTCAGAATGCAGTGTCAAATATTTGGTGCTTAGCAAACTTTGAGTAGTATATTATGAGGTAAATAGAAACAAAATAAACCATGTGGCAAACTGGCCTGGCTCTATTTAATTTACTGTACAGAATTTTATTATTCATAGCTCTTTCTGTGATATTTATCAATGCAAATGCAATTCTGAGAATGCCTTTGGAGCATTTTGATATTTCTCATTAGGGGTAGAAAAATAGGAACATAACCAGTACATCTGTTCTGGTGTTTAATCTTACCAAAAGAAATTTCTTTGTGTTTATGTTTTCATACCCACATTGTTGTGTCCCACAACTACTTGGTAATAATTAGATAATAACGAGGTTAATGGCACAAAATAACCTCATCTTCATACCAATGAAATATACGCGAAGCCAGATTTGTATCTGCATGGCGGAGTGGAGAGAATCACTGCCATTTTTCCCATCACCCTTTTTTGCATAGTCTTACTATAATTTTCTTGTGTTCTGTCCACAATAAATAGGTGCTGAAATTACTTGGCCAAGTGCCAAAATGACTCAGTGCCGAAACAACTTGATGCCAAAACGACCAGCATTCTTTTAGTATCAGTTATTTGTGTCCATTCTTTGGGCAGCCTTTGATACAAACGTACATGTTTCTCTCATCTAAAGAAATCATGAGGGAAAAGGTATCCTCTGGTGAATAATTTATAGTATGGAAATAGAAATCAAATATATCAATTTAAATCCAAAAAATCTGATTTAAATCAAAAAAATTAATTTTGGGGATTTTTTTTTTAAATCACAAAAATCAGCAACCCTGTATACATGTAACAATTTATAATTTACAGACAAGTTTAGTTTCAGCATTTAAGAAAGAGACTTTGTTTTCCTGAACATTTTAGTTAGCCCTTTACCTATAGTACTGTTATCACAAAAGCTGACAGAGAATTTCGATGAAATCACGACTGGGTCAACATCAGAAGATATATTACAATTTACAGCCATTTGGTTGAAGTTAGGACAATAGTCCACACTAATAATGGGTATATGGACGTTTCGTCCGCAAGCCGAATCATCCACTTGCAATTTTACCCATTTTGTGTGCCAGTGTGCCGAATCGTCCAATTCGTCCACTTGCAATTTTACCCAATTCGCCCGCCAAGGGTTCGAATATCATAAAAACATGGAAAATAAAATTAATAATATTTATTCAGTATCAAACAAAATAATGATATTTATTCAGTACACAAAATTCACAAGATAATAAACAGCATACATGTAGCATATCAAATATTTTTCGATGAATAATTGCAAAATTATAACATTATGTTGTGGAACTTAATATAACATAAATTTTGATGCGTTTCTTAATATAATTAATTCTTATAATACATTTGCTAATAATTTTGTGATTATTCATTGTCGGTGGTGGTGCTCTTCAATGAATAATTGCAAAATTGTAAACAAAACTAGCGTCCTTTCTTAATTATATGGCATCCACGAAATCTGAAAAAGACAAGTGTCGGAGATTTCTTCTGAGGTGCAGTTTGTAGAATTAAGTACTCAGATGCAACTACATGTATCTTTTAAGATTATGTTGCGGAATTTAATATAACATACATATACTTTAAGATCTTTTGCTGTAATAATATATTTATTATAGCTGATCCATTGAATAAACAGTAATCAGAGCTGTGTTAAACAATGTCGAAATTAATTAAATGGCCAAGTAGTTTTGCTGTAATAATAATAATGTTTGCTGTAATAATATAATTATTATAGTTGGTCCATTGAATAAACAGTAATAAGAGCCACGTTAAACAGTGTCGAAATTAATTACAGTACGTGGAGAGAGTATTATCACTAAATCACCCGCAGAGTGGAGATTCCACCTGAGGAATCATTGCAAATTTGTTGCAAAGCATAACCTGCACCAGCAAAGTTTCAGCTAATGGACCTCCGGGTTAAACTCGGACGTCCATTGGCTAAAACATTGTGTTTTTTATCGATATGTACGAAATTTGAAAGTTATAGCTTGGATGATAACTCCACTCCGCGGGTGATTTAGTTACAATCCACTCTACACGTACTGTAGATGGCTGAGTAGTTTATTTTGTTCCGACTTGTCTGTTTTCACAATTTCGTATAAGTATATGAAATTTTAATGCAAGGAGGTACATGTACATTAAGATATATTACAATAGACAATAAAGTAGTTAAGCAATCTGAACGTAGTGGCTACCCCTCTAGAAGGGTAGCCACAACGTTCAGATCGCTGAACTAACAATAAATTATACAATAAAATTATTATATAAATAAATAAAAAACGATTCAAGATACAATACTTCAAGACGTTCCTCCATCAGAGAGTTGGGTAAAATTGCAGAAAACAATTCGGTTAGCGGACGAAATGGGTGTCATTCCTAATAATGACATTGTCATTTTAATAGAAAATGCAAGGATCACTATTATTTGACTGCATTAATATAATTTCTTACGTGAAAAAGGGCTGGAAATCGTACTGCCATGGCCATTCAAAATCACCCATATCAAGTTCTACACATCTGTTCATACACTAATCACCAGTAACATTCCCCCTTCAAGTTCACAGTTTTCCCAATGAATGACCAATGCTGAGGCTGAGCCCCAAGTTGAAGCCAAATGCAGTGTGGGGGCCAACAAAGGAACACTTTTGAATTGGTGAAGCGTAGTTTTACATACAGTCATCAATCCACGTGCATAGTCACTGTTCTTAAATCAGAACAATCTGAGGAATATTTAAAATAAGTTTTCGAACTGAACGAGAAAATGACAAATGCAAAAGCTTCACCTTCCCTGAAAAATATGGTTCAATATAAAAATCGGGGAATTCCCACAATGCGAAACTGTATTTGGGAAGACAAACGTTTAAAACCACATTTGTTGTGATTATCTTTTGTATAACACATTCGTGAACTTCTCGGATAAACAACAATCTCATTTGCTCCACAGCTTGCAACACTCTTCACAGAAATTATGAAATACAAAAGTCAACATATAGTTCATCCGTATCAGAATACCGATGACAATTTTTTGTCGATTGGAACTTGTTTCCGGTTTGGTTTGAAGAATTGTTTTTGCGTTCAAGATTTTTCTCTCATTATTGATAGTTATAGTGAGATTTAAAATACTTTTTTACATTTCTTATATTTGTTAGAGTTCATAATGAAGTAACTGTGTTTTTATTTAAGTTGGACGTGCAGTATAAGTTTTATAAGGGGGGATGACCAACGAACTATCCTAATTTCGTGTACCAAGTATAAAAATAGTTGAAATTGCTTTGTTGCCAAATAATTGGGGAGCTGTTAATAAAAAGTGAAAATTGAGATTGACCGTGTCTGGGAAATGTGTATACAGAAAACATTTAATCAAGTATCTTCAAATTTACTCTATATAGGCAATTTCCTTTTATAGTATGCCATATCCACCATGGCCATGGACAATGTCAATGGTACTGACTACTGGTAGTCCAGACCTGTCCCCACAGGCACAGCCCAATAAGTTTTTCTTAAGGTCTGTACTGTGATTCAAGCAGAGGCCATAATCCTGAAAACGTTAATGAGATGTGGGTACAGCTGAGCTCAAAGGGAAAACCTTGCCTTTCCAAAACAATAACCTTATCCTGCTGCTATGTGATAAAACAAGAGGTAACAGGACAAAACAGCCTATATTGATCTTGGTCAAAAGAGTCCCGATTTTGAGATGGAACAGCCCAGATTTCGAGACAGAATGGTCCACATCTTTGGCCCTCATTGAAAAAAATTTATTTCTTATGCCCCCATTATTTTTTTTCACATAAATTTATTCGGATTTAGAAAAGAGAACTGATCATTACAATGGGGTTGGAGTTGTGCCCGCTCAGATTTTTTCATAATTCATGAAACCGGTTCACACCACAAGGACATACTAAGCAGAACTTAAGTGAACCGTCAGGTTCTAGACAAGTATCCCCTCCCACAGAAAAAAGCAAAATCTAAGATAATATATTTAAATAACAAAGAGAACAATTTGTAAGTAATGGATTCGACAGTAAGCTTGGAGCTTTTGTGAGTCGTCTTAAGTTTATTATGGGATCACTTTACATCTTTGTTTGTTCTGATGGACCATCCATTAACACACCACACCTGCACTGGCTGTACTGTGCTGTCTATCCACTTATGTTTCACATATTCAAAAATCTTGCCATTTCGCCAGCTTCTGGGTCGTAACTCTTCAAATGTGGGTCTAATGTCATCCACGGGTAACATGGACAAAGCAAGAGCTTTTCTCAAAAGTTTATATACTTATATACATTGGTGTCTCTGGTATAATAGACACTCCGCAAACCAGTCTCCTGAACCATTTTCCACAATGCCTGCCCAAAACAAAATTCACACCTCTGTATTGTTGGCTCATCAAACTTGATCTCAATCCTTGCCCTAACCAAAATTCAAAATCAGCAAC
Organism: Pictodentalium vernedei; assembly: GCA_031216915.1. Lineage (NCBI taxonomy): Eukaryota > Metazoa > Mollusca > Scaphopoda > Dentaliida > Dentaliidae > Pictodentalium > Pictodentalium vernedei. The sequence continues at coordinate 197,707,240 of CM062294.1, forward strand.
ACATGTGTTCACTTCAGTTGACGACAAAAGTTCAAGTATCACTTGAAAAAACCTTTAAAATTTTAGTGAAAATGTTTAATTCACCCCTTCCACCTTTTTGCAAATGTAACATTATTAAAAAAAAAAATAAAAAAGTAAATAATATATAGAAACAGGACCAATAAATTTCAGCTCATGGACCAACATCAATCAGTTAAATACTCGAAGCACGATAATATTTAACAGTAACAAAGCAATTAATCTACTTCATTTTGTTCTTTGATAATTGTAATTGACTCAGAATGATTGTAACAAAAACACAAGTCGAAAAATGATTATTGTTTCAGTAAGACCATTGTTTTGTACACCTGACTACAGAGTAATTAAATACCTTTTTATAATCGCTTATTTCTAAAGATGCTGATATTACCCACAAAACACTAGATTACAGTACCAGTCGAAATAAGTTGTGGAATGACCACAAGAAAATGTTAAAGTCATAAGTGACCTTCACTCAACTTAAGTATAATAATAATCAGCTTTAATACTGCCGTAAGTACTCATGTAAAAAAAAATAATGAAGGCATAAGAAATATTTTTTTAATAAATGTGTTTTGTTTTAATAAGGGCCATTCTGTCTAAAACTGCAGGCCGTTCTGTCTCGAAATCTGGGCTGTTTTGACCAAAATCAATCTGGGCTGTTTCATCCCTGGGCTGTTTCATCAAGCATTCAAACAAGATGTACATGTACTTGTTTGACTTGTTGGTCACTCTATTAACCCATTGGTTACTTGATAAAGTTGATAAACCCCAAAACATGATAGAAAAATAATTGTAAGTATCGTTGTATTGGCATTGTAGATCCTTTCCTTCAACTTTTCTGCTTCCCCTCCCAAGCTATGCCTGTCATGAAGATGACTGATTTGCGGGGGTGGTTAAACATGATTTGCACTGACTGTGATGGTGAAGTGCCGATTGAATAATATGTCAACTACATCTTCATCAAAGACCTGCTTTAATAATGTAGTTGGAATATTGATCTGTTGGAATTATAGTTAAAAGTTTAAAATTAAATGGGGATTCAAGGGATTTTTAAAAGATGCTGTTCTTCAGAGTTTAAGTGTAAACTGACATTAGAATCTCCATCACAAGCTGTTTAATAGTATTTATGTATATTTTTATACTGTACCAATGACCCAGACTTAGCTGGTGCTAACTCTAACAAAACCAGGGCCAAACACAAATTTTGCCCCCCAATCCCCAAAATTTGCATCCAAAACAAAAAGAAATCATGTCCTAAAGGACCTCCATACTACGCCTCTACTGCGCATGCGCAGTGACGCAGACGTCCCGAAATTGGCGCCAATTATCATTCTCTGTTTGGCCCTTCATCAGTCAACATCTCACTGATCTTTGTGCTTGTAAATCTCAGTTTAAAGGAAACCAGACACGTAATTTTTGGAGAAAATGTGATTCTAAGGAGGATAGAAGGAGGAGAGGAAAAAGAAGTGACAAAAAATAATCAGGGCTGTACTTAAAATTTTTTGATGAAATTATGTTAAGTTGCCTATTTTCGAGGCATGGGCCTCTTGTTGTCATTCTTGCTAAATGTTGCACTGCTTATTCAGTGTTTCCTCTCCCCTAGCCTTCTAAAGTCCCCCCTTGCAATTCTCCCATGCTTTTGGCATATTTTTGAGAAAGTTCATTTCTAAAATTTCCTGGGAGAGTTGCTTGGTTACAGAATGTTTTCTGTTATTTCCCCCATAGTTACGTTTTCACCCATGGGTGTATAACGTTGTGTTCTGCATCTTCCATCTGATGTTCTGCAGATTCTCCCCTGGGAGTCTCTGTTTTGCATCAGATAGAGTGTAATTTTGATGACTGATTCCAGGCCAGTTTTTTCAGTGCCTGGAGTCATGTTTTCTGGTGTTTTACACTGTTTGTTTACATTGGCAACAGCCTTTTTTGAGGGGGGCTGTTTGCCTTTGCTGTAGTTTATCTCACTATAAGATACATTTATATTATCCGTAAGTGTCTCATTAATTATTTAATATAAATTTAAAATTTTTGACCACACTTTGCCATCGGATCCATCGGGGCTCAACGTTACTTTTCAGCAACTTGGGCTTCGCTGAAAAAATATTTTTTCAAAATTATTTTGATTTGCAATTGTTTTTTCATTTATTAATGGATCATGTTATTATGTATCTTTGTGTCAGGGGTTTTTGCGAGTAACTAGGACTTGTTGTCCTTTCACAATGAAGGGACATTGTTCAAATTGTAATAGGAAGAAATCTTCCTCTGACTTTCATGATCATTGTATTAATTGTAGTCAGTGTTCTCGCATTAATCCCTGTCCTATATGTGAATATTGGGATGAGAAACATTGGAAACGTGTGTCACGATATGTTGTTTCTGGAGAAAGGGCTATGCCGGCTCTTTCTCCGCAAGGTCACTCTACTCTCTCAGTTTCTATTTCAGAGGAACAAGAACAGGGTGATGTTTCCATGTTATCTTCTACAAGTGTGCGTCCGTCGTCACAAATGAATTCAGAGCTAGCGGCAAAAGTGCTGATGGAGATTAGACAAATGTCGTCCGCTAGCTCGCCCGGTGTAGCGTCCATTCACCGAATGGTTCGGCAGCCGGGTTCGTCCGATGCGGTCCAGGAGGAAATTTTGGGTGATGCGAGCACTATAAACATAATAGATGCACACCCAGTGACGGCGGATAGTAAGCGAGAACAGAGGAAGCCTTTGAGTCCGGTTCCTAGCTCGTCCAGGTCCAGCCGGGCCGCGAGCGAGAGAGGCCCCTCTCTCGTGCAACAACATCTGGGACCAGATGTTGTGGTACAAAATGTGTCTTTAGCGGAGCATATGTCCGTCGCTCGGGACGCTCCGTTGTATAAGCAGTCCGCGGAGACTGTTAAGGCTTCCTCTTCTCGTCAGCGCACACGACCGCACCTTGGCTGCGTGACCGTCGATATATGGCCAGCTTCGCCGATCAAGGATTCTTCGGCGACCAGGTCACACCATCCGGCAGCCAGGGATTCGAGACCGATGGACTCCAGACGTTCGCATAGGAAAAGTATGCGGGAGCCATCTGATGCGGAGCTGCCCTCGGCGAAGCAGCGAAAGACTGCGCCTCCGCAGGTCTCGACGCCGGACATTCTTGTGCAGATAGCACAGCTTATCGCAGCATCCCAGCAGCCGACAGAAACGGTGTCGGATCGAGAATTATCCGACGGCGCTGGGTCGGTACGCTCCGCCGAAGCATCGGGGGCGGACGACCGGGAACATCATGAGGTCCGACCGGATGGTGAAAGGGATATGGATGACTTGGAGCTATCCCTTTCGGAACAACATAAAGCTGCCGTGGACTTCATCCGGCACTTTCTCCCTCAAGTTGTTCCGTCGGGCCAGACTGCTGCGGTTCCGGACAAGAGGATTATAGCGTCATTGGACTCTGAATTTTTTGAGCGGTTCAGGGACATCGCTCCCGAGTTTTCGTCGCAGTCCAATAATGTTGCAAGAACATTTGAATTATTGAACGACGCTATATTTAAACTTGCTTCCAAGACGGGGAAAGCAGGTTTCTTGTCCGCTAATACTCTCAACCTGCCTTTCATTAATGCAAGGAATAAATTCGATACGGCAGGACAGGGTATCCCGAGAGTTCCTCTGCGTATGGACGACGAGGCGGAAGACTTAGAGCTATCATTACCGTCGTCGGCTTCTATTCCAACCGCGGTGTTGGAAACAGCTATTGCGTCTAACAGAGCCAATTTAGATGCCTTATCTTACGCAGATCACCTTACTAAGGCGTTATCACTGCGCCTTCAAGGGAAAGAGTTTCAGGATATACAATCCTCTTTAAGACTTCTTTCAAGGGCAGTAGCTTATTCCACGTGTAACTCCGCCCTTTCAGTGGCAAATCTGGAGTTGGTTAGACGTGACGCAGCCCTAGCTACATCCACACTAGTGGATACTAAGGTGAAGAACTCTCTTAGAGTCGCTTCGGTCTCAGGAGAACTTCTCTTTGACGGCAAGCTTTCTGCTATTTATGATAAAATTACAAAGAAAGCTTCGAATTCTCTGTTGTTCAAATCTGCTTCTAAGAAGTCGGATACAGCAGACAAGAATAAGACAGGCACTTCTGGGTCTAATGCGCCCAAGAGAGGTTCCTATAGAGGTTCCGGTGCGTCCTCTTGGTCTTATTCGAGAGACCGTCAGGGTAGCGACTCCCGTTCGGGACGTCCTTCAGGCCGGGACAATCGGTCGGACGCCCCGAGGTCGACGGGGCGAGGTGCGGGTCGTGGTTTCTCCTACCGCAGGTCCAGGAGGTGATGGCTTAAACCTCTGTCGCGTACCGGTTGGCGGAAGGTTGTCGAGCTTTTCACAAGAATGGGCGTCGATTACGGACGACCCTTGGGTGAGAGGAGTGACTTCGGAAGGTCTAAAGATATCCTTCAAACGAAAGCCTCCATTAACTCGAAGTCCAAAGTGGACTCATCTTCCGTCAAATCCGCAGAAAAGAGACGCTCTGTTATCAGAGGTGCAGTCTCTTTTAATGAAGAACGCGGTAGAGGTCGTAGAAAACCAGGAATCTCCGGGATTCTACAGCCATCTGTTTCTGGTTCCGAAACCAGACGGCTCGTTCCGTCCAGTCATAGATTTGAGCTGGATAAACAAGCTGATCGTCGCTCCGAAGTTTTATATGGAGACGATTCGGTCGGTCAGAGCGAGTATTCGGGTGAACGATTATGCAACAAGCATAGATCTCAAAGATGCGTACTTTCACGTCATGGTACATCCGACATTCCGAAAGTACCTATGCTTCGCAGTCCTAGGAGTGGTGTATCAATTCCGGGCGATGTGCATCGGATTGAATCTAGCACCCTGGGCTTTCACTCGGGTAATGAACTCGGTAATGATCTATTTCCGAGCTCATTCGTCTGTGGTAACGTCGGCCTACCTGGACGACATTCTTCAGAGGTACGCCAACGAGTTAACGCTTCAGAACGATGTTCAGAATCTTCTTCTATTGCTCCGACGTCTCGGTTTTATAGTAAACGAGGAGAAGTCGGATCTGGTGCCGTCCAAGTCATTCACTCATCTGGGAATGAGCTTCGAGACGCACAACAATCTCGTTCGTCTGCCGTTAAACAGAGCGAAATTAGTCAGTTGTTACGCTTGTCTGCACGCAGACAAAGTCACAGCGAGAGAATTTATGAGACTGATAGGTCTGTGCGGAGCCGCCGCGGATCTCATTCCGATGGGGCGGTTACGCACACGTCCTCTTCAAATTTTCTTGACTCAGAATTGGAGTGTGAAAATTCATTCGCTCGATGTAGACGTTCTCTTGTCAGATCAAGTGAAACAAGAGATTCAGACTTGGGCAAACATTCAGTGGTTAACTCAGGGAGTTCCGCTGCGGTTGCCGGATCCGAGTTTTACCATTATGACGGATGCCAGTCAAACAGGTTGGGGTGCATCATTAATCCCAGCGGATTCGAGATGCCAGGGTCTTTGGGATCCGCAATTCCTGTGCAAGCACATAAACATCAAGGAAATGATGTCAATTTGGCTTGCATTACGTCACTGGATGGACATTATTCACAATGCTCATGTCCAAATCCTATCCGACAATACGACAGTAGTGGCGTATATACGGAATCAGGGAGGCACTCATTCAGTTCCGTTGTTCAATCTAACGGAAAGAATCCTTCTGTTTGCGCTAGAACATCACGTTCTTCTTTCGGTCCGTCACATACCGGGTCGTCTGAATGTGCTAGCAGACTCCCTTTCACGAAAGGGTCGCTTGTTGCCGTCGGAGTGGACTCTCAACAAACAAGTATTCAATCAGATTTTCTACCAATGGGAACGGCCAATGATAGACTTATTTACGACACATCTCAACAATCAGTTGCAGACGTATGTGTCTCCGTGTCCGGATCCAAGAGCATTTGCAGTAGACGCTCTGTCGATCCCTTGGGACGGAATGATAGGATATGCGTATCCGCCAGCGCCGTTAATTCAACAAGTATTGCTAAAGATAAAACAATCTCAATGCAAGATTCTGTTGGTAGCATCTCTGTCGCCACAGAGACCGTGGATAAATCTACTCAGGTGTCTGTTGTGGGACCTACCGCGAAAGCTTCCTCCACGGGAGGATCTTCTTTCGCAGGGGAAATCGCGCCAACTCCATCACAACCTGCAAGGTCTCAACCTTCACGTTTTTCCGTTGTGCGGTCCTTCTTGCATGGCAAACACTTTACAGGACGAGCAGTGGACGCGATTTCTAACTGTAGAAGGACCTCCTCTTCGCTAAACTATGCGGCTAAGTGGAAGGTTTTTCGTCGTTGGTGTAGGGATCATTCTGTAGATATATTCGATCCCTCTATACCAGACATTGCAAACTTTCTAGTATACTTGTTTGACGAAATCAAACTGCAGCCTGTTACTATAAAGGGTTGTAGATCTATGTTATCTGATACCTATGCACATCATGATAGTTTACAAATTGGATCTAATGTCTCTTTATCTAAGTTGGTTAGAAACTTTTCGATAAATAGACCCAGAACTCTTAGATTAATTCCTAAGTGGAATTTAGCTTGGGTTCTTCTTAAATTGAAGGAAAAGCCATTTGAACCTCTTGGGACAGTAGATTTCAAATTCTTATCTTATAAGACAGCTTTTCTCTTAGCTTTCTCTTCTGCTAGAAGAGTCAGTGAGCTTCATGCACTGTCGCTGGATGATTCTCACTATCGTAGTGTCGGGAACACTATCACCTTCACTACTAATGTGGGTTTTTTAGCTAAGAATCAGGCTCCTAATAAATATCCGGAACCTATTGTTATTAAGGCTCTTCCGTCTTCAGACGGGCGTAGGCCTTTACTCTGTCCTGTTAGAGTGTTACATATCTATAAACAGAGATCTCAGTTTATCAGAAAGGGACAGAAACGTTTCTTTCTGTCTTTGATGCCTAATAGAAAGGACATTTCGGTCCATTCTATTGCTAGATGGATTCAATTAACTATCCGTACTGCTTATGAAAATTTATCTTCTTCTCAGCAGTCTGTGCTTAAGATTTCTGCTCATGAAGTAAGAGCTCTTTCTACTTCCTGGGCTTATGCTAATAGTGTTGCTATTACAGATTTAATGAAGGCTGCTTATTGGTCTCAGCCATCCACATTTACGAATTTTTATCTCAGAAATATTGAGTCCATTTCTGGAGACCTGCATTGTTTAGGTCCGTTATCTGTTACTCAGAATGTCGTCCACTAAACAGTTGCAACTATAGTTATGCAGGCTTTCTGTTCCGGCAGTGACTCCGTCCGGCTGCCCTCTTCGCTCTGGGCTATTTGACCCAGGGCAAGGGGAAGGGGGGGGGGGGGGGGGGTGTTCCCTTAGGTCACCTGCTTTATAGTGAAAAGCAAGGGAATGCCTCCTCCAAGTCAGTATTTCTGAGTCGCTTCCGGGATGGTTTTAAAGTGTAATATTAATGTTAAAATTCATTCATGTCTTATTTTTAAAGTGTAGCTCGGTGTGAAGCATTTGTTTATGTCAAGTGTCAAACGGGCTTTAATATACAATACTCGGACACTTTTAAATGACTATAAAGAGTCTCAATTCTCTGGACTACTTTATTTATTGGCTCACTTTAAAAATAATTAGTATAAGGGATATACTGGATGTTAATAGAGAACATGAATGTTATTGTGCTCAATTATTAAGGGTAGTGTATCTTTCTAATTTAATATTAAATAAGAAAGATACATGTAAAGCCTAATACTCCTTTTCTCCTTAAGGGGTTACCTCTTTACTATATAGTTGAGCTTATTGGATTTTCCTCTATGTCCTAGGCCCTCCAGCCTGTTTACTATTCAGCTAAGTCTGGGTCATTGGTACAGTATAAAAATGTTAAAAAATTTATAGTAATTTATATATTTTTTATACTTACCAATGACCCAGACGGGGATGGCCCTCCCTGGAGTTGGGAACTCTTGCCTCCCCGCTGAGTACATAGCGCTGACCAGGCACTGCCAGTAAGAATGTTAATTGGCGCCAATTTCGGGACGTCTGCGTCACTGCGCATACGCAGTAGAGGCGTAGTATGGAGGTCCTTTAGGACATGATTTCTTTTTGTTTTGGATGCAAATTTTGGGGATTGGGGGGCAAAATTTGTGTTTGGCCCTGGTTTTGTTAGAGTTAGCACCAGCTAAGTCAGGGTCATTGGTAAGTATAAAAAATATATAAATTACTATAAATTTTTTAACATCTAACTTAACTGAAGACTTAAAAAACTTTCCAACAGGTCTCCATGTTTTCTGAAGTACTAATGGTATGAAAGCCCTCCCAAGCACACAAACTTCCCAGCATCCATGTGCCTGTCAACACAGCAGAGGTTAGAGCCTTTCTATGGTGGAAGGAGACCACAAATCTGCCAACACATTTAGACATGTGGAACATCGCATTAGGCGATGCATTCCATCTCTAACATCTGCCCAAATCCATGATCTCAAGTTTTGTTGTTCATGAAAGAGTATTGAAAGAGTGTTGTCGGGTATCTGGGTGCAGTTTTTGAGTTTTTACGATGCAACCTGTTCAACTTGAGCAAGCAGCATTTATGAGACAAAACGTTTTGTTTCAAGACATTTTTAGCTCAACTTGACAAAGTCAAGCTGAGCTATTGCCATCACTTCTCGTCCATCGGCGTACGTCCACAATTTCCTTTGGCACACCTCACAGGTTGCATTTATGATCAGATTACTTTGAAACTTGGTATGCTTGTTTGGGGTGACCTCTAGATGGGAGCTATTGATTTTCTTCAATTTCCGTCAAAAAATGTTGCCGCGGCCAACGTTCTTAGAACTTAGTTTAGGCAAACCACAATATTTCCCTTTGGCACACCCTACAGGGCACATTTATAATTTGATTGGTTTGAAACCTGGTATGCTTATTTAGGGTGACCTCTAGATGGGAGCTATCGATTTTCTTCAATTTCCGGCAAAAAATGTTGCCACGGCCAACGTTCGTAGAACTCAGTTTAGTCAGACCTCAATATTTCCCTTGCACACCCTACAGGGTACATTTATGAACGGATTGCTTTGAAACCTGGCATGCTTGTTTGGGGTGACCTCTAGATGGGAGCTGTCGATTTTCTTCAATTTCCGTCAAAAAATGTTGCCACGGCCAACGTTTTTAGAACTCAGTTTAGTCAGACCACAATATTTCCCTTTGGCGCACCCTACAGGGCAAATTTATGATTTGATTGCTTTGAAACCTGGTATGCTTGTTTGGGGAGACCTCTAGATGGGAGCTATCGATTTTCTTCAATTTCCATCAAAAAATGTTTCTGCGGCCAACGTTCTTAGAACTTAGTTTAGTCAGAAAACTCAATATTTCCCTTTGACACACCCTACAGGGCACATTTATGATCGGATTGCTTTGAAACCTGGCATGCTTGTTTGGGGTGACCTCTAGATGGGAGCTATCCATTTTCGTCAATTTCCATCAAAAAATGTTGCCGCAGCCAACATTCTTAGAACTTAGTTTAGTCAGACCACAATATTTCCCTTTGGCTCACCCTACAGGGCACATTTATGATTAGATTGCTTCGAAACCTGGTATGCTTATTTACGGTGACCTCTAGATGGGAGCTATCAATTTTTTTCTATTTCCGTCAAAAAATGTTGCCACGGCCAACGTTCTTAGAACTTAGTCCAGTCAGACCACAATATTTCCCTTTTGTACACCCTACAGGGCACATTTATGATCGGATTGCTTTGAAACCTGGCATGCTTGTTTGGAGAGGCCTCTAGATGGGAGCTGTCGATTTTCTTCGGTTTCTGTCAAAAAATGTTGCCACTGGCAAAAAAAATAACATTGGTAGCAATGATCTTCAATTTTGCTATTTCATTTATAACTTACCAAGTTCAAGTTTGTCTAGTTGAGCTACAGTGTCATTGACACTTTCACTTTTATTCTTTTTTGTTGGGGGGGGGGGGGGCATAACTATGGGGGTATGAAGATCACTGTAAAGAAAAAACCAACAAACAGTAAAGAACCATAAATATACCCATTAGAATCTTAGTAAAGTTTTTAGTGACCATATTTGTTGGGTTGACCCACTGTGTAGAGGAAGACTGAATAGCATTGTTCAGTTCCTCTGAAAATTGCTGCTGATGTAATTATAGATGGATACGTCCAGACCATCCCTCTCACCTGTGTCCCTCTCCCAAACCCTTCTCTCCAGCCTCTCCCCAAACCATCTTCCATGTGACCCAAACCAGCCATCACAATTTACTGAAACTAGTAGCCGAAACTCAGGGAGAATCAGACAATCTGATTCTCACAAAGATTTTTGAAGATTGGTTCTGAAAATCAGAAGACAACAAGCATGATGCCATTTGAATTTCTGTAAATGTTTTCACAAAGTATGACCCTGAAAACTGACCTCTACCATTTTCCCAAACCATCACTGCAATTTTACCTAAACCAGCCCCTTTAACCCTTTACCCAACGTAACGGACAAAACCGGCCAGCACTATTCTCAGAAATCACAAATATTTTTATACTGTACCAATGACCCAGACTTAGCTGGTGCTAACTCTAACAAAACCAGGGCCAAACACAAATTTTGCCCCCCAATCCCCAAAATTTGCATCCAAAACAAAAAGAAATCATGTCCTAAAGGACCTCCATACTACACCTCTACTGCGCATGCGCAGTGACGCAGACGTCTCAAAATTGGCGCCAATTATCATTCTCTGTTTGGCCCTTCATCAGTCAACATCTCACTGATCTTTGTGCTTGTAAATCTCAGTTTAAAGGATGCCAGACACGTAATTTTTGGAGAAAATGTGATTCTAAGGAGGATAGAAGGAGGAGAGGAAAAAGAAGTGACAAAAAATAATCAGGGCTGTACTTAAAATTTTTTGATGAAATTATGTTAAGTTGCCTATTTTCGAGGCATGGGCCTCTTGTTGTCATTCTTGCTAATTGTTGCACTGCTTATTCAGTGTTTCCTCTCCCCTAGCCTTCTAAAGTCCCCCCTTGCAATTCTCCCATGCTTTTGGCATATTTTTGAGAAATTTCATTTCTAAAATTTCCTGGGAGAGTTGCTTGGTTACAGAATGTTTTCTGTTATTTTCCCCATAGTTACGTTTTCACCCATGGGTGTATAACGTTTGTGTTCTGCATCTTCCATCTGATGTTCTACAGATTCTCCCCTGGGAGTCTCTGTTTTGCATCAGATAGAGTGTAATTGATGACTGATTCCGGGCCAGTTTTTTCAGTGCCTGGAGTCATGTTTTCTGGTGTTTTTACACTGTTTGTTTTCATTGGCAACAGCCTTTTTTGAGGGGGGCTGTTTGCCTTTGCTGTAGTTTATCTCACTATAAGATACATTTATATTATCCGAAAGTGTCTCATTAATTATTTAATATAAATTTAAAATTTTTGACCACACTTTGCCATCGGATCCATCGGGGCTCAACGTTACTTTTCAGCAACTTGGGCTTCGCTGAAAAAATATTTTTTCAAAATTATTTTGTTTTGCAATTGTTTTTTCATTTATTAATGGATCATGTTATTATGTATCTTTGTGTCAGGGGTTTTTGCGAGTAACTAGGACTTATTGTTGTTCTTTCACAATGAAGGGACGTTGTTCAAATTGTAATAGGAAGAAATCTTCCTCTGACTTTCATGATCATTGTATTAATTGTAGTCAGTGTTCTCGCATTAATCCCTGTCCTATATGTGAACATTGGGATGAGAAACATTGGAAACGTGTGTCACGATATGTTGTTTCTGGAGAAAGAGGGATTCCGGCTCTTTCTCCGCAAGGTCACTCTACTCTCTCAGTTTCTATTTCAGAGGAACCAGAACAGGGTGATGTTTCCATGTTATCTTCTTCAAGTGTGCGTCCGTCGTCACAAATGAATTCAGAGCTAGCGGCAAAAGTGCTCATGGAGATTAGACAAATGTCGTCCGCTAGCTCGCCCGGTGTAGCGTCCATTCACCGAATGGTTCGGCAGCCGGGTTCGTCCGATGCGGTCCAAGAGGAAATTTTGGGTGATGCGAGCACTATAAACATAATAGATGCACACCCAGTGACGGCGGATAGTAAGCGAGAACGGAGGAAGCCTTTGAGTCCGGTTCCTAGCTCGTCCAGGTCCAGCCGGGCCGCGAGCGAGAGAGGCCCCTCTCTCGTACAACAACATCTGGGACCAGATGTTGTGGTACAAAATGTGTCTTTAGCGGAGCATACGTCCGTCGCTCGGGACGCTCCGTTGTATAAGCAGTCCGCAGAGACTGTTAAGGCTTCCTCTTCTCGTCAGCGCACACGACCGCACCTTGGCTGCGTGACCGCCGATATATTACCAGCTTCGCCGATGAAGGATTCTTCGGCGACCAGGTCACACCATCCGGCAGCCAGGGATTCGAGACCGATGGACTCTGGACGTTCGCATAGGAAAAGTATGCGGGAGCCATCTGATGCAGAGCTGTCCTCGGCGAAGCAGCGAAAGACTGCGCCTCCGCAGGTCTCGACGCCGGACATTCTTGTGCAGATAGCACAGCTTATCGCAGCATCCCAGCAGCCGACAGAAACGGTGTCGGATCAAGAATTATCCGACGGCGCTGGGTCGGTGCGCTCTGCCGAAGCATCGGGGGCGGACGACCGGGAACATCATGAGGTCCGACCGGATGGTGAAAGGGATACGGATGACTTGGAGCTATCCCTTTCGGAACAACATAAAGCTGCCGTGGACTTCATCCGGCACTTTCTCCCTCAAGTTGTTCCGTCGGGCCAGACTGCTGCGCTTCCGGACAAGAGAATTATAGCGTCATTGGACTCTGAATTTTTTGAGCGGTTCAGGGACATCGCTCCCGAGTTTCCGTCGCAGTCCAATAATGTTGCAAGAACATTTGAATTATTGAACGACGCTATATTTAAACTTGCTTCCAGGACGGGGAAAGCAGGTTTCTTGTCCGCTAATACTCTCAACCTGCCTTTCATTAATGCAAGGAATAAATTCGATACGGCAGGACAGGGTATACCGAGAGTTCCTCTGCGTATGGATGACGAGGCGGAAGACTTAGAGCTATCATTACCGTCGTCAGCTTCTATTCCAACCGCGGTGTTGGAAACAGCTATTGCGTCTAACAGAGCCAATTTAGATGCCTTATCTTATGCAGATCACCTTACTAAGGCGTTATCACTGCGCCTTCAGGGGAAAGAGTTTCAGGATATACAATCCTCTTTAAGACTTCTTTCAAGGGCAGTAGCTTATTCCACGTGTAACTCCGCCCTTTCAGTGGCAAATCTGGAGTTGGTTAGACGTGACGCAGCCCTAGCTACATCCACACTAGTGGATTCTAAGGTGAAGAACTCTCTTAGAGTCGCTTCGGTCTCAGGAGAACTTCTCTTTGACGGCACGCTTTCCGCTATTTATGATAAAATTAAAAAGAAAGCTAATGATTCTCTGTTGTTCAGATCTGCTCCTAAGAAGTCGGATACAGCAGACACGAATAAGACAGGCACTTCTGGGTCTAATGCGCCCAAGAGAGGTTCCTATAGAGGTTCCGGTGCGTCCTCTTGGTCTTATTCGAGAGACCGTCAGGATAGCGACTCTCGTTCGGGACGTCCTTCAGGCCGGGACAATCGGTCGGACGCCCCGAGGTCGACGAGGCGAGATGCGGGTCGTGGAAGACGTGGTTTCTCCCACCGCAGGCCTCGCAGGTCCAGGAGGTGATGGCTTAAACCTCTATCGCGTTCCGGTTGGCGGAAGGTTGTCGAGCTTTTCACAAGAGTGGGCATCGATTACGGACGACCCTTGGGTGAGAGGAGTGACTTCGGAAGGTCTAAAGATATCCTTCAAACGAAAGCCTCCATTAACTCAAAGTCCAAAGTGGACTCATCTTCCGTCAAATCCACAGAAAAGAGACGCTCTGTTATCAGAGGTGCAGTCTCTTTTAATGAAGAACGCGGTAGAGGTCGTAGAAAACCAGGAATCTCCGGGATTCTACAGCCATCTGTTTCTGGTTCCGAAACCAGACGGCTCGTTCCGTCCAGTCATAGATTTGAGCTGGATAAACAAGCTGATCGTCGCTCCGAAGTTTTATATGGAGACGATTCGATCGGTCAGAGCGAGTATTCGGGTGAACGATTATGCAACGAGCATAGATCTCAAAGATGCGTACTTTCACGTCATGGTACATCCGACATTCCGAAAGTATCTAAGCTTCGCAGTCCTAGGAGTGGTGTATCAATTCCGGGCGATGTGCTTCGGATTGAATCTAGCACCCTCGGCTTTCACTCGGGTAATGAACTCGGTAATGATCTACTTCCGAGCTCATTCGTCTGCGGTAACGTCAGCCTACCTGGACGACATTCTTCAGAGGTACGGCAACGAGTTAACGCTTCAGAACGATGTTCAGAATCTTCTTCTATTGCTCCGATGTCTCGGTTTTATAGTAAACGAGGAGAAGTCGGATCTGGTGCCGTCCAAGTCATTCACTCATCTGGGAATGAGCTTCGAGACGCACAACAATATCGTTCGTCTGCCGTTAACCAGAGCGAAATTAGTCAGTTGTTACGCTCGCTATTGTCTGCACGCAGACAAAGTCACGGCGAGAGAATTTATGAGACTGATAGGTCTGTGCGGAGCCGCCGCGGATCTCATTCCGATGGGGCGGTTACGCACACGTCCTCTTCAAATTTTCCTGACTCAGAATTGGAGTGTGAAAATTCATTCGCTCGATGTAGACGTTCTCTTGTCAGATCAAGTGAAACAAGAGATTCAGACTTGGGCAAACATTCAGTGGTTAACTCAAGGAGTTCCGCATCATTAATCCCAACGGATTCGAAATGCCAGGGTCTTTGGGATCCGCAATTCCTGTGCAAGCACATAAACATCAAGGAAATGATGTCAGTTTGGCTTGCGTTACGTCACTGGATGGACATTATTCACGATGCTCATGTCCAAATCCTATCCGACAATACGACAGTAGTGGCGTATATACGGAATCAGGGAGGCACTCATTCAGTTCCGTTGTTCAATCTAACGGAAAGAATCCTTCTGTTTGCGTTAGAACATCACGTTCTTCTTTCGGTCCGTCACATACCAGGTCGTCTGAATGTGCTAGCAGACTCCCTTTCACGAAAGGGTCGCTTGTTGCCGTCGGAGTGGACTCTCAACAAACAAGTATTCAATCAGATTTGCTACCAATGGGAACGCCCAATGATAGATTTATTTGCGACACATCTCAACAATCAGTTGCAGACGTATGTGTCTCCGTGTCCGGATCCAAGAGCATTTGCAGTAGACGCTCTGTCGATCCCTTGGGACGGAATGATAGGATATGCGTATCCCCCAGCGCCGTTAATTCAACAAGTATTGCTAAAGATAAAACAATCTCAATGCAAGATTCTGTTGGTAGCATCTCTGTCGCCACAGAGACCGTGGATAAATCTACTCAGGTGTCTGTTGTGGGACCTACCGCGGAAGCTTCCTCCACGGGAGGATCTTCTTTCGCAGGGGAAATCGTGCCAACTCCATCACAACCCGCAAGGTCTCAACCTTCACGTTTTTTTCCGTTGTGCGGTCCTTCTTGCATGGCAAGCACTTTACAGGACGAGCAGTGGATGCGATTTCTAACTGTAGGAGGACCTCCTCTTCGCTAAACTATGCGGCTAAGTGGAAGGTTTTTCGTCGTTGGTGTAGGGATCATTCTGTAGATATATTCGATCCCTCTATACCAGACATTGCAAACTTTCTAGTATACTTGTTTGACGAAATCAAACTGCAGCCTGTTACTATAAAGGGTTATAGATCTATGTTATCTGATACCTATGCACATCATGATAGTTTACAAATTGGATCTAATGTCTCTTTATCGAAGTTGTTTAGAAACTTTTCGATAAATAGACCCAGAACTCTTAGATTAATTCCTAAGTGGAATTTAGCTTGGGTTCTCCTTAAATTGAAGGAAAAGCCATTTGAACCTCTTGGGACAGTAGATTTCAAATTCTTATCTTATAAGACAGCTTTTCTCTTAGCTTTCTCTTCTGCTAGAAGAGTCAGTGAGCTTCATGCACTATCGGTGGATGATTCTCATTATCGTAGTGTTGGGAACACTATCACCTTCACTACTAATGTGGGTTTTTTAGCTAAGAATCAGGCTCCTAATAAATATCCGGAACCTATTGTTATTAAGGCTCTTCCGTCTTCAGACGGGAGTAGGCCTTTGCTCTGTCCTGTTAGAGCACCACGTATCTATAAACAGAGATCTCAGTTTATCAGAAAGGGACGGAAACGTTTCTTTCTGTCTTGATGCCTAATAGAAAGGACATTTCAGTCCATTCTATTGCTAGATGGATTCAGTTAACTATCCGTACTGCTTATGAAGATTTATCTTCTTCTCAGCAGTCTGTGCTTAAGATTTCTGCTCATGAAGTAAGAGCTCTTTCTACTTCCTGGGCTTATGCTAATAGTGTTGCTATTACAGATCTAATGAAGGCTGCTTATTGGTCTCAGCCATCCACATTTACGAATTTTTATCTCAGAAATATTGAGTCCATTTCTGGAGACCTGCATTGTTTAGGTCCGTTATCTGTTGCTCAGAATGTCGTCCACTAAACAGTTGCAACTATAGTTATGCAGGCTTTCTGTTCCGGCAGTGACTCCGTCCGGCTGCCCTCTTCGCTCTGGGCTATTTGACCCAGGGCAAGGGGAAGGGGGGGGGGGGGGGGGGCGGGTGTTCCCTTAGGTCACCTGCTTTATAGTGAAAAGCAAGGGAATGCCTCCTCCAAGTCAGTATTTCTGAGTCGCTTCTGGGATGGTTTTAAAGTGTAATATTAATGTTTAAATTCATTCATGTCTTATTTTTAAAGTGTAGCTCGGTGTGAAGCATTTGTATATGTCAAGTGTCAAACGGGCTTTAATATACAATACTCGGACACTTTTAAATGATTATAAAGAGTCTCAATTCTCTGGACTACTTTATTTATTGGCTTGCTTTAAAAATAATTAGTAAAAGGGTTATACTGGATGTTAATAGAGAACATGAATGTTATTGTGCTCAATTATTAAGGGTAGTGTATCTTTCTAATTTAATATTAAATAAGAAAGATACATGTAAAGCCTAATACTCCTTTTCTCCTTAAGGGGTTACCTCTTTACTATATAGTTGAGCTTATTGGATTTTCCTCTATGTCCTAGGCCCTCCAGCCTGTTTACTATTCAGCTAAGTCTGGGTCATTGGTACAGTATAAAAATGTTAAAAAATTTATAGTAATTTATATATTTTTTATACTTACCAACGACCCAGACGGGGATGGCCCTCCCTGGAGTTGGGAACTCTTGCCTCCCCGCTGAGTACATAGCGCTGACCAGGCACTGCCAGTAAGAATGATAATTGGCGCCAATTTCGAGACGTCTGCGTCACTGCGCATGCGCAGTAGAGGCGTAGTATGGAGGTCCTTTAGGACATGATTTCTTTTTGTTTTGGATGCAAATTTTGGGGATTGGGGGGCAAAATTTGTGTTTGGCCCTGGTTTTGTTAGAGTTAGCACCAGCTAAGTCTGGGTCATTGGTAAGTATAAAAAATATATAAATTACTATAAATTTTTTAACTTTCATTATATTTTCATTTTTTGTCCCCAAAACATAGGTTATGACCCCTCTTTGGAACAAGCTTGTTGAGCTCGTTCCAGTGAGGGATCACAACCTATGTTTTTGAGACAAAAAATGAAAAATAATTAGTTATTCAAGAATTTGTTTTGCAAGTGTTGTCTGCTTTTCATTTTAGGTAAAGGGTTAAATTTACTCCCCATATCTACAATTTGTAGCCAAACCCACTCCTACAATATACAGTGCTTTATTCCTGAGTTGGGCTCTTGCAATCACGCATCTGATTGTACAAGTATAGCCTGCTTCATTTCCATTCAACAGGCACGCAGATTTTAAACATTGATGGAACCAAAATACATGTTCTGTGAATTTAATGTCTGAGTCTCTGAGAGCTCCACTGAATGTATTTTGGGGTTTTAAAAAGAACTATCATGGGAATCTGTGCAAGGGTGCCAGAAGCAGGAGGGCAGGGAGGGTCAGCTGCCCCATTGCACTGAAGCTAGTGGCACAGCACATGCCCTTTTTTGCTATAAAGAGCAATAGTGGAAAAGACTTTCTGAGAACCATAACATAACTCTCGAATATTTGTTTCTAATTTACTTTACATGTGGCAATGACACTGGTATGGGGAGTGATGGGAATCATGTATAATGATGGAGGTTGGTCGATAATCACCAAATAAAAGAGCTGCAGTACAGCCACCATGGACTGATCACTTTTCATGGATGGGCAATATTTCCACGGATGCAATAATATTAGATTCCAAACACTAATTATAGGAATAAGCATCATATTTATTAACCCTTTTTCTTTATGTGAAAATTGTTGTCCTTCAGTAAATGTGTGCAACATGAATACTTGACAAAAAATACTTGGGCGGGCATAAAACGTTCCGTCCACATATAAAGTGTCTGCTAAGATAGCTCAGAAAATGCATCTACAGCTCCAAATATTAGTATGTTTTTATCCGCACTACTTGTCAGGAGAAAGTTCTCACCTTCTGCTGTTGTCAGCCATCCACCCTCCAAACAAATATCTGATCTTTCTTTTGGCAATGTTGGATACTTTTTATGTCTCTGTCTGTATAAACTGCTTCTAACAAAATCAAATGTTGGTAACATGGTGGCAATTTCTTGCAACCAGGCATTTTGAGAGTTAATGACATCTTCCACAACTTTATCATATATTCTCGGAATAGGTTGTGTCTCAGTTAAAACTCTTTTTTGCATCTCACTCACTGCAGAGTCTATTAAAATCTTTCCAGCATCTGGACTGTGATAACCCATCATTGATGTAAGGTTACCATCACTTGTTGTAGCTTTTGCAAGACATTTCAGGCCTCTACTTTTTCACATCTCCAGTATATTTTATCGTTAACTTGACAAATTTGCAAATATTTAAAATGGTCAACAACAAGAGCTTGTTTACCTCTAGACGTTAGGATATAGTTAACCTCCTTCTCCATGATGTACCTAAGATTGATATTTGAAGAGAAACTGAAGAAATATATAGATTTAGATTTCTTTTGAAGTATGTCATCAAAGAATTTCAAAGATTCTTTAAAAAATAACTAAAAAAACTTTCTATTCTACCCACTCTGACAGCTTTTCTACATAACTTGGGTTTCTAAATCCGTATAAACTGAAGAAGATATTCTTGTTAAAACAGCCAAACCTCTCAGTATACAGTAGACTGTTGTTATAAAAACACTGACAGTAATGATCATTAAGGCAGAAAAGAGCCAAACCTCTCAGTATACAGTAACCATTGTTATAAAAACATTGATAGTAATGGTCATTATAGCTGAAAGCAGGTCACCTTCTCAGTATACAGTAGAATATTGTTATAAAACACTTACAGTAATGGTAATTAAGGCAGACTTGACAATTAAGCTTCAATACAAGCTGTAAATATCACAAGCAAAAGTGAAAAAAAGTTAAAAAATCCATCACAGAAATACATTGCAAATACTTATAAAATTTTTAAAAACTTGTTGACCAACTGGGATTTGACGAAGTGGGATTTGACCAAGTGGGATTTGACCAAATGAGATTTGACCAAATGAGAAGGAACCGCTCGGTCATACATGTATCTTCTAACTATTTGGAACAATTAATTGCTTTTATCAAAGACTTATACACTGCAAACACTTTTCATTGATAAAATGGTGTATTTTAAACACACATATGTACAACAGGTGACATAATTTGTGATGTACCATACCCACCTACATAATAATTCAGTTTTCCAAAATATTTTACATTTGTCTTTGAAGATAGGATTTCTCCTTGAACTTTGGAATGAAAATGTGCATCTTAGAAGTTTGTCATGTTTGTTGACCGATATACATGTATTGATTGAGATATTGATTCGGGCATTTATTGTACTTTCTAATTTGTGTATATTTTTGTCTGCATCAGGGTTGGGGTATTCATATTCAGTATTCGTATTCAGTCATATTTGAATACAAGTTATCAAGTATTCACATGTATTCAGTATATACTGAATGTTATGAATACATGTATTTGTATTCGTATTCAAATACATTAAAATTTGAGCTGTATTTATGAATACATTTTGAATACTTTCTATATTTTGGAATTAAAGAACCATAAAAGGTTTTCACAGATCAAGCCCATGGGCTCCAGACAACAAATTCACAAAAGACTTAATAATCCCTGATATTATTTATATACCACCAAACACTTTGTCTGAAATTTGTGCATTGAAAGCAGACAATAGACTTAATTATCAATTAACTTGTCACAATACAACCTATTTATGTAACAATGGCCACATATTCCCAAGGCTTTTTAAATTGTTGAAAACATGGACAATAAAAAAAAAAATGGGTTAGGCCTAAAAAAATTTAAAATCTGTTTCTCAGGCCCTCCCGCATGGTCCTTTTGGCTGCCGCATGCTCTCTTTTTATAACCAATGTAAACTTGGTTTAAGTTAAAAAAATTGAAAATTTGTCCCTTGAGTGCAAGAAGGCTTTGCAATGCTTTGGCATTGCAAAGCCTTCTTGCACTCAAGGGACGAAATACACCACCACCCATGCTATTCCATAGATTATGAGGCCTAAAACATAAACCAAGAACATGAATTTTTGATGGCAAAGAAATAATTACAGAAATAAAAAATAAAATAAAAAACCGCTCGCCTGCATGCTATTTTACAAATAATGGCCTGAGAAACAGGAGATCTACTTTGTGTAGCCTTATTGGACACAACTCAGTTATTCAATGATATTATATTCTAAAATTTTTGGATTCATTTAAAGTTCTTCTATTTATCCATTATTTCACAGTGAAAACACATATTTATTTATTTATTCCTCTTTAAGGTCACCTTTGTACAGCTCAGTATGTCTAATTATAATCGGTGAAAGCACGTACATGTAAATATTATAAAGAAAATACTACTGCTGTTAGCAAACCTTCAGCCAACAGACCTCCAGGTTTAATTATGAAGTGCATTGGCTAAAACTTTACTGGTCCTTCTTATGTGGTGTCATTGCAATTGATACTTAATGTTCAGGAGGAAATGCCAGTCTGTGATTTTTAAGAGGTAATCCACTCACATTTTGTGATGTGTTGTCCATGGAGAGTAGTCTAATTACTATGACACCCATAGAGTGGATTTCCAGTCAGGTAATTACTTTAGTTTTCCAACAAAGCATGGTAAGCACAATTAAAGCTTCAGCTAAAGGACCATCAGTTTAAAAATGACTTTTAACCCAAACAAACAAAAAACTTAAGTGCTTACTATGAATACTTCTAATTTAAAAAGTGTTCAAGTATTCAAAAATGTATTCATGAATACATTGTAATGTATTTGTATTCGTATTCAAATACATTTGAAAATTTGTGTATCTGTATTCGTATTCATGAAATTTCAAAGTATTCGTATTCGAATACATTTACAAAGTATTCGCCCCAAACCTGGTCTGCATGCAAGAGACTTACCCAACTGAGTACTCCAAAGTATGCATAGTGTGCAAAGATGTCTGCCCAGCTTGGTATTTTATAATTTCTTGATCAACCATTGCTCGAAGAAATCCATGATAGGGAGATGGGGGAGGGGGGTGGGCAGGGGAAGGGTCAACAAGATCTTTCAATCAGTAATTATTTACAATTTCTGAGGACAAAATTCAAGAAGCACTTGCAAACTTTCATCACATTGACCACCGGGGTGCACCCAGTGGTCCATTTGATGAAAGTTTGCAAGTGTTTCTTGGGCTGTTATTAACAATTACAGTACAGTCATCGAGAAGTGACCGAATTTCATGTATTCGTGGATTTTTATACAATTATCTTCAAAGAAGATTCTTACCCTGCCTAAAGAATCCACAAAAAGCTGTCCTCATTCCCCCCCACTTGCACCCCTTCACCATTCCCCGTGGACAGCTTGATCCAGGTGAGTGTTTTAGGGTCTCTTAAGCCTCTGGTAAATTTAATTTTTGCATGATAACTTTTTTTTGATTGATAGAATAATTTGAATTTTTAGCCCACCTGATCAAATTTCATGTGAGTGATGAAGGGGTGGGGGCATTTCAGTTTTTAAGGTGCCATATTTCTAAAATTGCATGGAAGAAAGAGTTGTTATTTTAGTATGAAGCAGCCTCGTAATCAGTTGAATTGAATGGATATAACAAATTGCAATCAGTTGTGTCATAGGGTACCATATGGATGACTCCTGTTTTAACACTATTGGAAAATGCTGAGTCATGCTCTTTCATATTTTAAATCATTTTAATGATCCTAGGGGGGATCGGACTCACGTTTGTTCAAATCAAGTCCCTAGATTCATATTTTGGCTCCTGATAGGATCCCTAATTTTAATTTGCTGCAGTATGATGAAAAAGCAATATGAGAAAAAATCTTCTTCAGCTCGACCACTCAGAATCTTTTGATAATTAGTATACAGAATCCTTATGGGGGTCAGATTCAGATTTGTTCAAATCAAGTTCCTGGGTAATAAGCCCAAACTTTAACTTAGTGCAATTTGAGGAAAATTCTTTACTCAGTGAAAAATTAGGAAAATTCTTTAAAAATCTTCTTCTTCAGGTTTTCCAGTCAGAATCAGTTGATATTTGGGATGTAGGATCCTTAGTGGGGTCAAACTCAAGTTTATTCAAAGCAAGTCCTGGGATTCATATTTTGACTTCTTATACAAGCTCAAATTTGAACCAAATACAATATGAGGAAAATTCTTCATTAAGCTTGTGCAGATCAACCAGTCAGAATCTTTCTTCATTCAGCATCCCTAAGTGTGGTCAAATTCGAATACAGGATCCTTAGTGGTGTCAAGTTCAAGTTTGTTTGAATCAAGTCCCTGGGTTCATATTTGGATTCCATTTGGGAACCCGAATTTGAACTCAGTGCAAAACAAATATATGAGGAATATTGTCCAAGAATCTTGTTCTTAGATCCACCAGTCAAAATATTTTGACATTTGGTGTACAACATCCTTTGGTGGTCATATTCAAGTTTGTTGAAATCATTGTCGTACTAATCAAGCGGAGTGGCGCCTCTAACTAGTCATTTTAACTCTCTCAAATTTATTACTATGTAATTTGTGGAAAATGGTAATTTTCTTTTCATATGAAGTACATGTATTTGTAATAATGGAATGCCCAGCTGTTGTTCACTGTTTACAGCAGTCAAAGACTCAGAATTATCAAAATGTTGGAAATGACAAAGGCACTTGCCACCAGTCACTTGATGTGAAAAAATGGCTGAGAGAAAATACCCTCTGAGTATTTTCTCTCAGCTTTTTGTTACATCATCTGGCCAGTGGTGTGTGCATGTAGTCCACCGGCTTTTCTTGTCAGACATTTTGAGTAATGTTGTGTTGTTTGATCTTTCATTTTTAGCTCAACTTGGGAGGTATTTAATCTTTTTGAATTTCTTTGAAAAACATGGCCACCAGTGGCCATCTCAGAATTGGCCTATAAATTGTCAACAATTCCAGAGGTACACCCTAAAGGCAACATCTCTCACTCGATCTTTTTTTCAAATTTCATATGCAACATTGGTGTGATGTCTAGATGAAACCTATCTAATTTTTATGAATTGTGTTGAAAAACATTATCAGGCAGCAGCCATCATGGATGTGGCACATAAATTGTCAACAATTCCATTGGCACACCATACAGGCCACATCTCTCACCCAAATTTCATACATGGCTTTGGGGCAATGTCTAGATGGGAGCTATTGAATTGTTTCGAATATTGTCAAAAAACATGGCTGTCAGCAGCCATCTTAGATTTCGCATATACATGTAAGTTGTCAACAATTCCATTGGCACACCATACAGACTGCATCGTTCACCCAATCTTTTTCAAATTTTATATGTTGCTTTGGTGTGATGTCTAGATCACAGTGGATAAACCGTAAAGTGCAAAGCCCGGAAGTTGCGAGGCTCGAAGCGAGAGAAGTCTATTTTTATCGTCAAGTTTTCACAGCGAGAAATTTTCTTTCAACGTTTTTACCATTTTACGACAGCTAGCAACACAGGAGCATCGGAACACGTAAGTAAATGTTGCACAAACATATTTCTCAATCTTCGATGACTGCTATTGTTTCAAACCACCCCGTTCCTTGGAGAAAATAACGATTGCTCACTGCGAAAATCTCTTTATCATCAGGAATTGCCACATCAAATGTCGTTTTAAACATATTATGCATCGGTTTGTTTCAACACACTGCAGTCTTGTGTGCAGAGTGATACATACCCAATAAAATTTCTTTTGAACGGGTCTTCGGTTAAGATAATATAATGAATAAACGGCAATAAATTAAGACACCCCACT
Organism: Pictodentalium vernedei; assembly: GCA_031216915.1. Classification (NCBI taxonomy): domain Eukaryota; kingdom Metazoa; phylum Mollusca; class Scaphopoda; order Dentaliida; family Dentaliidae; genus Pictodentalium; species Pictodentalium vernedei. The sequence continues at coordinate 197,731,672 of CM062294.1, forward strand.
TCACATTCACTGTACACCGAGTCGTATACGACCTCTCTCACTGGTTGTCACGGCATACTGTGACTTGGAATTCAAAGATATCCGCTGGGTTAAACTGCAAATTGGAATTCCATCCAGAGAAATGGAGGCCTGTCTTAAGACTGTATGTTCTCATCAAAATATATGGATCTTACCATGTAGGAACATGCAATTCGAGCAAACAATTTCTTTATGTTTAAGTGTTTATTCTATGAAAACAGATACCAAAAGTTATTCAAATAGAGGTGTTTTAAAAAACAGATATGTATTAGATTGTATCCTTACTAAAAACAACCCTGTGCGCAGAGAAGTGTCCAGGGCTTGAAAAAGTAGAAGATGGATCTATCGGGAATTACAACTTTCGATATTTTCAATCATGCACTCACCTCCAACTAAATATATTGCTAATGTTTTAGCTTTTTGTTTTGACAGACCCACTGATCATGCCTAATTTTCAGTTGTTGGAAAACCAACTTCAGATAAACTGGAGTCTACATATCATACAGAAATGACCTCTTTCCTGACTACTATAGAACGAACGCGCCTTCCCCATCCCGATTGATATTAGATTCTAACGTCAGGTTTCTTTATTTTTCAGTAAAGATGGATAGCACTGAAGTTGTAATATACCCAACAATAGAAGACCAAGAAGTTGATGTTGTTCCCCCCAAAAAGTTATCCTGTTGTAGATGTGATTATTTGACAACTTCCAAATTCAATTTAAAACGACACCAGAGTATTCACGCCCACCCCGATGCCAATATTACACCAACAAATTCATTTGTATGCGAACGATGTGGCCATACAACCAAGACAAAATATGGGATGGTGTTGCACATAAAGAAAAATGATAACATATTTCGTTTCACATGTGATATGTGTGGGAAGAAATTTAACCAACTGTGGAACTATCGTGGCGACCTGGCATCACATGGCCCAAAACGTCAGCATCAGTGCGAGCATTGTGAGAAGGCATACACTCAGAAGGGTGAACTGTCTGCTCATCTGCGCTCACACGAAGCAAGTAACAGCGGCATGGTGTTTGAATGTAGTAAATGTCAGAGCAAAAACTTTTCGTCCCAAAAATCTTTGGCTGAACACCTTAAGGGGGTTCACGGAGATAAGTGGTATCATTGCAAAAATTGTAATAAGGCTTTTTCATGGATGAGCTCGCTGTCCTTCCACCAGTCGAAATGTCCGTAAAAATAGTGAAACGGACAGAATATAGTAATTAAGGGCATGATTCCACCAAAACCAAGTGCAACAGAAAGTTCATCACTATTCCTATCGCTTTCTGGTTTTGGCACAGAATACAGACACCCTGACATAACACAGGGGTCTGAGTGAAATGTAAGGATTGGGCTGAGTAATATTGACACAATTAAACCCATGATATATAACATAAATCGGGAGCCGCTCGCCATTTTTATCTCACTTTCGAGCATTTCTTTGGTCACTGTAATTAATTAAAAACCTGGCTCATGGCCCTAGGATTTATCGGAATATTGCGGGTTTTAGTATAAAATGTCACATGAAAGAAGTGTATTCCTGTGGGATTACTCTACTCAATTCCCCAATAGTGCAGACTGCAAAATCATTTTGGTACACCTTATAGTCTACAATACGGCTGTCATGGACAGGCCTTTTTTCACGGTGTGGGCATTTCTACACATGAACATTCAGGGTGCTATGCCAGGGCTGCAAGCAAAATTTCTGTTGATGAAGCACCGGGTTAAGCCAGGTCCTCCATTCTCCATCAATAGAAATATAAATTGGTGTCTTTCATAGCTATTCCCAAAATGTCTCAGTGGACAAATGCCCGCGTTGTGAAAAATTACGTGTCCCAAGATTTACCAAAATGATTTTGCAGTCTGCACTATTGGGGGATTGAGTCGAATAATCCTACGGGAATACACTTCTTTCATTGAATATTGTATACCAAAACCAGTGATATTCCGATAAATCCGGGGGCCATGAACCAGGATTTTAATTAATTACAGTGACCGAAGAAAAGTTCGAAAGTGGGCTAAAAATGACGAGCTTTATATTATGGGTTTAATAACCCTTTGCCTAACGAATCAGTTACATCCGCCCGCGTAATTCACAAGTTACGCTGTTGCAAAATTCAAACTTTCCCAAACAATGTCAACAAAACCACATCATGTGACTCCTTATTTTATCGCCAACTATAAACTTTCCAGAGTTCTTAATGTGCTGTGGCACGACCCCAAAGTTATTGATTTTCCACACAATACTCGTGAAGTTGTCATCCTTGAATTTGATCCTTAAAATGTCATCTGGGTGCACTATTATTCCGTGATCTGTAGCTTCGCTGAAGACAGAACTTTCCTTGTAGCAATATGCACATTTGAAGGAAGTCTTGGTCTCCATGTTTATTTTGAGATATAATTCATCCTCTTTTAATATAATCTCGTTGACATCAGAAAATTTCATAATTCAGCGCAACGTTCTGCTCATTCTTTCTGTTTATAAAATCCCCCCCCCCCCCACTCCCCTGGAATATAATTAGGCATATACCCACAAAGTATGCAGACATTATGAAAAGATAAACGGCTTATGTTCACTATGTTCACGAGTATAAGGTAGAGCCTATAAGTTGCGAGCATAATATATTAGCAAACAGTGAACAAATATTTTCACATAGATGCTAAAAGTGATATTGTCTTTTGTACCAAAATGTGTCACCAGAGCTATTTATTTATTTATTTATTTATTTATTTATTTATTTATTTATTTATTGGTGTTTAATATGACATATTTATCCACAATGGCTAATCGTGACACAATATGGATATAAAGTCAAGTTTTGCCAATCGTTTATAGCCTTGTTGCCCATTTAGAGGACTTTCAACCGAAGAATTGGTGACTGGGTCATATTTTACCAGTAAACCAGAACTTGTTTAACAAAGTAAACAAGTACTGCCTCACTTCCCGTGACTCCCACGAGGACCCGAGCTATCAACGTCGTTCTTCGTCTGCTTTTGCGCACATTTTCCGCGGTCAATTATAAGAGTTTCAATTATCAAATTAGTGCAAGTTGGCGTACAGCTTTTCAGCAACTACTGAGCATGAATTTTGCAACTCGTCGTATAGTGAATTTTTAGTGAGTGGTCCTAAAAATTGTCGTTTATATTGTTATATCGACATAATCCGAGGCCCGTTGATATAAATTATTATCGGGTATATACCACTTCCCACACCGGGTGGGGAGTGTTATAAAAAACTGGGGGTTAACGTGTTTAAAAAGACATTTGATGTGGCAATTTCTGTTGAAAAATAGATTTTCGGAGTGAGCAATCGTCATTTTCTTCAAGAAACGTGTTAGTTTGAAACATTAGCAGCCAAAGAAGGTCGAGAAATAAGTTTTTGTAATGTGTACTTACGTGTTCCAATGCTCCCGTGTTGCAAGCTGTCGTCAAATGGCAAAAACGTCAAAAGAAAATTTCTCGCTGCAAAACTTGACGATAAAAATAGATTTCTCTCGCTTCGAGCCTCGCGACTTCCGGGCTTTGCACTTTACGGTTTATCCACTGTGTAGATGGGAGCTATCAAATTTTTCTGAATTTCGTTGTAAAACATGACCAGCAGCAGCCATTTAGGATTTGGCATATAAATTGTCAATGATTCCATTAGCACTCTCTACAGGCCACATCTCTCACCCAATTTTTTTCATATTTCAAATGTAGCCTTGGTGTGATGTCTACCTGGGAGCAATCAGTATTTTTATACTGTACCAATGACCCAGACATAGCTGGTGCTAACTCTTAAAATATAGGGCCAAACACAAATTTTGCCCCCCAATCCCCAAAATTTGCATCTAAAACTAAAGAAAACATGTCCTGAAAGGCCCTCCACACCTCGCCCCCACTGCGCATGCGCAGTGTCAAGGACGTTCCGAAATTGGCGCCATTTATCATTCTAAGTTTGGCCCTTCATCAGTTAACATCTGACTGATCTTTGTGCTTTTAAATCTCAGTTTAAATGATGCCAGACACATAAATATTAGTGAAATGGTGATTCTAAGGAGGATAGAAAAGGAGGAGAGGAAAAGAATGTGTGACAGAATATTATCAGGGCTGTAACTTAAAATTTTTTAATGAAATTATGTTAAGTTACCTATTTTCAAGGCAGCAGCCATTTTGTTGTCATTCTGATTATTTAGTTACACTGTTTTTTCAAGTGTTTTTCCTCTCTCCCTGTCCTTTAAGTTCCCCCTTGCTATTCTCCCATGCTTTTGGCATAGTTTCTGTAATTATTATTACTAAAATTTCTTGGGAGTTTTAGCTTAATAACAGAATGAATTCTGTTCTTTCCCCATGTTTACGTCTTCACCTACGGGTGGTTAGGCGTTGTGTTCTGCATCTACCATCTGATGTTCTGCAGTTTCTTCCCTGGAAGTCTCTGTTTTGCATCAGATGGTGTATTTTTGGTAACTGATTTCGGGCCTGGGTGCCTGGAGTCTTATTTTAGTGTTTTTACACTCATTGTTTACATTTACAACAGCCCTCTGTGTGAGGGGGGGATTTCTAAATAATAATATCTTTATGTTATTTTAATCATAACTAGATACATTATTATTGTTCGTAAGTGTTGAATAAATTGTTTAAAATATTTTTTAAATTTTTGTCCACACTTAGGCTTGGGATCCATTGGGGCTCAACGTTACTTTTCAGAAACTTGGGCTGTTCTGAAAAAATATTTTTTCAAAATATTTTGATTTCAATTATTTTTTCTATATTAATGGATCATATTATCATTATGTATTTGATTGCCAGGGGTTAGTGCGAGTACCAGGACTTGTTTTCTTTTCTCATTGAAAGGATATTGATCAATTGTTTTAGGAGGAAGTCTTCCTCTGACCTTATTATCATTCTATATGTGGTCAGTGTACTCGCATTAACTCCTGTTCTGTATCGTATGATTTCGATGACAATATGGGAAGCGTATGTCACGGTATGTTGTTGGGGATTTGGACACTCCGGTCCTTTCCCCGCAGGGTCACTCTACTTTATCAATTTCTATTTCAGACGATCAAGATTAGGGTGATGTATCTGTGATGTCTTCCAACAGTGTGCCTCCGTCGTCACAATTAATGAAGGGTTAGCGGAAAAGTGCTCATGTAATACGCCAATTGCCTAAGAGGACCCTAGTAGGTTCGACGGCCTTTGACGTCCGCTAGCTCGCCCGGTGTAGCGTCCATTCACCGAATGGTTCGGCAGCCGGGTTCGTCCGTTGCGGTCTAGAAGGAATTTTGGGGTGATGCGAGCACTATAAAATTAACTTAATGCACACCCAGTGACGGCGGATCGGAGGGAGAACGGAGGAAGCCTTTTAGTCCGGTTCATAGCTCGTTCCGGTCCATCCGGACGGCAAGCGAGAGAGGCCCCTCTCTCGTTCAACAACATCTGGCCCCAGATGTTGTGGTACAAATGTGTTGTTAGCGGAGCATACGTCCGTCGCTCGGGACGCTCCGTTGTATAGGCAGTCCGCTGAGACTGCTAAGGCTTCCTCTTCTCATCAGCGCACACGACCGCACATTGGCTGCGTGACCGCCGATATATTACCAGCTTTGCCGATCAAGGATTCTTCGGCGACCAGGTCACACCATCCGGCAGCCAGGGATTCGAGACCGATGGACTCCGGACGTTCGCATAGGAAGTATGCGGGAGCCATCTGATGCGGAGCTGCCCTCGGCGAAGCACCGATAGACTGCGCCTCCGCAGGTCTCGACGCCGGACATTCTTGTGCACATAGCACAGCTTATCGCAGCATCCCAGCAGCCGACAGAAACGGTGTCGGATCGAGAATTATCCGACAGCGCTGGGTCGGTAGCCGTGGACTCGAGGCCTGCAGACTCCGGACGTTCGCATAGGAAGTGTGCGGGAGTCAACGTACACGGAGCTTCCAGCGGCAATGCATCGTAAGTCCGCTACTGCACAGGCCTCGGGAACGGACGTGCTTTCCTTAATAGCACAGTTTATCGCAGCATCCCAGCATCAACTGAATCTGTCGCATATATTTTATCCGACGATGCTGGGTCGGGACGCTCCGCGGAAGCGGGTACGGACGTCCGAAAGTTTCATCCGGTCCGACGGGATACCGAAAGGGATTCGGTGGATTTCAAGCTTTCCCTTTCGGATCAACATATGCTGCGATGCCGGATAAGAAACTGATAGCGTCGGTGGACTTAGAAATTTTTGGTTCGGTTCAGGGACATCGTCCCTCAGTTCCGACATAGTCCAATAATGTCACACAAACTTTCGAATTATTGAACGACGCTATATATATTATTATTTTATGCTTGCTATCCAAGCATTTCTGGTTTCTTGTTCGAAGAGTTATGGAGATGTCTTTCAAAAGTGTGCCTCTGTCGTCATAGTTAATGAAGAGTTAGCGGCAATAAGTGCTCATGGAATATGTCTATCGCTTACGGAATGACATTCGCTAGCTCACCCGGTGTAGCATACATTCATCGAATGGTTCGGCTGCCGGGTTCGTCCGTTGCGGTCTAGGAAGGAGATTTGGGTGATGCGAGCACTTTAATTACTTTAGTACTCACCCAGTGACGGCAGATTGAGGACAGATCGGAGGAAGCCAACAACATAGGGGACCGCATGTTGTGGTTCAGATATTTTACATTCGGAGCATATGTCCGTTGCTCGGGACGCTCCGTTATATTGACAGTCCGAGAGACTGTCTTTAATGCTTCCTCATCCTCACAGCAGGGCACACGACCGCACATTGGCTACGTGACCTCGAGTATCCGATCAGTTTCGGCATTCAGTGATTCCACAGCGAATAGGTCGCGCCATCCGGTAGCCAAGGGACACGAGGCTTATACACTCCGTTCGCTCGCATATTGGAAGTATGCACGGGGTAACGATCTCGGAGCTTCCTGCGGCAATGCATCGTAAGACCGCTGCTCCTCAGGCCTCGGTGACGGACGTGCTATCCGAGTTAGCACAGTTGTTTCGCAGCATCCCAGCAATTGACGGTTTCTCGGTCGAATCAGGAATTATCCGACGGCGCTGGGTCGGTGCGGTCCGCGGTTGCATCAAGCTACGGACGACCGAACGCTTTATAGGGTCCGACAGGATGGCGAAAGGGATTCGAAAGATTTCGAGTTTTCCCTTTAGTAGTATCGGAAGATGCCTTTCATATCTTCTGGCATTTCTTCCAGTGATTATTTTTCGGACTTCATTGCTGCGATCTTGGATAAGAGACTTATAGCGTCATTGGACTCGGATTTTTCGATCGGTACAGGGACTTTGTCCCTGACTTACCGACGCAGTCCAATATTGTCATTACAACATGTGTTTTATTTTTCGACGCTATATATTATATATATATACAAGCCTGCTACTAAGCATGATAGTTTAGTTTCTTGTCCGCGTGGCTCTTTTCTGCCATTTTATCTTTTTTACATATAGTTTATTTTGGCAGAGCAGGGCATACCGAGAGTTCATATGCGTCTAGACGGTGTGATTAAAGACTGCATATATTCTTTTTCGCCGTTTATGTCTTTTCCAATTTCAATATTGGGAACGACATTATGTATAGTAGACTTAACTTAGACGCTTTATTATACGTAATCCGCCTTACTGAGGCGTTATCATTACGTCTTCAAGAAAAGATTTACGGGATATTATTCTCAATGTAATTTCTTTTGAGGGCAGTATTTTGTTCACGTATAACTCCGCCCTTCAGTGGCTGATTGGAGTTGGTTAGACGTGATGCAGCCCTAGCTACATCCACGCGTGGATAGTAGGTTAAGAACTCTCTCAGAGTCGCTTCGTTCTCGGAGGAGCTTCTCTTCGACGGCAACTTTCCGGCAATCCATGAATTGCTTGGTTTATACATTCTCTTGTCTATCTAGTGTTACAAGAGATTCAGACTGGGGCAAACATTCGGTGGTTGACTCAGAGAGTGCCGCCGCAGTTGCCGGACCCTAGTGTGGCTGTTATGACGGTTGCCAGTCAAACAGATTGGGATATATACTGATCCCTACGGATTCGAAGTGCCAGGGTCTTTGGGTTCCGCAGTCTTTTAACTATCAGTTTAACTTCCGCGGAATAATGTTTTTTAGGCTTGCTTTATGTCATTGCATGAACATTATTCAGAAATGCATGCCCAAATTCCTGTCCTTTAATTCGACAGTAGTGGCGTATCTCCGGAACCAGGGAGGCACTCTTTCGTTTCCGTTATTCAATTTAATGGAAAGAATCCGTCTGTTGGTTATAGTACACCAAGTTCAGTTTTGGTCCGTCATATTCGGGGTCGTCTGATTGTTTTATCGCACTCCCGTTCTCTTACGGGTCGCTTGTTGCTGTCAGAATGGACTCTCAACAAACAAGTATTTAATCAGATTTGCTATCTATGGGAGCGCCCAATGATGTTTTATTATGACACAGCTTGCTAATCAATTGCAGACGTATGTGTTGGTTTGTCCAGATCTCTGAGCTAATACTGTTAACGCTCTATTGATCTATAGGACGCAATGATAGGATACGCGTATCCTCCGGCGCTGTTGTTTTAGCAGGTATTGCTAAGATAAACAACCACAATACATTTCTGTTGATAGCATCTCTATCTTCACAGAGATCATGAGTAATTTACTCTCTTGTCTACTGTGGATCTTAACGTGAAATCTTCCTCTATGTGAGGATCTTTTTTCACTGGGTAAATCGTGTCATCTTTATCACAACCAGCAAGGTCGCAACCTTCATGTATTCCGTTGTGTGGTCCGTATTGCATTGTAAGCACTGTACTGGACGAGCTTTGGACGCGATTTCTTACTATAGGAGATCCTCTTCTTCGCTATTCTATGCGACTAAAGTGGAGGCTCTTCCGTCGTGGTGTAGGGATCATTATGTTCATATGGTTGATCCCTCCATACTACGCATTGCTAGTTTTTTAGTATACTTGTTTCACAAGATCTACTGCAGCCTGTTGTTATTTAGGTTATAGGTTTATGTTACCTCATACCTATGCACTCTACGATAGTTTACAATTGAGTCTTTTGTCTCTTTATCTAAGTCAGTTAGTAACTTTTTGATAAATAGACTTAGAATCTTTAGATTAAATTCCTATACGGATTTTAACTTCGGTTCTTATTTAGCTAAGTAATCATTTGAGCCTCTGGAAACAGTAGTTTTCAAATTCTGACCTTTTAGACAGTAATTCTGTTGGTTTCTCTTTTACTGTAGAGTCAGTGAGTTTCATGCACTATCGATGAATGATTTTCACTTTCATAGTTTCGGAATCAATACTTCCGTTACTATTTAGGTTGGATTGTTGCATAAGAGTTAGGCTCCTATTATCCGGAACCTATTATTTTAAGGTCCTTCCGTCTTCGTATGGGCATAGGCCTTTACTCTTTCCGGGTACAGTTTATGTATTTATAAACAGATATCTGTTTATTACAAGGGCGTAAGCTTCTTCTGTCTTTGATGTCTAGTAGAAGGACGTTACGCTCCATTTTATTGTTAATCGATTCTATTAACTAGCGTACTGCTTATGGTATATCATTGGCTTAGCAGTTGTGCTTAAGATTTCGGCTCTTGAAGTAAGAGTTCTTCTACTTCTTGGGCTTACATTAATAGTGTTGCTATTATAGATTTTTGTAGGCTGCTCATTGCGCTCAGCCATCCATTCATGAATTTTATCTCAGAAATATCGAGTCCATTTCTGGAGGCCTCTATTGTTAGGTCTATTATCTACTGCTCAGAATGTCATTCACTTAACAGTTGCTACTATAGCTAGGTAGGCTGTCTGTTTCGGCAGTGTCTCCGTTCGGCTGCCCTCTTCGCTCTGGGCTATTTGACCCAGGGCAAGAAAAAGGGGGGGGGAGGGTGTTCCCTTGGGTCACCTGTTTTTACTATGAAAACAAGGGGATACCTCCTCCGGAGTTAGTAATTCTGAGCTGTTATTGGGATGGTTGTTTAGTGAGAAGTTTAAGTTTATAAAATTCATTCAAGTCTTAGTTTTTAAAGTATAGCTTTTGAATATTGCATATGTCAACGGACATGATTATGCAATTCTCACACACTTTTAGGAGTATAAGAGTCTCTATTCTCTAGACTTACTTTATTATTGGCTTACTTTAAAAATTATTAGTATAAGGATTATTGGATATTAATAGAGTACATGGATGTATGAAGCTCAATTTTTGGAAGGTGTTGTATCTTTCTAATTTATCATAAATAAGAAAGATACATGTAAGGCCTATTACTTCTTTTCCCTACAGGGGATGACTCTATTTTATTTTATTGAGCGTATTCCATTTTGCTCTATGTCCTTGGCCCTCCAGCCTTTTTACTATTCAGCTATGTCTGGGTCATTGGTACAGTATAAAAATGTTAAAAAATTTATAGTAATTTATATATTTTTTATACTTACCAATGACCCAGACGGGGATGGCCCTCCCAGGAGTTGGGAACTCTTGCCTCCCCGCTGAGTACATAGCGCTTACCAGGCACTGGTTATTAGAATGATAAATGGCGCCAATTTCGGAACGTCCTTGACACTGCGCATGCGCAGTGGGGGCGAGGTGTGGAGGGCCTTTCAGGACATGTTTTCTTTAGTTTTAGATGCAAATTTTGGGGATTGGGGGGCAAAATTTGTGTTTGGCCCTATATTTTAAGAGTTAGCACCAGCTATGTCTGGGTCATTGGTAAGTATAAAAAATATATAAATTACTATAAATTTTTTAACTTTTTATGATTTTTATTCAAAAACATGGCCACCTTTGGCCATCTTTGATTTGGCATATAAATTTCATTAGTACACCCTACATGTCACATCCCTTCCCCGATCTTTTTCAGATTTCATATGTAGCTTTGGTGTGATGTCTTTTCTGTAGAAACTTGATTGAATGACTTGGCATTACTGGAGCTTTCTATTTTGTTCAGTCAAGTTGAGCTGCAGTGTCATTGACACTTTCATTTTGCTAATGTCGGGAATATTTTTCACTACGAAGATTAAGGTATTTTGAGATTATATCAATTAGGTAAATGGGTATTGGCTTGATACCCATACCAAATGGTATTTATGGTATAATTCCCATCTCTAACATGTACAGTTAAACCTAGAAGTCCTGTCATAAACTGTGCGCTTATCTTGGCTTAATTACGCATAGGAATTGCGCGCAATTGCCATATCGAATGGCATCCAGAGCACGGCAGCTTCTTCTGGTTACTCAGGTGCAAACACAGGCAATGTTTCTGCCAATGGACCTCCGGGTCACCCGGAGGTCCATTGGCTGAAACATTGCTTGTGCACAGGCCACATGTACATAATTTGATAGCCTTACTATGGTCATAACGCGTAGATTAACGTGCAAATCGACGTGCTATTTGTGCACATTTCATGACAGGACTTCTAGTTTTAACTGTATGTGTCTTTTGAACACACACCTTTTATTTTGTCTCTCCAAGGGAACCATGGGAAGTAAAGCAGTGCTTGATTGCTGCAGTAAACAAGCTCTGTTTTACTCATGAAATATGACCCAGTAGCCAATGCCTGGGGTGGAAGTCCTCTAAAATGGGCAACGTGGGTATAAACAACTGGCTGGACTTGACTTTATATCCATGTTGCAGTCACGATTAGCCATTATGCAGAAATATGTGACCTTAAAAGCCAGAAAGTAAATAAATATTCTATTTTGTCCATCTGTGCAGTACCAAGGTAATCCAGATTTTTCCAAACTGACTGTACATATACATGTAGATTGTAACAATTAAATGATATGAGACTTTTTCGATTGCTGGGAATTACAATGTGAACACTGTGTTTTACTTTTGATCCATTTTGAATATTTGATGCATCATTTAGGACTGGAGAAACACAAAACAAGAAATACAGTACTGTGTAGGGCTGAAACGGTTGGCTCATTTTCGTAACCGACTAACCAAGAGCTATAACCGGATAATATCTGGTTATCCATGGTATTATTTCACCGAATATGGGATCAGAACTATAGGAATTGGAAAGCAGTATTCTCAAACTATTCCGTAGCCTGTAAACAAATGAATGGTGTCGAGTACTCAACAACGTTTGTTTGTATACCCACTATGGAATAGTTTCTGTGATTACTCATTACTCACGGAAACTGCCGATCATTAACAAAGTCTTGAACGCCAAAGTCGATTATTTCTCAATATATACAATGTCACGTCGGTTAGATAGCTAACTGGTTTCAAATTGATTATCCGGTTAACCCTTTCAGTACTAGTACTGTGGTCTCAAAAGTGATCGCTTTTGCTATCAGATCACAATTTGATCATGATACGCTTACCGTATGGCCGCTGTGGACTGGTCACTTCCCACAGGTGGGTAATATTTCCACGAACACAATAATGTTGGATTCCAAACACTAATAATGGGAATAGTCATCAAAAATTTAATTAATGAAGCACCGGGTCCAACCCGGTGCTGCATTAATTAAAATTTTGCTGATGATGATTTTTATTACCTGGTAAATGCATGAGCGGATGTCACTGCCCACGCGTGGATTACGACCAGTCCACGGCGACTGTACTGTACAACAAAATGGGTCATGATTTCATAAATAAATTGAACAGACATAAAAAATAAATGAAAATAGCATCTCAGATTCAATGTTCACTCATTTCTTTTTGACAGGTGAGAGATTTTACAGTGTTGAGGTGAGAGAAGCAGACAGATAAGTTTGACTGGGTTGTGACACAGTCACAATCCGGTTGACATACTTTGCCTGCTTATGTTATCACAGTAATGTAACATGCAGAAAAATGTTCAATCTTGCCTCAATGTTTCTGTGTATTCTGACAATCTCTGTGTTAGATTCTGATCAATCCTTGGAAAAAAAAGTTGTGGTAATCTGTGGTAATTCACATTTCACACAGATTTCCCCCAAAAAGGTGATGATAAAATTAAATCTGTCTGATATTTGAAGTCAGTAAGTCTGTATAAGTAATTTCAGATCAGATTTGTGCATTATATTTTAATTATTTTTTTCATTGCAGTGTTTATTCAAGATTAACCCTCTTCACACAGATGTCAAAATATCATAGTTTTAAGCTACAAATGTTTCCCACAATATACATGTAAGATGTATTTAACCAATGCTATCATGTTTGTCAGATCTCAATGAGCTCTGTCAAACAAGAATTAATTTGTTAAATTCCTGGTGCATTATGGTCCCATGGAAACCACAGGAAGTGAAGCAGTGCTTTTTTATTGTTGTAAACAAGACCTGTTTTACTGGTAAATTAGGATCTGGTACCCAAAGCTTGGGGTGAATTCCTGGAAAATGGGGCAACATGGGTTTTAACAATTGACTGGACTTGACTTCATATCCATGTTGTGGTCATGATTAGCCATTGTGCAAAAATATGTGACCTTAAACACCAATAAATAAATAAATAGTGCATTATGGGAAAAATTTACTTCTTGAAGTTTTGACATCTGTGTGCAGAGAGTTAACCTTTTTCAACAGTTTGTGTTGCGGTGATGAGCAATTGATTGAAAGCTTGGAAGTGTGTACATGTATAGTATACAGAGAGTGGCTTTCCATTAAAACACCCAGAGTGAACGAAAGTTCCATCCCTGTCATAGAGGACTGTGAATGCAAAAGTGGTATCATTCTTGATCTAAGCACTCCACATTTTCACCAGTGTTTGATATTCCTTGAAAAAAATTGTTTAGAAATTGAGACCAAATCAAAATTGAGACCGAATCCAGAAAAACAAATGAAATTAGCTTCTTAGCCTCAATTTTCTTGTAGGTCTCTTTCTATTGGATAGATTCTACAGTGTTTTTTGGAGGAAGATAATTGCTATCAGATTGGTATCCAGTAAACGTTCATGCTATTTGTCCGAGCTGTCTTAACTCTTAAAGTGTTGAGTATTTTCAAGATATTTTTCATCAAATCTAGTCATGGCTGCTATTCAGCAGCCATGACCCGATTTGATGAAAAATAAATCCAATGTAATATAAGAAATCCATGATGAAAAAATCCATTCAATTTAATGGTTGAACATTTTATCATATGTGCCCTTATTTTGGTTACAAGAGAAACCTTGTGCTGGGCAGGAATATCTGCCAGCAGCATGCAAATCATTAATGGAGGCAAGAGAAGAATTGGATGGCTTTTTTAGCTCGCCTGACTTTCAGTCTCGGGAGCTATAGTGATCACTCACCGTCCGTCATCTGGCAACCGTGAACATGGTGTTTGCGTCTTGTCCTCCCAAATCGCTGAACCAATTTAATTGAAATTATATTGTTATGACATCGCATTTTGATTTTGTTCAAATCAAGTTGCCTCGCCTCTCGGTAGGGCACACTCAAAAAGTGAGCTTAAATCTTAAAAAATCTTCTTCTCATGAACCAGCAGTAGCAGAGACTTGGTATTTGGTGTGCAGCCTCCTTTTGAGGTGTAGACTCAGATTCAGAGGAGCTATATTTGCTTCGTTGTGGGAGGGGCAAGAATTTTCGTCCTGCCCAAAATTTATATTTTCCAAACCGAGAGGCTTATTTGAACCAAATTTGATATCAGGTCTTATTGGGTCATAAGTACTTAATTTATGCAAAAAAAAATTTCCAGTCGCCCCATGGGAACCACAGAAGCTAAAAATAGAAAAAGTTTAAAACGCCCATATCTTCAAAACTTCACAGCACTGAGAATTCTTATTTGGTGTGAAGCTTCCTTAGGACCAACAGAATGGAATGGTCTAAAAAAAATTGCTAAAAATCCCTGGGTCCATAGTTGGGCTCTCTATGGGAGCCCAGATGTTTAAATTAATGCAGTATGAGGAATATTCTTTAAAAATCTTCTTCTTCAGATCTTCCAATCAGAATCTTTTGATATTTGGTATGCAGCATTCTTAAGGGGTTGAGATTCAAGTTTGTTCAAGCCAAGTCCCTAGGTTCATATTTGGGCTCACTGTGGGAGCTCGAATTATAACTTAGTTCAAAATGAGGAATTTTCTTTAAAAATCTTTTTCTTCTTCAGATCCAGCAGCGAATGTTTTGATATTTGGTATGCAATATCCTTAGGGAGTGAGATTCAAGTTTGTTCAAGCCAAGTACCTAGATTCATATTTGGGCTCCCTGTGGTAGCCCAAATTATAACTTGGTTCAATATGAGGAATTTTTCTTCAAAAATCTTCCTCTTCAGATTCAGCAGTCAGAATGTTTTGATATTTGGTATGCAGCATCCTTAGGTGGGTGAGATTCAAGTTTGTTCAAGCCAAGTCCCTGGGGTTCATATTTGGGCTCACTGTGGGAGCTCAAATTATAACTTAGTTCAAAATGAGGAATTTTCTTCAAAAATCTTCTTCTTCAGATCCAGCAGTCATAATGGTTTGATATTTTGTATACAGCATCCTCATGGAGGTGAGATTCAATTTTGTTAAAGCCAAGCACCTGAGTTCATATGTGGGCTCCCTGTGGGAGCCTGAATTATTACTGAGTTCAATATGAGGAATATTCTTTAAAAATCCTTTTTTTTTTTAGATCCACTGGTCAGAATCTTTGGATATTTGGTATAAGCTATTCTTAGGAGGGGTAGATGCAACTTGTTGGAATCAATTCCCTGGGTGAATATTAAGGCTACCATGTCAGGTGGGTGTCCTCAGCCCCCCTTGGGCCTCTTGTCTTTTGTTGGTCCAACTTGTACAGCCTGTACATATTTTGTTGCCTTTTTTATGCAAGAGGTTTGAAGTTTTATGCTTCAGTTTTGAGATTGATTTCAATTATGTTTGGTAAGATTTGTCCAAATTAAAATGGTCTTTTCATATTCTACTTCTCAGATATGATAACACTTTCAAAAAAGTTGAAACAGCAAGCAACAGAAAGGAATGGCCCTGAAAGAGAATTATCACCACAGAAGAGAATATCCATTAGAGACAAACTCTTGGTGAAAGGTAAAAGTACTCAAAATTTTAACCCATTACTAAAGAAATTGGTCACACCCACCCATGTAATTTACAAATTGAGCAGTTGATATATAGCAGTTGACTATATCATGTGACCCCCTCATTGGAATGCCTGTGTTGGAGGTACAAATAGGTCTATAAACAAGGGAAAACTTGTGTGAGTCAGACAGACAACAAGATTTTTTATTCAACAGGAGTTTACTCTATAACCTATATTCAATTAACAGGTCAATTTTGTAAATGGTTTTGTGTTGGGAAATTTTATTCCATTAACAGGGTTAACAGGGTTTTCAGTTAAGAGAGATACAATTAAGAGGGCTCACTGTAGATGAAATTAACCTTTTTCAGGGGAAAGGGTAAATATTCCTTCTCATATAGTATTCCATACACTCACTGAAATCTTTCATCTAATAAATTATTTTTTTTTATATTTAACAGAAGTTCAGGAAATGGAAGAAATGCTGCCCAAGACATGCAAGGCAAACTTTGAAGATGCCAACAAAATACACTCATTTTCCATCATTGTATCACCTGAGGATGGTTTTTGGTCAGGTGGGAGGTACAAATTTAGCATAGAAGTACCTGAAGAATATAATATTGTGGTGAGTGAAAATGTAGATTATAACCCCATAGAGGTTCCAAGAAGGTTTTTGAAGTGGAGACCTTGGCTTTTGGAATATATAAACAAGGACAAGTTGATATATGGTCCAGAGACTTCAATACACCATCTCAGAACACCCTTGGTGGAAATAACCAACTTATATTACAATATCATAGAAACAAGAGTGAGACTCTGATACAACATTTGGTAAATAAACATAATGGTAATTTAACTTACAATTCTCAAATGTTGTGCCAATAAATAGAGAGTAATCGATTGACTTGACTGGTTACGTGAAATAATTCATGAGAGGTAAGGGTCATTGTACAAACATGAGTGTGCAAATGCGCACAAGTGTTTTACAATATAGTCCTGTTATGGTTTTGAAATATTATTGATATTGGTAACAGAAAGAAATCTGAGAATCAGCAACAATAACTATGAATTCAGTTATTCTGAAATTTAATTAAAAAAATTAATATAAAAAAAAAATGATACAAAGATCTTTTACACTAATTGGTTTACAGAAAATAAAAACAGTGGTACTTATCAATTATTGAATTAGTCCAAAGTACAGTTTGACAGAATCCAGTAATCCAGTGGTGAAGAATCTTGTGAAGAAAGTTACCAGCTGGTACATGTAGTATTAAATCCAAGAATGTGTCTTCAGAAACAGTATCCTGTAGATTTGTAATAAAATTTTCACATAGAAATTTCAGTAGTCTCCAATAAAATATAATAAAATGCTCTGCAAAATTCAAATGGAGTAAAAATCCAAGAAGTATTGGCACCACAGGTAATTTCCAAATAATCCAGTAGAATCCTGGCTTTTCACAAAATAATAATCTGTTTCACAGAAAGTATAAATTCTCTTTTCCAAGACGAATAGATTCTCTTCAAAATTCTCTTTTCAGTTTGGAATCAATCTTCCAAATTCACAAAGAAGCACTGTTTCTATAATAAATGCACTGTTCTGAAACAATAATAATCTCCAGTGGAAACAACTGCTGTTTTATAGAATAAATCTTTCTGAAAATAAGTTCTTCTGAAATGGTTTTCTAAAAATGAGTTTCTGAATTCTAGAATAGAATGTCCTAGAAGAATGTCCAAAGTTCTCTTTCTATCAGTTTCTAGGTGATTCTGTCATAATTCAAGTAAACAAGGTCCTTGACCTACTTAAACAATCAACAGCTATATGTACAATAGATTAGTGTAACAAAGATGTAAACAAAGGTCACTCAATGCAAATGAGTCAGACCAGTCAGATAATGCAGAAAAATATCAAACTTGTAGAACCATCAACCAAGGACACATCAATCCCGATATAATGTGGGGACTATAACAAGTCCCTTGCCTCGAATGAATTATTTCACGTAACCAGTCCAGTCAAGCGATTACTCTGTTTATTACTTTTCATTATTAACGATAATTATATTATTTAACCCTTTACCAAATGTAACGGCCAAAACCGGCCAGTGCTATTCTAAAAAATCGCCAATTAATTTTCATTATTTTTTCATTTTTTGTATGTAAAACATAGGTTATGACCCCTCATTGGAACGAACTCATCGAGCTCGTTCCAATGAGGGGTCATAACCTATGCTTTTGAGACAAAATATGAAAATAATAGTTATTCAAGATTTTTTTTTGCAAGTGTCGTCTGCTTTTCATGTTAGGTAAAGGGTAAAAAAAACAAAAAAACAATGAAGTCCCCATTACACCCACGGCAAAGCGTCTTCATTTGCGCACACGGATACATGGCCCAATTGTTGATTGCATAATTCACTTCTGAAGTTATCATTTATAATCAATCCCAGAAATCCCAGTAAATCACACTTTAGAAAGTAATAACTTGTTTAACTAGCTTTTTAGTTTCAGATTTCATTTTCACACTCATAAAATGTAGGTTGTTTTGCTGGAAACTATAATGTATACAACTGCATTGAAATTTTCTGATCCATGGTTAAACTTAATGAGTGTGTGTGTGCAACATTCCAAAAAGACTATTTGCTGTAAATGGCATGTTGTTTCAACTCAAATACTTCCAACAATCAGATACAGAAAAGAAATACAGTTAAAATTAGAAGTCCTGTCATGAGATGCGCACAAATAGCACGCTGAATTGCGTGTTAATGTACGCATTATGGCCCAAGTAAAGCTATCAAATTCTGTACATATGGCCTGTGCACAAGCAATGTTTCAGCCAATGGACCTCCGGGTAACCCGGAGGTCCATTGGCAGAAACATTGCATGTGTTTTCTATGAGTAACCAAGAGAACCTGCCATGCTTTGGATGCCATTCGATATGGCAATTGCGTGCAATTCCAAAGCGCAATTAAGCCTTAAGGACTTCTAGTTTTAACTGTACGGCTTAATAATTAATAATTATACTTTCCAGAAGAGCTTTTTCCTGTTCCAAACATCCCATTTAGAAACATATGTAGTCGCTAGAAAATTTCTTTCAAAAGCATATGATGTTCTATGATTAGTAATGTAAACAAATCGTAACTAGGCATGCACTTGTATCAAGCAGCTGTAGAGATCCATGATGCAATCAGGTAATTACGGATCCAATACATACTTAACTATTGTATAAATGGAGATGATGTGATTCCTTCCATTTCCACATCTCAATCTGTGTCTGCATCCAGCTTGAAATTCAAGCTTTGATTATCTCCCTTGATATGCAATGCAACTAGAAATTTTCTGTCACATAGGTGTGGCTATATATATTTGCACTAGATTACGAAACCTGGGCACTTTAGAAATTAAGTTGACATCAAATCTTAAATGATGAGAAGCTTGAGGGTGTCTCTCTGTAAGACTCCTACCCACCCAGGCCTAGTATAATATAACGACGTTGACCTCTGTTGTCATTCCTGTATTAGATGTGTTATGAATGATATATTTTTATACTGTACCAATGACCCAGACATAGCTGGTGCTAACTCTTAAAATATAGGGCCAAACACAAATTTTGCCCCCCAATCCCCAAAATTTGCATCTAAAACTAAAGAAAACATGTCCTGAAAGGCCCTCCACACTTCGCCCCTACTGCGCATGCGCAGTGTCAAGGACGTTCCGAAATTGGCGCCATTAATCATTCTAAGTTTGGCCCTTCATCAGTTAACATCTGACTGATCTTTGTGCTTATAAATCTCAGTTTAAATGATGCCAGACACATAATTATTAGTGAAATGGTGATTCTAAGGAGGATAGAGAAGGAGGAGAGGAAAAGAATGTGTGACAGAATATTATCAGGGCTGTAACTTAAAATTTTTTAATGAAATTATGTTAAGTTACCTATTTTCAAGGCAGCAGCCATTTTGTTGTCATTCTGATTATTTAGTTACACTGTTTTTTTAAGTGTTTTCCTCTCTCCCTGTCCTTTAAGTTCCCCCTTGCTATTCTCCCATGCTTTTGGCATAGTTTTTGTAATTATTATTACTAAATTTTCTTGGGAGTTTTAGCCGAATAACAGAATGATTTCTGTTCTTTCCCCATGTTTACGTCTTCACCTAGGGGTGGTTAGGCGTTGTGTTCTGCATCTACCATCTGATGTTCTGCAGTTTCTTCCCTGGAAGTCTCTGTTTTGCATCAGATAGTGTATTTTTGGTAACTGATTTCGGGCCTGGGTGCCTGGAGTCTTATTTTAGTGTTTTTACACTCATTGTTTCCATTTACAACAGCCCTCTGTGTGAGGGGGGGATTTCTAAAAAATAATATCTTGATGTTATTTTAATCATAACTAGATACATTATTATTGTTCGTAAGTGTTGAATAAATTGTTTAAAATATTTTTAAAATTTTTGTCCACACTTAGGCTTGGGATCCATTGGGGCTCAACGTTACTTTTCAGAAACTTGGGCTGTTCTGAAAAAATATATTTTTATACTGTACCAATGACCCAGACATAGCTGGTGCTAACTCTTAAAATATAGGGCCAAACACAAATTTTGCCCCCCAATCCCCAAAATTTGCATCTAAAACTAAAGAAAAAATGTCCTGAGAGGCCCTCCACACTTCGCCCCTACTGCGCATGCGCAGTGTCAAGGACGTTCCGAAATTGGCGCCATTTATCATTCTAAGTTTGGCCCTTCATCAGTTAACATCTGACTGATCTTTGTGCTTTTAAATCTCAGTTTAAATGATGCCAGACACATAAATATTAGTGAAATGGTGATTCTAAGGAGGATAGAAAAGGAGGAGAGGAAAAGAATGTGTGACAGAATATTATCAGGGCTGTAACTTAAAATTTTTTAATGAAATTATGTTAAGTTACCTATTTTCAAGGCAGCAGCCATTTTGTTGTCATTCTGATTATTTAGTTACACTGTTTTTTCAAGTGTTTTTCCTCTCTCCCTGTCCTTTAAGTTCCCCCTTGCTATTCTCCCATGCTTTTGGCATAATTTCTGTAATTATTATTACTAAAATTTCTTGGGAGTTTAGCTGAATAACAGAATGAATTCTGTTCTTTCCCCATGTTTACGTCTTCACCTACGGGTGGTTAGGCGTTGTGTTCTGCATCTACCATCTGATGTTCTGCAGTTTCTTCCCTGGAAGTCTCTGTTTTGCATCAGATGGTGTATTTTTGGTAACTGATTTCGGGCCTGGGTGCCTGGAGTCTTATTTTAGTGTTTTTACACTCATTGTTTACATTTACAACAGCCCTCTGTGTGAGGGGGGGATTTCTAAATAATAATATCTTTATGTTATTTCAATCATAACTAGATACATTATTATTGTTCGTAAGTGTTGAATAAATTGTTTAAAATATTTTTAAAATTTTTGTCCACACTTAGGCTTGGGATCCATTGGGGCTCAACGTTACTTTTCAGAAACTTGGGCTGTTCTGAAAAAATATTTTTTCAAAATATTTTGATTTCAATTATTTTTTCTATATTAATGGATCATATTATTATTATGTATTTTGATTGCCAGGGGTTAGTGCGAGTACCAGGACTTGTTTTCTTTTCACATTGAAAGGATATTGATCAATTGTTTTAAGAGGAAGTCTTCCTCTGACCTTATTATCATTCTATATGTGGTCAGTGTACTCGCATTAACTCCGGTTCTGTATCGTATGATTTCGATGACAATATGGGAAGCGTATGTCACGGTATGTTGTTGGGGATTTGGACACTCCGGTCCTTTCCCCGCAGGGTCACTCTACTTTATCAATTTCTATTTCAGACGATCAAGATTAGGGTGATGTATCTGTGATGTCTTCCAACAGTGTGCCTCCGTCGTCACAATTAATGAAGGGCTAGCGGAAAAGTGCTCATGTAATACGCCAATTGCCTAAGAGGACCCTAGTAGGTTCGACGGCCTTTGACGTCCGCTAGCTCGCCCGGTGTAGCGTCCATTCACCGAATGGTTCGGCAGCCGGGTTCGTCCGTTGCGGTCTAGAAGGAATTTTGGGGTGATGCGAGCACTATAAAATTAACTTAATGCACACCCAGTGACGGCGGATCGGAGGGAGAACGGAGGAAGCCTTTTAGTCCGGTTCATAGCTCGTTCCGGTCCATCCGGACGGCAAGCGAGAGAGGCCCCTCTCTCGTTCAACAACATCTGGCCCCAGATGTTGTGGTACAAATGTGTCGTTAGCGGAGCATACGTCCGTCGCTCGGGACGCTCCGTTGTATAGGCAGTCCGCTGAGACTGCTAAGGCTTCCTCTTCTCGTCAGCGCACACGACCGCACCTTGGCTGCGTGACCGCCGATATATTACCAGCTTCGCCGATCAAGGATTCTTCGGCGACCAGGTCACACCATCCGGCAGCCAGGGATTCGAGACCGATGGACTCCGGACGTTCGCATAGGAAAAGTATGCGGGAGCCATCTGATGCGGAGCTGCCCTCGGCGAAGCAGCGATAGACTGCGCCTCCGCAGGTCTCGACGCCGGACATTCTTGTGCACATAGCACAGCTTATCGCAGCATCCCAGCAGCCGACAGAAACGGTGTCGGATCGAGAATTATCCGACAGCGCTGGGTCGGTAGCCGGGGACTCGAGGCCGTTCGCATAGGAAGTATGCGGGAGTCAACGTACACGGAGCTTCCAGCGGCAATGCATCGTAAGTCCGCTACTGCACAGGCCTCGGGAACGGACGTGCTTTCCTTAATAGCACAGTTTATCGCAGCATCCCAGCATCAACTGAATCTGTCGCATATATTTTATCCGACGATGCTGGGTCGGGACGCTCCGCGGAAGCGGGTACGGACGTCCGAAAGTTTCATCCAGTCCGACGGGATACCGAAAGGGATTCGGTGGATTTCAAGCTTTCCCTTTCGGAACAACATATGCTGCGATGCCGGATAAGAAACTGATAGCGTCGGTGGACTTAGAAATTTTTGGTTCGGTTCAGGGACATCGTCCCTCAGTTCCGACATAGTCCAATAATGTCACACAAACTTTCGAATTATTGAACGACGCTATGTATATTATTATTTTATGCTTGCTATCCAAGCATTTCTGGTTTCTTGTTCGAAGAGTTATGGAGATGTCTTTCAAAAGTGTGCCTCTGTCGTCATAGTTAATGAAGAGTTAGCGGCAATAAGTGCTCATGGAATATGTCTATCGCTTACGGAGTGACATTCGCTAGCTCACCCGGTGTAGCGTACATTCATCGAATGGTTCGGCTGCCGGGTTCGTCCGTTGCGGTCTAGGAAGGAGATTTGGGTGATGCGAGCACTTTAATTACTTTAGTACTCACCCAGTGACGGCAGATTGAGGACAGATCGGAGGAAGCCAACAACATAGGGGACCGCATGTTGTGGTTCAGATATTTTACATTCGGAGCATATGTCCGTTGCTCGGGACGCTCCGTTATATTGACAGTCCGAGAGACTGTCTTTAATGCTTCCTCATCCTCACAGCAGGGCACATGACCGCACATTGGCTACGTGACCTCGAGTATCCGATCAGTTTCGGCATTCAGTGATTCCACAGCGAATAGGTCGCGCCATCCGGTAGCCAAGGGACACGAGGCCTATACACTCCGTTCGCTCGCATATTGGAAGTATGCACGGGGTAACGATCTCGGAGCTTCCTGCGGCAATGCATCGTAAGACCGCTGCTCCTCAGGCCTCAGTGACGGACGTGCTATCCGAGTTAGCACAGTTGTTTCGCAGCATCCCAGCAATTGACGGTTTCTCGGTCGAATCAGGAATTATCCGACGGCGCTGGGTCGGTGCGGTCCGCGGTTGCATCAAGCTACGGACGACCGAACGCTTTATACGGTCCGACAGGATGGCGAAAGGGATTCGAAAGATTTCGAGTTTTCCCTTTAGTAGTATCGGAAGATGCCTTTCATATCTTCTGGCATTTCTTCCAGTGATTATTTTTCGGACTTCATTGCTGCGATCTTGGATAAGAGACTTATAGCGTCATTGGACTCGGATTTTTCGATCGGTACAGGGACTTTGTCCCTGACTTACCGACGCAGTCCAATATTGTAATTACAACATGTGTTTTATTTTTCGACGCTATATATTTATATATATATACAAGCCTGCTACTAAGCATGATAGTTTAGTTTCTTGTCCGCGTGGCTCATTTCTGCCATTTTATCTTTTTTACATATAGTTTATTTTGGCAGAGCAGGGCATACCGAGAGTTCATATGCGTCTAGACGGTGTGATTAAAGACTGCATATATTCTTTTTCACCGTTTATGTCTTTTCCAATTTCAATGTTGGGAACGACATTATGTATAGTAGACTTAACTTAGACGCTTTATTATACGTAATCCGCCTTACTGAGGCGTTATCATTACGTCTTCAAGAAAAGATTTACGGGATATTATTCTCAATGTAATTTCTTTTGAGGGCAGTAGTTTGTTCACGTATAACTCCGCCCTTCAGTGGCTGATTGGAGTTGGTTAGACGTGATGCAGCCCTAGCTACATCCACGCGTGGATAGTAGGTTAAGAACTCTCTCAGAGTCGCTTCGTTCTCGGAGGAGCTTCTCTTCAACGGCAACTTCCGGCAATCCATGAATTGCTTGATTTTTACATTCTCTTGTCTATCTAGTGTTACAAGAGATTCAGACTGGGGCAAACATTCGGTGGTTGACTCAGAGAGTGCCGCCGCAGTTGCCGGACCCGAGTGTGGCTGTTATGACGGTTGCCAGTCAAACAGATTGGGATATATACTGATCCCTACGGATTCGAAGTGCCAGGGTCTTTGGGTTCCGCAGTCTTTTAGCTATCAGTTAACTTCCGCGGAATAATGTTTTTTAGGCTTGCTTTATGTCATTGCATGAACATTATTCAGAAACGCATGCCCAAATTCCTGTCCTTTAATTCGACAGTAGTGGCGTATCTCCGGAACCAGGGAGGCACTCTTTCGTTTCCGTTATTCAATTTAATGGAAAGAATCCGTCTGTTGGTTATAGTACACCAAGTTCAGTTTTGGTCCGTCATATTCTGGGTCGTCTGATTGTTTTATTGCACTCCCGTTCTCTTACGGGTCGCTTGTTGCTGTCAGAATGGACTCTCAACAAACAAGTATTCAATCAGATTTGCTATCTATGGGTGCGCCCAATGATGTTTTATTTATGACACAGCTGGCTAATCAATTGCAGACGTATGTGTTGGCTTGTCCAGATCTCTGAGCTAATACTGTTAACGCTCTATTGATCTATAGGACGGAATGATAGGATACGCGTATGCTCCGGCGCTGTTGTTTTTAGCAGGTATTGCTAAGATAAACAACCACAATACATTTCTGTTGATAGCATCTCTATCTTCACAGAGATCATGAGTAATTTACTCTCTTGTCTACTGTGGATCTTAACGTGAAATCTTCCTCTATGTGAGGATCTTTTTTCACTGGGTAAATCGTGTCATCTTTATCACAACCAGCAAGGTCGCAACCTTCATGTATTCCGTTGTGTGGTCCGTATTACATTGTAAGCACTGTACTGGACGAGCTTTGGACGCGATTTCTTACTATAGGAGATCCTCTTCTTCGCTATTCTATGCGACTAAAGTGGAGGCTCTTCCGTCGTGGTGTAGGGATCATTATGTTCATATGGTTGATCCCTCCATACTACTCATTGCTATTTTTTAGTATACTTGTTTCACAAGATCTACTGCAGCCTGTTGTTATTTAGGTTATAGGTTTATGTTACCTCATACCTATGCACTCTACGATAGTTTACAATTGAGTCTTTTGTCTCTTTATCTAAGTCAGTTAGTAACTTTTTGATAAATAGACTTAGAATCTTTAGATTAAAATTCCTATACGGATTTTAACTTCAGGTTCTTATTTAGCTAAGTAATCATTTGAGCCTCTGGAAACAGTAGTTTTCAAATTCTGACCTTTTAGACAGTAATTCTGTTGGTTTCTCTTATACTGTAGAGTCAGTGAGTTTCATGCACTATCGATGGATGATTTTCACTTTCATAGTTTCGGAATCAATACTTCCGTTACTATTTAGGTTGGATTGTTGCATAAGAGTTAGGCTCCTATTATCCGGAACCTATTATTTTAAGGTCCTTCCGTCTTCGTATGGGCATAGGCCTTTACTCTTTCCGGGTACAGTTTATGTATTTATAAACAGATATCTGTTTATTACAAGGGCGTAAGCTTCTTCTGTCTTTGATGTCTAGTAGAAGGACGTTACGCTCCATTTTATTGTTAATGGATTCTATTAACTAGCGTACTGCTTATGGTATATCATTGGCTTAGCAGTTGTGCTTAAGATTTCGGCTCATGAAGTAAGAGTTCTTCTACTTCTTGGGCTTACATTAATAGTGTTGCTATTATAGATTTTTGAAGGCTGCTCATTGCGCTCAGCCATCCATTCATGAATTTTATCTCAGAAATATCGAGTCCATTTCTGGAGGCCTCTATTGTTAGGTCTATTATCTACTGCTCAGAATGTCATTCACTTAACAGTTGCTACTATAGCTAGGTAGGCTGTCTGTTTCGGCAGTGTCTCCGTTCGGCTGCCCTCTTCGCTCTGGGCTATTTGACCCAGGGCAAGAAAAAGGGGGGGGGGGAGGGTGTTCCCTTGGGTCACCTGTTTTTACTATGAAAACAAGGGGATACCTCCTCCGGAGTTAGTAATTCTGAGCTGTTATTGGGATGGTTGTTTAGTGAGAAGTTTAAAATTCATTCAAGTCTTAGTTTTTAAAGTATAGCTTTTGAATATTGCATATGTCAACGGACATGATTATGCAATTCTCACACACTTTTAGGAGTATAAGAGTCTCTATTCTCTAGACTTACTTTATTATTGGCTTACTTTAAAAATTATTAGTATAAGGATTATTGGATATTAATAGAGTACATGGATGTATGAAGCTCAATTTTTGGAAGGTGTTGTATCTTTCTTTTTTATCATAAATAAGAAAGATACATGTAAGGCCTATTACTTCTTTTCCCTACAGGGGATGACTCTATTTTATTTTATTGAGCGTATTCCATTTTGCTCTATGTCCTTGGCCCTCCAGCCTTTTTACTATTCAGCTATGTCTGGGTCATTGGTACAGTATAAAAATGTTAAAAAATTTATAGTAATTTATATATTTTTTATACTTACCAATGACCCAGACGGGGATGGCCCTCCCAGGAGTTGGGAACTCTTGCCTCCCCGCTGAGTACATAGCGCTTACCAGGCACTGGTTATTAGAATGATAAATGGCGCCAATTTCGGAACGTCCTTGACACTGCGCATGCGCAGTAGGGGCGAAGTGTGGAGGGCCTCTCAGGACATTTTTTCTTTAGTTTTAGATGCAAATTTTGGGGATTGGGGGGCAAAATTTGTGTTTGGCCCTATATTTTAAGAGTTAGCACCAGCTATGTCTGGGTCATTGGTAAGTATAAAAAATATATAAATTACTATAAATTTTTTAACTTTTTCAAAATATTTTGATTTCAATTATTTTTTCTATATCAATGGATCATATTATTATTATGTATTTTGATTGCCAGGGGTTAGTGCGAGTACCAGGACTTGTTTTCTTTTCACATTGAAAGGATATTGATCAATTGTTTTAAGAGGAAGTCTTCCTCTGACTTTATTATCATTCTATATGTGGTCAGTGTACTCGCATTAACTCCGGTTCTGTATCGTATGATTTCGATGACAATATGGGAAGCGTATGTCACGGTATGTTGTTGGGGATTTGGGCACTCTGGTCCTTTCCCCGCAGGGTCACTCTACTTTATCAATTTCTATTTTCAGACGATCAAGATTAGGGTGATGTATCTGTGATGTCTTCCAACAGTGTGCCTCCGTCGTCACAATTAATGAAGGGCTAGCGGAAAAGTGCTCATGTAAATACGCCAATTGCCTAAGAGGACCCTAGTAGGTTCGACGGCCTTTGACGTCCGCTAGCTCGCCCGGTGTAGCGTCCATTCACCGAATGGTTCGGCAGCCGGGTTCGTCCGTTGCGGTCTAGAAGGAATTTTGGGGTGATGCGAGCACTATAAACTAACCTAATGCACACCCAGTGACGGCGGATCGGAGGGAGAACGCAGGAAGCCTTTTAGTCCGGTTCATAGCTCGTTCCGGTCCATCCGGACGGCAAGCGAGAGAGGCCCCTCTCTCGTTCAACAACATCTGGCCCCAGATGTTGTGGTACAAAATATGTCGTAAGCGGAGCATACGTCCGTCGCTCGGAACGCTCCGTTGTATAGGCAGTCCGCTGAGACTGCTAAGGCTTCCTCTTCTCGTCAGCGCACACGACCGCACCTTGGCTGCGTGACCGCCGATATATTACCAGCTTCGCCGATCAAGGATTCTTCACACCATCCAGTAGCCAGGGACACGAGGCCTGCAGACTCCGGACGTTCGCATAGGAAGTGTGCGGGAGTCAACGTACACGGAGCTTCCGGCGGCAATGCATCGTAAGACCGCTACTGCACAGGCCTCGGGAACGGACGTGCTTTCCTTAATAGCACAGTTTACCGCAGCATCCCAGCATCAACTGAATCTGTCGCATATATTTTATCCGACGATGCTGGGTCGGGACGCTCCGCGGAAGCGGGTACGGACGTCCGAAAGTTTCATCCGGTCCGACGGGATACCGAAAGGGATTCGGAGGATTTCGAGCTTTCCCTTTCGGAACAACATATGCTGTTGTGTATGTCATCTGACTTGGTCTTCTACAGCTTCTTTCGTCGGACCAGAATGCTGCGATGCCGGATAAGAAACTGATAGCGTCGGTGGACTTAGAAATTTTTGGTTCGGTTCAGGGACATCGTCCCTCAGTTCCGACATAGTCCAATAATGTCACACAAACTTTTGAATTATTGAACGACGCTATATATATTATTATGTTATGCTTGCTAACCAAGCATTTCTGGTTTCTTGTTCGAAGAGTTATGGAGATGTCTTTCTAAAGTGTGCCTCTGTCGTCATAGTTAATGAAGAGTTAGCGGCAATAAGTGCTCATGGAATATGTCTATCGCCTACGGAGTGACATTCGCTAGCTCACCCGGTGTAGCGTACATTCATCGAATGGTTCGGCTGCCGGGTTCGTCCGTTGTGGTCTAGGAAGAGATTTGGGTGATGCGAGCACTTTATTTACTTTAGTACTCACCCAGTGACGGCAGATTGAGGACAGATCGGAGGAAGCCTGTTAGTCCGGTTCCTGGCTGGTCCAGGTCCGTCCGGGCTGTGAGCGAGAGAGGTCCCTCTCTCGCCCAACAACATAGGGGACCGCATGTTGTGGTTCAGATATTTTACATTCGGAGCATATGTCCGTTGGTCGGGACGCTCCGTTATATTGACAGTCCGAGAGACTGTCTTTAATGCTTCCTCATCCTCACAGCAGGGCACACGACCGCACATTGGCTACGTGACCTCGAGTATCCGATCAGTTTCGGCATTCAGTGATTCCACGGCGAATAGGTCGCGCCATCCGGTAGCCAAGGGACACGAGGCCTATACACTCCGTTCGCTCGCATATTGGTAGTATGCACGGGGTAACGATCACGGAGCTTCCAGCGGCAATGCATCGTAAGACCGCTTCTCCTCAGGCCTCAGTGACGGACGTGCTATCCGAGTTAGCACAGTTGTTTCGCAGCATCCCAGCAATTGACAGTTTCTCGGTCGAATCAGGAATTATCCGATGGCGCTGGGTCGGTGCGGTCCGTGGTTGCATCAGGTACGGACGACCGAACGCTTTATAGGGTCCGACAGGATGGCGAAAGGGATTCGAAAGTTTTCGAGTTTTCCCTTTGGTAGTATCGGAAGATGCCTTTCATATCTTCTGGCATTATCTTCCAGTGATTATTATTTTGGACTTCATTGCTGCGATCTTGGATAAGAGACTTATAGCGTCATTGGACTCGGATTTTTCGATCGGTTCGGGGACATTGTCCCTGACTTACCGACGCAGTCCAATATTGTCATTACAACATGTGTTTTATTTTTCGACGCTATATATATATATATACAAGCCTGCTACTAAGCATGATAGTTTAGTTTCTTGTCCGCGTTGCTCATTTCTGCCATTTTATCATTTATTCAAATAGTTTATTTTGGCAGAGCAGGGCATACCGAGAGTTCATATGCATCTAGACGGTGTGATTAAAAACTGCATATATTCTTTTTCGCCGTTTATGTCTTTTCCAATTTCAATGTTGGGAACGACATTATGTATAGTAGACTTAACTTAGACGCTTTATTATACGTAATCCGCCTTACTGAGGCGTTATCATTACGTCTTCAAGAAAAGATTTACGGGATATTATTCTCAATGTAATTTCTTTTGAGGGCAGTAGTTTGTTCACGTATAACTCCGCCCTTCAGTGGCTGATTGGAGTTAGTTAGTTGTGACGCAGCCCTAGCTACATCCACTCGCGTGGATAGTAAGGTTAAGAACTCTCTCAGAGTCGCTTCGTTCTCGGAGGAGCTTCTCTTCGACGGCAACTTTTCGGCAATCCATGAATTGCTCGATTTACACGTTCTCTTGTCTATCTAGTGTTACAAGAGATTCAGACTGGGGCAAACATTCGGTGGTTGACTCAGAGAGTGCCGCCGCAGTTGCCGGACCCGAGTGTGGCTGTTATGACGGTTGCCAGTCAAATAGATTGGGATATTATACTGATCCCTACGGATTCGAAGTGCCAGGGTCTTTGGGTTCCGCAGTCTTTTAGCAATCAGTTTTCTTCCGCGGAATAATGTTTTTTAGGCTTGCTTTATGTCATTGCATGAACATTATTCAGTAACGCATGCCCAAATTCCTGTCCTTTAATTCGACAGTAGTGGCGTATCTCCGGAACCAAGGAGGCACTCTTTCGTTTCCGGTATTCAATTTAATGGAAGAATCCGTCTGTTGGTTATAGTACACCAAGTTCAGTTTTGGTCCGTCATATTCCGGGTCGTCTGATTGTTTTATCGGACTCCCGTTCTCTTACGGGTCGCTTGTTGCTGTCAGAATGGACTCTCAACAAACAAGTATTCAATCAGATTTGCTATCTATGGGAGCGCCCAATGATGATTTATTTATGACACAGCTTGCTAATCAATTGCAGACGTATGTGTTGCCTTGTCCAGATCTCTGAGCTAATATTCTTAACGCTCTATTGATCTATAGGACGGAATGATAGGATACGCGTATCCTCCGGCGCTGTTGTTTTAGCAGGTATTGCTAAGATAAACAACCACTATACATTTCTGTTGATAGCATCTCTATCTTCACAGAGATCATGAGTAATTTCCTCTCTTGTCTACTGTGGATCTTAACGTGAAATCTTCCTCTATGTGAGGATCTTTTTCACTGGGTAAATCGTGTCATCTTTATCACAACCTGCAAGGTCGCAACCTTCATGTATTCCGTTGTGTGGTCCGTATTGCATTGTAAGCACTATACTGGACGAGCTTTGGACGCAATTTCTTACTATAGGAGATCCTCTTCTTCGCTATTCTATGCGGCTAAAGTGGAGGCTCTTCCGTCGTGGTGTAGGGATCATTATGTTCATATTGTTGATCCCTCCATACTACTCATTGCTATTTTTTAGTATACTTGTTTCACAAGATCTACTGCAGCCTGTTATTATTTAGGTTATAGGTTTATGTTACCTCATACCTATGCACTCTATGATAGTTTACAATTGAGTCTTTTGTCTCTTTATCTAAGTCAGTTAGTAACTTTTTGATAAATAGACTTAGAATCTTTAGATTAAATTCCTATACGGATTTTAACTTCGGTTCTTATTTAGCTATGTAATCATTTGAGCCTCTGGAAACAGTAGTTTTCAAATCCTGACCTTTTAGACAGTAATTCTGTTGGTTTCTCTTTTACTGTAGAGTCAGTGAGTTTCATGCACTATCGATGGATGATTTTCACTTTCATAGTTTCGGAATCAATACTTCCGTTACTATTTAGGTTGGATTGTTGCATAAGAGTTAGGCTCCTATTATCCGGAACCTATTATTTTAAGGTCCTTCCGTCTTCGTATGGGCATAGGCCTTTACTCTTTCCGGGTACAGTTTATGTATTTATAAACAGATTTCTGTTTATTACTATGGGCGTAAGCTTCTTCTGTCTTTGATGTCTAGTAGAAGGACGTTACGCTCCATTTTTATTGTTAATGGATTCTATTAACTATCGGTACTGCTTATAGTATATCATTGACTTAGCAGTTGTGCTTAAGATTTCGGCTCATGAAGTAAGAGTTCTTCTACTTCTTGGGCTTACATTAATAGTGTCGCTATTATAGATTTTTGAAGGCCGCTCATTGCGCTCAGCCATCCACATTCATGAATTTTATCTCAGAAATATCGAGTCCATTTCTGGAGGCCTCTATTGTTAGGTCTATTATCTACTGCTCAGAATGTCATTCACTTAACAGTTGCTACTATAGCTAGGTAGGCTGTCTGTTTCGGCAGTGTCTCCGTTCGGCTGCCCTCTTCGCTCTGGGCTATTTGACCCAGGGCAAGAAAAAGGGGGGGGGGGAGGGTGTTCCCTTGGGTCACCTGTTTTACTATGAAAACAAGGGGATACCTCCTCCGGAGTTAGTAATTCTGAGCTGTTATTGGGATGGTTGTTTAGTGAGAAGTTTAGGTTTTTAAAATTCATTCAAGTCTTAGTTTTTAAAGTATAGCTTTTGAATATTGCATATGTCAACGGACATGATTATGCAATCCTCAGACACTTTTAGGAGTATAAGAGTCTCTATTCTCTAGACTTACTTATTTATTGGCTTACTTTAAAAATTATTAGTATAAGGATTATATTGGATATTAATAGAGTACATGGATGTATGAAGCTCAATTTTGGAAGGTGTTGTATCTTTCTAATTTATCATAAATAAGAAAAATACATGTAAGGCCTATTACTTCTTTTTCCCTACAGGGGATGAATCTATTTTATTTTATTGAGCGTATTCCATTTTGCTCTATGTCCTTGGCCCTCCAGCCTTTTTACTATTCAGCTATGTCTGGGTCATTGGTACAGTATAAAAATGTTAAAAAATTTATAGTAATTTATATATTTTTTATACTTACCAATGACCCAGACGGGGATGGCCCTCCCAGGAGTTGGGAACTCTTGCCTCCCCGCTGAGTACATAGCGCTTACCAGGCACTGGTTATTAGAATGATTAATGGCGCCAATTTCGGAACGTCCTTGACACTGCGCATGCGCAGTAGGGGCGAAGTGTGGAGGGCCTTTCAGGACATGTTTTCTTTAGTTTTAGATGCAAATTTTGGGGATTGGGGGGCAAAATTTGTGTTTGGCCCTATATTTTAAGAGTTAGCACCAGCTATGTCTGGGTCATTGGTAAGTATAAAAAATATATAAATTACTATAAATTTTTTAACTTTCCATAATAAGCTATTTTGTGGTGATTATATGATAACATAACCTTTGTTCAACTAAATATCTAATATCTTCTTACTTAGGCCACACAAAGTATTTCTTCTGTTTCTCAGGCCATTTGTAAAATTGCGTGCGGGCGAGCAGTTTTTTATTTTATTTTTTATTTCTGTAATTATTTCTCTGCCATCAGAAGTTTTTGTTCTTGGTTTATATTTTAGACCTCATAATCTACGGAATAGCATGGGTGGTGGTGTATTTCATCCCTTGGGAGCAAGAAGCCTTTGCAGTGCTAAAGCATTGCAAAGCCTTCTTGCACTCAAGGGACATTTGATTTGTAAAATTGCAGGTTGGCAGGCATTTTTTTTATTTTATTTTTTATTTTTGTAATTATTTTGTTACCATCAAAGAGTTTACGTTCAGGTTTGTCTTATGTTTTAGGCCTCATAATGTACAGAATATCATGGATGGTGGTGTATTTTGTCCCTTGAGGGCAAGAAGACTTTGCAATGCTTTAGCACTTAAGGGACACATTTATCATTTTTTTTTAACTGGGCTAAAATATCAGACATAAACCATTCAATTTTTTTTTTTTAATTTACATTTGTTATAAAAAGAGAGCATGTGGCAGCCAAAAGGCCATGCGTCAGGGCCTGAGAAATAGATTTTTAATTTTTTTAGGGCTTATTTTCTGTTTTATATTCTTTTCCAGCCTCCTATTGTAGTATGTATAACTAGAATATGGCACCCCAACATTACTGAAGATGGTGAAGTGTGCTTAAGTTTATTGCGACAAAATTCAATAGATAGTCTAGGTAAGCTTTAACTTTCCCATGTTGAGCTTCTATACCTTGTTTCAAAGGTTGTGATCACCACTGCCAATTAAGTATGCAGTTAATACATTGTATTTTGATAGGGTGAATCTTCTAATTGGATAACTGGTTCAGTACAGAAAGCACATATTTGGGCTCTGTTGAAAATAGACGGTGCTGTAGTTAAATGCTTTATATTTTGTTCTTGTGCTTCATATTGCTGGAAGCAAATATGTTTTGTTAGTCCCCTACTGGCATCGCCAGAGGGCACTATAGGTTTGCACTCTGTCCATCCATCCGTCAGTCTGTCAGTCCGTCAGTCTGTCAGTCACTTTAGTTTTCCGAACTTTTTTTTGGAAATGCTTCAACCGAATGATTTCACTTTTGGTAACCTACTATAGAACGATGACTTACAGGTCACGTTTGAGTTTCATGATGATTGCATTATTCTTGTGTGAGTTATGACCCTTGGAAATATGGAAAAGCGCCAAAATATCAGTTTAAAATTCCGGACTTTTTTTGGAAACGCTTCAACGGAATGATTTCATTTTTGGTAAGCTACTATAGACTATGACTTGCAGATCAAGTTTGAGTTTCATGCTGATTGCCTTATTCTTGTGTGAGTTATGGCCCTTGAAAAGTCTGTCAGTTGGTCAGTCACAAATTAAGATTCAAGTTTGTTAAAATCGAGTCCTTGGGTTTATATTTGGGCTCTCTGTGGAAGCCCAAATTTTAACTTAGTGCATTATGAGGACATTTCTTTAAAAATCTTCTTCAGATTCACCAGTCAGGATTCTTTCATATTTGGTGTATGACATCTCTAAGAGGGTGAGATGTAAGTTTAATAAAATCGGGTCCCTGGGTTAGTATTTGGGCTCTCTATTGGAGGCCAAAGTTTAACATAGTGCAATGTGAGGACATTTCTTTAAAAACCTTCTTCTTCAGATCCACCAGTCAGAAGTCTTTTATATTTGGTATAAACATCTCAAGGGGGATCTGATTCAAGTTTATTAAATTTGAGTCTGTGGCTTAATATTTGGGTTCTCTATCGGGAGGGGGGTGGCAGGTTAGGTTCAAGTTTGTTCCTATCCATTCCTGAATGTTTTTCCATAAATTTGCCTTTCATGACATCATTCCTTTCTAGTGTTGATAAACCGTGTCCAACTTAATGTGGCCCCAAATACATCTTTGAACCACTTTGTAAGGTGAGTAGTGCTGCCGCGGTTATCCGGATAACCGGTTAACCTGTGGTTAAAACTTTGACCGGTCAAGAAAATGTTTTAACTGGTTAACCTTACATTCACTATAGTACATGCCAATCATGCCACGTTATATTATCTGACTGTTTTCGGTGCGAATTCAACTAATGACGCTTACTCACCACTGAGTTATCTTCCAAGTTCTAACATCAAACAGATCAAAGAACAGCGACGTTGTAACTTGTATCTTTCCCCTTGACGCGCGAACGTCGGAACGTGCATCTTTCACTTTCATCTTTGTCGGCGAAACTTAAAGACAATCACTGTCAATGAGCCTTATAATTATTAACAGTGATTGTCTTTAAGTTTCGCCGACAAAGAGGGTCCGATGTGTACGATGTTGTGAATGTGAAACTTGTGATTGCTGCAAGCGTGGCACAATCAGAGAACTGATATTTCAAATTCAATGATACATTAGCAATGGCTTCGTCACCATCAAGTTCACGAATTCAAAAATCACGAAAATCAGATATTTGGGACAATTTTACGCTAATTGAATGTGGTGGCAAAAAGCAGGCAGAATGTAAGCTTTGCAAAGTTTGATTCAATTACTCGGGTTCGACTTCATCGCTGAGATACCACACCGAAAAGAAGCATGCATTATTCGCCACCTCCAGCATACATGCGGCCGGTACGAGTAAACAAAAGATTCAGACAAAGTTAGATTTTGGCACACCAGCGAAGCCAATGGCAAGAGGGAAATGGCTTCAAGCTACATCTGCACTCATTCGATGGTGTGCCGTCGATATGAGGCCCATCAGTATAGTGGACTCGAAATCTTTCCGAGAATTTATCAAGCTTCTCAACCCGACGTATGATGTTCCCGGTCGACCAACAGTCAAGAAGTTGTTGAAAACTAATTACCAGCTGCTGAGGAAGCAGTTAATTTCAGAACTTACATCTCGCAAATCTGTTGCCATTACCACAGACTGCTGGACTAGCTGTGCGACCGACGGGTATATCACCATAACTGTGCATTACATGACCGATGATTGGACGATCAAGAATTTCGTACTACGGACATGCGAAGTTGAGGAGAGACACACTGCAATCAATCTAGCTGCAGAAATTAAAGCAATCCTGATAGACTTTGGAATACCAGAAGAGAAGCTACTAGCGATTGTTTCTGACAATGGGTCGAACATAGTCGTGGCTGTTCGCGAAATAAAGTTTGAGAATTTAACGCACATTCGCAGCTTCGGCCACACCTTGCAATTAAGCGTCAAGGCAGGACTCGCAATTCAACCTATTTCTCACGCTATTGGGGGTGCCAGACATTTGGTTAGCCATTTCAACAAATCAAATGTTGCTACCTATGCCCTTGAGAAACATCAGAAGAAGTTTGATGACATTCCTTCACATAAACTTATTTAAGACGTTGCCACTAGGTGGAACTCAACATACGCGATGTTTGATCACTTACTCAAACAACGATTGCCAGTTTTATCTGTCATACATGATCCCAAAATCACATCACCATCGGACGGAAGAATCCTGGAGTTGAGTGACGACATTTGGCGGACAATTGAAACTGTAACCCCAACATTAAAGCCCCTACAGATGGCTACTGAAATGGTTTGTTCTGAAGAATTCCCCACGCTAAGTATGGTGTTTCCCATGGTGCAAGGCCTCATAAGAAATCATCTCAATGAGAAGGATGACGACAAACAAGTATTGAAGGATTTTAAAAGGACCGTTAGAAATGACTTGGATAAAAGATTCCCCCTTGGGGATCCCGAGAAGAACCCATACATCATTGCTTCTTCACTTGATCCTCGTTATAAGAGTTTGCCCTTTTTAACAGAAACGGAATGCGAAGCAGTGTTCGAGAAACTTGTGGAAATGATCATAAATTCTAAGTCAAACACTGGCAAATCAAGTTCAACTGTTACAACAGTTTCAAGTTCTTCAACTACGCACGCGACCTCGGCGAGTGCTGTTAGTACCGTTGCTATGCCTTCATTGCCTAGTATGCCAACAACTGATGTTACTGATCCCGACATTAATGTTGCCTCTGCTTCATGTGCGACCCCGACTTCCACAGATTCACCTGCGACTACAACCTCCGTCCAAATTGACCCAGTGAGTGGAAAATCTGAGACAATTACCGAATTTGTTCCCAAATCAAAAAAATCAAAGATTGAAAGTGTTAATACCGCTATGAAATTTCTGTTAGGGGATTTCTACAGTGAAGGGAATAAGGAAGTATCTAGCTCTGATGCCTTAGTTCGCGACGAAGTTAAGTCATACTTTGAAACAAAAGCTACAACAACTGATATCAGCTCTGCACAGTGGTGGCACAGAAACGAGGAAAGATTTCCGAGGGTCAGTTCTTTGGCAAAGCAGTACCTTAGTGTTCCTGGAACTTCCGTCCCCTCTGAAAGAATATTTTCTGCCATGGGCAACATCGTGTCGAAGAAGCGCTCCAGTTTGGATCCCGACACAGTTGACATTTTGATATTCATACGTGAATATGTCAGGAACTCACCCTCAGATACCACTTTCCATATACCCGGTCCCGAATCTCCCGATGTAACTGATGTTGATGATGATGACTCATGAAGTCCAGACTGTCCAGGGTGATGAATGATCAATGATGACTGATGAGTAATTGAGCATTGAATTTCAAGATTTGAGTAACTCTGTTAGATTGTTGCATTTTATTTCGGGTCACCCGACTCACCCGAGCTGAGAAGGCTTTTATGTTTTCTGAGTGATGCTGACTGACATTTCTTCTGTTTGAAATTTGAATAAAGATTTGTTTTGAGATTGAAGATGTATTCAGTGAATTTCAGTCAATTCCGGTGTCACAGTCAGTCAGTCACACAGTGTCACTTGTTTTATCTGCACTCTGCAGTACCGTGATGGCGTGATCATAACACATCAGTGATCACAGCATGAATTCTCACTTTTGTTGTTCTAACTTGGAATAACAAAAGTGTGAATTCATGCTGTGATCATCATCATCATCATCATTTGCCTTAACACCCTGTGGTGCATACTGCATAGTGCATACTCATACTGCATAGGGTGGCAACAAACTGAACAAAGTCTCAAGTCTCTCCATCTCTGCCTGTTTTCAGTGTCTTGGGCCAATCTCGTGACTCTCGTCAGTCTCATGACAGTCTCGTCATTCGTCAAGAACCCCGGGCGCGCTGTATGGTTTTCATTTCATCCTCACTCCTCAGCTGTTCTGACTTCTGACTCCTGAGTGTTCTCCATGTTGTTTTCGGTCTTCTTCATTTTCTCTTTCCATCTGGAGTGAGTGGAGTCCAGTCATCCCGTGAAGTGCAGCTGTTGCTGCTGTTCTTCATATTGCATGAAGGTATTGCAAAGTTGGCCCAGTAGAAGTTGGCCCACAGGACTACTCACGTGGGCCGACTTCTCCTAGGCCAACTTCGCAGTGGGTTGACTGGGTTCTGAGTCCTGACACTTTAGCAATGTTTTCCCACGTTCTGGACCAGTGCTGTACTCCTGTTCTTGTGATCGACTCATTCGACTCTGGCTCTCTCCCTAACAGAATAACAGATGCCTTATTTAATATTTATCCGTCAGTACCGTTACTATCATAAAAGATCAGAGATCATAGCATGGATAGGGCAGGCTGTGATCACTGATCTTTTATGAGAGTGACGGGCAGTGACGGTCCACAAATATGGTTCGAATTGATTCGCCAATAAATATGGTCTCATTTGACTCATTGCCATTGGTCTCAATGGTCTGAATCGCCTATGAAGATGTATAAAAGATTGGATTCGGAACAGATGTGTGGGCAATTCGAATCAGACTTGTGGACGATTAAGTCACGATTTGCGTCTGATTTGAATTGCCCACACATCTGTTCCAAATCCGATTGTCTATACGGTACGTAAAGTAACAGTATATGTATTCGCTGACCGGTCACCGGAGACACACCGACGATGTTCATGACTTCATGTCTCAGTTAAATTTTAAAGTCCATTGATCAGAAAAAAGTGTTTGTGCATGAAAAATCACTTTCGGTACCGTATCAGAAATAGAGGGGCGCGAGCGTGATCGCTCACTGTTCCCAATGGTCAATGTATTGAATGTAAATAACATTGGCCGCTGGCCGGCCCGATATAATAGTTACAGTTGAAGCAAGAACACACTACAAATATAGGTACCTTAAATGCGGTTAACCACGGTTAACCACGGTCAAACACGCTGGTTAACCGGTCAGAAAAAAGTCTTAACCGCGGCAGCACTAAAGGTGAGTGAATAAGGCCCCTTGGGGCCTCTTGTTATCTGTAATCCATGAAAATAGTTTGAATTGTTGCATAAATTTGAAATCTTTTCTTACTCTCCTGAATCAACAGGAGTCATTCAACAGTATATTTTTATACTGTACCAATGACCCAGACATAGCTGGTGCTAACTCTTAAAATATAGGGCCAAACACAAATTTTGCCCCCCAATCCCCAAAATTTGCATCTAAAACTAAAGAAAACATGTCCTGAAAGGCCCTCCACACCTCGCCCCCACTGCGCATGCGCAGTGTCAAGGACGTTCCGAAATTGGCGCCATTTATCATTCTAAGTTTGGCCCTTCATCAGTTAACATCTGACTGATCTTTGTGCTTTTAAATCTCAGTTTAAATGATGCCAGACACATAAATATTAGTGAAATGGTGATTCTAAGGAGGATAGAAAAGGAGGAGAGGAAAAGAATGTGTGACAGAATATTATCAGGGCTGTAACTTAAAATTTTTTAATGAAATTATGTTAAGTTACCTATTTTCAAGGCAGCAGCCATTTTGTTGTCATTCTGATTATTTAGTTACACTGTTTTTTCAAGTGTTTTTCCTCTCTCCCTGTCCTTTAAGTTCCCCCTTGCTATTCTCCCATGCTTTTGGCATAGTTTCTGTAATTATTATTACTAAAATTTCTTGGGAGTTTTAGCTTAATAACAGAATGAATTCTGTTCTTTCCCCATGTTTACGTCTTCACCTACGGGTGGTTAGGCGTTGTGTTCTGCATCTACTATCTGATGTTCTGCAGTTTCTTCCCTGGAAGTCTCTGTTTTGCATCAGATGGTGTATTTTTGGTAACTGATTTCGGGCCTGGGTGCCTGGAGTCTTATTTTAGTGTTTTTACACTCATTGTTTACATTTACAACAGCCCTCTGTGTGAGGGGGGGATTTCTAAATAATAATATCTTTATGTTATTTTAATCATAACTAGATACATTATTATTGTTCGTAAGTGTTGAATAAATTGTTTAAAATATTTTTAAAATTTTTGTCCACACTTAGGCTTGGGATCCATTGGGGCTCAACGTTACTTTTCAGAAACTTGGGCTGTTCTGAAAAAATATTTTTTCAAAATATTTTGATTTCAGTTATTTTTTCTATATTAATGGATCATATTATTATTATGTATTTGATTGCCAGGGGTTAGTGCGAGTACCAGGACTTGTTTTCTTTTCACATTGAAAGGATATTGATCAATTGTTTTAGGAGGAAGTCTTCCTCTGACCTTATTATCATTCTATATGTGGTCGGTGTACTCGCATTAACTCCTGTTCTGTATCGCATGATTTCGATGACAATATGGGAAGCGTATGTCACGGTATGTTGTTGGGGATTTGGACACTCCGGTCCTTTCCCCGCAGGGTCACTCTACTTTATCAATTTCTATTTCAGACGATCAAGATTAGGGTGATGTATCTGTGATGTCTTCCAACAGTGTGCCTCCGTCGTCACAATTAATGAAGGGCTAGCGGAAAAGTGCTCATGTAATACGCCAATTGCCTAAGAGGACCCTAGTAGGTTCGACGGCCTTTGACGTCCGCTAGCTCGCCCGGTGTAGCGTCCATTCACCGAATGGTTCGGCAGCCGGGTTCGTCCGTTGCGGTCTAGAAGGAATTTTGGGGTGATGCGAGCACTATAAAATTAACTTAATGCACACCCAGTGACGGCGGATCGGAGGGAGAACGGAGGAAGCCTTTTAGTCCGGTTCATAGCTCGTTCCGGTCCATCCGGACGGCAAGCGAGAGAGGCCCCTCTCTCGTTCAACAACATCTGGCCCCAGATGTTGTGGTACAAATGTGTCGTTAGCGGAGCATACGTCCGTCGCTCGGGACGCTCCGTTGTATAGGCAGTCCGCTGAGACTGCTAAGGCTTCCTCTTCTCGTCAGCGCACACGACCGCACCTTGGCTGCGTGACCGCCGATATATTACCAGCTTCGCCGATCAAGGATTCTTCGGCGACCAGGTCACACCATCCGGCAGCCAGGGATTCGAGACCGATGGACTCCGGACGTTCGCATAGGAAGTATGCGGGAGCCATCTGATGCGGAGCTGCCCTCGGCGAAGCACCGATAGACTGCGCCTCCGCAGGTCTCGACGCCGGACATTCTTGTGCACATAGCACAGCTTATCGCAGCATCCCAGCAGCCGACAGAAACGGTGTCGGATCGAGAATTATCCGACAGCGCTGGGTCGTTAGCCGGGGACTCGAGGCCTGCAGACTCCGGACGTTCGCATAGGAAGTGTGCGGGAGTCAACGTACACGGAGCTTCCAGCGGCAATGCATCGTAAGTCCGCTACTGCACAGGCCTCGGGAACGGACGTGCTTTCCTTAATAGCACAGTTTATCGCAGCATCCCAGCATCAACTGAATCTGTCGCATATATTTTATCCGACGATGCTGGGTCGGGACGCTCCGCGGAAGCGGGTACGGACGTCCGAAAGTTTCATCCGGTCCGACGGGATACCGAAAGGGATTCGGTGGATTTCAAGCTTTCCCTTTCGGAACAACATATGCTGCGATGCCGGATAAGAAACTGATAGCGTCGGTGGACTTAGAAATTTTTGGTTCGGTTCAGGGACATCGTCCCTCAGTTCCGACATAGTCCAATAATGTCACACAAACTTTCGAATTATTGAACGACGCTATATATATTATTATTTTATGCTTGCTATCCAAGCATTTCTGGTTTCTTGTTCGAAGAGTTATGGAGATGTCTTTCAAAAGTGTGCCTCTGTCGTCATAGTTAATGAAGAGTTAGCGGCAATAAGTGCTCATGGAATATGTCTATCGCTTACGGAATGACATTCGCTAGCTCACCCGGTGTAGCGTACATTCATCGAATGGTTCGGCTGCCGGGTTCGTCCGTTGCGGTCTAGGAAGGAGATTTGGGTGATGCGAGCACTTTAATTACTTTAGTACTCACCCAGTGACGGCAGATTGAGGACAGATCGGAGGAAGCCAACAACATA
The DNA here is from genome assembly GCA_031216915.1 of Pictodentalium vernedei. NCBI lineage: Eukaryota > Metazoa > Mollusca > Scaphopoda > Dentaliida > Dentaliidae > Pictodentalium > Pictodentalium vernedei. The sequence continues at coordinate 197,774,317 of CM062294.1, forward strand.
GGGGACCGCATGTTGTGGTTCAGATATTTTACATTCGGAGCATATGTCCGTTGCTCGGGACGCTCCGTTATATTGACAGTCCGAGAGACTGTCTTTAATGCTTCCTCATCCTCACAGCAGGGCACACGACCGCACATTGGCTACGTGACCTCGAGTATCCGATCAGTTTAGGCATTCAGTGATTCCACAGCGAATAGGTCGCGCCATCCGGTAGCCAAGGGACACGAGGCCTATACACTCCGTTCGCTCGCATATTGGAAGTATGCACGGGGTAACGATCTCGGAGCTTCCTGCGGCAATGCATCGTAAGACCGCTGCTCCTCAGGCCTCAGTGACGGACGTGCTATCCGAGTTAGCACAGTTGTTTCGCAGCATCCCAGCAATTGACGGTTTCTCGGTCGAATCAGGAATTATCCGACGGCGCTGGGTCGGTGCAGTCCGCGGTTGCATCAAGCTACGGACGACCGAACGCTTTATAGGGTCCGACAGGATGGCGAAAGGGATTCGAAAGATTTCGAGTTTTCCCTTTAGTAGTATCGGAAGATGCCTTTCATATCTTCTGGCATTTCTTCCAGTGATTATTTTTCGGACTTCATTGCTGCGATCTTGGATAAGAGACTTATAGCGTCATTGGACTCGGATTTTTCGATCGGTACAGGGACTTTGTCCCTGACTTACCGACGCAGTCCAATATTGTCATTACATCATGTGTTTTATTTTTCGACGCTATATATTTATATATATATACAAGCCTGCTACTAAGCATGATAGTTTAGTTTCTTGTCCGCGTGGCTCATTTCTGCCATTTTATCTTTTTTACATATAGTTTATTTTGGCAGAGCAGGGCATACCGAGAGTTCATATGCGTCTAGACGGTGTGATTAAAGACTGCATATATTCTTTTTCGCCGTTTATGTCTTTTCCAATTTTAATGTTGGGAACGACATTATGTATAGTAGACTTAACTTAGACGCTTTATTATACGTAATCCGCCTTACTGAGGCGTTATCATTACGTCTTCAAGAAAAGATTTACGGGATATTATTCTCAATGTAATTTCTTTTGAGGGCAGTAGTTTGTTCACGTATAACTCCGCCCTTCAGTGGCTGATTGGAGTTGGTTAGACGTGATGCAGCCCTAGCTACATCCACGCGTGGATAGTAGGTTAAGAACTCTCTCAGAGTCGCTTCGTTCTCGGAGGAGCTTCTCTTCGACGGCAACTTTCCGGCAATCCATGAATTGCTTGATTTATACATTCTCTTGTCTATCTAGTGTTACAAGAGATTCAGACTGGGGCAAACATTCGGTGGTTGACTCAGAGAGTGCCGCCGCAGTTGCCGGACCCTAGTGTGGCTGTTATGACGGTTGCCAGTCAAACAGATTGGGATATATACTGATCCCTACGGATTCGAAGTGCCAGGGTCTTTGGGTTCCGCAGTCTTTTAGCTATCAGTTTAACTTCCGCGGAATAATGTTTTTTAGGCTTGCTTTATGTCATTGCATGAACATTATTCAGAAATGCATGCCCAAATTCCTGTCCTTAATTCGACAGTAGTGGCGTATCTCCGGAACCAGGGAGGCACTCTTTCGTTTCCATTATTCAATTTAATGGAAAGAATCCGTCTGTTGGTTATAATACACCAAGTTCAGTTTTGGTCCGTCATATTCGGGGTTGTCTGATTGTTTTATCGCACTCCCGTTCTCTTACGGGTCGCTTGTTGCTGTCAGAATGGACTCTCAACAAACAAGTATTTAATCAGATTTGCTATCTATGGGAGCGCCCAATGATGTTTTATTATGACACAGCTTGCTAATCAATTGCAGACGTATGTGTTGGCTTGTCCAGATCTCTGAGCTAATACTGTTAACGCTCTATTGATCTATAGGACGCAATGATAGGATACGCGTATCCTCCGGCGCTGTTGTTTTAGCAGGTATTGCTAAGATAAACAACCACAATACATTTCTGTTGATAGCATCTCTATCTTCACAGAGATCATGAGTAATTTACTCTCTTGTCTACTGTGGATCTTAACGTGAAATCTTCCTCTATATGAGGATCTTTTTTCACTGGGTAAATCGTGTCATCTTTATCACAACCAGCAAGGTCGCAACCTTCATGTATTCCGTTGTGTGGTCCGTATTGCATTGTAAGCACTGTACTGGACGAGCTTTGGACGCGATTTCTTACTATAGGAGATCCTCTTCTTCGCTATTCTATGCGACTAAAGTGGAGGCTCTTCCGTCGTGGTGTAGGGATCATTATGTTCATATGGTTGATCCCTCCATACTACGCATTGCTAGTTTTTAGTATACTTGTTTCACAAGATCTACTGCAGCCTGTTGTTATTTAGGTTATAGGTTTATGTTACCTCATACCTATGCACTCTACGATAGTTTACAATTGAGTCTTTTGTCTCTTTATCTAAGTCAGTTAGTAACTTTTTGATAAATAGACTTAGAATCTTTAGATTAAATTCCTATACGGATTTTAACTTCGGTTCTTATTTAGCTAAGTAATCATTTGAGCCTCTGGAAACAGTAGTTTTCAAATTCTGACCTTTTAGACAGTAATTCTGTTGGTTTCTCTTTTACTGTAGAGTCAGTGAGTTTCATGCACTATCGATGGATGATTTTCACTTTCATAGTTTCGGAATCAATACTTCCGTTACTATTTAGGTTGGATTGTTGCATAAGAGTTAGGCTCCTATTATCCGGAACCTATTATTTTAAGGTCCTTCCGTCTTCGTATGGGCATAGGCCTTTACTCTTTCCGGGTACAGTTTATGTATTTATAAACAGATATCTGTTTATTACAAGGGCGTAAGCTTCTTCTGTCTTTGATGTCTAGTAGAAGGACGTTACGCTCCATTTTATTGTTAATCGATTCTATTAACTAGCGTACTGCTTATGGTATATCATTGGCTTAGCAGTTGTGCTTAAGATTTCGGCTCATGAAGTAAGAGTTCTTCTACTTCTTGGGCTTACTTTAATAGTGTTGCTATTATAGATTTTTGAAGGCTGCTCATTGCGCTCAGCCATCCATTCATGAATTTTATCTCAGAAATATCGAGTCCATTTCTGGAGGCCTCTATTGTTAGGTCTATTATCTACTGCTCAGAATGTCATTCACTTAACAGTTGCTACTATAGCTAGGTAGGCTGTCTGTTTCGGCAGTGTCTCCGTTCGGCTGCCCTCTTCGCTCTGGGCTATTTGACCCAGGGCAAGAAAAAGGGGGGGGGGGGAGGGTGTTCCCTTGGGTCACCTGTTTTTACTATGAAAACAAGGGGATACCTCCTCCGGAGTTAGTAATTCTGAGCTGTTATTGGGATGGTTGTTTAGTGAGAAGTTTAAGTTTATAAAATTCATTCAAGTCTTAGTTTTTAAAGTATAGCTTTTGAATATTGCATATGTCAACGGACATGATTATGCAATTCTCACACACTTTTAGGAGTATAAGAGTCTCTATTCTCTAGACTTACTTTATTATTGGCTTACTTTAAAAATTATTAGTATAAGGATTATTGGATATTAATAGAGTACATGGATGTATGAAGCTCAATTTTTGGAAGGTGTTGTATCTTTCTAATTTATCATAAATAAGAAAGATACATGTAAGGCCTATTACTTCTTTTCCCTACAGGGGATGACTCTATTTTATTTTATTGAGCGTATTCCATTTTGCTCTATGTCCTTGGCCCTCCAGCCTTTTTACTATTCAGCTATGTCTGGGTCATTGGTACAGTATAAAAATGTTAAAAAATTTATAGTAATTTATATATTTTTTATACTTACCAATGACCCAGACGGGGATGGCCCTCCCAGGAGTTGGGAACTCTTGCCTCCCCGCTGAGTACATAGCGCTTACCAGGCACTGGTTATTAGAATGATAAATGGCGCCAATTTCGGAACGTCCTTGACACTGCGCATGCGCAGTGGGGGCGAGGTGTGGAGGGCCTTTCAGGACATGTTTTCTTTAGTTTTAGATGCAAATTTTGGGGATTGGGGGGCAAAATTTGTGTTTGGCCCTATATTTTAAGAGTTAGCACCAGCTATGTCTGGGTCATTGGTAAGTATAAAAAATATATAAATTACTATAAATTTTTTAACTTTTTTACATGTCAGTGTTTCCATCATATTTATTGTACATCATTTATTTATTTATTGGTGTTTAAGGCCATATACTTATGCACAATGGCTAATCGTGATCGTAGCAGTTTTATGGGTGGAGGAAGCCGGAGTACCCGGAGAGAACCACCGAGCAACGATGAGTAGCTGCCAGCTCCCCAACATCGTAACTCCACACTGCAGTACAGGCAGGGTTAGATTGATTGAAGACATGCATACCATCGATGTGCAGTACACCTTAGTACACAGCATCATCGTGCCCCTATGGGGACAATCAGGGTTAAGTGCCTTGCCCAAGGACACATTGGAGAGTCTGAATTGATCGCTCAGACGGTCACCCATCCAGTGATTAACCATACTCGACATTGCTTAACTTCAGTGATCTGACGAGAACCGGTTACTGCAATGCCACCACGCCCTGTATTGTACATCAAAATTTAAAGAGAATTGCCCTTCGTCACTTCACTGGTTAAAAATAAAACAGGTATATGTGAAAAAAAAAAAAAAAATTTCTTCAGAATTTTAATGATGAGAGAGGTACCTGAGAAACAATAATTTTTTTTTTACCTGTTACCTTACAAATCGGCCCGCAATCCACCCTTGTAATTTACAAATTAAGGATTGAAAAAAATATATTTCTCAAACAATTTCAACAAAACCCATACTATACCATGTGACCTCCTCATCGGAACAAGCTGATTGAGCTCATTCCAATGAGGGGTCATATGATATGGTTTTATTAGTTCACCTGACTGTAAGTCAGGGGAAGCTTAAGGGATCACTTTTTGTCCGTCTGATGTGAATTTTACATTATTGACATCTCCTCCTAAACCTCTGGCTGAATTGAACCAAATTTGATATGCATGGTCCTTAGCATATGTCAATTCAAGGTTGTTCAAATAAAGTTGCCCCCTCCACCGGGAGGGGTGGGCGAAAATGCTCCAAATTTCTTAAACAAGAACTTTTCATGAACAAGTCGGTACAAAGACTTGATATTTGGTATGGAGCTTCCTTTTGAAGTGTAGAATCAAGTTTGGTCAAACGATGTTGATGGTCCGATTTGAACGAAATATGGTATGTGGTATTACTGGGTCATAAGTACTGGATTTAGGGAAAAAAATTTTTTGCATGTTCCCTGTGGGAACCCCAGGAGCTAAAAATAGAAATGTTTTCAAACGCCCATATTTCCCGAACCATATGGAACAGGGAACTGTTATTTGGTATGAATCATCCTTAGGACCAGTAGAATGGAATGGTAAAAGAAAGTTGCCATCATTTGTGTTAGGGTGTTATGTAGGGGGAAAGGGGGAGCATCGAAAAAATGCCAAGTCAGCATACTTGTGAATATTAAAAAAAAATTCTTCTCCAGAACCACTGATCAGAATCTTTTCATATTTGGTAAACAGCATCCATAGAGGGGTCAGATACAAGTGTGTTCAAATTAAGCCCCTTGGTTCATATTTGGGCTCAATACAGTAGCCTGAATCTTAACTTAGGGCAACATGAGGAATAAGCTTTAAAAATCTTCTTCAGAACTACTAGTCAGAATCTTTTAATATTTGGTATACATCATTGTTACCAGGGTCAGATTCAAGTTTGTTCAAAACAAGTCCCTCAGTTAATTTTTGGGCTTCCTGTGGGGGCCCAAATTTTAACTTAGTGCAGTATGGGGAATAATCTTTAAAAATCTTCTTCTTCAGATCCATCATTCAGAATCTTTTGATATTTGGTACGCAGCATCTCTATGCAGGTCAGATTCAAATTTGTTCAAATCGAGTCCCTGGGTTAATATTTGGGCTCACAATAGGAGCCCAAATTTTAACTTAGTGCAATATGAGGAAATTTCTTTTAAAATCTTCATCTTCAGATCCACCAGTCAGAATCCTTTCATATTTGGTATATATACAACATCTCTAGGGGAGGGGGAGGGGTTGGGGTGGTGTCTCAGATTCAAGTTTGTTTAAATCGAGTCCCTGGGTTAATATTTGGGCTCCCTATGGGAGCCTGAATTTTAACTTAGTGCAACATGAGGGAATTTCTTTAAAAATCTTCTTCTCCAGAACCATCAGTCAGAATCATTTCATATTTGATATATTAACATCTCTGGGGGGGGGGGGGGGGGGGGTCAAATTCAAGTTTGTTCTATTCAAGTCCCTGGCTTAATATTTGGGTTCTCTTTGTGGGTGGGGGAAGGCTAGGTTGAAGTTTGTTCAAATCCATTCCTAAAATTTGCTTTTCAAACTGCAGTGACATAATAACCCTTGGAAGTTTGGCAGTGCTTTTCTACCACTGAAAGAATTGGAAGCAATCAGGAAGACCCAGGATAAAAATCATCTAACATGGACACCAGAGTTATGATTAATTTCATGACTTCATTTCTCTGTATTGTTGGTGAACCATGACTAACTGAATGTGACCCAAAATACTTCTCTGAACCACTTTGTCAGGTGAGTGATTAAGGCCCCTTGGGGTTTCTTGTTTTGTTTTGATGAATGTTTTGAAAAATTCAAAAAACAATATTTAAAATAATAAATTTTGATATCCTTTTCATTAGTTAAAGGGTTAATAGACTGAAGGTAAAATTTCTGTTAGGATTTCAGTACAGTAATTACCTTAGGCCTAAAAAAATAAAAAATCTGTTTCTCAGGCCCTCCCACATGGTCCTTTTGGCTGCTGCATGCTCTCTTTTTATAACCAATTTAAACTTTAAAAAAATTAAAATTAAATGGTTCATGTCTGATATTTTACCCAAGTTAAAAAAAATTGATGAATTTGTCCCTTGAGTGCAAGAAGGCTTTGCAATGCTTTAGCATTGCAAAGCCTTCTTGCACTCAAGGGATGAAATAACCACCACCCATGCAATTCATTAGATTATGAGGCCTAAAACTTTAACCAAGAACATGAACTTTTGATGGCAAAGAAGTATTTACTGAAATAAAAAATAAAATAAAAAACCGCTCGCCCACATGCAATTTCACAAATAATGGCCTGAGAAACAGAATATCTACTTTGTGTGGCCTTACTAAAAATGCTTCCAGAATTTACAAGATGAGTTTCATAAATTTCAAAACAAACTGAGGATGAGGTGAAGATTCTATTTTCCACTAGATACAAAACCCACCAAATTGAAAAGCTGTCTAAATGGCTCAAGAATCAAACAGCACTTCATGTAAGAGCTTGAACTATGTTGCTGAAAACAATGTGCTCAGGCTTGTTTATTTGAGGTGAACAACCATTTGGGTCGGGTGGAGGTTACCTAAAATGGAAAACCTCTGAATGAAAAACAGGTCATGCCAAACTGTCATCGGGTCACGTGAAATTTGTGCCAGGTTGAATGATCCAGTACGAATGAATGGTGAAATGATGTTGGGCATCAGTCAATCATTAGCTGCAAAGGTGTTTGCATCTACCTGAAGTGTGGCTGCTCTGTTGGCCAATTATTGGCCAACAGAGCAGCTATACTTCAGGCATATGCAAACACCTATGCTGATGATTGGTTGATGCTCAACATCATTTTAAATTGTTCATCATCTTAAGATGTAGCATAGATGCAAAATCAGGAAATGACAGTAATATCTCTGCCGCACGTAGTGATTATGAATGCCATTGCCATACTATTCTGCAGCATGCTAGCCCATGCCAAGATTAGACTATAAATTCAACTAATTTGTATCTGTATTGCTGCAACACAGCCTCATCATTGTTCCTAAGGATTCATCTTTATTCATCAGGATATTGCCCAAAGGAGCAAGAACTTGATTATGATACAACAGTTCATATATTGGCATAGTTGTGATACATATATATTTAGGTTACCTAATAGGTTACCAGAATGAAGTACAGGGGAACGAACAATAAGTTACCAAAGCTCAGACCAGGTGAACCATAAATGGGTTACACAAAATTTTGAAAATAACAGGCCTGTGTGTTGACTGGTTTAGTTGCAAAAATAGTTCCCAGTGACAAGGATACTTGGAATCATTCAAGAAAAAAATTATAAAAAAAAATATTGTGATTAAAATTTTATTGCCTTTTTCAATTTTTCTCTTGAAACATATCTTATGATCCATCATTGTATCAAGCCCATTCATTCATAAGCTGTGTTTTGTATTCAAAAAGTGATAATTTTCTTTTATTCATGATCAGAATTGCTGAACCTATCAGCAACGATTTAAGTATTTTTATACTGTACCAATGACCCAGACTTAGCTGGTGCTAACTCCAACAAAACCAGGGCCAAACACAAATTTTGCCCCCCAATCCCCAAAATTTGCATCCAAAACAAAAAGAAATCATGTCCTAAAGGACCTCCATAGTACGCCTCTACTGCGCATGCGCAGTGACGCAGTCGTCCCGAAATTGGCGCCAATTATCATTCTCTGTTTGGCCCTTCATCAGTCAACATCTCACTGATCTTTGTGCTTGTAAATCTCAGTTTAAAGGATGCCAGACACGTAATTTTTGGAGAAAATGTGATTCTAAGGAGGATAGAAGGAGGAGAGGAAAAAGAAGTGGCAAAAAATAATCAGGGCTGTACTTAAAATTTTTTGATGAAATTATGTTAAGTTGCCTATTTTCGAGGCATGGGCCTCTTGTTGTCATTCTTGCTAATTGTTGCACTGCTTATTCAGTGTTTCCTCTCCCCTAGCCTTCTAAAGTCCCCCCTGGCAATTCTCCCATGCTTTTGGCATATTTTTAGAAGTTTCATTTCTAAAATTTCCTGGGAGAGTTGCTTGGTTACAGAATGTTTTCTGTTATTTTCCCCATAGTTACGTTTTCACCCATGGGTGTATAACGTTTGTGTTCTGCATCTTCCATCTGATGTTCTACAGATTCTCCCCTGGGAGTCTCTGTTTTGCATCAGATAGAGTGTAATTGATGACTGATTCCGGGCCAGTTTTTTCAGTGCCTGGAGTCATGTTTTCTAGTGTGTTTACACTGTTTGTTTTCATTGGCAACAGCCTTTTTTGAGGGGGGCTGTTTGCCTTTGTGGTAGTTTATCTCATTATAAGATACATTTATATTATCCGAAAGTGTCTCATTAATTATTTTATATAAATTTAAAATTTTTGACCACACTTTGCCATCGGATCCATCGGGGCTCAACGTTACTTTTCAGCAACTTGGGCTTCTCTGAAAAAATATTTTTTCAAAATTATTTTGTTTTGCAATTGTTTTTTCATTTATTAATGGATCATGTTATTATGTATCTTTGTGTCAGGGGTTTTTGCGAGTAACTAGGACTTATTGTTGTTCTTTCACAATGAAGGGACATTGTTCAAATTGTAATAGGAAGAAATCTTCCTCTGACTTTCATGATCATTGTATTAATTGTAGTCAGTGTTCTCGCATTAATCCCTGTCCTATATGTGAACATTGGGATGAGAAACATTGGAAACGTGTGTCACGATATGTTGTTTCTGGAGAAAGCGCGATGCCGGCTCTTTCTCCACAAGGTCACTCTACTCTCTCAGTTTCTATTTCAGAGGAACCAGAACAGGGTGATGTTTCCATGTTATCTTCTTCAAGTGTGCGTCCGTCGTCACAAATGAATTCAGAGCTAGCGGCAAAAGTGCTCATGGAGATTAGACAAATGTCGTCCGCTAGCTCGCCCGGTGTAGCGTCCATTCACCGAATGGTTCGGCAGCCGGGTTCGTCTGATGCGGTCCAAGAGGAAATTTTGGGTGATGCGAGCACTATAAACATAATAGATGCACACCCAGTGACGGCGGATAGTAAACGAGAACGGAGGAAGCCTTTTAGTCCGGTTCCTAGCTCGTCCAGGTCCAGCCGGGCCGCGAGCGAGAGAGGTCCCTCTCTCGTACAACAACATCTGGGACCAGATGTTGTGGTACAAAATGTGTCTTTAGCGGAGCATACGTCCATCGCTCGGGACGCTCCGTTGTATAAGCAGTCCGCAGAGACTGTTAAGGCTTCCTCTTCTCGTCAGCGCACACGACCGCACCTTGGCTGCGTGACCTCCGATATTTTGCCAGCTTCGCCGATGAAGGATTCTTCGGCGACCAGGTCACACCATCCGGCAGCCAGGGATTCGAGGCCGATGGACTCCGGACGTTCGCATAGGAAAAGTATGCGGGAGCCATCTGATGCGGAGCTGCCCTCGGCGAAGCAGCGAAAGACTGCGCCTCCGCAGGTCTCGACGTCGGACATTCTTGTGCAGATAGCACAGCTTATCGCAGCATCCCAGCAGCCGACAGAAACGGTGTCGGATCGAGAATTATCCGACGGCGCTGGGTCGGTACGCTCCGCCGAAGCATCGGGGGCGGACGACCGGGAACATCGGGAGGTCCGACCGGATGGTGAAAGGGATACGGATGAATTGGAGCTATCCCTTTCGGAACAACATAAAGCTGCCGTGGACTTCATCCGGCACTTTCTCCCTCAAGTTGTTCCGTCGGGCCAGACTGCTGCGCTTCCGGACAAGAGAATTATAGCGTCATTGGACTCTGAATTTTTTGAGCGGTTCAGGGACATCGCTCCCGAGTTTCCGTCGCAGTCCAATAATGTTGCAAGAACATTTGAATTATTGAACGACGCTATATTTAAACTTGCTTCCAGGACGGGGAAAGCAGGTTTCTTGTCCGCTAATACTCTTAACCTGCCTTTCATTAATGTAAGGAATAAATTCGACACGGCAGGACAGGGTATACCGAGAGTTCCTCTGCGTATGGACGACGAGGCGGAAGACTTAGAGCTATCATTACCGTCGTCAGCTTCTATTCCAACCGCGGTGTTGGAAACAGCTATTGCGTCTAACAGAGCCAATTTAGATGCCTTATCTTACGCAGATCACCTTACTAAGGCGTTATCACTGCGCCTTCAAGGGGAAGAGTTTCAGGATATACAATCCTCTTTAAGACTTCTTTCAAGGGCAGTAGCTTATTCCACGTGTAACTCCGCCCTTTCAGTGGCAAATCTGGAGTTGGTTAGACGTGACGCAGCCCTAGCTACATCCACACTAGTGGATTCTAAGGTGAAGAACTCTCTTAGAGTCGCTTCGGTCTCAGGAGAACTTCTCTTTGACGGCAAGCTTTCCGCTATTTATGATAAAATTAAAAAGAAAGCTAATGATTCTCTGTTGTTCAGATCCGCTCCTAAAAAGTCGGATACAGCAGACACGAATAAGACAGGCACTTCTGGGTCTAATGCGCCCAAGAGAGGTTCCTATAGAGGTTCCGGTGCGTCCTCTTGGTCTTATTCGAGAGACCGTCAGGATAGCGACTCTCGTTCGGGACGTCCTTCAGGCCGGGACAATCGGTCGGACGCCCCAAGGTCGACGAGGCGAGGTGCGGGTTGTGGAAGACGTGGTTTCTCCTACCGCAGGCCTCGCAGGTCCAGGAGGTGATGGCTTAAACCTCTATCGTGTTCCGGTTGGCGGAAGGTTGTCGAGTTTTTCACAAGAGTGGGCGTCGATTACGGACGACCCGTGGGTGAGAGGAGTGACTTCGGAAGGTCTAAAGATATCCTTCAAACGAAAGCCTCCATTAACTCGAAGTCCAAAGTGGACTCATCTTCCGTCAAATCCACAGAAAAGAGACGCTCTGTTATCAGAGGTGCAGTCTCTTTTAATGAAGAACGCGGTAGAGGTCGTAGAAAACCAGTAATCTCTGGGATTCTACAGCCATCTGTTTCTGGTTCCGAAACCAGACGGCTCGTTCCGTCCAGTCATAGATTTGAGCTGAATAAACAAGCTGATCGTCGCTCCGAAGTTTTATATGGAGACGATTCGATCGGTCAGAGCGAGTATTCAGGTGAACGATTATGCAACGAGCATAGATCTCAAAGATGCGTACTTTCACGTCATGGTACATCCGACATTCCGAAAGTATCTACGCTTCGCAGTCCTAGGAGTGGTGTATCAGTTCCGGGCCATGTGCTTCGGATTGAATCTAGCACCCTGGGCTTTCACTCGTGTAATGAACTCGGTAATGATCTACTTCCGAGCTCATTCGTCTGCGGTAACGTCGGCCTACCTGGACGACATTCTTCAGAGGTACGGCAACGAGTTAACGCTTCAGAACGATGTTCAGAATCTTCTTCTATTGCTCCGACGTCTCGGTTTCATAGTAAACGAGGAGAAGTCGGATCTGGTGCCGTCCAAGTCATTCACTCATCTGGGAATGAGCTTCGAGACGCACAACAATCTCGTTCGTCTGCCGTTAACCAGAGCGAAATTAGTCAGTTGTTACGCTCGCTATTGTCTGCACGCAGACAAAGTCACGGCGAGAGAATTTATGAGACTGATAGGTCTGTGCGGAGCCGCCGCGGATCTCATTCCGATGGGGCGGCTACGCACACGTCCTCTTCAAATTTTCCTGACTCAGAATTGGAGTGTGAAAATTCATTCGCTCGATGTAGACGTTCTCTTGTCAGATCAAGTGAAACAAGAGATTCAGACTTGGGCAAACATTCAGTGGTTAACTCAAGGAGTTCCGCTGCAGTTGCCGGATCCGAGTTTTACCATTATGACGGATGCCAGTCAAACAGGTTGGGGTGCGTCATTAATCCCAACGGATTCGAGATGCCAGGGTCTTTGGGATCCGCAATTCCTGTGCAAGCACATAAACATCAAGGAAATGATGTCAATTTGGCTTGCGTTACGTCACTGGATGGACATTATTCACGATGCTCATGTCCAAATCCTATCCGACAATACGACAGTAGTGGCGTATATACGGAATCAGGGAGGCACTCATTCAGTTCTGTTGTTCAATCTAACGGAAAGAATCCTTCTGTTTGTGTTAGAACATCACGTTCTTCTTTCGGTCCGTCACATACCGGGTCGTCTGAATGTGCTAGCAGACTCCCTTTCACGAAAGGGTCGCTTGTTGCCGTCGGAGTGGACTCTCAACAAACAAGTATTCAATCAGATTTGCTACCAATGGGAACGGCCAATGATAGACTTATTTGCGACACATCTCAACAATCAGTTGCAGACGTATGTGTCCCCGTGTCCGGATCCAAGAGCATTTGCAGTAGACGCTCTGTCGATCCCTTGGGACGGAATGATAGGATATGTGTATCCTCCAGCGCCGTTAATTCAACAAGTATTGCTAAAGATAAAACAATCTCAATGCAAGATTCTGTTGGTAGCATCTCTGTCGCCACAGAGACCGTGGATAAATCTACTCAGGTGTCTGTTGTGGGACCTACCGCGGAAGCTTCCTCCACGAGAGGATCTTCTTTCGCAGGGGAAATCGCGCCAACTCCATCACAACCCGCAAGGTCTCAACCTTCACGTTTTTCCGTTGTGCGGTCCTTCTTGCATGGCAAGCACTTTACAGGACGAGCAGTGGACGCGATTTCTAACTGTAGGAGGACCTCCTCTTCGCTAAACTATGCGGCTAAGTGGAAGGTTTTTCGTCGTTGGTGTAGGGATCATTCTGTAGATATATTTGATCCCTCTATACCAGACATTGCAAACTTTCTAGTATACTTGTTTGACGAAATCAATCTGCAGCCTGTTACTATAAAGGGTTATAGATCTATGTTATCTGATACCTATGCACATCATGATAGTTTACAAATTGGATCTAATGTCTCTTTATCGAAATTGGTTAGAAACTTTTCGATAAATAGACCCAGAACTCTTAGATTAAATCCTAAGTGGAATTTAGCTTGGGTTCTCCTTAAATTGAAGGAAAAGCCATTTGAACCTCTTGGGACAGTAGATTTCAAATTCTTATCTTATAAGACAGCTTTTCTCTTAGCTTTCTCTTCTGCCAGAAGAGTCAGTGAGCTTCATGCACTATCGGTGGATGATTCTCATTATCGTAGTGTTGGGAACACTATCACCTTCACTACTAATGTGGGTTTTTTAGCTAAGAATCAGGCTCCTAATAAATATCCGGAACCTATTGTTATTAAGGCTCTTCCGTCTTCAGACGGGCGTAAGCCTTTACTCTGTCCTGTTAGAGCACTACGTATCTATAAACAGAGATCTCAGTTCATCAGAAAGGGACGGAAACGTTTCTTTCTGTCTTTGATGCCTAATAGAAAGGACATTTCAGTCCATTCTATTGCTAGATGGATTCAGTTAGCTATCCGTACTGCTTATGAAGATTTATCTTCTTCTCAGCAGTCTGTGCTTAAGATTTCTGCTCATGAAGTAAGAGCTCTTTCTACTTCCTGGGCTTATGCTAATAGTGTTGCTATTACAGATTTAATGAAGGCTGCTTATTGGTCTCAGCCATCCACATTTACGAATTTTTATCTCAGAAATATTGAGTCCATTTCTGGAGACCTGCATTGTTTAGGTCCGTTATCTGTTGCTCAGAATGTCGTCCACTAAACAGTTGCAACTATAGTTATGCAGGCTTTCTGTTCCGGCAGTGACTCCGTCCGGCTGCCCTCTTCGCTCTGGGCTATTTGACCCAGGGCAAGGGGAAGGGGGGGGGGGGCGGGTGTTCCCTTAGGTCACCTGCTTTATAGTGAAAAGCAAGGGAATGCCTCCTCCAAGTCAGTATTTCTGAGTCGCTTCCGGGATGGTTTTAAAGTGTAATATTAATGTTTAATTTCATTCATGTCTTATTTTTAAAGTGTAGCTCGGTGTGAAGCATTTGTATATGTCAAGTGTCAAACGGGCTTTAATATACAATACTCGGACACTTTTAAATGATTATAAAGAGTCTCAATTCTCTGGACTACTTTATTTATTGGCTTGCTTTAAAAATAATTAGTATAAGGGTTATACTGGATGTTAATAGAGAACATGAATGTTATTGTGCTCAATTATTAAGGGTAGTGTATCTTTCTAATTTAATATTAAATAAGAAAGATACATGTAAAGCCTAATACTCCTTTTCTCCTTAAGGGGTTACCTCTTTACTATATAGTTGAGCTTATTGGATTTTCCTCTATGTCCTAGGCCCTCCAGCCTGTTTACTATTCAGCTAAGTCTGGGTCATTGGTACAGTATAAAAATGTTAAAAAATTTATAGTAATTTATATATTTTTTATACTTACCAATGACCCAGACGGGGATGGCCCTCCCTGGAGTTGGGAACTCTTGCCTCCCCGCTGAGTACATAGCGCTGACCAGGCACTGCCAGTAAGAATGATAATTGGCGCCAATTTCGGGACGACTGCGTCACTGCGCATGCGCAGTAGAGGCGTACTATGGAGGTCCTTTAGGACATGATTTCTTTTTGTTTTGGATGCAAATTTTGGGGATTGGGGGGCAAAATTTGTGTTTGGCCCTGGTTTTGTTGGAGTTAGCACCAGCTAAGTCTGGGTCATTGGTAAGTATAAAAAATATATAAATTACTATAAATTTTTTAACTTTCAGGGTTTTCCCCAAATTCAGGGTTTTTCAATTAAAGTTTTCTCAGTTGAGACAAATTAAAAATTGTGATAAAAAAAATGAAGTTATTTCTTGAGAAAGGACAATTTATCCGCAGTTATTTAGCGTTTGTAATTGGTTGGTTGGTCATCTGAACTTAATGCTATTTTTCTTTCTAATTTTTAGGTTGGGCACCAACACGCAAATTGAAAGATGTAGTATGGGGGTTAAATTCACTTTTCTCTGTAAGTATGACCATTATTCAATAGGAATATGTTTTATCAAGTCGAAAAGTGAGGAATATAACTCTCTTACTCATTTTTTTATACTCATTACCAGGGGTCAGCCGAGTGGGCGACTAGGGCAAAGAAGTCGCCTTGTCATTCCTCAAATCGCCTTGGCTTACATTGGGGGCGAAATTGAAGTCACCCTCCAAAACTTCCTTGGGAGACATGGCAGTTTACTGTATATTTTTATACTGTACCAATGACCCAGACATAGCTGGTGCTAACTCTTAAAATATAGGGCCAAACACAAATTTTGCCCCCCAATCCCCAAAATTTGCATCTAAAACTAAAGAAAACATGTCCTGAAAGGCCCTCCACACTTCGCCCCTACTGCGCATGCGCAGTGTCAAGGACGTTCCGAAATTGGCGCCATTTATCATTCTAAGTTTGGCCCTTCATCAGTTAACATCTGACTGATCTTTGTGCTTTTAAATCTCAGTTTAAATGATGCCAGACACATAAATATTAGTGAAATGGTGATTCTAAGGAGGATAGAAAAGGAGGAGAGGAAAAGAATGTGTGACAGAATATTATCAGGGCTGTAACTTAAAATTTTTTAATGAAATTATGTTAAGTTACCTATTTTCAAGGCAGCAGCCATTTTGTTGTCATTCTGATTATTTAGTTACACTGTTTTTTCAAGTGTTTTTCCTCTCTCCCTGTCCTTTAAGTTCCCCCTTGCTATTCTCCCATGCTTTTGGCATAGTTTCTGTAATTATTATTACTAAAATTTCTTGGGAGTTTTAGCTGTATAACAGAATGAATTCTGTTCTTTCCCCATGTTTACGTCTTCACCTACGGGTGGTTAGGCGTTGTGTTCTGCATCTACCATCTGATGTTCTGCAGTTTCTTCCCTGGAAGTCTCTGTTTTGCATCAGATGGTGTATTTTTGGTAACTGATTTCGGGCCTGGGTGCCTGGAGTCTTATTTTAGTGTTTTTACACTCATTGTTTACATTTACAACAGCCCTCTGTGTGAGGGGGGGATTTCTAAATAATAATATCTTTATGTTATTTTAATCATAACTAGATACATTATTATTGTTCGTAAGTGTTGAAAAAATTGTTTAAAATATTTTAAAAATTTTTGTCCACACTGAGGCTTGGGATCCATTGGGGCTCAACGTTACTTTTCAGAAACTTGGGCTGTTCTGAAAAAATATTTTTTCAAAATATTTTGATTTCAATTATTTTTTCTATATTAATGGATCATATTATTATTATGTATTTTGATTGCCAGGGGTTAGTGCGAGTACCAGGACTTGTTTTCTTTTCACATTGAAAGGATATTGATCAATTGCTTTAAGAGGAAGTCTTCCTCTGACCTTATTATCATTCTATATGTGGTCAGTGTACTCGCATTAACTCCTGTTCTGTATCGTATGATTTCGATGACAATATGGGAAGCGTATGTCACGGTATGTTGTTGGGGATTTGGACACTCCGGTCCTTTCCCCGCAGGGTCACTCTACTTTATCAATTTCTATTTCAGACGATCAAGATTAGGGTGATGTATCTGTGATGTCTTCCAACAGTGTGCCTCCGTCGTCACAATTAATGAAGGGCTAGCGGAAAAGTGCTCATGTAATACGCCAATTGCCTAAGAGGACCCTAGTAGGTTCGACGGCCTTTGACGTCCGCTAGCTCGCCCGGTGTAGCGTCCATTCACCGAATGGTTCGGCAGCCGGGTTCGTCTGTTGCGGTCTAGAAGGAATTTTGGGGTGATGCGAGTACTATAAAATTAACTTAATGCACACCCAGTGACGGCGGATCGGAGGGAGAACGGAGGAAGCCTTTTAGTCCGGTTCATAGCTCGTTCCGGTCCATCCGGACGGCAAGCGAGAGAGGCCCCTCTCTCGTTCAACAACATCTGGCCCCAGATGTTGTGGTACAAATGTGTCGTTAGCGGAGCATACGTCCGTCGCTCAGGACGCTCCGTTGTATAGGCAGTCCGCTGAGACTGCTAAGGCTTCCTCTTCTCGTCAGCGCACACGACCGCACCTTGGCTGCGTGACCGCCGATATATTACCAGCTTCGCCGATCAAGGATTCTTCGGCGACCAGGTCACACCATCCGGCAGCCAGGGATTCGAGACCGATGGACTCCGGACGTTCGCATAGGAAAAGTATGCGGGAGCCATCTGATGTGGAGCTGCCCTTGGCGAAGCAGCGATAGACTGCGCCTCCGCAGGTCTCGACGCCGGACATTCTTGTGCACATAGCACAGCTTATCGCAGCATCCCAGCAGCCGACAGAAACGGTGTCGGATCGAGAATTATCCGACAGCGCTGGGTCGGTAGCCGGGGACTCGAGGCCTGCAGACTCCGGACGTTCGCATAGGAAGTGTGCGGGAGTCAACGTACACGGAGCTTCCAGCGGCAATGCATCGTAAGTCCGCTACTGCACAGGCCTCGGGAACGGATGTGCTTTCCTTAATAGCACAGTTTATCGCAGCATCCCAGCATCAACTGAATCTGTCGCATATATTTTATCCGACGATGCTGGGTCGGGACGCTCCGCGGAAGCGGGTACGGACGTCCGAAAGTTTCATCCGGTCCGATGGGATACCGAAAGGGATTCGGTGGATTTCAAGCTTTCCCTTTCGGAACAACATATGCTGCGATGCCGGATAAGAAACTGATAGCGTCGGTGGACTTAGAAATTTTTGGTTCGGTTCAGGGACATCGTCCCTCAGTTCCGACATAGTCCAATAATGTCACACAAACTTTCGAATTATTGAACGACGCTATATATATTATTATTTTATGCTTGCTATCCAAGCATTTCTGGTTTCTTGTTCGAAGAGTTATGGAGATGTCTTTCAAAAGTGTGCCTCTGTCGTCATAGTTAATGAAGAGTTAGCGGCAATAAGTGCTCATGGAATATGTCTATCGCTTACGGAGTGACATTCGCTAGCTCACCCGGTGTAGCGTACATTCATCGAATGGTTCGGCTGCCGGGTTCGTCCGTTGCGGTCTAGGAAGGAGATTTGGGTGATGCGAGCACTTTAATTACTTTAGTACTCACCCAGTGACGGCAGATTGAGGACAGATCGGAGGAAGCCAACAACATAGGGGACCGCATGTTGTGGTTCAGATTTTTTACATTCGGAGCATATGTCCGTTGCTCGGGACGCTCCGTTATATTGACAGTCCGAGAGACTGTCTTTAATGCTTCCTCATCCTCACAGCAGGGCACACGACCGCACATTGGCTACGTGACCTCGAGTATCCGATCAGTTTCGGCATTCAGTGATTCCACAGCGAATAGGTCGCGCCATCCGGTAGCCAAGGGACACGAGGCTTATACACTCCGTTCGCTCGCATATTGGAAGTATGCACGGGGTAACGATCTCGGAGCTTCCTGCGGCAATGCATCGTAAGACCGCTGCTCCTCAGGCCTCAGTGACGGACGTGCTATCCGAGTTAGCACAGTTGTTTCGCAGCATCCCAGCAATTGACGGTTTCTCGGTCGAATCAGGAATTATCCGACGGCGCTGGGTCGGTGCGGTCCGCGGTTGCATCAAGCTACGGACGACCGAACGCTTTATAGGGTCCGACAGGATGGCGAAAGGGATTCGAAAGATTTCGAGTTTTCCCTTTACTAGTTTCAGAAGATGCCTTTCATATCTTCTGGCATTTCTTCCAGTGATTATTTTTCGGACTTCATTGCTGCGATCTTGGATAAGAGACTTATAGCGTCATTGGACTCGGATTTTTCGATCGGTACAGGGACTTTGTCCCTGACTTACCGACGCAGTCCAATATTGTCATTACAACATGTGTTTTATTTTTCGACGCTATATATTTATATATATACAAGCCTGCTACTAAGCATGATAGTTTAGTTTCTTGTCCGCGTGGCTCATTTCTGCCATTTTATCTTTTTTACATATAGTTTATTTTGGCAGAGCAGGGCTTACCGAGAGTTCATATGCGTCTAGACGGTGTGATTAAAGACTGCATATATTCTTTTCGCCGTTATGTCTTTTCCAATTTCAATGTTGGGAACGACATTATGTATAGTAGACTTAACTTAGACGCTTTATTATACGTAATCCGCCTTACTGAGGCGTTATCATTACGTCTTCAAGAAAAGATTTACGGGATATTATTCTCAATGTAATTTCTTTTGAGGGCAGTAGTTTGTTCACGTATAACTCCGCCCTTCAGTGGCTGATTGGAGTTGGTTAGACGTGATGCAGCCCTAGCTACATCCACGCGTGGATAGTAGGTTAAGAACTCTCAGAGTCGCTTCGTTCTCGGAGGAGCTTCTCTTCGACGGCAACTTTCCGGCAATCCATGAATTGCTTGATTTATACATTCTCTTGTCTATCTAGTGTTACAAGAGATTCAGACTGGGGCAAACATTCGGTGGTTGACTCAGAGAGTGCCGCCGCAGTTGCCGGACCCGAGTGTGGCTGTTATGACGGTTGCCAGTCAAACAGATTGGGATATATACTGATCCCTACGGATTCGAAGTGCCAGGGTCTTTGGGTTCCGCAGTTTTTTAACTATCAGTTTAACTTCCGCGGAATAATGTTTTTTAGGCTTGCTTTATGTCATTGCATGAACATTATTCAGAAACGCATGCCCAAATTCCTGTCCTTTAATTCGACAGTAGTGGCGTATCTCCGGAACCAGGGAGGCACTCTTTCGTTTCCGTTATTCAATTTAATGGAAAGAATCCGTCTGTTGGTTATACTACACCAAGTTCAGTTTTGGTCCGTCATATTCTGGGTCGTCTGATTGTTTTATCGCACTCCCGTTCTCTTACGGGTCGCTTGTTGCTGTCAGAATGGACTCTCAACAAACAAGTATTTAATCAGATTTGCTATCTATGGGAGCGCCCAATGATGTTTTATTTATGACACAGCTTGCTAATCAATTGCAGACGTATGTGTTGGCTTGTCCAGATCTCTGAGCTAATACTGTTAACGCTCTATTGATCTATAGGACGGAATGATAGGATACGCGTATCCTCCGGCGCTGTTGTTTTAGCAGGTATTGCTAAGATAAACAACCACAATACATTTCTGTTGATAGCATCTCTATCTTCACAGAGATCATGAGTAATTTACTCTCTTGTCTACTGTGGATCTTAACGTGAAATCTTCCTCTATGTGAGGATCTTTTTTCACTGGGTAAATCGTGTCATCTTTATCACAACCAGCAAGGTCGCAACCTTCATGTATTCCGTTGTGTGGTCCATATTGCATTGTAAGCACTGTACTGGACGAGCTTTGGACGCGATTTCTTACTATAGGAGATCCTCTTCTTCGCTATTCTATGCGACTAAAGTGGAGGCTCTTCCGTCGTGGTGTAGGGATCATTATGTTCATATGGTTGATCCCTCCATACTACTCATTGCTATTTTTTAGTATACTTGTTTCACAAGATCTACTGCAGCCTGTGGTTATTTAGGTTATAGGTTTATGTTACCTCATACCTATGCACTCTACGATAGTTTACATTTGAGTCTTTTGTCTCTTTATCTAAGTCAGTTAGTAACTTTTTGATAAATAGACTTAGAATCTTTAGATTAAATTCCTATACGGATTTTAACTTCGGTTCTTATTTAGCTAAGTAATCATTTGAGCCTCTGGAAACAGTAGTTTTCAAATTCTGACCTTTTAGACAGTAATTCTGTTGGTTTCTCTTTTACTGTAGAGTCAGTGAGTTTCATGCACTATCGATGGATGATTTTCACTTTCATAGTTTCGGAATCAATACTTCCGTTACTATTTAGGTTGGATTGTTGCATAAGAGTTAGGCTCCTATTATCCGGAACCTATTATTTTAAGGTCCTTCCGTCTTCGTATGGGCATAGGCCTTTACTCTTTCCGGGTACAGTTTATGTATTTATAAACAGATATCTGTTTATTACAAGGGCGTAAGCTTCTTCTGTCTTTGATGTCTAGTAGAAGGACGTTATGCTCCATTTTATTGTTAATGGATTCTATTAACTAGCGTACTGCTTATGGTATATCATTGGCTTAGCAGTTGTGCTTAAGATTTCGGCTCATGAAGTAAGAGTTCTTCTACTTCTTGGGCTTACTTTAATAGTGTTGCTATTATAGATTTTTGAAGGCTGCTCATTGCGCTCAGCCATCCATTCATGAATTTTATCTCAGAAATATCGAGTCCATTTCTGGAGGCCTCTATTGTTAGGTCTATTCTCTACTGCTCAGAATGTCATTCACTTAACAGTTGCTACTATAGCTAGGTAGGCTGTCTGTTTCGGCAGTGTCTCCGTTCGGCTGTCCTCTTCGCTCTGGGCTATTTGACCCAGGGCAAGAAAAAGGGGGGGGGGAGGGTGTTCCCTTGGGTCACCTGTTTTTTACTATGAAAACAAGGGGATACCTCCTCCGGAGTTAGTAATTCTGAGCTGTTATTGGGATGGTTGTTTAGTGAGAAGTTTAAGTTTATAAAATTCATTCAAGTCTTAGTTTTTAAAGTATAGCTTTTGAATATTGCATATGTCAACGGACATGATTATGCAATTCTCACACACTTTTAGGAGTATAAGAGTCTCTATTCTCTAGACTTACTTTATTATTGGCTTACTTTAAAAATTATTAGTATAAGGATTATTGGATATTAATAGAGTACATGGATGTATGAAGCTCAATTTTTGGAAGGTGTTGTATCTTTCTAATTTATCATAAATAAGAAATATACATGTAAGGCCTATTCTTCTTCCTCTACAGGGGATGACTCTATTTTATTTATTGAGCGTATTCCATTTTGCTCTATGTCCTTGGCCCTCCAGCCTTTTTACTATTCAGCTATGTCTGGGTCATTGGTACAGTATAAAAATGTTAAAAAATTTATAGTAATTTATATATTTTTTATACTTACCAATGACCCAGACGGGGATGGCCCTCCCAGGAGTTGGGAACTCTTGCCTCCCCGCTGAGTACATAGCGCTTACCAGGCACTGGTTAGTAGAAAGATAAATGGCGCCAATTTCGGAACGTCCTTGACACTGCGCATGCGCAGTAGGGGCGAAGTGTGGAGGGCCTTTCAGGACATGTTTTCTTTAGTTTTAGATGCAAATTTTGGGGATTGGGGGGCAAAATTTGTGTTTGGCCCTATATTTTAAGAGTTAGCACCAGCTATGTCTGGGTCATTGGTAAGTATAAAAAATATATAAATTACTATAAATTTTTTAACTTTCTTATGTTTTATTTCCCCAAAAAACAACGCTTCTGCATTCACAAAAAAGTAAACACGGCTGCTGTTAAAATCCATCACACGGCTCTGAAAATAGCCTAACCTAGCCCAATTTTATATTTCTGAAAAGAGTTGTAATGTCGTTGTAAATGTTCGAACAATACGCCCCAACTGATAGCAACCAGCACAAAATGGTATTTAAAAACAAAAGTGTCAGCAAAAACCACGAATAACACAAGACACGCATCAAGTTAATTAGAATTTATTAAAGTTAACCACCATTTCAAAACCAAAAAAAATGTGCAGGGGACAGTTCATCCATAAAAAGGTCGAAATTGCTTACGGTTACGCTCTGTTCCACTGAAAAATTGGTTGCATTGAAATTCACCCTGCAATTTGCATTGAAAGTTTTTCTTTGAAAACTTGTGTTGGAAGAGGGTTAAATGTAATAAGGCTACGATAGAAAGCACACATATTAGGATGGATAAGAATGGCAGGCCTTATTGCACCAGTCGCACGTGTCAATGTAAGATGGTTGGCAGAAATTGTCAATTTTCTGAACAGAGTATTATCACCCAGCGCATTAGGTAAGGGAGACAACTGAAATATTTTGTCATTTATGGTTACCTTAGAAATAAATTAACTCAAATTATTAATGACGCTTAATTTATGAAGGATGTCAAAAACTTTTTTAACTACGCTTTTCAATTCAATTAGGACATTCAGAAACCATGAATGACCCAGCTTCTTATGTGAACTTGAAATTTATTTTAAATACTTTAAATATTTTTTTTTAAATAATATACCTTCTATTACAGAGAAGAACACTCTCACCATGGGTAATGCTAAATTTCAAATCCACTGCATTGAGGCAAATACAAAATCAACTGCATGGTCACCCCAGGCCAAATCATCACTGTTAGGGAAAGAGTTAGGGTATTCAGAAACCATGGATGACACAATTTTTTGTAGGGAAGGTGGAGGATTTTAACCTACATGATTTAGTTTTGTGTGTGTATGTATGTTTGTATAACTTTTATTTATTTTTTTTTCTCCACAATTGTGTCCTCAAGGGCATTTATTTTGTCACGATGTCATATACATTTTGTTTTTTTCTGACTTCTCCCTCATGTCCACTGACTTCTCCCTCCTGGCTCCTGACTTCTCCCTAAAGTCTCTGGAGGGAAAAGTCACTTCTCCCTAAAATCAGCTGCCAAGCTGACCCCTGCGTCATCACATTTATGTGATGAATGACCTTTATGTTCTTCCGTCATACTTTTAGATCTGCCACCATATATATGTATTTGTTGACTGATCTTTCACCATCTTTCAAATTCCATACTTTTATCCACTGCACATGCGCAGTAGTCAAGGAAGTCCGAAATTGAAGCAAATTCCTCATTCTTTGTTTGGCCCTTCAGTCAGTAACATCTCACTCTCACTAATATCTGTCCTTAAAATCTCAGTTTAAATGATGCCAGACACATAATCATAAGAGAAATGGTGGATCTAAGGATGAAATAAAAGGATGAGAGGAAGAAAAAGTGGAAGGATGTGTTCAGGGCTGTAACTTATCATTTTTATGAAAAATTATTTCATGTTCCCTAATTTCGGGGCATGGGCATGATATTTTCATTCTTGCTATGAAATTTCCATTGTTTGTTCAGTGTTTCCTCTCTCCCTTTCCTTAATACCCCCCTTGCTATTCTCCCATGCTTTTGGCATAATTTTTGTAATTATTTTACAATGAAATTTCTTGGGAGTTTTGGCTTGGTAACAGAATGATTATTCTGTTTTTCCCCATGGTTACGTCCTCACTCTTGGGTGGTTAGGCGTTTCAGTCATGCATCTATCATCCGATGTACTGCAGTTTCTTCTCAGGAAGCCTCTGTTTTACATCGGATAGTGTTAAAATTGGTTACTGATTTTGGGCCATATTTTCAGTCCCTGGAGTCTTGTTTCCAGTTTTATTCACTTTTGTTTACATTGACAACGATTACTTCAGACAGTGATTCCTTGTCATCTATTAAGTTCTGTTCATAGCCAGATACATAATATTGTCCGTAAGTGTAACATTAATTTTTAGACATGTTTTAAAATTTTTGTCCACACTTAGGCTTTTTAGGCTTTTTGGGGATCCATTTGGGCTCATTGTTCCTATTGGGAACTTGGGCTCAACTTGAAAATTTTTTCTTTCGAATTATTTTTCTAAATGTTTGTAATGGATTATATTATTATCATGTATCTTGTTTTCAAGGGTTAGTGCGAGTACGTTGACTGTTTAACTTTTTTCAAAATGAAAGAAGTTTGTTCAAATTGTAATTCGAAGAAGTCTTCCTCTGATTCTCATGTTCAGTGTATTAATTGTAGTCAGTGTACTCGCACTAATTCTTGCTCTGTGTGTGCCAATTGGAATGACAAACGTTGGAGACGTGTGTCACGGTATATTGTTAGTGGTGAGAGGTCCATGCCGGCCCATCTCAACACAGGGTCACTCTAGTTTTTCAGTCTCTTTTTCAGAGGAACAAGAACAGGCCTAGGGTGTTGTTTCTGTGATGTCTTCACGAAGTGTGCCTCCGTCGTCGCAGATAAATGAAGAGGTTGCAGAAAAAGTGCTCAATGAAATTTGGCAAATGCCTAAGAGGTCCCACG
The DNA here is from genome assembly GCA_031216915.1 of Pictodentalium vernedei. Classification (NCBI taxonomy): domain Eukaryota; kingdom Metazoa; phylum Mollusca; class Scaphopoda; order Dentaliida; family Dentaliidae; genus Pictodentalium; species Pictodentalium vernedei. The sequence goes on from CM062294.1 coordinate 197,799,859, forward strand.
TAGGATCGACGGCATTGTCACCCGCTAGCTAGCCCGGTGAACCAATCATTCATGAAACGGTTGTGATGCCGGGTTCATCCGTTGTGATCCAGGAAAGGAGATCGGTTGTTGCGAGCACTATAAACATGGACTGTGCACACCCGGTGACGACGGATCCGAGGATAGTATGGAAGAAGCCAATCAGTCCGGTACCTAGCTTATCCAGGTCTGCCCGGACCGCGAGAGAGTCCCCTCTCTCTTACAACATCTGGGACCAGATGTTGCTGTATGTAATGTTCATCAGTCGGAGCATGCGTCCACTCCTCGGGGCGCTCCGTCTTATAGACACTCTGGCGCGACTAGTCTATTGGCTTCCTCATCCTCACGGCAGCATACACGACTGCAACTTGGCTACGTGACTTCTGATATCCAGTCTGCTTCACCGACCAGGGATTCCACGTCGATCAGGTCACACCATCCGGTAGCCAAGGACACAAGGCCTTACCAGTCGGGACGTTTGCATAAAAGACGTATGCAGGAAGTAACGTCCCAGGAGCTCCCAGCGGCTAAATCACGTAAGACCGTGGCTCCACAGGCCTCCTTGACGGACTTGCTATCACAGATAGCTCAACTCATTGCAGCATCCCAGCAGCCATCAGAAACTTTTTCGGAACAGGAATTGTCTGAGGAAGCTGGGTCGGTTCACTCCCCTGCAGAGTCAGAAAGGGATGACCGAGAATCTCATATGGTCCAGTCGGATGGGAATCAGCGTAGCTGGAATATTCCCTTTCTGAACAACATAAGGTGGCCGTAGATTTCATCTGGCAACAGCTTCCAGAAGTTGTTCCTCCGGACCAAAATGCTGCATTACTGGATAAGAGACTGATAGCGTCACTGGACACAGACTTTTTTGGCTGGATTAGGGACACTGTCCCTGAGTTTCCGACCCAGTCCAGAAATTTCACATGGACATTTGAACTTTTGAATAACACTATATTCAACTAGCCTCTAAGACTGGCAACTCCGGTTTCTTATTGCCTAGCGCTATACAGCTGCCTTTCATCAATGCTAGACATAGATTTGAAACGGCAGGACAAGGCGTGCCGAGAGTAACTCTGTGTTTGGACGACCATCCTGAAAACCTGGAATTGTCATTGCCGGCGTCCATGTCTATTAACTCCAGTATACTGGAGACGACAATCTTGTCTAATAGAATTAATGTAGATGCATTATCTTACGCAGATCACCTTACCAGAGCGTTATCATTATGTATCGAAGGGAAAGAATTCCAGGATGTTCAAACTTCCTTAAGAGTTCTTTCAAGGGCTATAGCATATTCTACGTATAACTCCACCCTTTCAGTGGCAAATCTGGAGTTGGTCAGACGTGATGCTGCCCTGGCTGCATCCACTAAAGTGGATAGCAAGGTAAAAAAACTCTTCGAGTCGATCCGGTCTCCGGAGAGCTTCTCTTCGATGGAAAGCTTTCTATTATCTATGATCAGATTACTAAGAAAGCTTCGGACTCTCTGCTTTTTAAATCCGCTTCAAAAAAGTCAGACTCAGCAGAGAAGAGTAATGCAGGTACTTCGGGGGCGAATACGTCCATGGGAAGTTCCTGTAGAGGATCTAAGAAAGCCTCTACATCTTACTCTATAGACTGTCAGAGTAGCGACTCAGGTAGGGGCCGTTATACTGGCCAGGATAACCGGTCAGATGCCCCTAGGTCGACGGGACGAAGTGCGGGTCATGGAGGACGTGGTTTCTCATCCCGCAGGCCTCGCAGGTCCAGGAGGTGATGGTTTAATCCTCTATTGCGTTCCAGTCGGCGGAAGGCTGTCGAGATTCTTAACCAATTGGTTGTCAATTACGGATGACCCATGGGTGCAAGGGGTGATTTCCGAAGGTCTAAAAATGTCCTTCAAGGAAAAACCTCCATTAACTCGAAGTCCACGTTGGACTCAGCTTCCGTCAAATGTTCAGAAGAGAGATTCGCTTCTATCAGAAGTTCAATCTCTTCTGGACAAGAACGCTATAGAGGTTGTAGAAAACCAGGAATCTCCAGGTTTCTACAGTCACCTGTTTCTGGTTCCAAAACCAGATGGCTCATTTTGTCCAGTCATAGATCTGAGCTGGATAAACAAGCTGATCGTGGCTCCAAAATTTTATATGGATACCATCCGATCGGTCAGAGCGATCATTCAAGTGAACTATTATGCTGCGAGCATAGATCTCAAAGATGCGTACTTTCACGTCATGGTATATCCAGCGTTCAGAAAGTATCTTCGCTTCGCTGTCCTAGGAGTAGTTTATCAGTTCTGAGCGATGTGCTTCGGTCTGAATCTAGTGCCCTGGGCATTCACTCGAATTATGAACTCAGTAATGACTCATTTCCGAGCTCATTCGTCTGTATTAACGTCGGCTTACCTGGACGACATTCTTCAGAGGTACGGCAACAAGTTAACACTTCAAAACGATGTTCAGAGTCTGCTTCAACTGCTCCAACGTCCAGGTTTCATAGTAAACGAAAAGAAGTCGGATCTAGTGCCATCCACGTCATTCACCCACCTGGGAATGAGCTTCGAGACGCACAACAATCTTGTTCATCTGCCATTAACCAGAGTGAAATTAGTCTGTTGTTACGCTCGCTTTTGTCTTCACTCAGATGTAGTAACAGCGAGAGAATTCATGAGACTGACCGGTTTGTGCGAGCTACTGCGGATCTTATTCCGATGGGGCGGCTACACACTCGTCCACTTCAGATATTTTTTACTCAGAATTGGAGTGTGAAGACTCATTCGCTCGAAACGAACATTGCCTTGTCGAATCAAGTGAAACAAGAGATTCAGACTTGGGCAGATATTCAGGGTTAACTCAAGGAGTACCACTGCAACTGCCGGATCCGAGTTTTACGATAATGACGGATGCAAGTCAAACAGGTTGGGGTGCAACTCTGAGCCCAACAGATTCGAGGTGCCAGGGTCTTTGGGATCCGCAGTTCCTAAACAAGCACATAAACATCAAAGAGATGATGTCAATATGGCTTGCGCTACGTCAGTGGATGAACATTCTTCAGAATTCGCATGTTCAAATTCTGTCCGACAATTCGACAGTAGTAGCGTATATTCGGAACCAGGGAGGCACTCATTCCATTCCGTTATTCAATTTAATGGAAAGGATCCTTCTGTTTGTCATAGAGCATCAAGTTCTCCTATTGGTCCGTCATATACCGGGTCGTCTGAACGTTCTAGCAGACTCCTTTTCTTGGAAAGGTCGGATGTTGCCGTCAGAATGGACTCTCAACAAACGAGTATTCAATCAGCTTTGCTACCAATGGGATCGTCCTATGATAGACTTGTTTGCAACGCATCTCAACAATCAGTTGCAGACGTATGTGTCGCCATGCCCAGATCCTCGAGCATTTGCAGTAGACACCCTCACGAGCTCATGGGATGGAATGATAGGTTACGCGTATCCTCCAGCTCCATTGATTCAGCAGATATTGCTAAAAATCAAGCAATCTCACTGCAAGATAAATCTACTCAGGTGTCTGTTGTGGGACATTCCGCGGAAGCTTCCTCCACGGGTGGACCTTCTTTCGCAGGGGAAATCGCGCACACTGCATCACAACCCGCAAGGTCTCAACCTTCACGTATTTCTATTGTGCAGTCCTTCTTGCACGGCAAGCATTTTACAGGACGAGCAGTGGACGCAATTTCTAACTGTAGGAGGACCTCCTCTTCGCTAAATTATGCAGCTAAGTGGAAGGTTTTCTATAGATGGTGTAGGGATCATTCTACTGATATTTATGATCCCTCCATTCCAGACATTGCTAATTTTCTGGTCTACTTGTTTGACAAGATCAAACTGCAGCTTATAGCCATTAAGGGTTATAGGTCTATGCTATTGGATACCTATGCTCATCATGATAGGTTACAGATTGGATCTAATGTCTCTTTATTTGAGTTTATGAAAAACTTTTCGATAAATAGGCCTAGAACCCTTAGGTTAATTCCTAAGTGGAATTTAGCTTAGGTTCTTCTGAAGCTAAAAGAAGCGCTATTTGAGCCTCTTGATACAGTGGACTTCAAATTCTTATCTTATAAGACAGCTTTTCTCTTAGCCTTCTCTTCTGCCAGAAGAGTAAGTGAGCTTCATGCACTATCAGTTGATGATTCTCACTATCGTAGTGTTGGTAATACTATTACTTTAACTACTAATGTTGGATTTTGGGCTAAGAATCAGGCTCCTTATAAGTATCCTGAACCTATTGTTATTAAGGCTCTTCCGTCTTCAGATGGTCATAGGCCTTTGCTCTGTCCAGTTAGAGCCATACGTATTTACAAACGTAGATCTGAGTTTATCAGAAAGGGACGTAAGCATTTCTTTCTGTCTCTGCTGCCTAATAGAAAGGACATTACAGTCCATTCTATTGCAAGATGGATTCAATTAACTATCCGTACTGCTTATGAAAAATTATCTTCAACTCAGCAATCTGTGCTTAAGATTTCAGCACATGAAGTAAGAACGCTGTCTACATCTTGGGCTTATGCTAATAGTGTTGCTATTACAGATTTGATGAAGGCTGCATATTGGTCTCAGCCTTCCACGTTCACAAATTTTTATCTTAGAAATATTGAGTCCATTTCTGGCGACCTTCGATGTTTAGGTCCGTTATCTGTTGCTCAGAATGTCGTCCACTAAACAGTTGCAACTATAGATATGCAGGCTTTCTGTTCCGGTACTGGAGTCAGTAATTCTGAGTCAGTACCGGGATGGTTTTAAAGTGTAAAGCTAATGTCTATCTCATTTATGTAATATTTTTAAAGTGTAGCTCGGTGTGAAGCATTTGTATATGTCACGTGTCATACGAGAGCTAATATACAATCCTTGGACACTTTTAAATGAGTATAAAGGGTCTCATTCTCTGGACTATCTTTATTTATTGACTTTCCTTTAAAAAGATTAGTGTAATAGGTTATACAGGATGTTAATAGAGATCATTGATGTTATTGTGCTCAATTACGGAAAGGTATTGTGTCTTTCTTTTTTGGTACAAACAAGAAAGATACATGTAAAACCTGTTCTCCTCTTCTCCTTGAGGGGATAATTCTCTTTACATGTAATTGAGCCTATTGGATTTGCCTTTATGTCCTAGGCCCTCCAGCCTTTTTTCTATTCAGCTAAGTCTGGGTTATTGGTACAGTGTAAAAATGTTAAAAAATTTATAGTAATTTATATATTTTTTATACTTACCAATGACCCAGATGGGGATGGCCCTCCCATGAGTTGGGAACTCATACCTCCCCACTGATTACATAACACTTACCAGGCACTGGTTGTAAGAATGAGGATTTGGCTCCAATTTCGGACTTCCTTGACTACTGCGCATGCACAGTGGATAAAAGTATGGAGGACCACATAGGACATCTAATTTTTGGATTTTGATGCAAATTTTGGGGATTGGGGGGGCAAAATTTGTGTTTGGCCCTAGAATATTAGAGTTAGCACCAGCTAAGTCTGGGTCATTGGTAAGTATAAAAAATATATAAATTACTATAAATTTTTTAACTTTCAATTTGTTTCCATTTTCACTTCATTTTACCAGTAAATAAATTGGCCAGTTAATAATATTATAAGGTTAAATCGAGTGAAACCGTTGTGACCTTATGACTAGAAAATGATACTGGATGTTCTGTACATAGCATTCTATAATTTCATTTGGAGTGTTCCGACACTAGCCATTCCTGCGTGCAACAGAATAAAATGCAGGTAGTTGTGAGTATCTGAAAATATGTCCCATGTGTATTGAATTAAAGTGGAAATACATTGGGACCTTACAGCACTTTTTTCATTTACATCATTTGGAGTGTAAGCTATGTTCTGAAAAAAAACATTTAAAAGATAACAAAATTGGAATGGCTAGGTTTGTGTTTGTTTCATTATGTAGCAGACATGCCTTCAGATTAGTCTAATTTGGGCACATACACCTTATTTTGGCTGATGGGAGAAAAAACTGCTAGTATTTTAATCTTCTCAGTATTTCATATGCTTAACAGCATTTAACCCCCCCCCCCCCCCCCCCATCCCCTCCCATAGAATCATAGTTTGCAACCTCTTGTGATGGGTCTTTACCATTATTTTTGGTTCTCCTTGAGCTAAATTTTACTCCGAAAGTCTTGAGTTTTGGGGTTTCAAGTGAAAATCAAATTTATATGTATTCATGCTTGAAATTTATAGGAAACTCCATGAATTTTTTCGATTTCAGACTATGAGTACATGCTCATACAGAGTTCCAATGAAAAGTAATATACCTTGATAGTGTCGTATACTAAAATGTCGACGCAGATTGCTTTTCACTGGCGACCTCTGTGTGTTTTGGTTCATCTTGACAAAGTCAAGCTGAGCTAATCTCATTGCACACCGTCCATTGTCTGTCTGTCCTTCCGTCATCCATCAACACCATGTTTTAGTCTTCTCCAAAACCACTGGGCCAATTAGTGAAAGTTTGTGGGAGTGATGGTCCCAAAGGAGCTTATTTTTATTATTATTTTTTATTAATATTTGGGCTTCATATGGAAGTCCAAATTTTTACTTGGTTCAATATGGGGGATAATTTTTAAAAATCTTCTTCTTCAAATCCACCAGTCAGAATGCTTTCATATTTGGTATGCAAAATCTCTAGGGGTGGGGGTGGGGGGGGGGGGGGGTCAATCAGATTCAAGTTTGTTCAAATCAGATCCTTGGGTTTATATTTGGGCTCACTATGGTAGCCCAAATTTTGACTTAGTGCAATATGAGGAAATTTCTTTAGAAATTTTCTTCTGATCCACCAGTCAGAATGCTTTCATATTTGGTATACAACATCTCTAGGGGGTCAGATTCAAGTTTGTTGAATTCTAGTGCCTGGGTTAATCTTTGGGCTCCATATGGGAACCTGAAATTTAACTTAGTACAATATGAGGGAATTGCTTCAATAATCTTCTTCTTCAGATCCACTAGTCAGAATGCTTTCATATTTGGTATACATCATCTCTAGGGGGGTCAGATTCAAGTTTGTTCAAATCGAATTCGTAGGTTAATATTTGGGCTCACTATGGTAGCCCAAATTTTAACTTAGTGCAGTATGAAGAAATTTCTTTAAAATTTTTCTTCAGATCCAGCAGTGAGAATGCTTTCATATTTGTTACACAACATCTCTAGGGAAGTCAGATTCAACTTTGTTCAAATCGAGAGCCTGGGTTAATATTTGGGCTTCCAATGGGAGCCAGAATTGGCCATGTAGCTAAAGACTTAGACATTTTGTATTCAGTACCCTCTAGAGGTGTGTAACTAAGATTAATCCACATAGGTTGTATCAAGGGGCTTCATAGGGGAGCTCCACATTTTACATTATGATCAACTGAAGAAAAGGCATGATGTCCAGATTATTTTTGTCACTCCTGCGGGGCTCAAGGATTGACAGTGTATCCTATGGAGATGGATTGCTAAATGTAGACTCATTCTTGAACTCCGTTTATATTGTGTTCTGTTCAAGATGAGTGCTTCAGGCCCTGTGGGGCCTCTTGTTTAACTAATTTATCTGTTGAATTGTTTGGTTCGACAGCTAGCCCCCTAAACTGCATTGTTTGCATCTTGGAAACTTCACCAAATTATATATGGCTGAAACACTGCAAAACTAAGAAAAATACCTTTAAACACTGAATAAATTGGGCATTATTACATTATTTGTGCACAGTATTTACCATTGCTATTTGGGAGGGAATTTAAAGGCCTGTTAACAGGTTAATTGAAAAGCATATCATCAGTCTTTTAAAAATTCAAATAAATATTCAGTCATCTAATATTTGGTTAATGACCTGCATTTTGGTAAATCATATAATTCTGCTTGCTGTTTTGAAAGTGTCCTTAAATCTCAATGAACAAACAAACAAACCATAACTTCAGTTAACTCATTCACTCCGAAGAACAGAATATTCCATTTCCATCCATCTTTCTGCACAGATGGGAAACAGAATTTTATGTTTCCCAAGATAGCCAACGAGATAGCCAATCTTATAATGTAAGCAGTGACACGGAGTTTGAAAATGATCAGCTGAGCACATCAAAGGGAGCACCCACAATGGGTGTGAAACAGAAAAGGGGTGTGGCAACCTGGAATTGAGTTCTCAATGTAAACAAAAAATGTGACAATCATCGAAATACATATAAATGGGAAAACAAAAATGATATTACTGAAATATATAAATAATGAAATGGCAATGATAACTGATGTGTGTGTTCATTAAATCCACGTTATCAAATAATAGCTTTATATGTCCATTCAAAACCAATATACTGAAAACAATAAAGCCCCTCAGGAATAATTACTGTTAATTATCTAGTAGCGAACAAGTTAACAGTTTTTAGCTCACCGAAGGGAGCTTAACTTATCACTTGCCATCCGGCGTCGTCGTCCATCGTGAACTTTACATTATCGACTACTCCTCCCAAACTACTGGATCAAATTGAACCAAATTTGGTGTGCATATTTCCTATCATATGTCAATTCAAACTTGTACAAATAGACGTGCCGCACCCACAGGGGGCACCACAAGGGGCATAACTCTGATAGCACCCATGAATTTATTTCCAAAATTAAAAAAAATCTTCTTCTTCAGATCCACCAGGCAGAATTCTTTCCTATTTGGTATACATCATCTCTAGGGGGGTCAGATTCAAGTTTGTTCAAATTGGCTCCCTGGGTTCATATTTGGGCTCACTATGGAAACCCCAGTTTGAACTTAGTGCATTAGTGCATTTCAGGCAAATTTCTTGAAAAATCTTCTTCTCCAGATCCAGCAGGCAGAATCTTTCAATATTTGATATGCAACATTGTGGGCTGGATCTGATTCAAGTTTGTACAAATCGGCCCCCTGGGTTCATATTTGGGCTCAGTATAGGAGCCCGAATTTCAACTTAGTGCATTTCAGGCAAATTTCTTAAAAAATCTTCTTCTCCAGATCCAGCAGGCAGAATCTTTTGATATTTGGTATGCAACATTGTGGGGTAGATCTGATTCAAGTTTGTTCAAATTGGCCCCCTGGATTCATATTTGGGCTCAGTATAGAAGCCCAAATTCGAACTCCGAGCATTTCAGGCAAATTTCTTTAAAAATCTTCTTCTCCAGATCCAGCAGGCAGAATCTTTTGATATTGGGTATTGAACATTGTGGGGTGGATCTGATTCAAGTTTGTTCAAATCAGCCCCCTGGATTCATATTTGGGCTCACTATAGAAGCTCGAATTTGAACTTAGTGCATTTCAGGCAAATTTCTTTAAAAATCTTCTTCTCCAGATCCAGCTGGCAGAATCTTATGATATTTGGTATGCAACATTATGGGCTGGATCTGATTCAAGTTTGTACAAATCGGCCCCCTGGGTTCTTATTTGGGCTCAGTATAGGAGCCCGAATTTCAACTTAGTGCATTTCAGGCAAATTTCTTAAAAAATCTTTTTCTCCAGAACCAGCAGGCAGAATCTTTTGATATTTGGTATGCAACATTGTGGGGTGGATCTGATTCAAGTTTGTTCAAATTGGCCCCCTGGATTCATATTTGGGCTCAGTATCGAAGCCCAAATTCGAACTCCGAGCATTTCAGGCAAATTTCTTAAAAAATCTTCTTCTCCAGATCCAGCAAGCAGAATCTTTTGATATTGGGTATTGAACATTGTGGGGTGGATCTGATTCAAGTTTGTTCAAATCAGCCCCCTGGATTCATATTTGGGCTCACTATAGAAGCTCGAATTTGAACTTAGTGCATTTCAGGCAAATTTCTTTAAAAATCTTCTTCTCCAGATCCAGCAGGCAGAATCTTTTGATATTTGGTATGCAACATTATGGGCTGGATCTGATTCAAGTTTGTACAAATCGGCCCCCTGGGTTCTTATTTGGGCTCAGTATAGGAGCCTGAATTTCAACTTAGTGCATTTCAAGCAAATTTCTTGAAAAATCTTCTTCTCCAGATCCAGCAGGCAGAATCTTTTGATATTTGGTATGCAACATTGTGGAGGGGGGGGGGGGGGGGGGGGGGGGGGATCTGATTCAAGTTTGTTCAAATCAGCCCCCTGAGTTCATATTTAGGCTCAGTATAGGAGCCTGATTTCAGACTTAGTGCATTTCAGGCAAATTTCTTAAAAAATCGTCTTCTCCAGATCCAGCAGGCAGAATCTTTCGATATTTGGTATGCAACATTGTGGGGTGGACCTGATTCAAGTTTGTTCAAATCGGCTCCCTAGATTCATATTTGGGCTCACTATAGAAGCTCGAATTCGAACTTAGTGCATTTCAGGCAAATTTCTTCAAAAATCTTCTTCTCCAGATCCAGCTGGCAGAATCTTTTGATATTTGGTATGCAACATTGTAGGGTGGATCTGATTCAAGTTTGTTCAAATTGGCCCCCCTGGATTCATATTTGGGCTCACTATAGAAGTTAGTGCATTTCAGGCAAATTTTTTTTTAAAATCTTCTTCTCCAGATGCAGCCGGCAGAATCTTTTGATATTTGGTATGCAACATTGTGGGGTGGATCTGATTCAAGTTTGTTCAAATCGGCTCCCTGGGTTTATATTTGGACTCAGTATAGGAGCCCAAATTTGAACTTAGTGTATTTCAGGCAAATTTCTTTGAAAATCTTCTTCTCAAGATCCAGCAGGCAGAATCTTTTGATATTGGGTATGCACCATGCTTAAGGGGATGAGATTCAAGTTTGTTCAAGCCAAGTCCCTGGGTTCATATGTGGGCTCACTGTGGTAGCCCGAATGATAACTTCGTTCAAAATGAGGAATTTTCTTTAAAAATCTTCTTCTTCAGATCCAGCAGTCGGAATGTTTTGATATTTGGTATGCAGCATCCTTAGGAGGGTGAGATTCAAGTTTGTTCAAGCCATGCCCCTAGGTCCATATTTGGACACACTGTGGGAGCTTGAATTGTAACTTAGTTCAAAATGAGGAATTTTCTTTAAAAATCTTCTTTTTCAGATCCAGCAGTCGGAATGTTTTGATATTTGGTGTGCAGCATCCTTAGGGGGGGTGATATTCAAGTTTGTTAACCCTTTACCCAACGCAGACAATTTCAAAATTATTTTAAATATCATTTTTTAAATTTTTTCAAAAAATTTCAACAAAACCATGTCATGTGACCCCTCTTTGGAACGAGCTCGACGAGCTCATCCCAAAGAGGGGTCACATGATATGGTTGTGTTGAAATTTTTCGAAATATAATATTTTTCCATCTGCTGAATTTGCATATTACGCGGGCGGATGCGGGCGATTCGTTGGGTAAAGGGTTAAAGCCAAGTCCCTGGGTTCATATATGGGCTCCCTGTGGGATTCAATGTGAGGAATATTCTTTAAAAATCTTCTTTTTGTTTTAGATCCACTGGTCAGAATCTTTGGATATTTGGTATAAGCTTTTCTTAGGAGGAGCAGATGCAACTTGTTGAAATCAATTCTCTGGGTTGATATTTAGGCTACCATGTCAGGTGAGCGCCCTCAGGCCCCCTGGGGCCTCTTGTTTACTATATGCATTATATACTACTCAAGGTTTGCTAAGCACCAAGTATATCCAACTACCTGTTTTACGTTTTAGTTGAAATATTGTAATGAAAAGTGTATACATTTTTTGTTTAATTATACCTTTAATGATTTAAGTACAGAAATTAAGATTTTGTTTGTGTTTGACATTATTTTTTAGCTTTTGAATATGATAACCATGGAAAATGGATATTATTAGTAAAAGAGGAAATTTTTCAATTTGCTAAAAAGTTGACGGAGCGAACTGATATGGGTTCAATATCGAGTATGAGACTCATTACGATTAATTACAGCTTTACAACGCCTTCTCATGCTCCCAATCAGGTTCCTGGTGGTCTTTTGTGGGATGTTGTTCCATTCTTGGACCAGCATGGCACCAAGCTCCTGGACACTTCTAGGCTGGACTGGACGGGCTGAAATTGCAAGCTGCAACTCATTCCAGATATGTTCGATTGGATTGAGGTCAGGGAATTTTGCTGGCACACACTCAATTCCCTCCCTCTGTCGGTACTCCCCGACAACATGGGCAACATGAGGACGGGCATTATCGTCCATCAGAATGAATCTATCACCCATGGCACCTGCATACAATCTGACATGTTGTCTGCTTTTCATGTTAGGTAAAGGGTTAAAAGTGTTGTTAAATCTCAATAAACAAATACACAATAATTTCAACTAACAGTTTTTTACTATATTCACTTTGGATTTCTTCCAATTGTCACCACAAGCTATCTAACTAGACATGGATGAATCTATCATGGATATTCAGGGGTTAAGGCCCCACAAAGTAGATCTTCTGTTTCTCAGGCAATTTTTTGTAAATTTGCATGTGGGCGGGTGTTTTTCTAGCTCAACGTGACATTGTCAAGTCTGAGCTATTGGGAGGGTTGCAATCCATGCGTGTGTACATCCGTACATCTGTATGTCCATCCGTACATCCACAATTCCTCTAGCATGCCCGACAGGCTGCAGCTCTCAACCGATCAGTTCCAAATTTCATACATGTCTTTGGGGGAATGTCTAGATGAGAGATATCAAATTTTTGTGAACTTCATTCAAAGATATGGCTGCCAGTAGCCATCTTGGATTTGGATATAAATTGTCCAACAATTCCTTTAGCACACACTACAGGCTGTAGCTCTCATCCAATAGTCCCAAATTTCATATGTGGCTTTGGGGCAATATCTAGATGGGTGCTATCAAATTTTTTTCAAAACCTGGTTGTCATCGGTCATCTTAAATTTGGCATATAAATTGCCATCAAATCCCATAGCACAATCTCAGGCCGCATCTCTCTCTCGATCTTTTCTAAATTTTATATGTAGCTTTAGTGTTATGTCTAGATGGGAGTTATCAAATTTTTCGGTATTTCGATGAAAAACATAGAATCATCTTTGATTTGACATATAAATTGTCAACAATTCCATTAGTACTTGTAACAGACCACATCTCTCAGCCAATCAGTCCCAAATTTATTATTTCGCTTTGGGGCAATGTCTAGATGGGAGCTAACAAACTTTTTTGTATTTCATTGAAAAATATGGCTGCCAACCACCATCTTAGATTTGCTATATAAATTGTCAACAATTCCATTAGCACACCCTACAGATCGCATCTCTCACCCGATCATTTTTTCAAATTTCATATGTAGCTTTGGTGTGATGACCAGATGGGAGCTATTGAATATTTCTGAATTTTGTTGAAAAATATGGCAGCCGGCAGTACACCCAAACAGGCCACCTTCCTCACCCAAATTTTTTCAGATTTCATATGTAGCTTTGGTGTGATGTCTTTTCTGCAGAAACATGAGTGTATGACTTGGCATTACTGGATCTTTCTATCAAGTTCAGTCCCTTCTTGGACATGTTGAGCTGCAGTGTCATTGACACTTTCATTTATTTTATTTTTTATTTTTGTAATTATTTCTTTGCCATCAAAAGTTCATGTTCTTGGTTTGTTTTATGTTTTAGGCACCTCGTAATCTACAGAATAGTATGGGTGGTGGCATATTTTGTCCCTGGGCAGCAAGAAGGATTTGCAATGCTAAAGCGTTGCAAAGCCTTGTTGCATTCAAGGGACAAATTTATCAGTTTTATTAACTTGGGTAAAATATCAGACATAAACCAGTTAATTTTTATTTTTAGCTTAACTTGACAAAGTCAAGATAAGCTATTGCCATCATGCATGCGGAAGTCTGTGAGTCTGTAAGTCTGTTCACATTTTCCTTTAGCACAGGCTACACCCAGTAGTTCTTATCCAATCGTCACGAAATTTCATATGCAGGTTTGGGGTCATGTCTAGATGAGAACGTCCCCCTTTTGGTTGCGATCGGTCAACCATGATGACTGCCCGAGCAAAAACCCAAAAACCTTTAGCACAGTCATATTTATGAAGGGATTTCATTGTAACTTGGTAGGATGCCTCTGTATAATATCTAGATGAGAATGTCCCCTTTTGGTCTTGATCTGTCAACTGTGACGGCTGACCAAGCCCGAAACCCAAAACTTTTTTGCAGTCTGCAGGTCATATTTAATATGGAGGGATTTCATTGTAACTTGGTAGGATGACTACATGATGTCTAGATGAGAACATCCCCTTTTGGCTGCGATCGGTCAACCGTGATGGTTGCCTGAGCCCAAAACCCGACAACATTTAGCACAGTCTACAGGTCATATTTATGAAGGGATTTCATTATAACTTGGTGGGATGCCTCTGTGTAATATCTAGATGAGAACTTCCCCATTTGGTCACGATCTGTCAACCGTGACGACTGCCCGAGCCCAAAACCCCAAAACCTTTAGCACAGTCTACAGGTCATATTTATGGAGGGATTTCATTGTAACTTGGTAGGCTGACTCCATATAATGTCTAGATGAGAACGTCCCCTTTTGGTCATGATTGGTCAAGTGTGATGGCTACACAGGCCCAAAGCCCCAAATCCTTTATCACAGTCTGCAGGTTGTATTTATGAAGGGATTTCATTGTAACTTGATAGGATGACTCTTTTTGGAATAATTTCAATCTAAATTGGTAACTTTCGTTGATATACATTAACTGTGAAGGCCACATACATTAACTGTGAGGGCCACATTAACCCACCCCTCAATTCTTTAGTACAGTCTACACCTCATATTATTTTTATTGAAAACATAGCGTACAGGGAACAGAAATTAACATATTCCCAATTATCATAATTCTTGTCTTATTTCATAATCCTTTCATAAACATTGAACATTATCCTTTTCATCAAACATAACACACAGACAAGTTAAGCTACAGTGTCATTGACACTTTCATTTTAAATTTGCATTGGTTTAAAAAGAGAGCATGCAGCAGCCAAAAGGACCATGCATGAGGGTCTGAGAAACATATTTTTAACATTTTCAGGCCTAATGGGTGGACTTTTTATTTTCTTTGACAGGATTTACTTAACTTTGATGATCCATTAAATGTAGAGGCTGCTGATCATTATTCAAGAGATAAAGTGAGTTATATTATTTCAGATTTTTCATCATTCTAAATAGGGGTTGTAGAGGCTGTAGAAAAGGTTTTGGTATTGGAGATGGGTCAAGGATTCAGATGAATTTGAGTGATTGCTGATAGGGTTGTGTGTTGAAGTTCTGGTAGTAAGTTGCTGATGGTGTGAGAAGGAGATTTTTTATTCACATCCTCTCCGCCGTTGGAACCCCAGGAAGTGAAGAGGTGCTTGTTTACTGTGATAAACAAGCTCTGTTTTACTGGTAAAATTGAACCTAGTCACCAGTGCTTGG
Source organism: Pictodentalium vernedei (assembly GCA_031216915.1). NCBI lineage: Eukaryota > Metazoa > Mollusca > Scaphopoda > Dentaliida > Dentaliidae > Pictodentalium > Pictodentalium vernedei. The sequence continues at coordinate 197,815,179 of CM062294.1, forward strand.
GGTAGAAGTCTTCTAAAATGGGCAACATGGATATAAACGATTGACCTAATTTGAGTTTATCTCCATGTTGAGGTCATGATTAGCCATTGTGCAGACATATGTGACCTTAAACACCAATAAATAAATAAATAAATTCAAACCCTCTATCTCAGTGATGGAAATCTGATGCTGGCATGCCTAATGCTCATGCAATTTTAATCCTACGGAAGCATTTTTTATGTGCCCAGTTTCAGTTGTTTTATAGATATCACTGAATTTCAGACACTCCAACTTCTCACTTTACAAGGATTAAAACAGAAGTTACAATAAGCCTGCCTTTGATCGTGGTCTACATGTATGTAGGATCAGTCTGGGGGAGTCGTGCTGTTCACCCTTTACCCCGCATAATTGCCAAAACTGGTCAGCTCTATTCTCCAAAATTAGCGAATTAATTTTCATTATTTTTTCATATTCTGTCTCAAAAACATAGGTTATGGTCCCTTGTTGGAACGAGCTCATCGAGCTGGTTCCAATGAGGGGTCATAACCTATGTTTTTGAGACAAATGAAAAAAATTAGTTATTCAAGAATTTTTTTTGGAAGTGTCATCTGCTTTTCATGTTAGGTGAAGGGTTAATCATTCCTAAATGGCAGTGCCCTCCAGAATCAACTTATTAATTGTTATACATGTATTATCTATAATAATATTATTTCAGTTTTGCATACTATAGCAGTATCTTTTCTCACAAGGAGAATCATTTGAATTTTTTACAAACCCCTCTACCCAGGTATGAGTCGATTGAGCAAAAAGTTCTGCCTTGAATCCAGGTTTTGGAGAAAAATTGTCTAAGAGAATGGGGCCCTAGAAAAGATCTCCTGCCACTAATGAAACCCTAGTTTCAAAGCCAGACATGTTCCAATTCTTTTAACCTTAAATGATGATATTTTGATCGTTACCAATGCTCCAACATTGACATGTAGTTTACAATGTTATGGTCACAAATTAAATGCTCAGCAGCCCATGTTTAGCATTGCTGCAAAATTCATTCTTACAGGCAGGCAACTTGAAGCATGTCATTTAAAGTACATGGAGTTTATTTTATAAATATTCGCAAATTTGGATCACATGGTGGGGAGGGGGGGGGGGGGGGGGTGGGGAGGACGGCTCTGCTACTTAGTTGATATTCTGTTCTCATATATCATGCCACATGTAATTTGGGATTATGGATTAATTTATAAATTCCAACAAAAACAAACAGTATTTTATTGTCACATGGGAAGAACTTTTCCTTCAAATTCAGTGTTTTAGTAAAAAATGATAATTCCCAAGATTGCCTTTAAAAAACAAAGCAATGTTGAACTTTGAATGTTCACAACATTATGTATTCAGTATTGGTTATAATTAATAATTTGGAGATTGCATATTCCCTCGCTGTGAACGCATGTTTCTGGTACCATTCAATGGGGTCCACTCTAAGTATTTCAATGATTAACCTTTATGTTATATTTGGTATATAATATAAAAGACTGATAATTGATGAAGTGCCGACTATAATGACTGATTAGCTGATTCTGAAAAATGACAGTCATGGAGGCTCTGATAGTGGCAATATCTGCCCAGTACTACTCACTAAAATCACCATTCATAGTGTATAGTTTTTCCAATCTCTTCCTGTAAAACTTAGCCTATAACCCTTCATTGTAATGAGCTCAGCTCTAAAACATATCCCTTTGCAACTACGGTATGTAATATTATGTACGATAATTGCAGTGTGTTTCGACTATGGTACGTAATATTACGTACTCCGACTTTGAACCCGAGCACCCACTTTTTAACCCAGGAACATCATGCTTCATAATTAAATACAATGGATGCTAGGTGCATGTGTGTGGTTGACCAATCAAGATTTTTACTGACATTGAACTGATATGGAAGATACCACCACGGTTTAAAGGGCTAACGATTGCATTTGACATTGCCCAAACCTGATTCTTTGCAACATTAAAATGTCATGATAACCGTAGTCGAAAAGGGTTAGCCTATGACCCTTCATTGTAATGAGCTCAGTGAGCTTGTCCCAATGAGATGTTATGAGCTGTGTTTTAGAGGTGAAAAAAAGGAGAATTTTAGTTATTCAAAAAGAATTTTTACAAAGGTTGGGCCTAAAAAAATAAAAAATCTGTTTCTCAGGCCCTCCCGCATGGTCCTTTTGGCTGCCACATGCTCTCTTTTTATAATCAATTTAAACTTTAAAATAATTAAAATTAAATGGTTTATGTCTGATATTTTACCCAAGTTAAAAAAATTGATGAATTTGTCCCTTGAGTGCAAGAAGGCTTTGCAATGCTTTAGCATTGCAAAGCCTTTTTGCACTCAAGGGATGAAATACACCACCACCCATGCTATTCAGTAGATTATGAGACCTAAAACTTTAACCAAGAACATGAACTTTTGATGGCTAAGAAGTAATTACTGAAATAAAAAATAAAATAAAAAACCGCTCGCCCGCATGCAATTTCACAAATAATGGCCTGAGAAACAGAAGATCTACTTTGTGTGGCCTTATCTACTTTGTTTCATTTCACTTTGTTTGACTGGGGTTTAATGACACGTTTGACCACCAGGATCACCTCGTTTCGGATAGTTTTATGGGCAGAGGAAGCTGGAGTTCCTGGAGAGAATTACCGATCAGCTCTGAGCGGCTGTCACACTCCCCATCGTACTAACTCTGCACAGGCAGGATTAGGATTGGTTGAAGATAAGTGCACCATCGACATGCAGTACACCTTTGTACACAGCACCACTGTGCCCCCACATGGGCTATCAGGATTAATTACCTTGCCCAAGGACATTATGCAGTTACCCTGGTGGGGGTCAGATCATGGACCTTTGTCAATGCCAGTGCTCAAAATAACTTTTTTTTCTTTGTGTAGCAACATGCTACACATTTCCAAAAAATGAATAGCATTTTGTAAAAATTACATAGCTATTTTTGTATACCAGAGTTATGTTATTCTGTTTTATATTGAATTCTTCTAAGTAGATAGAATAGTTTCAGCCATTTCTGGGTATTTCCAAATGATCTGCAACACATGAAACATTTACTATGTTTTTTTAACTGAACTGCCTTTAAGGGTTGCATGGACTTGTATACTGTTATAAATGGCATCTTGGTTGTTTAAAAGAGTTCTCAAAATGGAAGTTGGGATTTTTAATTTGATGGGCTTGTAGTTATTTTTAATGGACATCTTATGCAAAATGTTGTAAAAACATGAAGTATTTAAACCAATAGAACTCATCTTACATATGAAGTTGCTAATGATGCTTGATGGAGAGTTAATCTGAGTTATGCCTGGAATGTTCCACAATCAGAAGTAAAGCATCAGTGAACTTGTTTTCAAATTTGTTTGCAAATTTTCATTTACATTTTGCGATACAAGATAATCAACTGCAGCCTAATAGGCTGCAGTTGATTATCTTGTATCGCAAAATGCTATACATAATTTAACATTGTGTAACTTTTTGCAAGTTTTGCATAGCAAAAAGCGACGCGACACCGCTTATTTTGAGCCCTGGTCAATGCCGTAACCACTGAGCCACCATCCTCCTGCTTACTTTATTGTGTTATCGTAAGTGTTCTTTTGAAAAGCAGTGGATGTCACTTACCAGGAGCTTTTAATTTGTTATTCATTTATATGCTTTTCACTTGATCAGAAAGAATAATATAAAAATAATAATATAATAATAAAACAATAATTTTCATTTAATTTATTGGAGATTTTTATTGACACTTTCTGATTAATTGCAAGAAAATAATTTCTGTAAAATATTAAAATTTGCAATTATTGTAATCATTGCTTCTGGAATGTGACAGAAGCAAGCATGGAAATAAACAATCGGTCATTTGCAGTTGGAAGTCCCCAGAGGGTGAATTTGCTGAGGCTATCTCATACAATGGGCTAGAAGGCCCCCTCCCCCCTCCCCCCAATATATCCTCTGGGTTCTTCTTTTTATTTGGGCCTGAGATTCAGATTGAGGTTCACAGAGGGTAAATTTAGTGATGCTACCCTGCTATGCAGGGTAGCATCACTAAATTCACCCTCTGAGGACCTCATTTAGCATCACTAAATTCACCCTCTGGGGATCTCATTCTGCAGATGACAATCTGCTTATATCTAGGCTTGGATAGAATAAACGTTTGTGATAATTATTTTGAATGATGTACAAGCAAAACAAGTTTTTCTCCAATTTGTACATGCCTGATTTCTGTCGCCATTTGAGAATAGATCACAGTAATGAAATGGACAATATATCATTCATCAGAAGGAATGCACTTTGATATTTTTATACTGTACCAATGACCCAGACATAGCTGGTGCTAACTCTTAAAATATAGGGCCAAACACAAATTTTGCCCCCCAATCCCCAAAATTTGCATCTAAAACTAAAGAAAACATGTCCAGAAAGGCCCTCCACACCTCGCCCCCACTGCGCATGCGCAGTGTCAAGGACGTTCCGAAATTGGCGCCATTTATCATTCTAAGTTTGGCCCTTCATCAGTTAACATCTGACTGATCTTTGTGCTTTTAAATCTCAGTTTAAATGATGCCAGACACATAAATATTAGTGAAATGGTGATTCTAAGGAGGATAGAAAAGGAGGAGAGGAAAAGAATGTGTGACAGAATATTATCAGGGCTGTAACTTAAAATTTTTTAATGAAATTATGTTAAGTTACCTATTTTCAAGGCAGCAGCCATTTTGTTGTCATTCTGATTATTTAGTTACACTGTGTTTTCAAGTGTTTTTCCTCTCTCCCTGTCCTTTAATTCCCCCTTGCTATTCTCCCATGCTTTTGGCATAGTTTCTGTAATTATTATTACTAAAATTTCTTGGGAGTTTTAGCTTAATAACAGAATGAATTCTGTTCTTTCCCCATGTTTACGTCTTCACCTACGGGTGGTTAGGCGTTGTGTTCTGCATCTACCATCTGATGTTCTGCAGTTTCTTCCCTGGAAGTCTCTGTTTTGCATCAGATGGGGTATTTTTGGTAACTGATTTCGGGCCTGGGTGCCTGGAGTCTTATTTTAGTGTTTTTACACTCATTGTTTACATTTACAACAGCCCTCTGTGTGAGGGGGGGATTTCTAAATAATAATATCTTTATGTTATTTTAATCATAACTAGATACATTATTATTGTTCGTAAGTGTTGAATAAATTGTTTAAAATATTTTTAAAATTTTTGTCCACACTTAGGCTTGGGATCCATTGGGGCTCAACGTTACTTTTCAGAAACTTGGGCTGTTCTGAAAAAATATTTTTTCAAAATATTTTGATTTCAATTATTTTTTCTATATTAATGGATCATATTATTATTATGTATTTTGATTGCCAGGGGTTAGTGCGAGTACCAGGACTTGTTTTCTTTTCACATGGAAAGGATATTGATCAATTGTTTTAAGAGGAAGTCTTCCTCTGACCTTATTTTCATTCTATATGTGGTCAGTGTACTCGCATTAACTCCTGTTCTGTATCGTATGATTTCGATGACAATATGGGAAGCGTATGTCACGGTATGTTGTTGGGGATTTGGACACTCCGGTCCTTTCCCCGCAGGGTCACTCTACTTTATCAATTTCTATTTCAGACGATCAAGATTAGGGTGATGTATCTGTGATGTCTTCCAACAGTGTGCCTCCGTCGTCACAATTATGAAGGGCTAGCGGAAAAGTGCTCATGTAATACGCCAATTGCCTAAGAGGACCCTAGTAGGTTCGACGGCCTTTGACGTCCGCTAGCTCGCCCGGTGTAGCGTCCATTCACCGAATGGTTCGGCAGCCGGGTTCGTCCGTTGCGGTCTAGAAGGAATTTTGGGGTGATGCGAGCACTATAAAATTAACTTAATGCACACCCAGTGACGGCGGATCGGAGGGAGAACGGAGGAAGCCTTTTAGTCCGGTTCTTAGCTCGTTCCGGTCCATCCGGACGGCAAGCGAGAGAGGCCCCTCTCTCGTTCAACAACATCTGGCCCCAGATGTTGTGGTACAAATGTGTCGTTAGCGGAGCATACGTCCGTCGCTCGGGACGCTCCGTTGTATAGGCAGTCCGCTGAGACTGCTAAGGCTTCCTCTTCTCGTCAGCGCACACGACCGCACCTTGGCTGCGTGACCGCCGATATATTACCAGCTTCGCCGATCAAGGATTCTTCGGCGACCAGGTCACACCATCCGGCAGCCAGGGATTCGAGACCGATGGACTCCGGACGTTCGCATAGGAAGTATGCGGGAGCCATCTGATGCGGAGCTGCCCTCGGCGAAGCACCGATAGACTGCGCCTCCGCAGGTCTCGACGCCGGACATTCTTGTGCACATAGCACAGCTTATCGCAGCATCCCAGCAGCCGACAGAAACGGCGTCGGATCGAGAATTATCCGACAGCGCTGGGTCGGTAGCCGGGGACTCGAGGCCTGCAGACTCCGGAGGTTCGCATAGGAAGTGTGCGGGAGTCAACGTACACGGAGCTTCCAGCGGCAATGCATCGTAAGTCCGCTACTGCACAGGCCTCGGGAACGGACGTGCTTTCCTTAATAGCACAGTTTATCGCAGCATCCCAGCATCATCTGAATCTGTCGCATATATTTTATCCGACGATGCTGGGTCGGGACGCTCCGCGGAAGCGGGTACGGACGTCCGAAAGTTTCATCCGGTCCGACGGGATACCGAAAGGGATTCGGTGGATTTCAAGCTTTCCCTTTCGGAACAACATATGCTGCGATGTCGGATAAGAAACTGATAGCGTCGGTGGACTTAGAAATTTTTGGTTCGGTTCAGGGACATCGTCCCTCAGTTCCGACATAGTCCAATAATGTCACACAAACTTTCGAATTATTGAACGACGCTATATATATTATTATTTTATGCTTGCTATCCAAGCATTTCTGGTTTCTTGTTCGAAGAGTTATGGAGATGTCTTCAAAAGTGTGCCTCTGTCGTCATAGTTAATGATGAGTTAGCGGCAATAAGTGCTCATGGAATATGTCTATCGCTTACGGAGTGACATTCGCTAGCTCACCCGGTGTAGCGTACATTCATCGAATGGTTCGGCTGCCGGGTTCGTCCGTTGCGGTCTAGGAAGGAGATTTGGGTGATGCGAGCACTTTAATTACTTTAGTACTCACCCAGTGACGGCAGATTGAGGACGGATCGGAGGAAGCCAACAACATAGGGGACCGCATGTTGTGGTTCAGATATTTTACATTCGGAGCATATGTTCGTTGCTCGGGACGCTCCGTTATATTGACAGTCCGAGAGACTGTCTTTAATGCTTCCTCATCCTCACAGCAGGGCACACGACCGCACATTGGCTACATGACCTCGAGTATCCGATCAGCTTCGGCATTCAGTGATTCCACAGCGAATAGGTCGCGCCATCCGGTAGCCAAAGGACACGAGGCCTATACACTCCGTTCGCTCGCATATTGGAAGTATGCACGGGGTAACGATCTCGGAGCTTCCTGCGGCAATGCATCGTAAGACCGCTGCTCCTCAGGCCTCAGTGACGGACGTGCTATCCGAGTTAGCACAGTTGTTTCGCAGCATCCCAGCAATTGACGGTTTCTCGGTCGAATCAGGAATTATCCGACGGCGCTGGGTCGGTGCGGTCCGCGGTTGCATCAAGCTACGGACGACCGAACGCTTTATAGGGTCCGACAGGATGGCGAAAGGGATTCGAAAGATTTCGAGTTTTCCCTTTAGTAGTATCGGAAGATGCCTTTCATATCTTCTGGCATTTCTTCCAGTGATTATTGTTCGGACTTCATTGCTGCGATCTTGGATAAGAGACTTATAGCGTCATTGGACTCGGATTTTTCGATCGGTACAGGGACTTTGTCCCTGACTTACCGACGCAGTCCAATATTGTCATTACAACATGTGTTTTATTTTTCGACGCTATATATATATATATATACAAGCCTGCTACTAAGCATGATAGTTTAGTTTCTTGTCCGCGTGGCTCATTTCTGCCATTTTATCTTTTTTACATATAGTTTATTTTGGCAGAGCAGGGCATACCGAGAGTTCATATGCGTCTAGACGGTGTGATTAAAGACTGCATATATTCTTTTTCGCCGTTTATGTCTTTTCCAACTTCAATGTTGGAAACGACATTATGTATAGTAGACTTAACTTAGACGCTTTATTATACGTAATCCGCCTTACTGAGGCGTTATCATTACGTCTTCAAGAAAAGATTTACGGGATATTATTCTCAATGTAATTTCTTTTGAGGGCAGTAGTTTGTTCACGTATAACTCCGCCCTTCAGTGGCTGATTGGAGTTGGTTAGACGTGATGCAGCCCTAGCTACATCCACGCGTGGATAGTAGGTTAAGAACTCTCTCAGAGTCGCTTCGTTCTCGGAGGAGCTTCTCTTCGACGGCAACTTTCCGGCAATCCATGAATTGCTTGATTTATACATTCTCTTGTCTATCTAGTGTTACAAGAGATTCAGACTGGGGCAAACATTCGGTGGTTGACTCAGAGAGTGCCGCCGCAGTTGCCGGACCCTAGTGTGGCTGTTATGACGGTTGCCAGTCAAACAGATTGGGATATTCTGATCCCTACGGATTCGAAGTGCCAGGGTCTTTGGGTTCCGCAGTCTTTTAGCTATCAGTTTAACTTCCGCGGAATAATGTTTTTTAGGCTTGCTTTATGTCATTGCATGAACATTATTCAGAAACGCATGCCCAAATTCCTGTCCTTTAATTCGACAGTAGTGGCGTATCTCCGGAACCAGGGAGGCACTCTTTCGTTTCCGTTATTCAATTTAATGGAAAGAATCCGTCTGTTGGTTATAGTACACCAAGTTCAGTTTTGGTCCGTCATATTCTGGGTCGTCTGATTGTTTTATCGCACTCCCGTTCTCTTACGGGTCGCTTGTTGCTGTCAGAATGGACTCTCAACAAACAAGTATTTAATCAGATTTGCTATCTATGGGAGCGCCCAATGATGTTTTATTTATGACACAGCTTGCTAATCAATTGCAGACGTATGTGTTGGCTTGTCCAGATCTCTGAGCTAATACTGTTAACGCTCTATTGATCTATAGGACGGAATGATAGGATACGCGTATCCTCCGGCGCTGTTGTTTTAGCAGGTATTGCTAAGATAAACAACCACAATACATTTCTGTTGATAGCATCTCTATCTTCACAGAGATCATGAGTAATTTACTCTCTTGTCTACTGTGGATCTTAACGTGAAATCTTCCTCTATGTGAGGATCTTTTTTCACTGGGTAAATCGTGTCATCTTCATCACAACCAGCAAGGTCGCAACCTTCATGTATTCCGTTGTGTGGTCCGTATTGCATTGTAAGCACTGTACTGGACGAGCTTTGGACGCGATTTCTTACTATAGGAGATCCTCTTCTTCGCTATTCTATGCGACTAAAGTGGAGGCTCTTCCGTCGTGGTGTAGGGATCATTATGTTCATATGGTTGATCCCTCCATACTACGCATTGCTAGTTTTTAGTATACTTGTTTCACAAGATCTACTGCAGCCTGTTGTTATTTAGGTTATAGGTTTATGTTACCTCATACCTATGCACTCTACGATAGTTTACAATTGAGTCTTTTGTCTCTTTATCTAAGTCAGTTAGTAACTTTTTGATAAATAGACTTAGAATCTTTAGATTAAATTCCTATACGGATTTTAACTTCGGTTCTTATTTAGCTATGTAATCATTTGAGCCTCTGGAAACAGTAGTTTTCAAATTCTGACCTTTTAGACAGTAATTCTGTTGGTTTCTCTTTTACTGTAGAGTCAGTGAGTTTCATGCACTATCGATGGATGATTTTCACTTTCATAGTTTCGGAGTCAATACTTCCGTTACTATTTAGGTTGGATTGTTGCATAAGAGTTAGGCTCCTATTTCCGGAACCTATTATTTAAGGTCCTTCCGTCTTCGTATGGGCATAGACCTTTACTCTTTCCGGGTACAGTTTATGTATTTATAAACAGATATCTGTTTATTACAAGGGCGTAAGCTTCTTCTGTCTTTGATGTCTAGTAGAAGGACGTTACGCTCCATTTTATTTTTAATGGATTCTATTAACTAGCGTACTGCTTATGGTATATCATTGGCTTAGCAGTTGTGCTTAAGATTTCGGCTCATGAAGTAAGAGTTCTTCTACTTCTTGGGCTTACATTAATAGTGTTGCTATTATAGATTTTTGAAGGCTGCTCATTGCGCTCAGCCATCCATTCATGAATTTTATCTCAGAAATATCGAGTCCATTTCTGGAGGCCTCTATTGTTAGGTCTATTATCTACTGCTCAGAATATCATTCTCTTAACAGTTGCTACTATAGCTAGGTAGGCTGTCTGTTTCGGCAGTGTCTCCGTTCGGCTGCCCTCTTCGCTCTGGGCTATTTGACCCAGGGCAAGGAAAAGGGGGGGGGAGGGTGTTCCCTTGGGTCACCTGTTTTTACTATGAAAACAAGGGGATACCTCCTCCGGAGTTAGTAATTCTGAGCTGTTATTGGGATGGTTGTTTAGTGAGAAGTTTAAGTTTATAAAATTCATTCAAGTCTTAGTTTTTAAAGTATAGCTTTTGAATATTGCATATGTCAACGGACATGATTATGCAATTCTCACACACTTTTAGGAGTATAAGAGTCTCTATTCTCTAGACTTACTTTATTATTGGCTTACTTTAAAAATTATTAGTATAAGGATTATTGGATATTAATAGAGTACATGGATGTATGAAGCTCAATTTTTGGAAGGTGTTGTATCTTTCTAATTTATCATAAATAAGAAAGATACATGTAAGGCCTATTACTTCTTTTCCCTACAGGGGATGACTCTATTTTATTTTATTGAGCGTATTCCATTTTGCTCTATGTCCTTGGCCCTCCAGCCTTTTTACTATTCAGCTATGTCTGGGTCATTGGTACAGTATAAAAATGTTAAAAAATTTATAGTAATTTATATATTTTTTATACTTACCAATGACCCAGACGGGGATGGCCCTCCCAGGAGTTGGGAACTCTTGCCTCCCCGCTGAGTACATAGCGCTTACCAGGCACTGGTTATTAGAATGATAAATGGCGCCAATTTCGGAACGTCCTTGACACTGCGCATGCGCAGTGGGGGCGAGGTGTGGAGGGCCTTTCTGGACATGTTTTCTTTAGTTTTAGATGCAAATTTTGGGGATTGGGGGGCAAAATTTGTGTTTGGCCCTATATTTTAAGAGTTAGCACCAGCTATGTCTGGGTCATTGGTAAGTATAAAAAATATATAAATTACTATAAATTTTTTAACTTTTTGACGTATATTTGTTTATCTTTGGTATTTGACTCTATTTCAGGAATCATTCAAGATGAAAGTCAGGGATTATATACAAATGTATGCAAGGAGGTAGTGTCGACTAATTCTAGGAAATTTGTACAGTTGTAATATATAAACCAGTCTGTGTTATGCTGTTAACCATTTCCTGTATAGAAATTGAAGGTGACAATGCTGATGTCATTTTCTTGAAAGTGTTATTTTTTTGTTTCAAAAACAGATCTTTTTATGCTATATTGCCACAACTTAGTACATACATTCTGTTTAAATACTATAATTCTTTTTATCTCTCAAAGCCCAAAATTGAAAAATAGGTAAAATTGTTGGATACTTATTGTTTATGTTTCTAACCTGATTTAGCCCTTTACCTAGTGAATCGCCCGCATCCGCCTGCGAAATATGCAAATTCAGCAGTTGAAAAAATATTATTTTTCAAAACATTTCAACAAAACCATGTCATGTGACCCCCTCATTGGAATGAGCTCGTCGAGCTCGTTCCAATGAGGGGTCACATGATATCGTTTTGTTGAAATTTTTTGAAAAATTTTAAAAAATGATATTTAAAATAATAAATTTTGATATTGTCTGCATTGGGTAAAGGGTTAACAGATTTTGGGGGTACAGTACAGCCAACAATAAAGTGGAAACGTGCGAACCCTATTAGCACCTAATAGTTCAGTATTTTCACCACAATTCTACTTGAATATCATGATATTCTTATAGCAGTAAACATCGGTCAGTCATAATGTTGCCCACTGCACACCTCAGTCGGTCATAATTTCGCTCACCAAAGTCGTTAATATGACACTCCCTACCAAACATGTTAACATCCAATATGGTGTTTATTCCTGTAACACGATAGTTATACAACTTACAAACCAACAATGAATGTTGAAATGTGAGGTAAAACGTGCACCACATTGATTTTCATCATTTAATTTACGAATGCTGACATGAAATTAATGCGTCATGAGCACATTCATCTTGCGATGTATGACATAACATTTCCAAAACATTGCACTAATGCTATAGGAATATCGCCATAATAAGGCACAAATATCTCATTACTAACAAAAAATATATTGCCTAATGGTACACTTTGGTACAGGATATCCCTGATGTGGGGCTGTGATCCCCAACAGTGGGGCTAGTGATTGCCCAGACTCACTAGGTCGAACATGGTTTGGCCTGGTCAGAGGAATTTTTGTTTTAATTTGGGAAAAATTTGCAATATCTGTAACTCTAGAGGCTTTGTGAGAGTCATCACGAAATGCCAAAAAACATTTGTGGCTTGTGGAACTAGGGTATCAAAAACAGGTGTCATGATGATTTGCCATGACACCTGGTTTTGATACCCTTGTTCCATGAACCACAAACTTAATAAGTACAATACTAATCAGAACAGAGACTAGATGTCTATTGGCCAGTGATTGTGTAGAATGTTTGGGACTAAAATAGAACTCTCACAATGTAATTAACTCTGCCTATGCCACAGTGATTATATATGCTTGTCAGGTTATTCCTATTGTGCACGTGTATCGGGCCTGCTGGAGTATTATCTCCATCTTTGTGCTGTTTGCATAGTTTTATCTTGCCATTCTGAATTTGGCCATTTTCCCCATCAGGAGATGGCATAACCTCCTTTGAACTCCCCCCTAACACGCCTCCTCCCAGAACTATCCTTGCTCATTGGAACAAGCTTATTATGGAGATTATTCCAATGAGAGGTCATAAGCTATACTTTTGAGGCTAAAAATGAAAATATTTTGATATTCAAGAAAGTTTTTGTTTTTAAGTGTCATGCTCTAGACCTGAAGTTTAGGGTTAAAGTTATTGTACACACAGGAGGGGGTGGGGGGTGGGGGGTTGTACTTTGCTACCTCATTATTGGACATCTAGCAATACAATTGCTGATTAGACCAGAAGAAATTTGAGGCCTCAGCAACCAGACTTGTATTTCATGTACCAGCAAATACAATAAATACAATTAGACTACCTAGTGGTACCTGAACTGTAAACATGCTTGTTGGGGGTCTCAACTTTCTACTTGTTTAGCAATTAATTGAACTGAAAGTTAAAAAATTTATAGTAATTTATATATTTTTTATACTTACCAATGACCCAGACATAGCTGGTGCTAACTCTTAAAATATAGGGCCAAACACAAATTTTGCCCCCCAATCCCCAAAATTTGCATCTAAAACTAAAGAAAACATGTCCTGAGAGGCCCTCCACACCTCGCCCCTACTGCGCATGCGCAGTGTCAAGGACGTTCCGAAATTGGCGCCATTAATCATTCTAATAACCAGTGCCTGGTAAGCGCTATGTACTCAGCGGGGAGGCAAGAGTTCCCAACTCCTGGGAGGGCCATCCCCGTCTGGGTCATTGGTAAGTATAAAAAATATATAAATTACTATAAATTTTTTAACATTTTTATACTGTACCAATGACCCAGACATAGCTGAATAGTAAAAAGGCTGGAGGGCCAAGGACATAGAGCAAAATGGAATACGCTCAATAAAATAAAATAGAGTCATCCCCTGTAGGGAAAAGAAGTAATAGGCCTGACATGTATCTTTCTTATTTATGATAAATTAGAAAGATACAACGCCTTCCAAAAATTGAGCTTCATACATCCATGTACTCTATTAATATCCAATAATCCTTATACTAATAATTTTTAAAGTAAGCCAATAATAAAGTAAGTCTAGAGAATAGAGACTCTTATACTCCTAAAAGTGTGTGAGAATTGCATAATCATGTCCGTTGACATATGCAATATTCAAAAGCTATACTTTAAAAACTAAGACTTGAATGAATTTTATAAACTTAAACTTCTCACTAAACAACCATCCCAATAACAGCTCAGAATTACTAACTCCGGAGGAGGTATCCCCTTGTTTTCATAGTAAAAACAGGTGACCCAAGGGAACACCCTCCCCCCCCCCCTTTTTCTTGCCCTGGGTCAAATAGCCCAGAGCGAAGAGGGCAGCCGAACGGAGACACTGCCGAAACAGACAGCCTACCTAGCTATAGTAGCAACTGTTAAGTGAATGACATTCTGAGCAGTAGATAATAGACCTAACAATAGAAGCCTCCAGAAATGGACTCGATATTTCTGAGATAAAATTCATGAATGGATGGCTGAGCGCAATGAGCAGCCTTCAAAAATCTATAATAGCAACACTATTAATGTAAGCCCAAGAAGTAGAAGAACTCTTACTTCATGAGCCGAAATCTTAAGCACAACTGCTAAGCCAATGATATACCATAAGCAGTACGCTAGTTAATAGAATCCATTAACAATAAAATGGAGCGTAACGTCCTTCTACTAGACATCAAAGACAGAAGAAGCTTACGCCCTAGTAATAAACAGAAATCTGTTTATAAATACATAAACTGAACCCGGAAAGAGTAAAGGCCTATGCCCATACGAAGACGGAAGGACCATAAAATAGGTTCCGGATAATAGGAGCCTAACTCTTATGCAACAATCCAACCTAAATAGTAACGGAAGTATTGATTCCGAAACTATGAAAGTGAAAATCATCCATCGATAGTGCATGAAACTCACTGACTCTACAGTAAAAGAGAAACCAACAGAATTACTGTCTAAAAGGTCAGAATTTGAAAACTACTGTTTCCAGAGGCTCAAATGATTACTTAGCTAAATAAGAACCTGAAGTTAAAATCCGTATAGGAATTTAATCTAAAGATTCTAAGTCTATTTATCAAAAAGTTACTAACTGACTTAGATAAAGAGACAAAAGACTCAATTGTAAACTATCATAGAGTGCATAGGTATGAGGTAACATAAACCTATAACCTAAATAACCACAGGCTGCAGTAGATCTTGTGAAACAAGTATACTAAAAAATAGCAATGAGTAGTATGGAGGGATCAACCATATGAACATAATGATCCCTACACCACAACGGAAGAGCCTCCACTTTAGTCGCATAGAATAGCGAAGAAGAGGATCTCCTATAGTAAGAAATCGCGTCCAAAGCTCGTCCAGTACAGTGCTTACAATGCAATACGGACCACACAACGGAATACATGAAGGTTGCGACCTTGCTGGTTGTGATAAAGATGACACGATTTACCCAGTGAAAAAAGATCCTCACATAGAGGAAGATTTCACGTTAAGATCCACAGTAGACAAGAGAGTAAATTACTCATGATCTCTGTGAAGATAGAGATGCTATCAACAGAAATGTATTGTGGTTGTTTATCTTAGCAATACCTGCTAAAAACAACAGCGCCGGAGGATACGCGTATCCTATCATTCCGTCCTATAGATCAATAGAGCGTTAACAGTATTAGCTCAGAGATCTGGACAAGCCAACACATACGTCTGCAATTGATTAGCAAGCTGTGTCATAAATAAAACATCATTGGGCGCTCCCATAGATAGCAAATCTGATTGAATACTTGTTTGTTGAGAGTCCATTCTGACAGCAACAAGCGACCCGTAAGAGAACGGGAGTGCGATAAAACAATCAGACGACCCAGAATATGACGGACCAAAACTGAACTTGGTGTACTATAACCAACAGACGGATTCTTTCCATTAAATTGAATAACGGAAACGAAAGAGTGCCTCCCTGGTTCCGGAAATACGCCACTACTGTCGAATTAAAGGACAGGAATTTGGGCATGCGTTTCTGAATAATGTTCATGCAATGACATAAAGCAAGCCTAAAAAAACATTATTCCGCGGAAGTTAAACTAATAGCTAAAAGACTGCGGAACGCAAAGACCCTGGCACTTCGAATCCGTAGGGATCAGTATATATCCCAATCTGTTTGACTGGCAACCGTCATAACAGCCACACTCGGGTCCGGCAACTGCGGCGGCACTCTCTGAGTCAACCACCGAATGTTTGCCCCAGTCTGAATCTCTTGTAACACTAGATAGACAAGAGAATGTATAAATCGAGCAATTCATGGATTGCCGGAAAGTTGCCGTCGAAGAGAAGCTCCTCCGAGAACGAAGCGACTCTGAGAGAGTTCTTAACCTACTATCCACGCGTGGATGTAGCTAGGGCTGCATCACGTCTAACCAACTCCAATCAGCCACTGAAGGGCGGAGTTATACGTGAACAAACTACTGCCCTCAAAAGAAATTACATTGAGAATAATATCCCGTAAATCTTTTCTTGAAGACGTAATGATAACGCCTCAGTAAGGCGGATTACGTATAATAAAGCGTCTAAGTTAAGTCTACTATACATAATGTCGTTCCCAACATTGAAATTGGAAAAGACATAAACGGCGAAAAGAATATATGCAGTCTTTAATCACACCGTCTAGACGCATATGAACTCTCGGTATGCCCTGCTCTGCCAAAATAAACTATATGTAAAAAAGATAAAATGGCAGAAATGAGCCACGCGGACAAGAAACTAAACTATCATGCTTAGTAGCAGGCTTGTATATATATATAAATATATAGCGTCGAAAAATAAAACACATGTTGTAATGACAATATTGGACTGCGTCGGTAAGTCAGGGACAAAGTCCCTGTACCGATCGAAAAATCCGAGTCCAATGACGCTATAAGTCTCTTATCCAAGATCGCAGCAATGAAGTCCGAAAAATAATCACTGGAAGAAATGCCAGAAGATATGAAAGGCATCTTCCGATACTACTAAAGGGAAAACTCGAAATCTTTCGAATCCCTTTCGCCATCCTGTCGGACCCTATAAAGCGTTCGGTCGTCCGTAGCTTGATGCAACCGCGGACCGCACCGACCCAGCGCCGTCGGATAATTCCTGATTCGACCGAGAAACCGTCAATTGCTGGGATGCTGCGAAACAACTGTGCTAACTCGGATAGCACGTCCGTCACTGAGGCCTGAGGAGCAGCGGTCTTACGATGCATTGCCGCAGGAAGCTCCGAGATCGTTACCCCGTGCATACTTCCAATATGCGAGCGAACGGAGTGTATAGGCCTCGTGTCCCTTGGCTACCGGATGGCACGACCTATTCGCTGTGGAATCACTGAATGCCGAAACTGATCGGATACTCGAGGTCACGTAGCCAATGTGCGGTCGTGTGCCCTGCTGTGAGGATGAGGAAGCATTAAAGACAGTCTCTCGGACTGTCAATATAACGGAGCGTCCCGAGCAACGGATATATGCTCTGAATGTAAAATATCTGAACCACAACATGCGGTCCCCTATGTTGTTGGCTTCCTCCAATCTGTCCTCAATCTGCCGTCACTGGGTGAGTACTAAAGTAATTAAAGTGCTCGCATCACCCAAATCTCCTTCCTAGACCGCAACGGACGAACCCGGCAGCCGAACCATTCGATGAATGTACGCTACACCGGGTGAGCTAGCGAATGTCACTCCGTAAGCGATAGACATATTCCATGAGCACTTATTGCCGCTAACTCTTCATTAACTATGACGACAGAGGCACACTTTTGAAAGACATCTCCATAACTCTTCGAACAAGAAACCAGAAATGCTTGGATAGCAAGCATAAAATAATAATATATATAGCGTCGTTCAATAATTCGAAAGTTTGTGTGACATTATTGGACTATGTCGGAACTGAGGGACGATGTCCCTGAACCGAACCAAAAATTTCTAAGTCCACCGACGCTATCAGTTTCTTATCCGGCATCGCAGCATATGTTGTTCCGAAAGGGAAAGCTTGAAATCCACCGAATCCCTTTCGGTATCCCGTCGGACCGGATGAAACTTTCGGACGTCCGTACCCGCTTCCGCGGAGCGTCCCGACCCAGCATCGTCGGATAAAATATATGCGACAGATTCAGTTGATGCTGGGATGCTGCGATAAACTGTGCTATTAAGGAAAGCACGTCCGTTCCCGAGGCCTGTGCAGTAGTGGACTTACGATGCATTGCCGCTGGAAGCTCCGTGTACGTTGACTCCCGCATACTTCCTATGCGAACGTCCGGAGTCTGCAGGCCTCGAGTCCCCGGCTACCGACCCAGCGCTGTCGGATAAATCTCGATCCGACACCGTTTCTGTCGGCTGCTGGGATGCTGCGATAAGCTGTGCTATGTGCACAAGAATGTCCGGCGTCGAGACCTGCGGAGGCGCAGTCTATCGCTGCTTCGCCGAGGGCAGCTCCGCATCAGATGGCTCCCGCATACTTTCCTATGCGAACGTCCGGAGTCCATCGGTCTCGAATCCCTGGCTGCCGGATGGTGTGACCTGGTCGCCGAAGAATCCTTGATCGGCGAAGCTGGTAATATATCGGCGGTCACGCAGCCAAGGTGCGGTCGTGTGCGCTGACGAGAAGAGGAAGCCTTAGCAGTCTCAGCGGACTGCCTATACAACGGAGCGTCCCGAGCGACGGACGTATGCTCCGCTAACGACACATTTATACCACAACATCTGGGGCCAGATGTTGTTGAACGAGAGAGGGGCCTCTCTCGCTTGCCGTCCGGATGGACCGGAACGAGCTATGAACCGGACTAAAAGGCTTCCTCCGTTCTCCCTCCGATCCGCCGTCACTGGGTGTGCATTAAGTTAATTTTATAGTGCTCGCATCACCCCAAAATTCCTTCTAGACCGCAACGGACGAACCCGGCTGCCGAACCATTCGGTGAATGGACGCTACACCGGGCGAGCTAGCGGACGTCAAAGGCCGTCGAACCTACTAGGGTCCTCTTAGGCAATTGGCGTATTACATGAGCACTTTTCCGCTAGCCCTTCATTAATTGTGACGACGGAGGCACACTGTTGGAAGACATCACAGATACATCACCCTAATCTTGATCGTCTGAAATAGAAATTGATAAAGTAGAGTGACCCTGCGGGGAAAGGACCGAGTGTCCAAATCCCCAACAACATACCGTGACATACGCTTCCGATATTGTCATCAAAATCATATGATACAGAACCGGAGTTAATGCGAGTACACAGACCACATATAGAATGATAATAAGGTCAGAGGAAGACTTCCTCTTAAAACAATTGATCAATATCCTTTCAATGTGAAAAGAAAACAAGTCCTGGTACTCGCACTAACCCCTGGCAATCAAAATACATAATAATAATATGATCCATTAATATAGAAAAAATAATTGAAATCAAAATATTTTGAAAAAATATTTTTTCAGAACAGCCCAAGTTTCTGAAAAGTAACGTTGAGCCCCAATGGATCCCAAGCCTAAGTGTGGACAAAAATTTTAAAAATATTTTAAACAATTTATTCAACACTTACGAACAATAATAATGTATCTAGTTATGATTGAAATAACATAAAGATATTATTATTTAGAAATCCCCCCCTCACACAGAGGGCTGTTGTAAATGTAAACAATGAGTGTAAAAACACTAAAATAAGACTCCAGGCACCCAGGCCCGAAATCAGTTATCAAAAATACACCATCTGATGCAAAACAGAGACTTCCAGGGAAGAAACTGCAGAACATCAGATGGTAGATGCAGAACACAACGCCTAACCACCCGTAGGTGAAGACGTAAACATGGGGAAAAAACAGAATTCATTCTGTTATTCAGCTAAACTCCCAAGAAATTTTTAGTAATAATAATTACAGAAATTATGCCAAAAGCATGGGAGAATAGCAAGGGGGAACTTAAAGGACAGGGAGAGAGGAAAAACACTTGAAAAAACAGTGTAACTAAATAATCAGAATGACAACAAAATGGCTGCTGCCTTGAAAATAGGTAACTTAACATAATTTCATTAAAAAAATTTTAAGTTACAGCCCTGATAATATTCTGTCACACATTCTTTTCCTCTCCTCCTTTTCTATCCTCCTTAGAATCACCATTTCACTAATATTTATGTGTCTGGCATCATTTAAACTGAGATTTAAAAGCACAAAGATCAGTCAGATGTTAACTGATGAAGGGCCAAACTTAGAATGATTAATGGCGCCAATTTCGGAACGTCCTTGACACTGCGCATGCGCAGTAGGGGCGAGGTGTGGAGGGCCTCTCAGGACATGTTTTCTTTAGTTTTAGATGCAAATTTTGGGGATTGGGGGGCAAAATTTGTGTTTGGCCCTATATTTTAAGAGTTAGCACCAGCTATGTCTGGGTCATTGGTACAGTATAAAAATATAATTGTTTCAGTATTTGGCAACCCCCTTTTACAAAATCTATATCCCTCACTGCTTAGTCAAACTTTCCAAGCAATATTCATTATTTTTCTTTACTTCTTATTTTTTTGTTTCCAGATGTAACTCTGGACATTCAATTAAACAACCTCGAACTTGTTCCATTAGGAGTTTAGAAGTTAGGTGTTAGACAAAAATAATATTTCAAGGTCTTCTTAACTGGTTTCAGGTCTGGAAGCCACTGTGAGGGGCTTTCACATTGAGTAGCTGTTTTTCAGATAAGTCACCACTGTTAAATACACTTTGTTCATAAATATTAAATTGTTTTAGTTTACTTGAGAATGCCTCTAGGCATTCTCCATTAAACTGAAACAATTTAACATTTATGAACAATGTTGTTCATGGTTTACTGATTACATAACATGGTAAGTACAGAGGAAAAAATAATTCAGTACTCTACGAGTTAAAACAGTTCTGTTATTGTCACCTTCAATTTTGTGTTAGGTAAATGGTTAAGATAAATATATTTGCTCCCTGGTCATGAATATAAAGCCTTCCACTTGTGTTAAGCTTAGTTGAGCATTAGTTAGTGAATGGCTATTGATGGCTTGCCTGTTTAATCTGTTCACAAAAGATTTCACTTTAATTTCATTCTGATGTATTGGGGTTTTCCCTAACCTTAGGCTGATCTAATGTGGGTGAATGGGGAGGGGGGCACATTTCAATCAGGTATCATGATGTGAAGCATCCCAGGCATGCTTAGCAGCGAGTTTTGGCAAGCACAAGAAAAGGTGTCTGACTCCCGTTAACAGGTTCTAGGAGCCTTCCCAGTAAGTATTTTTGTAAAGAGAACTAACCTTAGTCTGGTCTAATGTGGGTGAATGGGGGTGGGGGGAGGGGGGGGGGGGGGTAGACACATTTTAATCAGGTATCATGATGTAAAGCATCCCAGGCAATCATAGCAACAAGTTTGGCAAGCATGAGAAAAAGTGTCTGACTCTCATCGACAGGTCTGACTCATCGACAGGTTCTAGGAGCCTCCCCAGGAAGTATTTTTGTAAAGAGAACTAACCTTGACTGGTCTAATGTGGGCAAATGTGGAGGGGGGATAATGGGTGGGGCACATTTGAATCAGGTATCATGATGTGAAGCATCCCGGGCATGCATAGCAGAGAGTGTGGGCAAGCAGGAGAAAAGGTGTCAGACTCTTGTCGACAGGTTCTAGGAGCCTCCCCAGGAAGTATTTTTGTAAAGAGAACTAACCTTAGACTGGTCTAATAGGGGGCGGGGTGGGGGGGGGGGGGGAGGGGTATATTTCAATCAGGTATCATAATGTGAAGCATCCCAGGCATGCATAGCAACAAGTTTGATCAAGCATGAGAAAAAGTGTCTGACTCTCATCGACAGGTTCTAGGAGCCTCCCTGTGAAGTTTTTTTGTAAAGAGAACTAACGTTAGACTGGTCTAATGTGGACAGATGTGTGGGGGGAATGTTTGGTTGGGGCACTTTCAATCAGGTGTCCTGATGTGAAGCATCCCAAGCATGCATAGTGGGAAGTTTGGGCAAGCATGAGAAAAGATGTCTGACTTTCGTCGAAAGGTTCTAGGAGCCTCCCCAGGAAGTATTTTTATACCCCCCGCAAACAAAGTTTGGGGGCGTATATAGGCATCACCCTGTCTGTCCATCTGTCTGTCCGCCCATCTGTCCATCCTTATAAGCGAAACTCCTAAACCGTTTGAAGAATTTTCATGAAACTTTACACAATAGAAGAACTCCATATGAAGATGTGCATGAAGCAATATAATTCCGTTCTGACATTTCCAAGGGGAGATAATCTAACTTATACATTTCAGGCATGGGGTATCACTTTGTGAGCTTGATCACAGTACCTCTAGTTGTAAAGGGAAGGAGAGTGTGTCCCCCAATGGCTTCTTTGCTGGAGTTATAACTGTATGCATGGTATACTGTATTATCTGCGATAACACATGGACATCCACTACGTCAGACAGTGGATGTCCATGTGTTATTATGGATAATATCCTGTCCCCTGGTCTCAGTGCATGTGAAAATATTTGAATCACAAAAAGTAGGAGGGAACGCTGGGTATGCCACTAACTCCCCCCCCCCCCCCCCCCTCCCCCCGATCTGCCCATGGTTAATGTGGCTAGGTGAGAGAGAGAAATGCTGGTATCTTCATCATCTTGGCATTGTTTTCAAATCTTTTACTTTTCATTTATCTTTTCATTTAAACTATGAAACGGGGTTTACAGGGTCTCTTTTATATATCTTTCCCATTATTCTTGGTTTCTCACCTTGAGCTAATGTTTACTCAAACAGAGTTCGTCAGAGAAAAGTGACTACCTTTGTCAGAGAACATGAAAACTGATACCTAAGCAACTGCATCTATACTAGAAGTAACTTTGATTACAAATTGTCACATGCAATCATGTTCACACAATCTCTGTAGTCTCTGTTACACCATTATGCTATTAAAGAAGAACTTGTCATTTTTGCCTTTGAATTAAGAGACTTTGATGGGCAACCAATTTAAATTTAATGTACACTTTGTGTACTGAACTGGGTGGTCATAAGGCCTCAGAAAACTAATGGTTTTCTGAGGCTTTATGGCCTCCCAGTTCAGGACAACAGTTGAGCATTAAATTTATGCTTGAGTGGGAACTGAGCTTTGGAAATTTGGGGTTAAGAATTGGTGAAAAAGCATGCACAAATGTCATTGGGAAAGGGTCCCATAAATGGCCCCTGTAGAGACTCAAAAGAATCCCTGTAATTGATAAGTTATTGTATTGCCATGGAACAAAAAAACATTGTTTTGTATAGAGATGTCTGTATTTTGACAAACATGTTCTTTGTAAATGGTCTTGGAATATCAATCGCACAACACAGTATTTATTTGCTAGTTTTATACATTAGTTTTGTAAATAGATATTATGTATAAAGATAATTGTTAATTGGTTTTGTCTCTAATTGTGAAATGATATACCATTTACAGCAAATTTAGTTTTATAGAATCATATCCTTTTGGTTTTTTATGCCCCCGAAAAAGATTTTCAGGGGCATATAGTGTTTGTCATTTCTGTCCGTCTGTCTGTCCACCAGGAAGATTTTCGGGTCCGCTCCTTAACACGGAGATGCTTCATTGGATTTTGTTGAAACTTGTCTTATGGGGAGATGGTGTGTCGCACACAAATTTTTTTTTTGTTCGATGGAGGTCAAGGTCACAGATCAAGGTCATAGTTCGAGGGCATCCGTGACCGTGCGGCTACTGTCTTGTTTTCAGTTCTTTTCTCCATCAACAGCCTTGATGTAATACATATTTTCCAAATATACCGAGATTTTTCTTTTTTTGAGAGAGTAATAATATCAGTTGGAGTAATAATTTCCATGTTGGAACTCCAGGAAGTGGAGCTGTGCTTGTTTCAGGGAGTAATTTTAGCCTTTTCTCTTCGTATCACACTTTGCAGTGTTTATTTTCATGTTTAGCTCTGCCCAATACTGCAGACATTAGCAAAAAGTGACACCAGAATTTTGCCCCAAGCTGCCCTGAGTGGGGTAACTCTACCATCATTGACAGTTACCATAACATTCAAAATTTAATGAAAACCCCTAAATGGGTTGAAAGGCTTAGCTCTGTTACGAAGTTCCAGACAATGATGTTCTGTAAAACTGAATTTGAATAGATTCTTGACCAGTAACCTGTCATAGCTCTTTCAGTTGTGAAAAATGTGAGCCTGTCTGGGGTAATCAGTTTTCCATTTGAAATAGGGGGTCAGTTATAGCTTTAACTCTTAAAGACCTAGTTCTGACTTTGATCACATTTATTGTAATAGAACAGGTGCCCCAAAATGCCACATCTGATTAAACTTGCAAGATGCAGTCTTAGTACCTTGGCAGTTATTTCTAGGCAAGTCTTCGTATATTACCTATCTCTGCTACAGAACCTCCCCTTCAGAAAAAATGGGAGAGCATTGATTCCGTAGTGCTCTTTTCGTTTGTTTTTCTCTGTTCGGTCTTGATTTGGTGATATTCTGTTTTTTGAAATCTTGATCCATGGTGTGTTAGTGATTCATGATCCGATCGCGATCTGATCGAGAAAAATACCACTTTTATTACATGGCTATTCCATGAAATCCCCATCTATAGCAACACTAAACCATGCAGAAAATGAAAATCCATGCCGCAGACATGTGACAAATGGAAGTCGTTGAGCTGATGATTGATCACCCGAAACTGAACACATTGCGAAATAACTAAATAAAATGTCCATACAGACAGCCAAGACATACCTAGAAACAACTACAAAGCCACAGATTGTAGACTGTCAAAGTGTTGCCAAAATCTATAAAATCTCCAGACCTTTAACCCTTAAGCCCCCATATGGCCCCAAACCACCACTTTTATATTGCATTGAAGCAGGTTCTCCCTTGTGTAATCTTTTTTATTACTCTTGTGTGTAGACTGAATTTTCCCTGGCAGTAGTTCTACATCACTGCTGGCTGCCTTTATAGGCAGCCAGCAGTGATGTAGAACCACTGCCAAGTCATCAATAACTATGAAAGCAGAAAAAGGCCATAAATACTTTAAAATTAATCTGAGGACTTAAGGGTTAAACAGGTTAAACAGTGCCTGCTAGTTGTACTAATACTGTAAAAAACAAAACAATTTTGAGCTGCAGAAACATGTTTCCAAAGTTGGCATACACCAACACAATGGCCAGCAACACAATATCGTGACAGATATGTTGGACAAAACAAAGCAGGTTATGTCATATGAAAAATCTTTTTGACAACTGTTGGGTCATAAGTGTGCGAGGGACAATACAGCTATCCAGTTGAAGATCGTCTTGACTACTCTCGAAATTTGTATTGCTACACAATCATTAAAAAATACATTTCTGCATTCTCATGGCAATTTGCTATGCAGTGTTTTAAAAGTGAATTATTCCTTGGCTTGTTTAATAAGATAATTTAGTTTATTTTCATTTGTTTTTCT
The DNA here is from genome assembly GCA_031216915.1 of Pictodentalium vernedei. NCBI lineage: Eukaryota > Metazoa > Mollusca > Scaphopoda > Dentaliida > Dentaliidae > Pictodentalium > Pictodentalium vernedei. Next base: position 197,840,587 of record CM062294.1, read on the forward strand.
TCCCTCAAAACAAACTGTATTCCCACTCCCACTGGTCGGAAATGGTAGTCTGCTCCCAGCCTCGTATTCAACTCTCAGCAATGACAGCCTTTTTTTATATTGTTTACAAATTGGTGAGTTGAATCAATTATAAAGGGTTGTTTTGGGAAAACAAATAGGGAGAAAAATACCAAAGTCCACTGTTTGGATTCGAGTTCAATTTTATCCTTTTGTGGGCCGCGAGGATTATTTTTCTTGGCTGATGCCTCGTGAAATAATCTTTCACGCACCCATTCAAGGATAAAAATCATACTCAAATCCAAGTAGTTAACAGGTAGAGTGCTGGAAGCCCATATTTGGGCTTTATTCTGAAGTGCAGGTGCCGCAACTTAATGGCTTCATATTCTATGGATGTGCTTCATATTATTTTTGAATTGAAATTATTTAGTATGTGAGGATTTGCCTTGTTATAATTTATGGAAGAGTACCATTAGGCACTCTTCCATAAATTGTAACAAGGCAAAGAGATGTGGACAAATTTGGATGACCAAAAATAATGTAGCACTCTACCAGTTAACATTGTCAATACAGTGGGGACCTGTTAATTGAATAGTCATTTTGCCAGTGAGAATTATTCAGTTAACAGAAGTATTCAGAATTTGGTCACTTTCCTATATTCTAGAGATAAACTGAGCATATATACTACTCAAAGTTTGCTAAGCGCTAAGTATATCCAACTACCTGTTTTACGTTTTAGTTGAAATATTGTGATGAAAAGTGTATATATATTTTATTTATATCTTTAATGATTTAAGTATAGAAATTAATATTTTATTTGTGTTTGACATTATTTTTTAGCTTTTGAATATGATAACCATGGAAAATGGATATTATTGGTAAAAGAGGAAATTATTCAAATTTGCCAAAAGTTGACGAAGTGAACTGGTGTGGGTTCAATATCGAGTATGAGACCTATAATTGTTAATTACAGCTTGACAAAGCTTTCTCATGCTCCCAATCAGGTTCCTGGTGGTCCTTTGTGGGGTGTTGTTCCATTTTTGGACCAGCATGGCACCAAGCTCCTGGACACTTCATAGCTGGGCTGGACGGGCTGAAATTGCAAGCTGCAACTCATTCCAGACATGTTCGATTGGATTGAGGTCAGGGGGATCTTGCTGGCCAATCCGTATGCTCAATCCCCTCCCTCTGTCAGTACTCCCCGACAGCATGGGCAACATATGGACTGGCATTATTGTCCATCAGCATGAATCTATCACCCACTGCACCTGCATACAATCGGACGTGAACATCCAGGATCTCATCAATATACCACTGTGCAGTCAATGTACCATGTTCAAGGACACAGAGCTCTGTATGTCCATCCCTGCTGATGCCGTCCCGGACCATGATTGAAACGCCACCATAGCGGTCATGCTCAGAAATGTTGGCTGCATGGAATCACTCTCCTGGTCTTCTCCATATCCTAGAACGCCTATCTGTGGTCTAGGCAGTACTGACTCATCTGTAAAAAGGACAGGTCACCAATCTTCTTTGGTCCATCCAACATGGTCCATGGCCCATTCATATCGTGCCTGGCGGTGGTTCTGGGACAGCGGAATGCGAATTCATGGTCTTCTCGATCGGAGACCACCTTTTGCAACCTTGCCCGGATAGTCTGTGTCGAAACATTTACCCTGGATGCATTCTGAAGGTCACTGCAAAGCTGGGTTGCTGTGGCAAAGTGGTTCCTATGGACCTGAATGATCAAAAACTGGTCTTCAGCTGCAGATGTTGCCCTGTCTCTGCCACCACCATGCCGTCTTACTGGTGTGCCATACTTCTGAAATCTTGCCCAAACTGTGGTGATCACCGTATGGGGCACACCAAGGGCTTCACCAACCTGATGATGGGTATGATGTACATGTAGGCAGTACACGAAAACATTATGAAAATCAAGGGGTACATGCTTTCCATGACTGTCACGAACAGTCTGCCTGTCAAGAGAGCTAATGTAAACACTGGGGACCATCTCAATACATTCCTCAATCATATCCACCAAAAATGTCACAAGCAATTTTTCCAGTGATGTGTCAAATATTTGGTGCTTAGCAAACTTTGAGTAGTATATTTTATTACACACCTGTTCTACAAATTCCCCATTTACAGCAACAGTAAACCATGCGGAAATGAAAATCTGTTCCGCACATATGTGCAGAACAGAAATCGTTGACGGACTATTTTTTATAAAGAAGCGAAATTTCAATTTTCTACAAATCGTGCACCATAATTACAGTTTGAATCGCTAGCGATAGCTAAAAAAATCGTTTCCTGAGTTGCAGTGTGTTCTATGTGCCACTAGGCACATAGAACACATCAGAACTCAGGGGACGAAATAGTAACACAGGTTGCCCTCGCAAATTTGGTTGTTGTTAAAATGTGTTCTTTTTGTTGATAGTCGTCAAATGAATTGTTGAGTGTCCTTTTAATAATTGCTTTTATAGACATGAAGGCTTTTATATACATGTGCCATCGCGGAAGGATAAAACTCAAGGCCTATGGCCTCTCGTTTTATCCTTCCGCACTGGCACTCATGCCATATCGATTAACCCATTCGCATGCATGTGTAATTCTGTGTATGTATATTACTTGTTCATGGAGACTTGATTACCACTAAAACGCCTGTGGTGTAAAATTCCCATGCATATAATATCTGTTGATTCCATCGATAATGCATAAGAATGCCAAAAGTTTCAGCCAATGGACATCCAGGTTCATCCCGGAAGTCCATTGGTTGAAATTTTGCTTGGCATTGTTGTGCTTTTTCACAGGCAAGGAGTTATTGTCTGGGTGGAAACTCCACTACACAGGTGTTTTATTGGTAATCCACTCTCCACATACTGCACATCTTGTTTGACAGAGCTGATGAAGCTCTGCCAAACAAGATAAATGTCTGTATTGGATGTACTGAGGCCAAATCGATCTATAAGCAAGGGGAATTCAGTGATTGTCTGTGTAAATTCTCGTCATATTACAAATTTTTTTTATTCAATCACCAGGAGTTTACTCTATAACCTATATCCCCAATGGGAACCTCTGGAGGTGGAGCAGTGCACGTTTTCTGGGTAAACAAGTTATATTTTACTTGTAAATTAGGACACGAGAATCAGTGCCTGGAGCGGAAGTCCTCTACTCTGGCCAACATAGGTATAAACAATTAGCTAACCTTGAGTTTATACCCAGGTTGCACTTATAGCCATAGCTGCTAAAAGTTATCTTAAACATCAATAAATAAATAAATGTAACATGTATGCAATTAACAGGTCAAATTTGTATTGCAGGTATGGTAAATGGTTTTGTAACGGGTATGAAATTAAGATGTGGGGTCTACTGTAATAGCCCATTCCTGGAGTGACAAGCCTTTAAAGTGGGCAACATAATTAGTGCTTTGATTTTGGCATTGTGTGCCAAGGTGCGTTCATTTTAATACTGTTAAGCAGCTAACAGCACCTCTTAAAAAATATCTTAAAATCGGTATGTTTTTCAGTCATGCTGCATCAGATTGATAAAATGTTTTTAACCCTTTTAACCAACGTAACGGCCAAAACCGGCCGGCGCTATTCTCAAAAATCGCCACTTAATTTTCAAAATATTTTCATTTTTTGTCTCAAAAACATAGGTTATGACCCCTCGTTGGAACGAGCTCGTCGAGCTCGTTCCAACGAGGGGTCATAACCTATGTTTTTGAGACAAAAAATGAAAAAAATTAGTTATTCAAGATTTTTTTTTTGCAAGTGTCGTCTGCTTTTCATGTTAGGTAAAGGGTTAAAGCTAAAAAAAAGTTAGTTGTAAATATTTCACCCATTGATCTTTTTACAACTGGATGGCTGGGACAGCGGCAAAAAAAATGTTGCAACTGAAATTTGCTGATAGTACCAAAGGGGAGTTCACATCAGGAAAAAACAGTTGTTCTTGTATCACTCTACCACAACGCTATAAATCCACTGCCAATGAGTTCAACAGTGGCATTCTTTTATGAGCAAAAATCATATCAACAGTAATTTTGTGACTTGTTCTAAATGCACCTTAATGTTTAAAGACCTATTTCAGACTTTTGTGATCTCAAAGCATTTGTCCCGACCATGCCATCTTTAGGAAGTCCTGTTGACTATAGATAAATCACCTGGACCGTGATTTCTAGTCAGGTCTTGGCTAAAAATAACTTCTAAGCATGTACACGATGTAGTCTAGTGGGAATTCAGGTCAATTGCCAGTTCATTGAGGGTTAACAAAACTGAATAGAAAATCAGTCACTTCTTTCGTGAAAATGGACCGTTCAACTGTTATCAAGCATCAACAGGGCCTTCCTTATTAGTAGCGAATGTAGGAAAATTCAGGTGGTTTCGGTATTCAACTATTTCTTCGGTTTCCCCGCGGGAACCCCGGGAAGTGAAGCAGTGCCTGTTCACTGTGGCAAACAGGCTTTGTTTTACTGGTAAAATAGGACCCAGTCACCAATGCTTGGGAGGTGCAAACCCTCTCTAAAATGGGCAACATGGCTTATTAACGCTCACCCCTGGTCTTGAGTTGATACTCATGTTGTCGTCATGATTAGCCATTGTGCAAAAATATGTGACCTTAAACACTAATAAATAAATTTGTTCGGTTCGGTTCGTTTTTTTCGGTATCCCCGTGATATCTGTATCGGTTTGGTTTTTTGGTATATTGCCTATCTCTACTACAGAACCTCCCCATCAGAAAAATGGGAAAACAATGATTTAGTAGTGCTGTTTTCGTTTGTTTTTCTCAGTTCGGTCTTGATTTGGTGATATTTTATTTTTTGAAATCTTGATCCATGGTGTGTTGGTGTTTCATGATCCGATCACGATCTGATCGAGAAGAATACTACTTTTATTACACACCTGCTCTATGAAATCCACACCTATAGCAACACTAAACCATGCCGAAAATCCATGCCGCAGACATGTGCCGAACGGTAATCGTTGAGCAGACGATTGATCACCCGAAACTGAACTGATTGCGAAATAACCAAGTAAAATGTCTAAATTTGAAGGATACGGCGAGTTTAATGTGCTCAAAAATAGCGAAGAAGTGTTCTTCTAATAATTGTTTTCATAGACGTGAAGGTGTGCAATAAACACAGAACGACACCATTGCGGAAGGATAAAACTCGAGGCCTGCGGCCTCAAGTTTTATTCTTCCTCGCTGGCACTCGTGCCATATCGATTAACCCAATCGCGCGTGTGTCGTTCTGTGTATTTATGACCACAGTTCTGTACGATACTTGTATTTTGTGCTAAATTATATAAAATTGAACATTTTGTATGCAGATGTTTTATATTGTGTAAATACAGTACATTAATGATGCTATGAATACTTTGAATGAAGGAATGTTCTTGGGGTTCTGTTTTTGTACAATTGATTTTTTATGTGATATTTTGATGATTATCACAATAAATTTGTTCTAAAAATGTATGAATTTTTCCTGAAGCTTTTTTGATTGTAGTCACATTTAACCATGCGAACTCTGGGAATTGAACTGAATCCCTACTTGTTTGCTGTGTTGAACAAGTTTTGCTTTGCTGGAGAAATACGACCCGGTTAACAAATGCATGGTGGAAGTCTTCTAAAGTAGGCCGTGTTGGTAATAAGCGATTGGTTAAACTTTACTTTACTTCATATCTGTGCTGGGCTAATGATATAGCCTAAGATACCGGTGAAGACCTTAAACACCAATAAATAAAGTCACCCAGTAACTGTTGAGTGCTAGAAACAGAGGTGGTGGAAACAGTACGCCACCTCCCTGTTGAGCCGTTTTTTACAAGGAAAGCACGGAATAAATGTGGAGGCGCATGCACCAGGACCAAAGTTTGAAGAAAAAATTATTGGAGTTGTTTCCCCTGAACTACGATTTCGGTTTTTTTTCAGATGAGTGTAATTTCTGAAACTAGTAATTAAAACATTATTAGTGTACAATTCCCCAACTGGCTGGCGTTCAAATCAAATCTCAGAACTTTACCCTTTATGGGTAACAAAAAATCCTTTCTAAAATGGGTTCTCAACATAGAAAGGAAATTTGCGGTCTTTGGAAAGTTGGGATGCCTCGTCATCACAATGAAGTCGAGGTCGAGAAGAACAGGCGTTTGGTCAAGTATCCACATTTGGGGGAGTTGGTGGGGGGTGGGGGGTGGGGTGCAATCATTTTCAGCCGTAGGCATATCACGAAGATCGAAGTCAAGAGATGGGGAAATGTGTGTGCCTTGTCATCACAATGAAGTCCACACGTCGAGATGAGTAGGCACATAGCCAGGTATCCATATTCTGGGATGGGGGGGGGGGGGGGGGGCAGTTTCACCCGTTGGCATATCACGAAGATCGAAGGTTTGAGACTTGAGTTGGGGGATGTGTCAGGCTGGTGTCCTCGCGTTGCGGGGGTTGGTGGAAGTATATTTTTTTTCAAAATATCTGAGAGAGGCCGGGGGTTGGGCCTTCCACCGGAAAAATTTGGAAAGATATGCCTCAGTTGGCACTATTTGGAGACTCGAAAAGCTCAGGGGTGGTGTGTCAACTGCAAATTCAACTCTTTGGTGCCCCGTACAGATCGGAGGATGCGGATTTTTTATGGATGGGGTGTGGGCGGTGGGAATACTGATATTTGTAAAATTAAATGTTTTGTGACTTTTTTAAAACGGTGGACCGGGGGAAGTATATTTTTCAAAAATGTCTCCGGGAGAGGTCCAAGAGTGTGCCTTCCCCCGGAGTAATTTTGAAATATATGCCTCAAATGGCGCTATTTCGAGGCTCGGAAGAGCGTCAAGCGTGGTGTATCATCTGTAATTTTATTAGTTGACCCCCGGCGCAGATCGTAGGATTCAGAAATTGTAGGGGAGTGGCAGAGGCAGTACTGATATTTCTAAAACTAAACCCGGAATGTGAAGCAGTGCTTGTTTACTTTGCTAAACAAGCTCCGTTTTACTGATAAAATAGGATCCAGTCACCAATGCGGGGGTGGGAGTCCTCTAAAATGGATAACATCGGTGTAAATGAATGAATGAACTTGACCGTATCTCCACGTTGCGGAACATGATTAGCCATTCTGCAGAAATATACGACCTTAAACACCAATAAATAAATAAATAAATATTGTCTGAGTATGCCACTTATCCAGATATATAAAACGGATGGAGGGTGTATCATCATTATTTCGTGCAAGATGGGGATATAAGAAGGAATTTATTGAACATCGCGCGTGAACACGAGGCTCATTGGTTGGAGCCATGACTGACAATTTTCGTCATTGGGAGAGATTTATAGGAAAGTTAGCTCCCCTTAATTTTCTAAAGCTGTCAGTAAATTTAACACCAAGGGTATGGGAATTTCCTATAAAAACTGAAAAAAAATACAGAAGCTAGCTTTTTACAATTTTACAATTTTTCCGTGAGCGCGGTGGCTCAGTGGTAGACTGTTGGACTTCTATGCTAGAGGTCCCGAGTTCGATCCCCGTCCTGGACGAACCGCGTTGTGTCCTTGGGCAAGGCATTTTATCCCGGTTGCCTACATGGGTGCACGATGGCGCCGTGTACTAAGGCGTGCTGCACGTCGATGGTGCACATGTCTTCAACAGCTGTAACCCTGCTTGAGCGGGGCTTGAACAGAGTTAGAATGTTGAGGAGCTGACAGTTGCTCGTCGATGCTCGGTGGTTCTCTCCGGGTACTCCGGCTTCCTCCACCCGTAAAACTGTCACGGTCACGATTAGCATTGTGCATAAGTATGTGACCTTAAACACCAATACATAAATAAATAAATTTACTATTTTTCCTCAATCAGTTTGAACGTTTGATTGTTATTCTATGTTGAAATTCATTTAAAAATAAGAAAACCGCGTTTTTTTCATCTTTTGATGTTCTGTAACTTTTCTTGTGCGTGTCGTGGCATATAATACAGACATTGTCCTTTCCATTAATATAAAAGTCTATCAGGTGAGATTTCCCCGGGAAGAATAAAAACTTGCAAATTACTGTAAAAACATATTCGCTAAACTAAGAGCCAAAGTGGACGTTTACTTAGTTTTTTGGGCTTTATTTTTTTGGGTGTGGGGGGGAAGGGGGGGGGGGTGATACCGATGGATATTCTTAATAGCGGATTATCTGCGAAGTGGTTGCTTCTAATTAGCTCGCCATAAAAATCCCAAGTTTCCTTTTGCCTTTAATAAACGGAAATAACAGACAGCACCCAGAGCTGCCCGTTCTTTTCGTTTTTTAAAAAAAGTAACAAACGGAAACTTGGCTTTATTTGGCACTGATGTCATAAGGATTTCTCAGCAATTACTTGCTTCAAAATTTGACCGTACTCGGTTGTCGGATAAAAATGAAGGGAGATAACTTTATCGATAGCCAGTTTTCATGACGATATTAATCAGGAATGCTTGAACTTAAGAGATGCCGATGGTTCGATCCTGACCTACGTCATCTCTTTTGTGTTCTTCCGAAAGTCATTTCACCCCGACTGCGTATGCGAGAACGTGGTTGCTTTGTATACTAAGGCGTATGGCACGACAATGGTACACTTGCCTTCAACCGATGCCAACGATGCTCGTGCCGGCCAGTAAATTGGAGTTTCCGACAGTTATTTGCCGTCGCTCGATGGTTACCCCGGATTCCTCCATCCGTAAAACTCTCCCGCGTGATATGACCCTGGCTGTTAAAAGTGTCATTAAACCCTGGTAAATAAACATCATGTAAGCCCACGGTGTGTATTGGCCTAGCAGCCCGGATGGTGTTGTTACTCAAGTGTTGACTGTCTGTTAGGGAGACGCCACTTGACTAGAAACAACTGATCAGTTGTTCGACTCTCCACGCTCAGTAATATTCGGCCGTAAGTGCGAGCGCGCCTGCTTTATCACATCAATGGACGGTGGGTGTTAAATGTTTGTGAAATTTTTCAGTTTCAGCTGTCCCGAATATTACCGCCATAGAAATCAAGATGGCGGCTTCCAATAAACAGAATGGATGATGGAAACACGTGTCACCCTAACAGCACGCGCTGTGCATGCGCACTAACATCACACATCACCATGGTAATGACGTCAGAATATGGCCGTTTACGCGTACTACCATGACCACCCAATGTGACATAACTGTGTCACACGAGATCTTTCTTGAGATCCTGCTGATATTTAGGATCGTGTGTTCTAACTTTAGGCTTGTGATTTACTGTTCTAATTAATATCTGTTTTTTGGACTGAATACTATCGTGCAATAGTACTTTGATTTTTTAGTGGGCGTTAACGACACTTTTGACAGCCAGGGTCACCTCGAGTCAGACAGTTTTGCGTCCGGGGGAAGCCGGCGTACCTGGCGAGAATCACCGAGCAACTGTCAGACTCACCAACGTACTAACTCCGCACAAGCAGGTAACGAGACAAGTGTACCTTCGATGTGCGATACACAGCGCCCCCATGCCCCCCCCCCCCCTCCCACACACACACTCTCGTGGGCAATCGGGATTAAGTGCCTTGCTCAAGGACACAACGCAATTTCTCTTGGCGTGGGTCGAACCGCGGACTTTCTTTTTGAAGTCCAATGCCGTAACCACTGAGCCACAGCACTCCCTCTCTGTCTGTCTGATTACTGCCCAACGAGACAAACGTTTGTTTTTTCCCCACTCCCTCCCAACTCCCACACGATCCTCAGGATTAGCGAGTATAATGAAATTGGTGGGCGAGTGGTTAACATAGTGCTAAATTATTTCTTATTGTAAGAATATGTTCATATGGCTTTGCCTAGCTACAAGACTCTCCCCCCAAATTGTAACGCGGCAAATCCATAGACTAAATAATTTCTATTCAAAGACAATCTGAAGCACATGTGTAGAAGTCACAGCCTTTAATGTCGGGCGCCTGCTCTTCAGAATAAAGACCAGATATGGGCTTCCAGCACTGAACAAGTTACCGGAACCAGGACACGGGTTTAATACACGGTTAGCAAACACTGCTTTTTCACCATGCACTCTCTGTCAACATAAATTTATTAACGATCCTACTTGCTAATTTGTGGTTCACTGAAGTGTGGTTATAGATTGCCCCACTTTTCTTTGCCTCATGAGGTTTAAACTCCACATGACATGTAAACAGACTCAATATTTTTTCTCATTAACCATTTACCCATCCCAAATAAAAGACACTTGCAAACAAACAACTCTTGAATAACTCGAGAAAAAACAATCATGAGTTTTTTTCCCCTCAAAAAAGCTTAGGGAGTTACTATTTCTTTCCAGTGAGTACCCACCCAAAAGCTATGTTTTTAGGTCAAAATTGAATTGAATTTTTTTTGGTCTGTTCTATTTAAAAAAAAAATTAAATTCAGTCTTTAATTCCTACATCCCATCCCTTCACGTGGCGGGGAATATTTTTATTCCCCGCCACGTGTTGGGACGGGATGTAGGAATGGGTTCCGTCGGATCGTCCTTCCATCCTTTCTTCCTCATTTCTTGTCTCCACATTTAAAAAAACCTTTTAAAATATTTTTCGCAAATTTCGCATCATGAATGGGGTTGCTTCTAGATTTATTGCCCTTGTTGAACTTAGAATCTCTTTCGATCACATTATCATTTCTTGTCAGCACAGTTCAAACAAAATCGTTCAAGATTTGTTTTTCACAAATTTAATATATTGGGTTTTTGTGTGCTAACATCATGAACAGAATGCGAAATAGCTGTCAAAGTGTTTGAGATTTATTGCCCTTGTTGGGCTTAGAATTTCTTGTCAACAAATTACCACTTCTTTTCATCACATTTCAAAGAACACCGTTCAAAATGTTATTTATCCAATCCAATATATAGCTTTTTGTTGATAATGTCATGAAAGGTATTGCGAACTTGCCGTGTCCAAGTATTTCTTTCAGAGTAATTATTGCCCTTGTCGAACTTCGATGGCGTTGGACTTGTTCGTCTTTGAAGTTTCCGACACCAATTATTAGTGTGTCGCGATCTGATCGAGTAAAAGACTGCACTCTCGATTACAGTGCTGTGGAAAAGGAGTTAACTCTTTCCCCGCTGAGTATTTTCAAGATATTTTTCATCACATCCAGTCATGGCTGCCGTCAAGCAGCCATGACTAGATTTGATGAAAAATTCATCTAAACTTACCCCAAGAAATCAATGATGAAAAAATTCAAGCAATTTACAGGGGAAAAACCAGATTAAATGTGCCCAAATTATACTTATTTCATTGGCAAAATATCCTGCTCTAGACGGGAATATCCATCAGCAGCATGCAAAGAGTTAATCCCATACCAAAAGTTTCATTCAAATCTGCTCAGCGCCATACACAGACATTTAATACCATTCATATTTTGTAACTTCTGTAAATTTTGCATCCAAAAGGTATAGCGTATGCTCCCAGGGACTTAAGAAGCATTTCGAACTTAGCAGGGGGTCCCTGCAAGAGTACATGTACTGTTATATATCAGTGGTGACTCATGTGCCGTAGTTATATAGTAGGAATGCAATACACAAAGCTATGTTTGGGACTAGCCCGGGGTCGTTGGAATCGTTTACAAATGGGGAGGGGCACGGTCGTCCAAGGGCACCATTCCACACTCACATATATATATATATATATATCGATGGTGGCACATGTGCCTTAGTTGTATGGTGAGAATAAAATACATAAGCTTTGTTTGGGACTCCCGCACATCTTTACTGAGAAAACGCACTTATTTTTTGGCTGCATATTTAACAAATCTCCCCACCTGGGGCCAATACTATAAAACTTTTACAGTTGTATTTTTCAGAATTGTATTTTCTATTTATGGAAATAACTAATTGAAATGAACCATTAGCATTTTCAAAGATGTGGCAATTTATCATATGACTCGTCCTTTTTGTTCACTTTAAAACATTTGATATTTTGTTTTCATATTAATCAGTGATAAATAAAGCATTCCGTCAATTTCATTGGTCAATTTCAAAACTGGACAATTTGATTGGCTAAACAAAATACAAGTGGGTCACATTTGCATAATTTCAGTAGGGAGAATTTACGTTATCTGTCCTATTTATGGTGGGTTATATTGTATTAATCTTTTACCTACAAGAAAAACGCCATTCATTTTTCTTTTATATTTTCACTTTTTGCTTCCAAAACATAGGTTATGACCCCTCATTGGAACGAGCTCAACGAGCTATGGCGTATGGCACGACAATGGTACACTTGCCTTCAACCGATGCCAACGATGCTCGTGTCGGGAAGCAAAAAATGAAAATTTTTAGTTATGCGAGAATGTTTTTTCCAAGTGCCGTCTGCAACTCAAGTTGGTTAGGTGATGGGTTTTAAAGTCATACTAAGTGGCTAATGTGTGTGTGTGTGTGTGTGTGTGTGTGTGTTTGTGTGTGTGTGTGTGTGTCATATGATAAACAGAATATGAAATGAGTGTTTTTCTTATATAATATTTATGAAACTCGTCCGAATTTTCCGTTTGGGCTCGCCAGAGTCTCACCAAAACGGAAAATTCTTAGACTCGTTTCATAAATATTATATGAGAAAAACACTCATTCCATATCCTCTATTTATCACATCTTTTGAAATGCTGCTGATTAATTTCCGTCATTTATATTCACTTGTAGAAAATACAATTCTGGAAAATCCATTTGTAAAAGTTTTATAGTATTGGTCCCAGCGGGTCGAAATAATGTTTCGGTCCGATAGACATTTATTAAATTATTATGCAGCCAAAACTGTGTATTTCTCTCGACTTAAAGTCCGCAGTAGAGACTAATCAAACGAGGGAATCATTGGGCACATCTTAAGACTGTCGAGTCTGCGCACCCCTATCCTGCTATTTTCCAGCAAGATAGCAATGACTGGTTGGTAAAGATAATGTTGACCTGATCTCTCTCTCTCTCTCTCTCTCTCTCTCTCTCTCTCTCTCTCTCTCTCTCTCTCTCTCTCTCTCTGAAAAACTGGGAAACGTTGGGCCTCTTGAGCACCCGATTGCTACGTCGCTGTACCCCCTCCCTCCCCAGCTATGTTTTGAAAACGAAGTGTTTTAAATAATAACAAAATTCAAATTACCGTTTCTGCGTAAAGGGCTGAGTAATTCGTTTAACAAAGGGCAGAAAAGGGTGCTCACCATAAATCTTTTAGGCTAAGTTTTTGTGCAATGGTAAATTCAGCAGTCGAGGAGAAGACGACAATGAATAACAAATTGGTGAGGAGGATAAGTTATAATTTACCCACAGAGCCCTCTATTAAATTATTGCCAATCCTCCTCATTAATAGATAACAGATTTATTAATTTAGTTTTATATGGTGCTTATGGTATGCTTACCAAAAATTACCAACCTCTGTTTGGAACTTTTTAAGGGGTGAGATCTGTCAAAAGAGCCTTGACGCAAGGGGGGTAAATTTACAAGCGCAAACAATTACATGGATTTTATAATAGTTAAACTGAGTGGATGCCCATAATGCACGCCTTATGGTAGAAGAGTAATATAACAGCAGCGTAGATATTCCCAAACGAGTAGGAGCTCAGTGGCTCAATGGTCACGGACATCAAAACAAAAGGTTCACGGTTCGATCTGGTTATTTATTTATTTGTGTTTATGGTCACATATTTCTGTACAGTGGTTAATTGTGACCGCAACATGGAGACAAAGTCAAGTAGCCAACCGTTTATAATCATGTTGCCCATTTCAGAGGATTTCCACCCAGGCATTGGTTACGGGATCCTATTTTCCAGTAAAACGGAGCTTCTTTACCACATGGGTTACCGCGTTGTGTCCTTGGCAAGGCACTTAATCCCGATTGCTCACGCGGGGACACGGTGACGCTGTCTACTTAACCGTACTGCACATGGATGGTACACTTGTCGTCAATTAATGTCAATCGTGCTTGTTTGGAGTTAGCACCCCGGGGAGTTTTGACTGTTGCTCGCCGCTTCACTGTGTTTCTCTCCAGATACTCCACCCGTAAAACTGAACGACGCGAGGAGATCCTGCCTGTCGATTGTTTCGTTAAACCTCGATAAAAAAAACATTACAATAATTCTCAAACGGGTTAGGGACTTGAACCGGGGAAGGGCAAAGCCCCTCTACTTTTTAAACTCCTGGTGGGGGTGGGGGACCAAAGCAGATATTAACTTTTGGTAACATGGAGTTGTAGGGTCCTGCCAGTCACAACTTTCGCGTCGATTTGAATCATGCAGAGAATTTCGAAACGAATTGAATGCCTTCGATTTATAAATGTTGCACTTTCTTACATCAGTACATATTGCCATTCTTCACCCAAGTATAAGATTTAACGGCGATCGTTTGGGCATTCCAATAAAAAAGCGGAACACTCCGACTGGTTTTCGGAAGCGGAACCTCCTTGAACTCTTCCGTCTTCCCTTCTTTCACCAGGTCTACGGTTCAGAAGAAGAGTTCCAGAGGACACGCGTGCTAGGATTTTCAGAACATCTCGACGATTCGAAAACTTTCAATTGTGGGTGGCTCGAATCGAACCACTTCGAACTGAATCGAATTTCGATGCTTCGCTGAGGATTATTGAAAAGGTTAACCCGTTGCTGAACCAAAATGACAGAGGACACTTTCAAAACAATTTCTCGAATAGCTAAAAAAATTATTTTTTGTCTCAAAATTATAACTTTTGCACCCACGTTGGAAGGAGCTCGTTCCAATGAGAGGGCCATAACCTATATTTTTGCGACAACAAAACTGAAATAGTAATAATAATTAAATGATGATTTTTGTAAAAACACACTGGTCGGTTTTACCGGTACGTGGATATATGGGGTTGAGTGTCAACTGGAAAACATCACGAGGTTTAAATTGTTTACAACGTTTGCATATTCGCTCAACAATATATATGTCACGAAGGAAAGACTACCATGGAGAACTAAAATATTATCGTATTCAAGTAAACATATTGTAATCATGATTTCCAAATAATCCCCACTGAGCAATACAAGTGAACATTCTATCTGGATATGAATATTCACAGTTCTGAATAAATTAGAAAGAAAAACAGACAGCAGGGCCATAATCATGGTTGGACAGACACTGTGGGAAAAACTGTTCAAGTGGACACTAAAAAATAATAGAGGTTGTGGGGGAAGAATTCTGCAAACACTCAAGAACTGTATAACTGCAAAGCTACTTAATACTGTGTAGCTACTTAATACAAGTTATTGTCGCTGTAGTTTTGGGTTTTTTTTTAATCTTTTACCCAAGTACGATTCACTTTAATACAAGTTAAAGTAACTGTAGCTTTTTTAACCCTTTACCCTAATAAGATTCGCATATGACGCTTGTAAGATAATTCGTGTCATAAAGCTATGTTTTGGAGGGAAAAATGAAAATGTTTAATTATTCATGAAAACAATTTCAACTACCTTCTGGTCGTGCTTGGTAATAGGTTAACATATAAATTTATGTATTTATTTCAACAATCAAATTTTAATCGAAAATTGACGGCAGGACTCGGCAAGACTTTCCAAAAATGACCATGAATGTGTGAGGACTGTGGAGGTGCCTTACCGTAATCCGGCCTGTGTCGAGTTTCTGTCGAGCGTGCACATAATGTAGGTAGCAGGTAACATTAGAAACATCCCCGTACTATTACAATCAATATGGAAGTTATTAAAAAAAACTAATAAATGTATTACATTAGGCAAAAAAGTTAAAAATCGCTTTCTCAAGCCCACCCGCACAGCCCTTTTGGTTGCCGCATGTTCTCTTTTTATAACCAATGCAAACTAAGAAAATTTAAAATTAAATGGTTTATGTCTGATATTTTACCCAAGTTAATAAAATTGATAAAGTTGTCCCTTGAGTGCAACAAGGCTTTGCAATGCTTTAGAGTAGTAGGAGATGTATGGATCGGCCCCCATTGGCAGGACCCCGAAGTGACGCCATGTCACGTGACCTGGTGGCGCCATGTTGTGTTGTCACGGTAACCCACGTGAGCGGCTATCTTGTGACGTCATCCCCAAGTGATACGTGATGTGAATGCGCATGCGCAGCGCGTGTTGTTAGGGTGATACGTGTTTCCGTCGTCCATTTTGTATACTGGAGGCCGCCATCTTGGTTCCTATGGTAGCACGTGGTTGCTATGTTACCCAAAGGCCTATAACAAGGCAGGGGTGTGTTCGGGGGGTGTGTTCGATTGAATCTGAGTATCACGAATTACCACAAACAGCCCGACAATCCCTCCAAATCATCGAAATTGACTTCATTTACTACAGATTCCCCATTTTATCGGCTTAGCACGTAGTGCTATGACACCGAGGGGCACAGGGGGTGAGTTCGATTGAATAGAAGTATACTCCAATAGAGTAGAAGAGCCTATCAACTGGAGCAGCTTTGCTTATTGTTACTATATTTAGCAATTTCTGGTATATTCTTGTTAGTTCTGACTC
Organism: Pictodentalium vernedei; assembly: GCA_031216915.1. Taxonomy (NCBI): domain Eukaryota; kingdom Metazoa; phylum Mollusca; class Scaphopoda; order Dentaliida; family Dentaliidae; genus Pictodentalium; species Pictodentalium vernedei. The sequence continues at coordinate 197,857,003 of CM062294.1, forward strand.
TATTCCGAGTACTCTTGTTGTTTCATTTATCTAGATCACCCAATCAGTCCACTTTACTGGCGCTATCTAAACAATCAGATTGCTTGATTTCCCGTAATCTCTGCAGAGTTATCTCCCCTTTTTACAACGAAGTCCTATCCAATTCTCATCACCTCTATATTCAATGGCCATATACCATGGAATCCCATTTTTGGAAACACCTGTGGCTATGGAATCCCATTTCTGTCGTATGAGGGCCATGAGAAAGCCCTCAATGAGGCCTCATTTACTATCCCTCTTAGCATCATTTCTTTTGAGGCCATGAGGGCCATGAAAAAATCCCTCAATATGGTATAATTTACTATCCCTCTTAGCCTCATCTCGGTATTTAACAGCCTCCAGTATACAAAATGGACGGCGGAAACACGTATCACCCTAACAACACGCGCTACGCACTCGCATCACGTATCACCGATCCATACATCTCCTACTACTCTTTAGCATTGCAAAGCCTTCTTGCACTCAAGGGACGGAATACACCAATCCCCATTCTATTCTGCAGATTAAGAGGCCTAACAGAAAAAAAACAAACCAAGAACATGAACTTTTGATGGCAAAGAAATAATTTCAGAAGTAAAAAATAAAATAACTCTTCAATAATTAAAAAAAAATGGCCTAAGAAATAGAAGATCTACTTTGTGGGGGCCTTATGATTGTTTTATCTTCCATTATTACCACTTGAGATCATTAGTCTGGGGAGGTATTACTTAACGTGAACAAAAAGTCTCGGCAATTTCTAACTATTATTAAAAGTAAATCATCAACACATTAACAGAAACTTACATTGATAAGAAAGCGTAGTTTCTTACAAAACGATAATATAAATGCGATTGGGGTGTCAGTGGCTATCAAGGCCCCGTGACCCGATACGTTCGATCGGGGATTCCCTATCGCACAGGTATAAGCGGACAGTCGGCTGAAACAGACTGAATCGGAAACTGTGAGCTGTCCGGCGAGACTCTCCTAACTAAAACGTTGGAAATTTAAAAATTACACGCGTGTTACCGGTCATTTTTGTGAGATAGTCTTCATTTAGTGGATGTACCCAGGAAATCCATCCTATTCACAGCAAGTAGAATAGTTACTTTGTTATTTCTAGAACAACCTGAGGTCAGATTCACCGTGGATTTGCATTTAAACGTAGAATTTGTTGACTTGACTGACAACAATATTTGTATATTTTGCGAACGAGAATGTGATATATGATATCGAACAACAAGACCAGTGGCGTTTTAAATACATTTTACTCTCAAAATGCTTAATAGAGTCATTTTTCACTTCATTGGGGCCTTCATATGGACAATCTGTAACAAATGAATCGTAAACCGGGCTCATAACGGGGACCCACTGTCTTTTCCCTCGCTGTACGACTAATTACGTAAACAGACTTTCTAACTGTACGAGTACTGCGTTTGCACTGTCCGACAAACTGCAAACTGTTGTATCGGAATTGAAAAGATGTCTTGGAATAAGCCACATGAACGCCTCACTGTCCCTCGTAAATAGTCTTGTTACTTAAGAGACAAGTCGTACCAAACTATTTGTACCTACAAATTGGACAACTCCTGTCCATTTTTCGCCTGGACAACTCTTTAGCCACGTTTGGATAACTCGCACCCGCGTTTTGACAACGCGAACTCATTTAAAGAGAAACAGATACGAGTTGTCCAGCCGTGGATACAAGTTGTTCATCATCCTCATCTTTATCAACAGAGATAACTTCCTCCACCGTAAAACTTTTCGACACGAGGTGACCATGGCTGTCGAAAGTGTCGTTAAAACCCCAATAAATAAATAACAGAGACAAATTTAAAAAATCCCCAGACAAGTTGTACTCACTTTCATTATCAGTGTTTCCATTTGTTTCACTTTCTTGACATTCGTCATAGTTTACTTCCATATCTGCTAAATCTTCACGTTCTACCGAACTGATTGTTTCTTTACCACTATCTGTCGTACCTCCAATTTAGGTTACAATACACTGTTTTGGTGCAAACAGCGCCTCTAGCTTTAATGGAGGATAAAAGTTCCCTGATTTATCCGATTGGTGGAAAATGAACTGAGCTTGTAAGTGTGAATAAAATTTTAAAGTGCATGTTTTGAAAAAAGATCAAATATTGGTGACAATTGTCTTCTGAAAAGTGTGAGAGAAGATCAAAATTGGGTGGGGATAGGTAAAAATATGTATATTTCATTCAGTGAGAAACTGGACGAGAGTATAGGAATCACCAAATTTAAAGGCAAAAGTCACATGGCGACCTATATTTTTTTCAGTTTATTTTTTTCATGAGATGATAAACTAAATGGAGATATGGTTGTTTTTGCCCAAATCAGCTTGATGAGATGGAGAGAGGAGTAAAGATTAGCACTGTCGTCAATGGAAAAAAACAGTGTATTGTAACCAAAAAAAATATTCGTCCCGACTGTATATAGAGTATGTCGATAAATAAGTTGTCTCCACCTGATTCCATGAACTCTTCTACGCTGTGGAGACTAATGTGAATTACTTCCGGTTGGAATGCGAAATTCTTTATTTCTCAGTGTTCGTTTGTGTGCATTGTGATTCAATTAAATAACGTTGTCAAAACTGCGATCATGTTAATGGAAAAAGTCTACCGCGCAATTGTGTGTCATAATTACAGTGCAGTCGCCGTGGACTGGTCGTAATCCAAGCGTGGGCAGTGATGTCCACGCAAGCGTTTATCAGGTAATATAAATCATCACCGGCAAAACTTTAATAAACGAAGCAACTGGCTGTACCCTTTTCTTCATTAATTAAATTTTTGATGATTATTCTTATAATTAGTGTTTGGAATCTAATATTATTGCGTCCGTGGAAATACTGCCCACTGCGTTGAAAGTGGCCAGTCCATGGTGGCCGTACTGTACAACGACAACGGTTTCAACGGCCATGTCGTTGATTTATGTGATGTGCAGAGCACGAGCCGATGTTGATTGTGATGTCATATTGATTGCCAACCAGATTTTTCCTAGGAGAGAACACCTCGGGACCCCACTCCACCAATAGTAGTAGATGTGGAGATCGTGTCAATTCAGCAGGACCTAGGAAGTTACGTCATGTCACGTGACCCAGTGGCGCCATGTTGTGTTGTCATGGTAACCCGCGGCCATCTTGTGACTTCATCTCCATAGTGATGCGAGGTGTGAGTGCGCATGTGCAGCGCGTGTTGTTAGGGTGATACGTGTTTCCGTCGTCCATTTTGTACACTGGAGGCCACCATCTTGGTTTCTATGGCAGCACGTGATTGCTATGTGACCTGAAACCTTCTTATAGGACAGGGGTATGTTCGGAGGGTATGTTCGATTAAATAGGAGTAAATATAATTACCACAAACAACCCGACCATCCCTCTAAATCACCGAAATTGACTTCATTTACTACAGATTTCCCCCAGAATCCCTTTCAGGACCGACATACCGTAGATTTTAATAGTAGCGCGTATTGCTATAGTACTGAGCCCCCCCCCCCCCCCCCAGGGGTAAGTTCGATTAAATTAGAGTACGAGGACATGAGGGCCATGAGAAATCCCTCAATGAGGTCTAATGTAGTCTTACCAACGGCTTCCATCTTATCTCCAAAGGCCACTACTTGTCCATGGTCTATCTGTCCTATCATTAACGTCTACAGCAGTCTTTTTCCATTGCAGCCTTGTACCAGTACTATTGACTGAACTATCATCCATTAATACTGACTTGTATCACTACTTCCTAGCTATACCTATCTCTGTGTCGACTATACCCTCGGTCAGATTGCTTCATTTCCCCTGTATACATATAAACGGGCTATATAAGGCATTTCGTAATTGTGATTCCTAGCCGATTCCATAAAGTTGGATTCCGTGTTTTAACATTTTAACACCCGGGGTATGGAGAGGGACTGATAACACCCAATTATTATTGGAAGAAACTGAACAGAACGAAGTGAACGAAGATCCAACACAACCAAGATCGAAGTGAACAGAACAAAGTGAACGAAAATCGAACTGATCTGATCGAACACAACCGAAATCAAAGTCAACAGAACAAAGTGAACAAAGTTATTCTCTATAACTCCTAAATATAACCCAATGTTAACCCTTTTGAACTGTTACTGAACAAAAGTTTAAGTGATTGAACCCAACAAAGTTGTTTTGAACTATAAACCCAAAATATAACCCATTGTTAAACCCTTTGACTATTTGAATAAACTATATACAATATATATAAATACTTTTAACATCCTTTAAACTGAACTCTATTTTTGAACTATAACCCTAATGCAAATATAATGCAGTGTGAACCTCTTTGAACTGAATGAACTCTATGTTTTAGCTATAACCCTAATGAAGGCATATATAATTAACACACTTTGAACTATTTTGAACTGAATGAATTTTTAACTACAACCATAATGAAAATATAACGAAGGTGATCTGAATTAAAGTTTTAAACTACAACCCATTGAACTAAATTCTTCCAATAGGGAAGGGGAACACCCTCGAGTGTTAAAATGTAAAAACACGGAATCCAACTTTATGGATTCGGATAGGAATCTTAATTACGGAATACCTTATTTCGCCCGTTAAAATGTATACAGGGGAAATGAAGCAATCTGGCCGAGGGTACAGTGGACACAGAGATAGGTATAGCTAGGAAGCAGTGATACAAGTCAATATTAATGGATGATAGTTTAATCAATAGTACTGGTACAAGGCCGCAATGGAACAAGACTGCTTAGAAGCCAACGATAGGACAGATAGACCATAGACAAGTAGTGGCCTTGGAGCTTTGGAGATAAGATGGAAGCCGTTGGTAAGACTACATTAGACCTCATAGAGGGATTTTTCATGGCCCTCATGGCCTCATACGCCAAAAAGGGATTCTCCAAAAGGTATCCTCGATAGGTATCCTCAAATAATACAATACCTGACACATTGTGCCCTTTCTCATAAGCACATATCGGCACATCCAACATGCCTATGTGCTAGTGCACATTGTGTCACATTGTGCAGTTTCACATAAGCACATGCGGCAAAAAAGGGATTCTCCAGAAGGTATCCTCGATAGGTATCCTCAAATAATACAATACCAGGCTATAGGTGTCCTCAAATACCCGTATGTGCCTATGTGCTAGTGCACAATGTGTCACATTGTACCGTTTCACATAAGCACATGTCAGCACATTCAGCATGTGCCTATGTGCCAGTGCACAATGTGTCAGATTGAGCCTTTTCACATAAGCACATATCGGCACATCCAGTATGTGCCTATGTGCTGCATGTAATGTGTATAGTAGAATATAAACATCTTTAGGGAAGTCAGAATAAATAGAACAAAGTCATAGCAGAGCTTGTAGATACATAGGTAGAAACCGAGAATTTACTGGGAAATCAAAGCCAAGTAAACAGTGATAATTCTACGAAGTAAATATGGCTTCCGAGGGAAAATCCACACCAGAAAAACTACTTTAATTTAATCGAATTTACCTCTGGGGGCCCCTCAGTACTATAGCACTACGTGCTACTATTAAAATCTACGGTATGGCGGTCCTAGAAGGGATTCTGGGGGAAATCTGTAGTAAATAAAGTCAATTTCGGTGATTTGGAGGGATTGTTGGGTTATTTGTGGTAATTAAATTTAGTACTATTTAATCGAACATACCCTCCGAACATACCACTGTCCTATAAGAAGGTTTTAGGTCACATAGCAACCACGTGCTACCATAGAAAACAAGATGGCGGCCTCCAGTATACAAAATGGACGACGGAAACACGTATCACCCTAACAACACGCGCTGCGCATGCGCACTCACACCACGCATCACTATGGAGATGACGTCACAAGATGGCCGCTCACACTGGTTACCATGACAACACAACATGGCGCCACTGGGTCACGTGACATGACGTTACTTACTAGGTCCTGCACCAGGTCCTGCTGAAATGGCACGATTTCCACATCTTCCCGACTGAGGTGAGTTGATGTCGGGGGTCCCAAGGTATTCCGTGGTGTTCGCCCCTATGCGAAATTTGACTATGCGCTATCAATCCGAGTCGTAATCTTTACAATACCGCAAATACCAACCGGTAGTACTTAGTCCAAGAACGACAACTCACTTTCCGATAGACGCTTCAAACAGTTCGTCAAAAAGTTGTCTTATCACCTTATTTGAAAGCACTGTTTTAAAATGGTCCTGTGGGAAGACCCCTCTCTTCAATGCTCAAACTCCCTGAGACAGCTGACGCCCCCGGGCCCCGTGCCTGCCACAGATGGTTTCGAAATCTGTGAAGTGTCATACAGTAGGGCCATCGTGGACGGGTCAAAATCTACGGGTTGTCATTTTTTGGCACGCATATAATTCAGCGATGAGCCGCTATGACACTTTCCAAAATTTCTACCAATGATGCACCGGGATTATCCCGGTGTATCATTGGTGGAAATTTCGCTAGGTGTAACAGCAGATCATCTCAGAATTATATGCGTTGAAAAATGCCCACCCATACATTTTGACCTGTCCACAATGGCTGTATTGTAATCGGTTCTCTTTATTATATCCAGTTGAACTGTAAATAGGTTATCTGAATATTCGAGATTTCATTCTCTGATTAATTACTTTCTCAAACACAGCACAGGCGAAGTTATACCCTGAATATCTGAATTTAGTGGATAATCGATTTTCCACTGTCCCCTGCAATGAGCTGAAACAATAAAAGAGTTAATAATTTAATCAAACTGAGTTATATTTGTCTGAACTCTTTACCTCACAGAGCAATCAGAATCGGCCAAAACATTAACCAAATTAAGGATAACAAGAACTGCAATATATTGGAGCCTTCTCAAATAAACCCTAAAAGTAAGAATATCATTAGAATAGGCCCGTTGAGCCGGTTGCAATCGCTCATATTTGTAGGATTTTTTTTCTTTTTTAAATGATATCAATTTGAATTTTACTGTATGTTAAAGAAATCATGTGTCAGCTAAAGCGTTGATTCAGCTTTAAATGTCTTTTCTCACAACAAAAAGTGTTTAGAAACAACTATATTTCAACCAAATCATGCTGTCTTCAAGACGGAGTGATTTCGTTGAAATTTAGTAATACTTACACAATCTTTGCATGACTAAAAGAATTAAAACTTAAATTAACATCAATTCATGCTATGGGAATGATTTTTTTACAATACATATTCTCTATGTCTCACACTTGCTAATTCGCAAATATATAGTATTTAAAAAAAACAAGTCTCAGGTTCACTCTTACAAAACTTTGAACAATACATACCTTGCAAGTTCTGAAAAAAATATCCCCACCGCCCCCACCTCATCCCGTCAATAGGACAAGAATGTGCTTGGCACAACATTTGTCTCCGACCTTGAAAAATAATTTTAAAGCAAAATGAAACTCACACAGTGACCCATTCACTCTCCCGACCCGACCGAGGTGGGGAGGGAGTGATGCGGCCCGGTGGGCTTATTTTAATAAGTGTCCTTTGCACCCACATATACTTCTGACTATATTTGATCACAATCCACATAGATCCATTCAGGGGAAACTGATCAAAAGTTAACCTCTCTCTCTCTCTCTCTCTCTCTCTCTCTCTCTCATTGTGCTATGTGATAGTACACAACTCGAGAGCAATAATTTCGCATACATTATGTCTATTAGGAAACTATGGCCTGAAAAATGAGTGATGTCCGGTCACAAGTTGAATTTACACATTAGTGGTGATAGAGGGCTTGAGCTATTGCTCAGCCTGTCAATTTCCTTGGCAATATTGTCCCGAAGAGTGTTTATGTGAATTTCAATCATTGAACAAAATAATCATAAGCCAGGGATTATGAGAAATTATGGATAGGTAAGGGGGGTGGACGTCAACGTCATGATGTCACAACGTCATGGCATCACGCTTTAATTCTATGGTTGAGATTCTTGATCAGTTGAGAGCTCACTTGAGACTGCATCTATATTTTTTCTGGAGGATTGAAAATCAATGGACCAGTCTGACAAGATAGCATTTCAACACAACAGATGAGTATGAAGATTATGGCGATGTGAAATTTTTATTAGATTCCAGAATGAGATTTCCTTCTATTTCATTTCCATCACTTTTAGGTGTTTGGTGTACGACAAACATGAATTCTCCAGTTTTTTTTTTATATTTGGGTGGGCAGAGTGTGGCAAGAATCCCGGCAAGCGCACAGGATAGGAAGTTCTGTTCAAGTTTTCTTCTGGGATCCTCAATGGAATATTCCGTGCACTTCATTGCCACCCACTTTCAGTACTACGCGTATTCTTCTGATGGTCAGCTGATACTGTGCAAACTATCAACTGGGAAAATTGGTAGATGGGTGAAGGCGGGGCAAGAAACTTGACAAACGCCTAGGAAAGGGAGTGCTATCCAATTTTTCAAAATTATTTGCGAGGTGGGTTAGGGCGGGGCAGGAAACCTGGTAAACGCCTGGGAAAGGTTGTGCTGTCCGTTTTTAACCCTTTACCCAACGTAACGGCCAAAAAGGCCAGCGCTATTCTCAAAAATCGCCAATTAATTTTCAAAATATTTTCATTTTTTGTCTCAAGAACATAGGTTATGACCCCTCGTTGGAACGAGCTCGTCGAGCTCGTTCCAACGAGGGGTCATAACCTATGTTTTTGAGACAAAAAATGAAAAAATTTAGTTATTCAAGAATTTTTTTTGCAAGTGTCGTCTGCTTTTCATGTTAGGTAAAGGGTTAATACCATTTGCGAGATTCACCACTTCTGTTGAGTTTGGTGATAATTGATATCAGGTGGAATTCATCACATTTATCGAAACAGGGCAACACACTGGTAGGAATCTGTAAGATCGGTTACGTCATGAAATATATCTTGATCTACATGTATATGTATGTCTACGACAGTGGTGCAGTTTAAAAACGCTTTAGACTTACATCTTCGAGATCAATTTTTCGATTTCTATCTTCATGACTTCGCTTAGAAAGGCAATCCTGCAGCTGGGTCCTGGAAATTCACACATTATGTTGGATTTTTATTATTGTTTGTTGGTTGATTTATTGTTTTCTCCTATAATTTTATATGATATTGGGAGTATCATTGCGACGGACATGTTTCTATTGAGGGGCGAACGGACAAATACACGACCAAGAACAGACACATCCCAGTTCACAAAATACAAACTTGTCTACACCCGAATGGGGGGAAGATGGGAAAGGGAGTACTATCCAATTTTTCAATGTAATTTGCGAGATGAGATGGGCGGGGCAAGAAACCTGACAAGCACCTAGAAAAGAAATTGCTGTCCAATTTTAAATATAATTTGCGAGATGGGTTAGGGCGGGGCAAGGAACATGAGAAGTGTCTAGGAAAAGGAGTGCTGTCCATTTTTTTCAATATCATTTACGAGATTCACAACTTCTATTGAGGTTGATGATAAGTGATGTCACGTAGAATTCATCACATTTATCGAAACAGTGAAAAACACCGGTAGGAATCTTAAAAATATAAAATATATCTTGACTTTCATGTATACAGTAGGTGGAGAGTGTATTGTCACTGACTCATCCGCAGAGTGGAGATTCCACCCAGGCAATAATTGCAAATTTATTGCAAAGCATAACAAGCACAAGCAAAGTTCCAGCCAGTGGACCTCCGGGTTATACCCGGAGGTCCATTGGCTGAAACATTGCTTATGTCTTTTGTCCACATGTACAGAATTTGAAAGTGATACTTTGGGTGGTAACTCCACTCCCCGGGTCATTTGGTTACAGTCCACTCTCCACGTACTGTGTGTATGTGTACGACTGTGTTGCAGTGCAAACACGCTCTAGACTTGCATCTTCGAGATCAATTTTTCGATTTCAATCTTCGTGACTAAGCTTAGATAGACATCCCCGCAGTTCGGTCCTGGAAATTCACACATGGTGTTAGATTTTAGTTATTGTTTGTTGGTTGATTTAATGTTTTCTCCTATAATTTTATATGACATTGGGAGTATCATTGCGACGGACCTGTTTCTATTGACAGGGCGAACAGGCAAATACACGACGAAGAACAGATACATCCCAATCCATAAAATACAAGCTAGTCTACACCCGAATGAGAGGCATGCTGTCCGACCGGTTGGGATACCACTAGTTCATTCTATGGAATTGGCTAGACGAGCATGTTCAGATTACTGAAGGAGGTAGCTCATTCATATGGCGGCAACGTGGATTAGTTTGCTGGTCCTGGGCTTGGGAGTCTTTATAAACAAATCTCTGATTGTACACAATTCGTGTCAACTCTGCATGGTGGAAAGGGGCGCCAAACACCACTAATAAGGTAATAGAAAATAACAGAAAAACCGAATACACCCCAAAGAAAAGACTGTCATCGACGGATGATAGCTTCAAGCTTCATCTCCTCAGACGTGTCCGCCCACTCAGAATATGGCGCGATTGCGTTCACCCACAACTCCCATTACTAGAATTGTGCCATTATGGATTCAATTCAGAAAACGATAAAGTGGAACCGATACGGATGTAAGGGATGCCTGAACTTCCGAATGATATTGTTTGTTCCTGTGATTGCAATTGTATGGAGTAATGTTGTTGTTGTTGTTGTTGTTGTTGTTGAATAAAAAATTCACAGCCATGCACAAGAGCCTGTGGATGCTTCGAAAATGATAGACTGCGCAGAAACATTGTATACGCATTTCCCATTAACGAGAGCGATTAAATGGAGTGATGCACATCAGAATACATTTTGAAATTGAAAATCCCAATGTGGCCAGATGTGACCAGACCTAGAAACTGTTAGAAAAAACATGACTAGATAATATATATTCTTTACCTACATATCACTCTCCGTTGGTGAGATATGCCCAATAACTATATGGTAATTTTCTCTTTGAATTTGAAAAGTAGTCCTTATTTTTTATCGAAAGAAGGAAATTTGATAAAACAAAACAGTGATTTCACAACACAGTAGTTATGACTTCCTCTGTTGATATTTAGATGCTGAACTTGATATTAGGGCTACCCTGTCTCTACTTATGTAGTTTATAATAATTTGTTGATTTTTCGATAGTCATAAGTTCAAAGTTTGTCACTCCTCTTAAGTTTGGAAGAGCTGTTTTTTGACTAAGTTACATGTAATGTTTTATTGTTGCTTGTATTATTTGGAACTATTCTGACTATTTCAACCAGGCCTGGATATCCCCCCCCCCCCCCCATTCCCCGGGACATGGCGACAGGTGTGGCCCCCCCCCCTCCCCCAATCCTGGTCAAAATTTCCTATAGTTGGACATTCGGAGAGCAAGTCAAGAGTAGTTAGAAATTCCATCTATCTGGATTTTAGAGCTTCTTTGGTGATGCTGATGTCTCCTTTACTTCCCAAAATTCCAACTCTATTCAACTACAGTGTACGCAATATGGAGCTTCATAAGTATGCATGATGTCATTCGGTACGAGATTTCTATAGTACGTTTACTTATCGAAATAAAAAAATCCTCGAAATGCACTTAAAAAAAAATCACATCATGATTGTGCTTGAGCATTTGTTTAGCACATATTCAATGCCCAGAATAATACCAAATAATAATAACCTGATAATTCTATCTTAAATGTGTTGACATTTCAGTTATTAGAATCAATTTTATGTCCCCTTTTATGACTTCATTTTGTTTGGTGTGCTACCCATGCTGGATTAATTGATTGATTTATGAAAAGATCAGCGATCAAATTCAGTCATTTATTTTGATTCGTAAACAATGCAACACCTTCCGGAAGTACCGGACAAACAGACCCTTAGCACCGGTACCGATTAACTCGGACCAGCAAATATCATACAATTCTCGTAACATCTCCCCTTCTTTGAAAGATAAAAATAAAATGAACTATCTGTTCCTAGAAAAGTCTTTTCAATTGGCAATACGTGAGAACTTTACTGTGCTATAATTTTAAGTGATAAAATAATTCAAATGTATTGGCCTTCTGACAGTTCTGCCATAGCGAGTGGAAACCAATTTATTTTCAGATTGACCTGTACCTGTATCATGACATTCTGTAGATTCCTGTGAGTCTACTGTATCATTAGTCTCAGATGATTCTAGAGAATGCTCTGACAAACCAAAATCAATTGAATCAAAAACATCAGCTGGCTTAACCCTTGGTGTAGAAACAGGATTGGGGATTTTCCTTAAATGCCTTCTATTTCGAACATATTTTCCATTTTCAGTTTCCACTACGTAGGAACGTTTATTATGGTCTACTTGAGTGATGATGCCTGAAGTGGACCATAATTTCTCATGATCCAATTTCAGTCGGACATTATCACCCTTCCTCAGAGGAGATAATTCCTTGACACAATTGTGCTTATCAAAATTTCTTTTTGACTTTGATTTGTACTTGCGATCTTTTCTACGAATGTTTGTAAACTTTGGCCATTTAGGTTTTAGTTTTTTCTGCAAAATAGACATATTTGTTCGCATCCTTCTTCCCATGATTAATTCTGCAGGACTGACCCCTGTTGCTGCTATTAGGGTTGACCTGTATGTCATTAAAGCCAGAAAAATATCTTCTTGTGACAGAATTTTTTTCGCTATTTTCACTGCGCTCTCAGCTTCACCATTCGATTGATGATGATGAGGGCTAGACAAAAACAGTTTGAAAGTTATAAGCTTTAGCAAATTGTGCAAATTCTTGCGAAGTAAACTGACTTCCCGAATCACTCACAAGGATTTCAGGTACACCCCACCGGGCAAAGAAATTCTTCATTTTACCAATCACCTGATTTGATGTGATATTTGACAAGTTGGCAATTTCTAAATATCTAGAAAAATAGTCCATGACCACTAAGTACTGTTTTTGCTTAAACATCAACAAATCTGCAGAAACTCCCTGCCAGGGTCTATCGGGTAATTTTGTCGGTTTTAGAGGTTCATGTTTATAGGAGGACTGGTGAATTTGACAGAACTCACACTGATTGACTGTTTTTGTTATATCACCAGATAATCCTGGGCACCAAACACAAAGAGACGCATGTTCTCGTGATTTTGAGATACTTGGGTAGCCACTATGAATAGTATCTAATATTTCTGTTCTAAGAGTCAGGGGAATGACAAGTCACGTGACACAGAAAGTTCATTCCGCACTGTAAAATAAGGCCTAATTTCTTCAGGTTGTGAATTAACATGTTTGGGCCAACCATTTTTAGTGTACTGAATCGCATTTTGTAAAATTTTGTCTTTCGAAGACTCTTGCTTAATTTTTTCGAGTTTCTGATCACTCACAGGCCTATGTGAGTCAACAAAATTTACATAGTTTTCTATTTCAAGTGTAGAAGTGTCTGTGGTACATTTCAATGGACTTCTTGACAAAGTATCGGGGACAACCAGGTTTTTCCCTGGAACATGAACAGCTTTTGCATTGAAGCGTCTTAGACGTAACAGGAGACATTGACACCTGAGGGGAGTTTTGTCCAAATCTTGAGAATTTATTAATGGAACCAACGGTTTGTGGTCAGTTTGTAATATAAATGATTCGAGACCTACTAAGTATCTTTCGAATTGTTCACATGCCCATGTACATGATAAACAATCTTTTTCAATTTGTGCATATTTTGTCTCAGATTGATTTAGGGTACGTGACGCAAATGCAACTGGCTTCAACTCATTCCCCCTCTTTCTGAAAAAATAGCCGCTCCTAAGCCATAGCTGCTAGAGTCTGCCGCAACAACAATCGGTTTACTTTGGTCATAGTAGGTTAAAACTGGTGTCTTCACAAGCATTTGTTTAATTGTTTTAAAAGATTCTTGTTGGTTAGGTCCCCAGAACCAAGATGTGTCACTTTTAAGCAAATCAGTAATGGGCTTCAAATGTTTTGACAAATTGGGAAGAAATTTTCCTAAATAGTTTATAAGTCCCACTACTCGTCTCAGTTCATTCAAATTGGTGGGAGGAGCCAAGTCCGTGACAGCTCTCACTCGATCTGGGTTTGGTTGAATACCGTCGGTGGAAATGATGTTTCCAAAATATTTCAAACTTGAACGTGCAAAGTCAAATTTGTTGCGATTCAATTTCAGACCGGAGCTTTCGATTCTGTCTAAAACTTTGATGAGATAATTTTCATGTTCAGCTTTTGTTTTCGCATACATTAAAATGTCATCCATGATAACTACTATCCCTTCGAGACCTTGTAGTAGATTTTCCGTTTCACGTTGAAAATTTTCTGGGCTGCACAAGAGGCCCATTGGAATTCTTTTGAATCGATATCGCGAGAAAGGAGTGATGAAAGTTGTCAGTTTCTGACTTTCGTTGTCCAATGGAATTTGTAAAAATCCTCCAGAAGCGTCCAATTTTGAAAACCACTTAGCTCCTGCGAGCTTGGGTGATACATCATCCAAGTTGGGAATCATAACAGTTCGCGTTTCACCGACTGGTTTAACTTTTTGTAGTTCACGTAAATCCGTACTGACCCGTCGGGTTTCAATACGGGCACCACTGGCGCACACCAATCGCTAGGCTCTGTTACTTTTTCAATAATGTCAGCTTCCTCCATGCGATTTAACTCGTCTTTAACTTTCGCATAAAGTGGAAAAGGTACGCGTCGAGCTGTAGTAATACAATAAGGTAATGTCTCTTCTTTAAGAGTTACTTTCACAGGTGTACAATTTAATAGGCCATTTTTGCCAAACACCTTACTACGGTTCACCTCGCTAACGCGTTGGACCAAATTTAAAGTCTCAGCAACATGACGGCCCAAAAGATCATTCATGCACGAACCGCCAACAACAAAGATTTCAAGCTCACATCGACTGTCTCCATATTGTAATACAGTTTGAAATTTTCCCAAGCATGATAATCTACCACCGGGACTATTCAACACTATTGTTGCTGGAATCAATTTTGGACGCCGCAACAATGATTTGAAAGTTTGCTCCTAAAGCACAGTGACATCAGCACCCTATCAACTTTAAATTTTACTTGTGATCCTTCCACATTAAGAGAAACACACCAGTGATCAGAATGTTTTGCATTTATCGACTCAAGAAAAAATGAATCATCTTCAGACTGTTCTGCACTAACACTGGAACAAACTTCACGAAGCGATTTGCGCTTGCTTCTACAACAAACTTCAAAATGATTAATACTCGAGCACGCCCTGCAGCGCTGACCTCTAGCTGGACACGGGTCTCGGTTACCGTGCCTTCGATTGCAACGCGAACACTGCAGACCAAACTTGGGGTTTTCTTTATTAAATTTGTGGGGTGGAATTTTTGAGAACTGAGAATTCCAGTTTTTACCCGCGACACTGGGATATTTGTGGCGTGAATGAATTGCATTTAGATGAGTTTCTGATTTATTTTCGATCTTGCATTCGTCTTTCAATTATGATTTTACAATTTCGGCTTGCCGCACGAGCTGAACCGCTTCTTCCAAACTTAATTTCGGACGTAATTTTTCAGATATGCTTTTGTCGCGAATCCCAATAACAAGCTGGTCGCGAATGTTTTCTTCCTTATCATGGAAGGTGCATTTCTCCACAAGTTCATAGAGTGAACGTAAAAATGTCTCGACCGATTCAGCAATGTTTTGTTTTCTATCGTGGAAACGAGCCCTTTCGTGAATTACGTTACGCTTCGGTAGAAAGTAGTCGTCGAATTTAGCAAAAACAACGTCGCCTTCGTTCTCAAATGTAAACTAATTCAGGATGTGTTCTGCCTGGTTTCCCATGGCGTAAATTAAAGAACAAATTTGAACGTCATCGTCGTCTTTATTAAGTTTCGTGGCAATTCGATATCTTTTGAAACGCTGCTTCCAATCAGGCCATTCACCTGGCTTGGAAAAGTCAAATGGCGTCGGTGGATGGAATTTGGCCATTGTGAAAATTGAATGTCATTTGGACTTTCGTGAGAAAAAAAACACTTTTGCAGCGCAAAATGATTGCTTCAAAACAGCGCAGAAACGTTCACAAATCTGACTTTACTTCTGACACCATGTTTGGTGTGCTATCCATGCTGAATTAATTGATTGATTAATGAAAAGATCAGCGATCAAATTCAGTCATTTATTTTGATTCGTAAACAATGCAACAGCTTGCGGAAGTACCGGACATGTAGACCCTTAACACCGGTACCGATTAACTCGGACCAGCAAATATCATACAATTCTCGTAACACATTTTCAAAAGTTTTCTCGGTAGTGAATTTCCAACTGGGAGGGAGGAGCGGGAGGGGGTTCCCCTCCTGGTCCCTCCCTCTAGTTGGAAATTCACTACCCTACACTCCTCCCAATCGGAAACCTCTAGCCACGCCCTACCCATCCCTACATCACATTGGTCATTTTCCACAATTTGGTTTATATGGTGTTACTAACCATATTATAAGGGATCTATGTTACCTTTCGATAAATATCACAATTGGTGCTTTGTATTGTATATGCAAATTTGGGATGGGAGAAAGATATCTAGGCCTGGATATTTCCAACATACCCATGAAAATTATCTTTCTTAGTATCTCAAAGATATTTGATGCTCAAATGTTGAGACATACATTTTTTTATATCAATTTCACATGTTTCGGTTTGAAGAAAACATAACCCACCAAATGGTAATGTCCCGATACCAACCGCAATACCTTGCAGTGATTGGTCAATGCCGCGTTGATTTTATTTTTATGTCGCCGGGCACGCGCATATGTCTACTGTCAGCGATTCTTAGGTCCACTGTCAAGGAAAGCGTCTCGTTGCCATGAGCAACGGTTCATCGCAATGTCTTTTTTCACTTGAAATCAACTGAGGCAAATACATTTAACTGAAGTAAAATACACACAAAAGTACCGTTATTACGTACAAAAGGATTAGCTATGTAAACATGGGTAATTATTTATGAAACCGATTAGATTATAAGGTCTCTTTTGATTAATTTACTGTAACATAAACTGAAACTGAAACGGCGGTGTTTTTTTTTTTGTTATTTAACATTACAATAAAATAAAAGATTTTTTTTTCCAATTCAATTTTACTTGTTTAAGAACGGGACATATACGTTATTCTGTTTGTTGACAGGGGACATGGTCTTACGTTCCCTGCATGAAACATATATTCAACCTCGGCTGACGCCTCGGTTGAATATAAATTTCATGCAGGGAACTTGAGACCAATCCCCCTGTCAACAAAACAGAATAACTTATAATGTCAGCATCAAACTGCATTGAATTAAAAAGAAAAAAAATATTTATGTGTGGGGTGGAAGATACCCAGGTCTGGATATCTTCCAACCTGCCCCTCCACATCCCAAATCTGCATATATACACGGTCTATTAATGGGGTGAGAACTCCAATTTTCACCGATTTTCCACTAAAAATATGATTTTTCCCCAAAAGTAAAAAAGGAGATATTTTAGAATCAGCAGTCATGCTATTATCAAGAATCACCATGTTTTTCTTTCTGAAAATCAAACTGCGTGGAATATACAAATCATGCTTACCAAAGGACATGTCATCATGGACTATTTCATTGATTCCAGATTTCTCTAATTTTATTTTTAAAAATGCCAATTCGACCCAAAAATATTTTTCCACGAGAAAGCTATATTTTGCCCATAAATGATTTTTCTTTCTGATGACTCTCGGTGAGAGAGGAATATATGTGTACGGCAGAGTGATTGGTCTTTTCTGAAACCATAATCTTGACTGAAATAACCTCTGAAAGATTAGCAGTCTTTGTTTCGGACATCAAACATGAATAATTCCAAAAATCACTTACTTTCTACCTAAACAACACAACAAAAAGTTCTAGGATATCATAGAAATGGCCAAAATCTCCTCTAGGCAGTACCAGAAGCCTTATCAAACCAATGCGAATTAATTCAGATGTTAAATTTGACATATTCACTAAAAATAGTATTTTTGCCCTCAGAACGCGAAAAAGAAATTTTCCTGAATCGGCACCCATGCAAACATCGAACGTTAAACTATTACTATCTGGAAATGAATATTAGTAAGATATTCAAATAAATCTCATCACCGGACATATACTGAGTCAAAAAAGAAAGTATAATAAACTTTGAGGAAAATTTTATTTAGTATTATCGACTTTAATCCCAAACAAATTATTGTAAATTCATATTTCGAGTCTAGCTGCGTGAATTTGCATAATTTCATGTTCTTACTGTTGCCAGCGTCAACCCAGGACGTCGCAGTTTAGACATGAGGTGAAATTAAAAGTTCACACATGCAGTCAATGGCGTGTACGTCCACCGTTTGCCTCTTGGATGGCAAGACATCGACGGCGCATGGACCTGATAAGTCTCTGGATGTTACCCTGTGGTATTGCGTTCCACTCCTGCCTTAGAACATTACTTAAATCGCTTAACGTCTGAAGATCATGAAGTCGACGGTCCAATTGATCCCAACGATGCTCGATTGGCGACAAATCTGGCGAAAGTTGGGGCCAGGGAAGAAGTTCGATGCTCTGCTCCTCAAAAAAGTCACGTGACATCGGACATTGTCTTGCTGGAGTAACTGCAATCCGACACGGTCACGATTAGCCATTGTGCATAAGTATGTGACCTTAAGCCCCAATAAATAAATAAATAAATACCGCAATCCGACGTTAGCGTTGAACAACGGGACAACAACAGCGTTAAGAATTACGTCCCTATATCGCTGTCCATTCAGATTACCACCATCGGTGAAGATGAACTGCGTTCCATGGTGCAAGGGAATGCCTGCCCAAACAATTACACTACTCCCGCCGAAACGGTCGCATTCCCGCACGCAAGCATCAGAAAACCGTTCTCCTCGTCGGCGATGCACTCTTGCCCTACCATCAGCGCGCCGTAGACAAAATCGTGATTTATCACTAAAAAGAACTGTGCTCTAACGCTGCTGAGTCCAGCGAACACGCTGACGTACCCATTCCATTCTGAGGGTACGATGACGTTGGGTAAGGATTGGTCCGTAGTATGGACACCTACTTCGGATGCCGTGTTCAGCGAGTCTATTGCTGACAGTTTGTGCACTAATTCTATTGTTAGTTCTACCAGGAGTAATTGCTGTTGTCCTCGTCGCCGGGAGGAAGCGATCCCGCAAGTGAGACGTCCTGATGTGTCGGTCTTGTGCAGGGGTCGTAACTCTTTGTTACACCTGGACGCGGTCGGTCGGCAGTAGATCCAGTGATTCTATACCTTCCAATGAGGCGGCAAATAGTGGCCACAGTGACTCCGAACTCAGTAGAGAGCTCATCTGGAGGTATCCCAGCCTCATGCATATCAATGGCACGCAACCTCTGATTTTCAGTTAACCTTGGCATTTTTTAAAATGTCGGAAGACAAAAACTAGCGTGTTTTCTCAATAACCCAGGCTCTCTAGCACAACATAACACAAAGAAAATCGTCGGTCATCCATTCAATTTGATATTCGCGGGTAGCACGTGCTATTTTGAAATCCGTAGCAAAATTGTATACGGTTGGGTGGACAACAACAACATGTCATTACACTCTTTGCCCGACATCTTGTCCACAAACATGCAACATTAGAACTATTATATTTCATCCTTTATGCTATTTTTCACATTTGTTTCTATTATACTTTCTTTTTTGACACAGTATATAATTTTCTTTTATTATATGCTAGCCTGTGAATTATCGTAAATTATCTAAAAGATATTTTTCGATATCCACCGACTCGATGGATATCGAGGAATATCCCCCAGTAGCTTCCTAAATGACGTCACTCTACGCCGCAACACGTCGCCTTGAAGGAACGATCAGCTGATCTTTGTTATTATTTTTGAAACATACGCATTCTGGGTCGAAATGAGCTGAATGGTTTGCAATAAAATGTCTCGTAGCATACAATAGAAAAGAAATCTACTCCATTGTAGTCAATGTCCGGAATTATCTCATGAGTGTGGACCTGAAAGTTTTCTTTTCACGAGCGCTTGAGCGAGTGAAAAATAATATTTTCACGTCCACACGATGGATTTTTTCAGTAGCTTCCTAAATGACGTTCGGTGCATGACGTCGTCTTCAACGTCGCCTTGAAGGAAAGATCAGTAGCCTTTAGTTATTGTCTTGAAACTGATTGCAGTCGACTTGGACTGAATATTGCGCCGTAAAATGCCAGGTAGCATATAATAAAAAGAAAATCTACGCTGTTTTAGTGAATATCGGGATCTCTAGATTGTTTCGTAAAAAAAAAACATATCTGTTAGGCTGCTTATCGTCTACAGACCTCCTCCTTCGATGTCTAACAAGTTCACCTCATCTCAATTCCTTGAGGATTTTAGTGAATATTTGTCAGCCTTTGCATCCTATGATAGTCATTGCTGGCGATTTTAATACCATGTAAATGTAACAAGTGACGGCTTTGCGCATATTTTAAATTTAATCGAGTCATTTGGATACTCTTAGCTTGTACAGGGGCCTACACATTCCTCTCGATTTCTTAATAACCAGACAAGGGAATGTGCCACTACTGAGAAACATTTTCGTGCATGATCCAGCTTTATCTGACCATTTTATAGTGTCCGCATTCATGTCATAGACTAAACACAATGACCAGAAAAAGTCGATTACTTTCGCAAAATTAAATCTGTAGATCTTGATTCTCTAAAAAGTGACATTCAGTCCTCACTTTTGACGACTAGGAGAGAAAATGAGTCACCTGACACATTGGTGTCTCTGTACAATAACACCCTTTCAGCCATTCTAAACAAGCATGTCCCTTCAAGATCAAAGACAGTAGTGCCTAGACAACATGTACCCTGGTTTACTGAGAATATCAGTGGTGCCAAACAGAAGCGACGCCGGTTGGAGCATCTCTATAACAAAACCAAACTTGAAATGCACCATCAAATTTTGCGACAGCAAAGGAACATGACAAATCATTTGATATAAAAAGCTAAACGTAACTATTACAACAGCTTGAATGTAGACGCGTCTGATAGTAAACCTTTATTTAACATCACAAACCAGTTACTTGGTGACACGAAACATATAATACCTCCTGAACACTCAACTGTTGCTGATCTGGTGTCCAGATTCAGTGATTATTTTATTTCCAAAATCAGGCTTTTACAGGAAAGTATTGGTGTAGCATATCCACCTCGACCAACGAATCTGATGATAGAATTTTCTTTTTCCGAATTTTCTCCGGTATCTGAGGCCAAGATGTCAAAATTTCTTCTGTCATCAGTCAACAAATCTAATGACCTTGATCCAATTCCCACGCCGCTCCTGAAGTCTGTATTTGTTATTCCGATAATCACTAACATTGTTCAGGTTTCACTTTCTGAAGGACATGTCCCTGATGCTATGAAACTGGCCTTAGTGTCACCAATTATTAAAAAACAATCAGTTGACCCCAATAACCTGCAGAACTACAGGCCTGTCACAAATCTGGCATTTGTTTCTAAAGTCATTGAAAAGATCGTTGTCAGTCAACTTAACAAGCATCTATCTGTAATGGTCTAGTAGAACCCTTTCAATTGGCATACAAATCTAATCATAGTACAGAAACTGCCTTATTACGGGTGCACAATGACACCATTTGTGCTCTATCTGGTGGAAAAGCAGTTATTCTCATACTTTTGGACCTTTCGGCTGCATTTGATATAGCAGATCACGACTTTCTACTCGATATTCTGAAACAACATGGGTTTACTGGGACTGTTCTAAATGTTTGCATAGTTATCTTCAACATCGTTCTCAACAAATCTAAATTGAGGACACTAGATCTGAAAGCGAAGCATTGAATTGCGGAGTACCACATGGCCCAGTTCTTGGACCCCACAGGGCCCAGTTCTTGGACCCATACTATTTCCCATATACAAAGCATCACTTAGACGAATGCTGAGAGATCTTGGCGTGCCATACCATCTTTATGCTGATGATACTCAGCTCTACTTGACATTCAATCCATCTGATGTTTATGAAACAGCTGGCACTGTGTGTGAAATTGAAAGATGTATCAACTCCATCAGATAGTGGATGTCCAGTCAGCGGCTTAAAATGAACGATTCAAAAACAGAGATATTGGTCATTGCAAGGAAGAGAAGATCTTTCCCTTCTCCTATTCAGTCGGTTAATGTTGGTGATTCTACTGCTCTGGTTGCTAACAGTGCTAGAAATATTGGGGTGTTGTTTGATGATAATCTCTTCCTTGAACCTTAGTAATATTTGCTACTGGCAACTCAGAAAGTTGAGCAAACTCCGTCCATTGCTCAGTGGTAGAACATTGGAGCAACTGGTTCTCTCCTTCATAACCTCTCATTTGGATTACTGGAATTCTCTTTTCCTTGGTCTGCCACGTACATTGCTGCAGCAATTGCAGAGAATCCAGAATATTGCTGCTCGGATCTACATTGGCTTCCAGTCCAAAGTCGAGTGCATTTTAAAATTCTTATGCTGGTATTTGAATGCGTTCATGGTCTTACGCCTGCATACCCGTGTGAGCTTCTAGTTCGCCGAATACCTTATTTATCATCTCATTCGTGTGGACCTGAAAGTATTATTTTTCACTAGCGCAAGCGCCCGTGAAAATAAAACTTTCAGGTCCACGCTTATGAGATCATTCCCACTATTCATTAAAACAGCGTAGATATCCTCTATACATTTAAGTGATTTCAGATTTCTCTTATTCGATTTAGAAAATGGTTCAGATCAGCCCCAAAATACGAAATCGTACCACCTATTCCAAAATTGCAACACTGGGATGGCACAGCTCGTAACTAGACGAACATTTTGATGTTTTACACGCCTTGTTGAACGCCGTTGATTAAACTCGGAAAATAGAGCCCCTTCTCACTACCTGCTGCCCTACCATTACCCTTTGAGTGTTGTGGCTATTTGAAAACAGCCCATTTTATCTCAAATTTTGAAGTTTGCAGCTTGTGTGTGTGTGTGGGGGGGGGGGGGGGGGGGGGGGGGTCAATGGACGATTGCCGGAATAATGCTTCACAAGAGTCTATTTTTTCTTGAAAATCTGTACACCTTGAAGAAATTCACATAAAATAAGAATTTTAAGTTCTTAGAGGCTTTCTCTCTTTAATCTGTCAAAACAGGGTTTGGGCTTTTTTTAATACCCTTACTACTTACAAAATTGTCCCCCATTAATTCCTTGTTCAATAAAAGAAGTTATGTCTATCTGTTAAACAGACTTTGTGTGCTGTGGGTATCCCGAAATAGACAATTTAATTAAAATTTTGACGTTTGGCAGTTTGTAGAGGGTTAACAAATGCTTACCGGAATACTTCCTTCGTGCAGTATATTTATCTAGCCAAGATCTGCAAATGGCTATTTTTTCTTAAAAGTCTGCAGGAGGCATTTGGAGAAATTTACAGAAAACGTGAAATTTAAGCCCTTAAGTGTTTTATCTCTTTACCTCTCGAACAGGGTTACATCGTGTTTTTGGTTTTTTTCTGACTTTTCCTGAAAGGAAAAGACATTTGTTATTCTTCTCGAAAAAAAATATTTGGTTTTTTTTTTTCTTTTTTTCTTTTCTTTTTTTCCACTTTGGTGAAGACGATTTCTCGAAGGCTCTCTTGCAGACTTTTTTGAAATATAGCCCAGTCATAGACGTATATAAGTTGTAGTTATGTTAAGCTTTTCACCTTCGACTGAGCACTCAGAATGCCCAAAACGTCCCCCAAAACGCCCAAACTTTCATGGACCAATGTCTCCTGGTCTGAATGGGCTAATGACCTGAAACTTTCACAGATTTGTCATAAATACACTTTTCCATAACAAACAGGTAACAAAAGTTTGCCAAAAATATATTTCCTACCAAAATTTTCCAAAACATCAAAAATAGGCCTGAAAATCGAACATTCTGGCCTATAATCTCGGCACTGTGAATTAGCAGAACACCAGTAATGGATGGAATAGTAAGAACATAATGTATCATTATCATAAATGCAAAAGAAATTTCGACTTTATCCACAATATGTGCAAAATGGGCGCCAAGCACGATCATTTTTAAAATCATAGGTATCATAACTGACAAATGATGGGTTAGCATGTGTTACATCACTGTACTCCGTGATCATAGTGTAATAACATATAATTATCAAACGATGCTGGACGAGCAACTGTCAGACTCTCCAAATCACTAACTCCACAAGCGGGATTAGTATTGGGTGAAGACAGGTGCACCATCGACGTGCAGTACGCCTTGGTACACAGCGCCACCGTGCCCTCAAGGGGACAACCGGGATTAAGTGCCTTGCCCAAGGACACAACAAGGTTGTAGTAGGTGAGAAAGTTAACCACCTTTTTCTCTTAGTAAAGAAATATTTAGCACATAAAGACAGAGCGCAAGTTTTTATCTGTTGAACGTTCTTATAAAAGACAGCTTTACTGTACCTGATGGAATTTCATACAGCAACGGTGTTCAAAGATGTGAATTGTCGTTTCAGAAGGAATTAAAGGAAAAAGTAACAGTAATGCATTGTAAAATTCCATCTATTTAACAAATGCGGTTTCCTTTCTTGAACTGAAACTTGCCATTTGCTCCACATTTATACTGTCCGATATATTTATTTCTACAGGTAATTTTAAAAGCTTGAACTCCAAAATCAATTTCAAATTCACAGTTGAAGTCTGATGGAAATTTGGAGTTACAATGAACAAAATGAGCGACTTTTACTGATAAAACTTTTTAGAGTCAGCAAAATTGGGTTTTTTGGATTAAAATGAGTTTTGGAGTATTTCAAGCGATTTTATGCATGGGTTGGGTGGATTTTTTTATTATCGTCGTGTTAACCCTTCAACCGGGGCAATATCGGTATGCACACCTACATGTTCATAGATTTCGGGGCTGGAATTTTGTACAATTTCTTCAAAGGGCTTAACGTTTTTGTACGCCTGGAAAAGCCTGTGATTCTACAGAATCACTCGTCTAGTTTGACTAGCCTTACTACCTACAAAATTGATCCGACATGAATCCTGCATCTGACAAAAGAAGTTATGTTTGTCATCCGCATATCCAGTGGGTGTCGTGGCTACTTGGATACAGCCCATTTTATCAAAATTTTTTATGTTTAGCAGCCTGTGGAGAGATAACGGACACTTGCCGGAATAGTTCCTCCATGCAGCATGTATTGTCGAATTAGGACCTGCCAATGCCATTTTCTTTAAAATCTGCAAGAGGAATTTTGGAGAAATCAACAGAAAATGTAGATTTTTAAGATTTCAAGGGGTGTATTTTTTAAGATATCCAAAATGGGTTATCTCTTGGTTGTTTGAATACCATTATTGATTGCAAAATTGATCCGCATTGCATTCCACGTCCGATAAGAGAAGTTACGTTTTTCAATTGTATACTCACTGGGTGCTGTGAGTGCCTGAAAACTTCCCAGTATAACAGAGTTTTGAAGTTCAGCAGCTGGCGAAGGGTTAACAACCGTTTACCGGAATATTTTGACCTGTCAATGGCCAATATTTCTTGGGAATCTGAGGCGCTTGGAGAATTCCATGTCCAATAAAAGAAGTTATGTCTATCTGCCACATAGCCTTTATGTGTTCTGAGTACCCGGAATAGACAATTTTATTGTGTCGCCGCCCCACGAAGTGGGGAGCGACATATAGGGATTACTTTTGTCGTCTTGCGTCGTCCGCGTCGTCCGCGTCACACTTTCTCCTATCCGCCACTCCTCTTTATCCTATGAATGGATTTTGATGAAACTTTCAGTGATTCTTTATCACATAATGGCATTGTGCATCTCCTATTTTATTTTTTGATCCGCTGTATTTTTTCCAGAGTTATGCCCCGTCGTCTTGCGTCGTCCGCGTCGTCCGCGTCACACTTTCTCTTATCCGCCACTCCTCTTTAACCTATGAATGGATTTTGATGAAACTTTCAGTGATTCTTTATCACATAATGGCATTGTGCACCTCCTATTTTATTTTTTGAAGCGCTGTATTTTTTCCACTTAGAATTCTGTCTGAAACGCCAGGCGACACACATCTTCCATGGAAGACTCACATCTAAGTTAAATTATAGACGTTTGGTAGTCTGTGGAAGGTTAACGAATGCTTACTGGAATACTTCCTTTATACAGTATATATTGTCTTGCCAAGGTCTGTAAATGACCATTTTGTCCTGAAAGTCTGCATGAGGCGTTTTGGAAAAATCCACAGAAAATGGGACTTTTAACCTTTTAAGGGGTATATCTCTTTAACCAGTCTAAAAAGCGTTAAAGCTTGCTTTTGTGAAACCATTACTACCACCAGAAATAATCCCACATTAATTCTGCGTCTGGTGAAATAAGACACGTTCAGCTGTGACATACCCATTGGGTGGTGATGGTGCTCGAAAACAATCCATTTTACCAATATTTAGACGTACAGTAGCATGTGGAATACTGAATACGTTGTCCATGCAACAATTAATGTAACACCCACATCTGCTAATGGCCAATTGTTCATGAAAATCTGTGAGAAGCATTTGGAAAAATCCACGAAAAAAAACGTGAATTCTAAGCTTTTAATGGGTATTGCTGTTTAAACAGCCAAAAAATGGGTGAAGGTTTTTTTTTTTAATACCCTCACTACAAAAGTGACTCCCCGTGAATTCTGTGTCTGATAAAAGAAGCTATGCTTATCTGTGACAAACCCATTAGATGCTGCTGGTGCCTGAAAATAGCTCATTTATCAAACTGTTGATGTTTAGCAGTCAGTGGAGGGTTAATAAACACTTACCGGAATATTTTGTACATGCATTTTGTAAAGTCACACCAAGACATGCAAACGGCCGCTAATTTTTCTTGAAGATCTACCAGAAGCATTTGGAAAAATCCCGAGAAAAGGGGAATTTTAAGCTCTTTAGGGGTATCTCTCTTTGTCCAGCTAAAATGGTTAAGACTTGGTTTTTCGAATACTCTTACTACTTACAAAATTTATCCCCCATAAATTCTGCGACCGATCAAAGAAGTTATGTTTATCTGTAACACATACCTTTTTGGCACCATTGGTGTCTGAAAACAAGCAATTTTATCAATAGGTTTACGTTTAGCAGCCTGTGGAGAGTTAACCAACGCTTACGGGAATATTTTTCCCATGCAGCCTGTAATGTCACTTCAAGACCTGCAAATGGCTCATTTTTCTTGCAAATCTACAATAGGCGTTTAGAAAAATCCACAGAAAATATGAATTTCTAAGCTTTTAAGGGAGTGTCTCTTTTTAGCTATCACAAAGTGGGTTAACTCTTGGTTTTTTGAATTCCTTTATTATGTACAAAAATGATCGTCGGTGAATTTTGCTTCCAGTAAAGGAAGTTCTGTTCAATTCTCAGGTACCCGTTGGGTGCTGTGAGTGCCCAAAAACAGCCCATTTTATCACAATTTCGATGTTTGGTAGCCTGTGGAGGGTTAACAAACGTTTAGCTCAATATCTCTTGTATATCAATTGTAGTGTCGCAGACGGGTCTAAAAATGATGAATGTTTAAAAAAATATCTACACGGGGCGTTTTAAGAATTTGACGAAAACCCCTAATTTTGACAGTTTCATGCACATTTTGGCGAAAAAGAGGGTTAAATCGAAAATTTCGCTTCGGTACACTTTAGATTTTGTGCCACTATATTTTGTGCCATTCTGTAGGAGTGTAAAATTCTGTGAAAATCAGTTTGAAAATGGGTTTAGAATCGTACGGACAAAATGTGAGGAAAAAAAAACCCAAACTAGACTTAATAATTCCGGAGAATCAACGGCTTCTCCAGACAAAATTCCATGATTTTTTATGCCCCCCCCCCCCCACCCCCCAGAGTGTCTGAAGAATTGTTTTAACTGTATCACTAAAGTATGTTTATTGATGTCCTGAGAAAGGTGGGTATAGTAGACTCAAATCACTCAGTTTTGATAAAAACGTTTAAGTTAAAATCATCATTATTGGTAGAGAGGAGGGTTAATATCAAAATCGTCGTCCGACAAGTCTACGTTCAACAAAAGGAGTTTTGTTTGTTTGTCACATACCCATTGAGTGCAGTGGCTACTTGAAAAGAGCCCATTGGTAGGTTGTGGAGGGTTAATGAACCCTTGCCAGAATAATTCTTCTCAAGTTTTTATTGAAAATCTGTAATAACCACTTGAAGAAAACCACAGAAAATGTGCATTTTAAGTTCTTAAGGGCTGTCTGTCTTTAATCTGTCAAAACAGGGTTAAGGCTTAGTGTTTTGAATACCCTTACCACTTACGAAAAATAACCTTCGTGAAATCTGTGTCCAATAAAAGAGGTTATGTTTGACATATCCATTGGGTGCTGTTGATGTCCGAAAAGAGCCCATTTTATCTAAAGTTTGACGTGTGGCAGTCTGTGGATGGTAAACAAACGCTTACCGGAATATTGTCATGCAACTTCTAATGTCACACCAAGACCTGCGAATGGCCCTTTTTTCTTAAAAATCTACAAGATGATTTTATGGAAATCCACGGAAAACATTAATGTTTAAGCTTTTGAGGGGTATCGCTGTTTAACCAGCCCAAAATAAGTTAATACTTAAGTGATCCTCGGTGAATTCCACTTCCATTAAAGGCAGTAATGTTCAATTTTCTGATTGAATTTTGAGTTTTACATGTGTATGTTTCAGTATGACAGAACTAGTTCACATTAGCAAATTGCCACTATCAAATGTTCCGAGATTCAATGGAACAGTTGATAAAGTATGTATTACAAGTGTTTATGAAGTTAGTAACATAATATTCTACCAGTGTGGAATGACTTACCTGCAAAGCAGAGAAGCACTACAACACATACCAGGATTTTTACAGTTTTATTGGTACAATTAGGCGGTCAAAAATAGTGTGTACATTTCAGTTAGTCGGACAGATAATTCGTACTAAGTCGTACAGTCGTGGTGACGTATAATCGTGGTGACTACAGATATGAGCACGGTTTATGCTTCAGTTGTTATGAATTTTCTGTGTGAAGAGTCCAATGAAGTGAAATTCTCGTTCGCAAAAATACAAATATTGTGAGTCAAGTCAACAAATTCTACGTTTAAAGACAAATTCACACAGAATAGGACACCGGTTTGTTCTAGAAATAACAGTAAAGTATTTTACTTGCTGTGTATAGGCTGGATTTCCTAAGTACATCCACTAAATGAACACAATTTCAGAAAAATGACCGGTAACCCGCGTGTAATATTTCAGTCTCCGACGTTTTAGTTTGGTGAGTCTCGTCGGACAACTCACAATTTCCGTTTTAGTCGACTGTGCGCTTATACCCTGTGTATCAGTTACTCCCCAAGATAAGTATTTGTCATGATTGCTTAACGTCCATTGCCACTTGGAAAGTGGAATTAGTAGTTGGCAGTTAGCCAAAAATGTAACCTAAACTACATTTGGAATGAGTCCCTCGAGCGTACCCTGCACATCACATGGAAAATTAACGTGTGTGGTATTGTGTTACAAGTGACACATATATGGCAAGAATTGAGAGTAGGAATATAACTAAAGCGCGCTTTGTTTCCCAGAAACACTGGAAACACGGAAATCTTGTTAAAGTATCATCATCAAACGAAAACACTCGGTATTAAAAATTGCTTAAGTGTTTGGAAATTAATAAAAGTTGCAGGTGCTAGCATTTTTGAAAACAGTGGCGACAAGAACCTTTGGTATTGAAAGTTGCTAGTATTTGTGGGAGCTGTCTGTGGAAGTGCTGGAAACACTGGAAGCAGTGGGAAATCTAGGAAGAAGTGGAAACTTTAGAAACAGTGGAAACATTGGAAATGGTGAAAATATTGGAAACACTGGAAACACTGGAAACATTGGAAACGCTGGAATCATTCTAAATGGTGGAAACATTGAAAACGCTGGAAACGGTGGAAATATTGGAAACACTGGAATCATTCTAAATGGTGGAGACATTGAAAACGCTGGAAACGGTGGAAATATTGGAAACGCTGGAATCATTCTAAATGGTGGAAACATTGAAAACGCTGGAAACGGTGGAAATATTGGAAACACTGGAATCAGTCTAAATGGTGGAGACATTGAAAACGCTGGAAACGGTGGAAATACTGTAAACATTGGAAACACTGGAATCATTCTAAATGGTGGAAACATTGAAAACGCTGGAAACGGTGGAAATATTGGAAACGCTGGAATCATTCTAAATGGTGGAAACATTGAAAACGCTGGAAACGATGAAAATACTGGAAACATTGGAAACACTGGAATCATTCTAAATTGTGGAAACATTGAAAACGCTGGAAATGTGGAAATACTGGAAACATTGGAAACGCTGGAAACATTGGAAGCGCGGAAACATTCGAAATGGCGGAAACGGCGAAAAAACACTGGGAACGTTGGAAACATTAGAAACGCCGGAAACATTGGAAACGCTGGAAACAATGGAAACACAGGAAACAAGTTCTTCGATGAATAAGAATGGTTAAAAAAAAACCTCTTTCTTTTGTTCATTTGTGATTAATTTTTCATTTTTATTATTTTTTTTTAGATCTTTCTTTAATTTCAGTCTGTTAAATGTAGCAATGAACGTATTGTACACAATATTACATTATGCTACTCACTTCAATAAATAAAGTAAACTGCTTTTCCATTGTTTGTTATATTTAATCAATCTCTTTAATTTCGCTCATTCAGTTTTAGTTTTTATATCTGAGTTATACCAACATATTTGTCTCCCAATTTTAGCAAAGTTCTCACTTGACCTTTCGTTTCTGATGTTTCCTTCGCTTCGAGTGTTTCATCGGTTCCAGTGTTTCCAATGTTTCCACCGTTCCAAGGTTTCCTATGTTTCCAGCGCTTCCACCGTTTTCAAGGTTTCCTGTGTTCCCAGTGATTCCCACCTTCCAGCGTTTCAAATGTTTACATGTTTCCACCATTTCCAATGTTTCATCTGTTTCCAAGGTTTCTCATGTTTCCACTGTTTCCATCGTTTCTTATGTTGTCACCGTTTCCGCTGGTTGAACCGTTTCTACTGGTTCCTCCGCTTCCACCGTTCCCAAGGTTTCAACTGTTTCCAATGTTTCCATCGCTTTCAAATACTGTAGTACTTACAGCTTTTAAACTTTCCTAAACTGAGGCCACTTCCTATACCAACTGCTCTTGGTTGATGAAAATACATATGAAAATCCGCCTGTATCTCAGTGTTTCCGCTGTTTCCAGTTTCCTGAAAACAAAATGCCCAATAGTTATATTCCTGCTTTCATCTCTTGCCTTATCTAATCGGACACCAATCGCGGAAACCGTTTTCACACTCAAATGGAACAACTGAAGCGATCACAATCTTTATAAAAACACGATGATAAATTGGAAAGAAAGTGAAGGGTGACGTAAAGAAAGTATAAAGACAACGCGATTCACTATTTAAAGAAAGTAAAAAACATTGCCCACCGAACTCGGGTACTAAAAATAGTAATCGCTCGACTTCCTCTGGCGTTTTTCCACATTATGGGGTTTTTATCAGTGGTTAGCAACCCAATAGTCATTCGCTACTTTCGGACTTGAACGACTCTAGAACTGCTAATCGCTGATGTCACTCGCGTGTCCCCCAAACATTTCCTGCCTTATCTAATCGGACACCAACCGCGGAAACCGTTTTCACACTCAAATGATACAACTGAAGCGACCGCAATCTTCATAAAAAACAATAATAAATTGGAAAGAAAATAGAAGATGACGTAAAGATAGCATAGAGACAACGAGACTCACAATTTACAGATTTTGAAAAATAGCCCAATGTACTCAGGTACTGAAAACAGTGATCGCTCGATTTCCTCTTCTTTTTTCCACATTATAAGGTTTTTTTATCAGTGGTTAGCAACTCAATAGTTATTCGCGACTCTCGGACTCGAATGACTGTAGAACTGCTGATATCACTCGGGCGTCCCCCTAACTTTTTCCGAGAGAGAGAAACAGAGAGGCAGAGAGAGACAGAGGGAGATAGGGGTAGTTCAACAAAAAAAGTGTTCTCACATCTTCATAAAAACGATGATAAATTGTGCAGGGTACGCTACCACCACCAGAGAATCTGGGGGTCCCTCACAACTCAAATGCACTCATTGTAATCACATTAGGAATAAGCAGGAAAGGGAGTGCCCAACCTCTTTACTCTTCAAGATGTGATCCATAATTCCCTCAGATGATTTGTCTCTTCTAGGGCCTGGAACGTCGAGGAAGTAGCATATTTTTGGTTCTATATTGAAGAATTGTCTCGACTTTAGAGGTCCGTTGGTTCCAACTGTGGCTTGGTGTATTGTATTCCTATTCTCCAGTTGTTAACAAAAATCAATGCTCGTGGGCATCTGTATGATTGTGTTCTTGTCTCACCTCTTAGTTCGAAATGCATCCGTCACCTCTGCTTGATAATCATGCTATTGAATATTAGCAGTATTTCTTACACGTCATAACTGGACTCTTGCGTGCAATAAGGCGCCATCTGCAATGCTAAAGCATTGCAGATGACGCCATATTGCACTCAAAGGGTTGAACATTGGTTCTCACTGGGAAGAGTTCTTTGGTTCCGTTTCAGTGATGGGTCAGGATCTGTGTTCGCCGGGAAGAAGCATGCCGTATTAAAATTATTTGGAATATATTTTTGATCTGTCCTCTTCAGCGTGTATTATGTAAAGGGTAAAAGAGATTGCCGCGGGATTGAAAGTGAATAATACAACATTCTCCGCGTAGGCATGGAGATATAGAAGATTTAATCAGTCTCACTCGGAAAATACAAGATTGGATTTGCTCTCGATAAATCAAGCATCTTTCATACTTGTTCAGACTGTATTGAAATGTTCTGAAAGGCTCTGTTTGAATGCACGCGGAGATAATTCTATTAAATCGGGGGGCGGCAAAAAGAAACATCCGTGTTGTATAAATGAGCTATAGAAATAAGATGAATCAAATGCGATGATTTTGGTCAAATGCAGAGTAAATATTCACTGTGATAGCCAGAGGAAAACCAAGTATTTAATTTTCGAATTCATTATTGTAAATTTACAACGATTCAAACCTAACCAATTCAATTTTTTCATGAGCTTGATTGAAAATATCAAAGCATATCGTAAACATGAGGAATTATCTTAACTCTGTCACCCATAGAGAGGTAAAAGTGGAGCAGATATGTGATAACCTAAACTCTGAGCGTCACAGGCAACACTGACTTGTTATAATGTTCACTGTAACAGCACTAAATGATTCAATGCGTACGACACGCATACATGGCTTATGGGGAAGGAACACTTGTCGATTACAAGAGGATATTGGCCGAGGCAATGTTTGTGTTGACAATGTTTCCCCACAAGAAAGGCTGCAGACCGCTGGTGTGCTGGTTTAAATATACTCTCCATGTTGCTTCTAGAAGCCACTCAGCATAATGTACTTCGCTATTTTTTTCAAGATCCAACTTTGATAGTAGGAATACGGTGGTACTGTGCACTAAGGCGTAATGCACGTCGATGGTGCACTTCTCTTCAACCAGTGTTAACCCTACTTGTGCGAAGTTAGTATGTTGGGGGAATCTGGCAGTTGCTCGCCGCTGCTCTGTGGTTCTCTCCGGGTACTCCGCCTCCCTCCACCCGTAAAACTGTCCTTCACGAGATGACCCTGTCTCCCGAAAGTGTCAGCATACCCCAATAAAAAAAACTTAGACAGCATTCCGCGATTTCCAGGTTGTCCCAAGTGCATTTTTTATGTTTTCGAGATAATCGATTTTTAAAGTTTGGAAGTCTGGTGTGGGCAATCTATTTGGTCTACAAATACAGTGTCGCATTGAAACGATAGAGAAATCATTTCTGTGTGCGACATAATATGTGGTGTTGGTGATTAGCGGCTATATATGAAATTTTTCTGCAAGTTTCTGGGGGAAGGGTACCCAGATTGGGACTTGGGACAAGATGGAACAAACAGGTAATGAAATGTGATGCGCAGTCCTACATGGCACCTCCATTTATTTTCACTTCCATTTTGTTCTACGTGGTTGAATCAAAAGTAAAATACATACTAAGGACAAGACAGACGCCTTCGACGATATGAAATCCTGCAAGGCACGATGGAATTTATGCTTATTAAAGTCTAACTGCTCTTTGTGCAGAAGGATTCTACGATATTTCATCGTTCTAGAAACCCCATAGATATCAGTTAAATGCAAGTACAAATTAATCATGCCCATGCACACCTTCGCACATGATCTGAAACCTGTTTTATCGTTCAGAAACAATACTTCCTAAAGTAATCTTGAGTATTATTCCTAATGGCATTTCGAGTTCAAAACAGTTAATGAATATGAACGAATAGAGCTTTGTTAATTTAAAGCCCTTACAAAGTTGAATTAAATTGAATAAATGTTTGATGACTACTGTCAGTTTCCTTTTTAGTCGTCCAAGAGCCAGAGGAATCACACAGGAAATGGTACAAGTAGTACAACTGCTCATGAAATTCAATAATACAGTAGTTTCTGGTTTGGTTTGCGCCAACTTGACTTCGATCATACGAATCTGGAAAACACGGGCGTATCTAACTAGGCTCATGAAGTTACTTTGACGTTGGGCGTGGAGCGTTCGTTTGACATTGTTATTAAGGTAGTTTAACGTTGGACATTCGCCTGAAGGTAGCTCAATGTTCAGTGCTTGACATTCGTTTGGTATTCTACCTGCAGTAAGTTTCGTGAAAACTGACTGCAGAGGTGAAACTGATTGCAGATGTGAAACTGACTGCAGAAGGTTAAATGAATGTAAAACGCTGAATGTGAAACTGAATGCTGACTAATGTTCAACATCAAACTCACGAAAGCTAAATCTGATAAGAACGCCCAACACCCAACGTGAAACTGACAAAAGATGAATGTCTAACGTCATTTAATGTCCAACACTCAACATTAAACTTACCTCACGGCCCTTATCTAACTGTCTAATACAAGCACCCAGGGACCTAATCATACAAAAAAGGAATTCATCAATAGTGCAAAACAGATTATTGCAATAACCAGAATATTCAAAGCCGCGACTAGTGAGTGGCCAATGTTAACCATTTTTCTCGACCCATTTATTCTCACTCTGTTAATGAACAACCGATGTGGGTGCCTATGTGGACAGTGGACACATTTACTGTCGTATTTGTTGTCACATCTTAATCAATTCACGTCCACGACTCGGTGATCAGGAACAACGCTGATTGTAAAACAAAAGTAGTTCCAGGTCAAACTTACCTCTGGAGTACATAAACAATTTTGGGGAGCATCTGTATTGAGTATGTGGACTGGGTTAACACTATTTGGGGAACTTCAGTACTCGAAGGAAATGCTGTGTCAATCATCATGCACTTTCAAAACATAATTTTTTCTTATGTAGCGACAGTGTGGATGAAATCTGCCCCTGCACTTCTCTTCACTCGCTAGCTACTCGTGACAAATGAAGATGGATTTCGGCCAGACTGAGCTAACCAGATTACGATCAATTCTTACAGTGACCGATTTTGACACACCACTTACTGTCATGTTTTAGAAACATCTGAGCAAAGCTGATGAATGTGAAAGACTTGAAATTTGTCTGAGCGAATATATAAAATTAGATAAATCTTCTCGTAGAAATCTTAGAATGTAAGGCAGAGCTTTTACAGCATGAAACAAGCTATGTTTTATTGGTAAAACAGGACCCAGTAACCAATGTTGGGGGTGGAAGTCTTAAAAAAAATTACAACATGGCTAAAAACAATGTTGGCTAAACTTAGCTTTATATCCATGCTGCGGTCACGATTGGTCACGATCCAGAAATGTGACCTTAACCACAAAGCAATAAATGGATGAATCTGACTGAATCCTAAATTGTAGGTAAAAGATCAAAGAAATAAACGAATGAAAAAGCTATCAGATTTTGGTATTATTGATTTCTAGTAGACTAGTCACCCGTCGTAAACATCACAATTTTCACAGCATAATAATCACCATGATTTTATTTATTTATTATTGGTGCTGAGGTCACATATGTCTGCAGTGGGGCGTATCATGACAGCAACACAACCAAAAAAGTCAAGTTTAGTCCAATTGTTCACAGCCATGGTGCCCATTTTAGAGGACGTCCACCAAAAACATTGGTTACTAGGTCCTATTTCGCCAGCGAAACAGAATTTGTAAAGAAGCACCGCTTTACTGTCCAGGTCTCCCATGAGATTACCATGATGACTGTGAGATACGAATACGAATTGAAATTGTGATGAAATATCTTATTTTAAATAGCTCCCACTCAGATGCCAGTACGATTTGATATCTCCCGGGCATGTTATAAGTCCTTTACTAATACCATGCCTGATGTTGATATCAAATCATACTTAAACTTCGAGAAATATCTTGAAGATTGAAGGAAATCCCCAAAAGCAAGAAAAAAAATATATAAAAACAAATAACAAGCAAACGTGAACGAATTTAGTTTGTGCGGATATGCCTAGTTACAATTTGTAGGAGAGTGCCTATATACCCCTCCCATCTGAAAATATCTAGAAGACTAAAAAAAATATTGCACTCCACCAGTTGATGTGATACAAGACACGGGACCCAGACCCCCTGCCCTGTATCACATTGAGAGACCATGTCCGAGTGTTATTTGGTGTTTTCTGAATACTGGATAGCGGTCTTAATGCAATCCAAGACTCAGGACCCTGGCGCCTTGTGTTGTAGCATATTGAGAGACCATGTTCAGGTGTTATTGCAGCTTTTTCTAAATACTGGATATTTATATTTACCATTTAAGATCGTAGATCACCATGTATGTCGAGCCGATGCAGAGCGCAGGCTTTAGAGTTTTAGGATTCTGCCCCCGCACCCCCCCCCCCCCTCCAAACTTACACACACTTTGGTAAACATATCTGCGCCCATGATAACAAAACAGTGTTCAACAGTACTAAATCGAAACTGCCATCTTGGACTTTGTTCCGACAAGGGGGTGAATGTACACCACAGAAGAGTGTAACATTCAGTTCCACATTGATCGAAGTAAACGTTTTATGCATGCTATGTCAGTTAGGACAAAATGGAATCGTTCATTTGGTTGATCATCAAAAGTGGCAATATGGTAGTATAGTGTTTCAGCAGAAGTCCAAGATGGAACTGAAAAATTGTGCTTTGGATGCACTTGGGACAAACAATAATCGCTTTTATTTTTGTAGGGATACGAGATACAGCCTGGATTCCATCACCAGTCGACGCGCAATGAAATTCCGGTTCCACCGGTACCCGAACCTCATTTTCTCCCAAAATGTCACTTGAGACAACCTGGAAATCAGGTCGCGAAAATTTCATTAACTTAATCGTCACTTCGTCGTCATTCTTGTCACCATTCATATTAGTACAGAACTTGTATATGTCACTAGAGTTTGATATATTCCCAATAAATAATAAATAGATTATAAGATTACCACTGATTGAGAGGTTGCAAATTGAAAAAAACAAATCTCTGCTGTCATGAAACTTATTTAAGTGCAGGCAGGATGACATCCTTTTGGGCTATGTTACTTTCTAGCATCGTTTGATTAACACTTACGCTGCCGAAAACGACTAGTGTCACCTAGTTTATCATAATTATCTGTACATTCTAGGTTGCGCAGATCTAACCGACCATCTGATTAATTGTTGGATAAGGGAGCCCTTTCCAACAAGTAATCAGATGATAGAGTTTCATGTGTTCATAAATTCTTATTTCTTATTAAACGTCCTCGCATACAGGCGTACATAGAGGTCTTCGTAATATGGCTAAAGTGGGCGTGGCAGTAAAAGGGTTAAGTTATCCAACGAAGTAGGTGACATATAGCAATCGTAAGCCTTTTTTCACTTTTGTTAATTCAGCCTCACTTTAGGGTACTTCCCATGTAGATACCTTCATGAAATTTCGTACACTTATAGTCCTATATCTCTAGTACTCCGCGTTTTTTATACCGCCCCATTATCTAAAATAGCGCCCAATTTAGACGTTTTTTCAGCTTTTAATACTGAAGCCTCCCTCTTTCAAACTTTGCATATCCCATCTCCAACAAAAACCTTATCTAAAAATGTCGTACCAACCTGGGGAATTCTCAACGGTTATGGCCGATTTTTTGGGTCACCCTTTTCACACCAACGTCACAAAAAATTAAATTATTTTCGATTTTATGAAATTTTAGTATGTTGTAGAGTTTAAAAAAAAATAAAAATATAAGTGTTTTGGGATGTTTTTTCATTCAACGTCATTTCGACGTTTTACGTCATGTGATGTTCTTAGGTACCCCAATCCCAAGGTGATAGGCCCACTCACCAAACTACAAAGCAGAAATATATTTAAATCACACGCAGCAAAAGGAATAATTTAGGAGTGTATGTTCACATTTTTTCTACATTGTGCGCAATTTGTTCACGATATCACGTTAAAACACATCGAGGTTCGGAAAACGTCAAAATTAAATTTCACTTTTCCGAGTTGAACTCTTAGTATATACACAGAACGACACACGCATGTGAATGGTTAATCGACATGGTACGAGTGCCAGCGCGGAAGGATAAATCGAGAGGCCGCAGGTCTCGATGTTTATCCTTCCACGATGGCACAAGTGCCATATCGATTAACCCATTCACACACGCGTGTCGTTCTGTGTTTTTTACACGTCTTCACGTCTATAAAAAAACAATTATTAGAAGGACACTCCGCAATTCATTTGACAACTATCAACACAAAGCACATTTTATCGCAATCAAATTTGCAAGGGGAACCCGTGTTACTGTTTCGTCCCCTGAGTTCCAATGTGTTCTATGTGCCTACTGGCACATAGAACACATTGGAACTCAGGGGACTATTTTCAGCTATCGCATGCGATTCAAATTGTAATTGCGTTGCACGATTTGTAGAAAATTCCAGTGAAATTTCGCTTCTATTTAAAAGTGGTCCATCAACGATATCCGTTCCTCACATATGTGCGGAACAGATTTTCATTTTCCGCACGGTTTAGTGTGGTTGTAGATGGAGATTTCAGAGAACAGGCGTGGAATAAATTTCAGTACTCGTGCTCCCAAATACAACTGTGAAACATTTTTGAAAATCAGACGTCAGATACGGGAGATATGACGTTAACAACGTCGGGGTATCCCCACACCTCCGGTGACACACTACCCCTATAAAACATCATAGCAATAAATTTAAATCACAGTCGACAAAATGGATAATATTTGGAGTGCTTTGCCAAATATTTTCCAAATTGTCCGAAAATTATTACCGTTATGACGTTAATATACCATCGAGGGCTGAAAACGTCAAAATTAAATTTCACTTCGACGACTTCAACTTTAAGACGTTTTAGTTCCCCTTCCCAAAATACAAATGTCAAACCATTTTCAACATCAGACATCAGATACCGGAGATATGACGTAAACAACGGTGGAGTACCACAACACTTCCGGTGACACTCCTGACACACAAGCAACCACATTTCTGAATGGTCCGATTTAAACCAAATTTTGTATGTGGTATTATTGAGTCATAAGTACTGAGTCATGCAAAAAAATTCTTGTGTCCCCGTGGGAACACTAGGAACTAAAAATAGAAATATTTTCAAACGCCCATATTTCCCAAACCACACGGAACAGGGAACTGCTGTTTGGTATCAAGTATCCTTAGGATCCCAGTGGAATGGAATAGTAAAAAACGTTGCCATCGGGTATGTCAGGGTGTTCTGTAGGGGCATTGAAAAAATGCTTAGCATATTTGTAAAAAAAATTTTTAAAAATTCTCCAGAACCACTGATCAGAATCGTTTGATATTTGGTATACAGCATCCATAGAGGTGGTCAAATGCAAGTTTGT
Source organism: Pictodentalium vernedei (assembly GCA_031216915.1). Lineage (NCBI taxonomy): Eukaryota > Metazoa > Mollusca > Scaphopoda > Dentaliida > Dentaliidae > Pictodentalium > Pictodentalium vernedei. The sequence goes on from CM062294.1 coordinate 197,896,797, forward strand.
TAAAATGAAGCCCATTGTTTCATATTTGGGCTCAATGCCGGAACTCGAATTTTAACTTAGGGCAATATGGGAAATAATTTTTTAAAATCTTCTTTTTCAGAACCACCAGTCAGAGTCTTTTAATGTTTGGTATATATCATTGTTATGAGGATCAGATTCAGATTGTACTAATCAAGTCCCTCGGTTCATATTTGAGCTTCCCGTTTGGGCCCGAATTTTATCTTAGTACAATATGGGGGATAATCTTCAAAAATCTTCTTCTTCAGATCCACCAGTTAGAAGCTTTTGATATTTGGTATGCAGTATCCTTAGGAAGGTTAGATCTCAGTGTGTTCAAAGCAAGTCCCTGGGTTAATTTTGGGGCTCCCTATTGGAGCCCGAATTTTAACTTAGTCCAGTATGAAGAATACTCTTCTCCAGAAGCACTAGTCAGAATCATTTAATATATGGCATACAGAATGCTCAAATGAAGTCCATCGGTTGATAACTGGGCTCTCTAAGGAAGCCCGAATTTTAACTTAGTGCAATATGAGGAATAATCTTTGAAAATCTTCTTCTTCAGATCCACCAGTCAGAATATTTTGATATTTGGTATTCAGCATCCTTATGGAAGTCAGCTTTAAGTTTGTTGTTCAGATCAAGTCTATGGGTTAATATTTGGGCTCCCTACTAGAGCCCGAATTTTAACTTAGTCCAATATGATGAATAATCTTTAAAACTCTTCTCCTCCAGAAACACCAGCCAGAATCATTTAATATATGGCATACATAATCCTTACATGGGTTGGATTCAATCTGTTCAACTGAAGTCCATAGGTTAATAATTGGGCTTTCTAAGGGAGCTCGAATTTTAAGTTAGAGCAATATGGGGAATAATCTTTGAAAATCTTTTTCTTCAGATCCACCAGTCAGAATATTTTGATATTTGGTATACAGCATCCTCGCGGAACTCAGATCTAAGTTTGTTCAAATCAAGCCTCTGGGTTAATATTTGGTCTCCTATTGGAGCCCGAATTTTAACTTAGACCAATATAAGGAATAATCTTTAAAAATCTGCTTCTTGAGATACAATCACAATCTTTTTATATTTGGTATACACCATCCTTGGAGGGTTCAGATTAAATTTGTTCAAATAAAGTCCCAAAGTTGATATTTGTCGTCCCTATGGGGGGAGGGGGGGGGGCGAATTTTAACATTATGCAAAATTTGTAATATTCTTAAAATCTTCTCCAGAACCACCAGTCAGAATCTTTTGATACTTGGTGTACAACATCCTTCAAGTTTGTTCAGGTTAAGTCCCTATGTTCATATTTGTACTTCATAGTTTTGCATTACTGAAAATCTGGGCATTATTTCGGTGGTAGCAAACAGAGTTACAAATAATTAATTAACTTCATTCCTTTGCAGAATTAACGAGCTGTAGATGCTAATTAAATCCCTCTTTAAACAACTATGGTCAGGTGAGCGTCTCAGGCCCCATGGGGCGTCTTGTTATAATTGACACAGCTATCAAACTTCACATACTGTTTTCTGGTTATTTGAAATTGTTCACTGTTATTTTATCATGTCACATTCAAGCACCCGATGCCAACGATACCAACATTACAGTTTTTTTTCTATATCTTTTATTTTCAACCTCATTTTCAGCTCCAATCTTTGGAAATTCTGCGACTGTAATCTCCGCAATAAACCATACCTAAAAATTATTGCCGTCCTAGGAAATTCTCGACCGTTCTACCCGAACGCTGAGGTGACGTTATAGGAGGTTATATGGTCAAAAATTAAAATACTTTTTTCTGACTTTTTAGTATATTGTAGAGCTAAAAAATCAAGAGATATCTGGGTTTTTTTGTTTTGTTTTTCAACTTAACCCTTTGAACACGAGCGGCCGCTTTTCCTGCCCAGGAACAAAATACATCATAAGATCATTAAGTAGGATGGCTGCTAAGTGAATTTTTGGGGTAGACCAATCAATATTTTCAACGTGCAGCCCTTAAATTAATAGATCTACCCCCAAATAATAAATATGGACTCTCCCAATTGCTGTCGGTGAACTGACATAGAATATATCGCTTAGGTGCAAAGCGTTAACGCCATTTTGACGTTACTTTGAGGAACTCCCAGGCTATCCCTTCGCTGACACACAAACCGGGTGACTTTATTGATTTTTATCTATCTTATTTGTGATTTCTTTTGTACATCTCTTAGGGCTTTTATTAGGATAGGCGCTATATAAGTGATATATTATTATTATTATTATTATTATTATTATTATTATTATTATTATTATTATTATTATTATTATTATTATTATTATTACTTTGAAGTTTACCCTATTTTCTCAGTTCTTAATTAAAAGCCCTACGTTCTTGAGTCCAATTGCGCCCTATTAATACAGGATACACTTATGATACTTACCACACCTACTTGTTATCATATTAACTTGTTAACCCGGGTTAAACCATAATTTCTCATTTTTCATTTCAGCTTGACACACCCAGTGCCAGCGATGTCAATTTTACGTTTTTCTTCTATACCTTTTATTTTCAACCTTATTTTACACCTTAGCCTTTCGAATTTTCAGGAATTTATTTATTTATTGGGGTTTAACGACACTTTCGACAGCCAGGGTCACCACGTATCGGATAGTTTTATGGGTGGAGGAAGGTGGAGTACCTGGAGAGAACCACCGAGCAACTTTTAGACTCCCTAACATGCACTTTTTTGGGAATATAATCTCCGCAAAAACCATATCTAAAATGTGGTGCGGCAAATTCGCAACCGTTATACCCAAACGCTGAGGTGATGTCATAGAGGGTCATATGGACACAAATTAAAGTGTGTCGGAATTTTTTTTAAATTACAGTATGTTGTAGAGCCAAAACAATGAAGAGACAGCTGGGGTTTTTTTTGGTTTTTTTTTTTTTCGATTTAGCGCCATTTTGACGTTTTTACATCACTTCAAAATTTAGCCTATTTTTGACATATTTAAGTCAAAACGCTATCTTCTGATTCATGTAACTCCATATTTATAAACGATAAGGCTACCAAATTTTATATACTCTTTTCTACTTATTTGAAATTCTTCACAGTTATTTTATCATTTCAAATTTACGCCCATCTCCCATGGGGACCCCGGAAAGTGATGCAATGCTTGTTTACTGTGGTAAACAAGGTCTGTAAAATAGGACCCAGACACCAATGTTTGGGGTGGAAGTCCTCTAAAATGGGCCACATGAGTTTATACCATGATTACCTATTCTACTGTGTATAAAAAGCCTATGACATAAATTTTAGCTTTTACACAACAACCGCGGTGAACACGCCATCAATGGGATTTCAAAAGTTAAAATTTACACCTACAGTGGAACTACATCCATGTTGACCTTTGGTGACCTCGCATTGAATGCAAACTTGTCTGCATTTATCACTCTTGGCCTCGTGAAGAGTGAAATGAAACCGGCAATTATTGATTATGTTTTTAAATAAGTTTACCTCACAAGATACCAAAAGTTAACAAACATACGTTGTCGCATGTTAATAAAGCATCCATAACTCGAAATAGTATGTTATTGAAATGAAAAAAGACCCCGTAATTTGCGCGTTTCGTTTTCTATTTCGTTTCGGCGATAAAATTGCCAGCGGAAGTACCACCCACCTGTGCTCATGTGAACAAAAAACGGAATCGCACGTGTGAATATTGATTTATTTAACATTTAAACTCTTATTAATCTGACGATCATAGTATAAATAAAATATACCCAAAGTAGCTTGGTGTACCAAATGTTCACCAGTCGTGGTGAAATGGTGTTAACCGCGCGCCAAAGGCTCGCGGTTAATACCACTTCATCACTCGTGGTGAACATTTGGTACACCAAGCTACTTTGGGTATATTCTATATATAAACGATAGACTCAACTTTGCTTTATCTCCATGTTGTGGACACGATTAGCCATAGTGGAGAAGTATGTGACCTTAAACACAAGTAGATTTTAATTGGTTTGAGGTGTTAATGACCTCTTCTTCAGTAGTTGGACTAACAAAAAACTTTCTGTAAAGTTGCCTCGCAAATAGCTTGAGAAATATAAAAGTATAGTGTTCTCAAGTAAAAAATTTATTCTACGAGTAGGATTAAGAATGAAACCGTCGAGCCTCTGGCGAGTCGGTTTCATTCTTAATTCTACGAGAAGAATAATTTTTTTACTTGAAAACACTATACGTTTATTTTATTTATCCCATAAATCTTCTATAGGACAGTCGCGGCAAAATCGTGCTATAATTCGTTACAAAACACAGCGAGAAGTCAGGAGCACATTGGTCTAATTCGATCGACCAGCAAAATTGGCAAAAATAAACAAGGCGCAGTAATACATTTCTGTCTAAAAATAATTTATATATTTATTTATATTTATTGGTGTTTTAAGGTCACATATTTATGCACAATGGCTAATCATTACCGGGACAGTTTTACGGGTGGAGGAAGCCGGAACCACCGAGCAACGGCGAGCAACTGTCAGCTCCCCAACATACTAACTCCACACAAGCAGGGTTAGCATTGGTTGAAGACAAGTGCACCATCGACGTGCAGTACGCCTTAGTACACAACGCCACCGTGACCCTACGCGAGCAATGGAGATGAAGTGTCTTGCCCAAGGACACAACGCGGTTGCCGCAGGTGGGATTCGAACCGAGGACCTCTCGGCTTGCAGCCTGCACCTCTACCTACTGAGCCACCGCGCTCCCCTAAAAATAATTCCCCTACAAACTTGAGATAAACATGCAAAAATACTTTATTATATGAGCAGTGTGTGGTGTTTCCTACTGCCATTGTGTAATACTTTCAAAAAGATTTACAGAAATGAACAATCGAACTATTAATTATGCTAGACAAATGTGGTAGAGGCCAGAGGTCAACAAGTCCGTCGCTACTAGGGGAATAAATTCTTTCAGTGTTAAACCTATGGGGAAAATTTATCACTCTACTAGGTGAATAAAGCAAAAAATTATCCAAGGCCTTTATTGTTCAAATAAACGGCCATTTATAGGATAAATGAGTATTACATTCGGGAATATTATTGACGGTTGACTACCCAATGTTCGAAAACAAATCATTAAAAGGGGTTGCTGTATCTACAGGGTTTGTCAGTTCTTTGTTATCGTACCTGAAACTGCTAGGAAATTTGGATGTTTTACGGGATTTTTGTATTGCTTCATTTTGTATTATCCAGGTTTTTTTCATATTCCCTTTATTTTCTTGCAGATCCGTATTGTGTATTGTAATATGTTTTCTTGAATTGTCTAAGAATTTTATTAAACATGTTCCAGTAATCCTTGCAGATCCTCTTATTTTCATCTGTGGAGTATTTGGGTGGTTTTTGGTAAAGTTTGGATTTATTTACAGATGAAACTAAAAGACCTTTGGTGAGCCAAGGTTGTCGTTTTATGAATTCCTTCTTTTATGTAATTTGCCTGAGAGGGAAGACTTCTTCAAACGCTCGTGTATAAAATTCTAGCTTTCGTTTGGATGATTTGAATTTAGAACTTCACTGTAATCATAACCATGGAGCATTTCCTTAAAAAACAGAATATTGTCGGTAGAGATGTTTCTAATTGTTTTGGCTAAATTTTCTTTAAATGCTTTTGATCTATGTAAAATGTTCCAAAATGGTCGGCAAGGTCGGTTAGTATTACGCCACTACTGAAATTTGGTGTTCTAATATTACTGAGGATGTGATCAATACGTGAGACAGAATGATCTGTTACTCTGGTTGGTTTAGTGATGGTTGGGATGAAACCTTGACTGCACATCATGTCGACAAAGTCATTTGTTTTCGTCTGAGTTGAAATTTCAAGTAAATCAATTTTGAGATCTTCAAAGAATAAGACACTTCGTATGTTCAAAATTTATCAAATTGGTTATCTCGCAAATTTTAGAAACAAATAGATCCAGATCAGCTTTGGGAAGAGCATTAGGTCTGTATATTACCCCAATGACAACCGGAGGACCATGTCGTGGGATAATTTGTGTAAATAAAGTTTCGCAAACATGTGGAATGAAAACTATTTAGTCGGGACGTAATGTATAATTTAAACCTTCCTTAATATAAACCCCATTACACCATCTCTCCTATCATCTGATATTGTGTTGGTGAGTACATCTTGGTACATGTATCCTGTTAACTCTTTACCCAAATTAACGGCAAAAACCGGCCAGCGCTATTCATAAAAAATCACCATTCAATTTTCATTATTTTTCATTTTTTGTCTCGAAAACATAGCTTGTGACCTTTCATTGGAACAAGCTCGTTGAGCTCGTTTCAATGAGGGGCCATATGCTATGTTTTTGAAGCAAAAATGAAAAAAAAAATTCTGGAATTTTATTTGCAAGTGTCGTCTTCCTTTCGTGTTAGGTATAGGGTTAAGGGGACGTCCAACCTAACTTTGCTCAAATTTCAGGTAATTTTCTTCAAAGTCTAAAAAGGGCTCAAAATGAATAACCCCAATCAATTATACACCAAAATGCTTGGAAAGAAACAGAACGTGTGGAAATTGGAATTTGCCATGGAACTGCTGCCATGTGTAGATAGTACCGCCTGAAAGTCTGCTATGACATAAGTAAGAGAACAAGCTTTTTACAATAAAATTCCTTAAAATAAAATAACAGCTGTATTCTAGAAACATTGAAGTATTTTCTCGAAGAAATCGTTTCCTAATTCTCGAAAGTAATAAAGAGTGGAACCAAATGTTTTGAATGGAGTGCTCACTGATTGAAGGCAAACATATTTTTCTGTTTATGTTTTGATTTGGGGACGTTCAGCAAAGGTCAAGTTGAAGGAGTCCACCAGAAGAAAATGGAAGGACAAAAGAGTGTTTCCTCATTTAACCCTTTACCTAACATGAAAAGCAGACGACACTTACCAAAAAAATTCTCGAATAACTAATTTTTTTTATTTTTTGTCTCAAAAACATAGGTTATGACCCCTCGTTGGAACGAGCTCGACGAGCTCGTTCCAACGAGGGGTCATAACCCATGTTTTTGAGACAAAAAATGAAAAAATAATGAAAATTAATTGGCGATTTTTGAGAATAGCGCTGGCCGGTTTTGGCCGTTACGTTGGGTAAAGGGATAAAGATGTATGTGCCACTGTGGTGGTTTGGAAAGAAACTATGATATTCTCCTATGTAGAATGCACTGCAAAGTCATACATTGTTGTTGAACAAATATATTTACAGACCCTTGCACGGTAACCCCTTTTACCCCATGCATCAATTTGATAGTGATTAAATTGTTAAGCTATCTGGTTTATCAATAGGTAACATAGGTTTTACTCTTGGACAACAATATACTTATGCTATCTGTTGTTGAAGAAATAAGAGTAACTGTAACTCTCCACTGCAATAAACCAACAACTGTACATAAAAGTACATTGTTATTCAAAACACATCAAATTAACTCTACATAACCTTTATTGCCTGCCTGTACGTTTTCAAAAGAGGCTTATTGGCATATTGAGATCAGGCGGGCACATCCAGTAGGTCTCCCACTCATAGGTGTTCACGACTTTTTTCAAGAATGCAAGATGCAAAGAAATCCCCAAAAGGCCGCGAGAGAGCTCCATTTGATAAAAAAATTTCCCCTGGGAGGGTTGTATGCCCCTTCCCTTGTATGCTTGTATCTTCGGCACTCATGCCTTTTTCATCAAAGTTTAACCCTTTTTGAAACATCCTGGCGACACACATGCTTCAAACATTATCAAACAGGAAACCTTCCAAATAAGTGCATCTGTAAAAATCAAATTACATTGCAAAACATTCTTTTTAGACTTTAAGTTCTTTCATGCTTCTTACTTCCAAATATAACACTTAATTTGCCGATTAATGGGTGAATAGAAACATCTTGCTATAATCAACATGTTGAGCTCCAGAAGCCTCAACAATAGCTCCGATAAAAGTGCCAAACACCACATTGGTGGCTTTACAGAATATTCGTTAGCTTATTGTTTGATAAGTAATAGGAACAAAATATTCACTAAAATTATTTTGTTACAATTAATTGGAGGGTGTCAGCAGGCACTTTCCAACAAATTGTAACAAATCAACTTGTTATGAGCAAATTTTTTTATAAGCCAAAAGAGTGAAAAAGGACCATAACTCTGGAAGAAATGTGTGGAAGAAACGCACGCTACACAGGAATCGTTTTCCCACGATGCTCGATCACAACACCAAATATCATTCAAATTGGAGTAGCAGTGGTTGAGATACGAGGGAAAATTTTGGTACGGACGGACGGACAGAGGTCTCCACGGCAATAGATAAGCCTTTGACTTTTCAAGTCGACGACATAATAATCACAACACACCCACCTTATCAATTCATAATTTCAGTAAAATAAACAGAATTATCAATTTAAATTAATTCAAAGATGATGGGAAAATATTTGGCTTCTGTCGCCCTCTCGTACTATTACCACAAACATCTGCAGACACTATGATGCTGACAAACAAAAATGAACGCCTGTGGTTTGGTGTGTCAGGATAAAAAGTAACTCGGCACGGATACTAAGAAATTGCGAATATTCCGGATATTTCGTTTGTTTAAATTTCAAATACGGGTAGTTTTGACCGTGGATTCGATATTTTGTTTGGGTTTTGACCATCACGGTCACGCTAACCGCTGTTATGTTTATTATGATATGCAAATTGGGAGACAGTTTCCGGAAAAGGAGATTTGTCACATTTGTCAGTCTAAAACGATAACAAAAGATACTGATCGACGCTCATGTTGATATTGTTGTTTGCAAGAAAAAACTATATTCACAGCATCGTCCAATCGCACCTTATTTAAAAGCGCGAATCCATCATTTTCATCCCATCTTCCACCGGTCCACTGCGGACATCAACACAGTCGCGGCAGATATCCATGGTTACATGGAAGTAAATAACTTAACAGCATCGGGGAAAATCAACACGCTCAATATAGTTCCAGCTCACTTGAAATATACTTCGAGAAAAAGTGATTTCTGAAGCATTCAGCTTACTTTTTATGAATATTACTTTATTTTATGTGCATCGTCCCGATTTTATACACTCGGTTATTTTTTTTTACAAGTGGTTCATGTTATATCTTTTTAGTGCGCAATGATTCAGATTTTCGTCAACAAAAAAGTTCAGACAGCCTGTAAATATTGGATGACGGTGGAGGGAATTTCAAAGCATAATTTGCAGTTATGACATTAACAGCTCAGCTATTTGCTGTAACTTGTTTGCAAATCCGCTCATACATTGTCTCGAAGAAATAAAAGGCGTGATCACGTCCTTGCATTCGTTCGATCGTCCAAAATGCATATTCTTGCAAGAACCACATTATAATCACGTGACCGGAATAAACATCATTGAAACATGGCCACATCCAGAACATCCAAATTCTATGTTGGTGGTATTGCATTCCAACATCACAATACACCAGAGTGTGTGTCATAAAAAATGTTTTCTCCGAGTCTGTAGTATGTTATCATTACATTGAGGACAAGGCTTTCGAATTACCGATCATTTTGTGGTTTTACGGGTTCGTTACTTACGCCGTTGGCAAAGTAATCTTCTTCAAAATCATAAAATTCACTTTTTTTCCTGAAGAAAATTATATATATCTTTTCTACGCGCATTACTCATTATTTTGATATATAATTTGCCTTTCCTTACTTCTCGTATCTGTTTCTGTGACATTGGGAAAAATGTCAACAAATTGACCAAAGTTAGGTTGGACGACCCCTTATGGTATCCCAGATTATCATGTACCTTGAAAGCCTCAGTTAATCCACTGACGTCAAAGAAATTTCATTGTGTTGTAAGGTGCTTAAGAAAACAGTGAGTGCGTCCCAGTTAGCATTGAGACTTTTGCAGGTAAGGTTAAATACAGATAGGGATGGTTTCATACTGGAAATCTTCGAACCGAATTCCCCAGAAACAAAATATTTTCTGTCAAAAGTATTGTCAAAAGGCGACTCAGAATCATAGTCATAGGAGGTCTGAAGAATTCTTTCATTATATTTGTGGACAAAATCATAATCTTCGCTCGCCTGGATCTCGTCTAGCCCTTTATCCAGCAACATCGAAAACCAGTAACCGGATCAAAAAACTTCCACCACCATACCAATGACTTCTTACATATAATTCAGAGTCTTCAAGAACTTTTGAGTCTAGCCTGTCTGCAGTAAAATAAATGTTGGAAACAAAAAGTTAGAGAAGTGAAGGCAGACTTTCCCATCTCAACTCGGCGACTATCTAGTTATTTAAGCCATAGTGTAAAGTGGAGTTCTGGGCCAGAAACATTTAACCCTTTACCCAACGCAGACGATATCAAAATTTATTATTTTAAATATCATTTTATTAAATTTTTCAAAACAATTCAACAAAACCATATCATGTGTCCCCTCGTTGGAACGAGCTCGACGAGCTCGTTCCAACGAGGGGTCACATAATATGGTTTTGTTGAAATTTTTTGAAAAATAATATTTTTTCAACTGCTGAATTTGCATATTATGCGGGCGGATGCGGCCGATTCGTTGGGTAAAGGGTTAAAGCTTCTAATCCTATCGATAAATTACTTCATGAGATGCATGGAATGTGGAAGTATTATTGGTGTAATTGCACGGGGGAGAGGGTGAGGAGGGGGAGGGGGTGTCGAGTGAAAACCTAATTGTTGAAATGATCACCCACAAAACAAACAAGCAATAGGCCAATGTCTCAACCCTTTTCCGGCATAGGCGATATCAAAGTTTTAAATTAGGAACAATAACTTTTAGATTTTCAAGCAATTTCATCAAGATTACATCACGTGCCACTCACTCGGCCTTGGGACAAGCTTGTTCGATTGAGGGGCCACAGGATGATGTTCTTTTGATTAGGAGATAACCGTTTTTTAGTTTTTTGATTTATCCCCATTTTGACGTTTTTACGTCGCTTCAGAAATTAACCATTCTTTACATATTCAGTAAAAACGCTAAACTATTTTAACGATTTAAAATGATTTGAGGAGTTCGAAATTGTATGAGCGCTTTTGCAGAGTTCATACAAATAACACTGAAAATTTGGTGAAGCAACTCCCACAACTTTGGACACACTTTCATGCCATCGGACGGCACTGTTACTCCGACCGGAGATACTCGGTGCTTTCAAGCGACAGACAGAAAGCGACGTGAGACACGTTATCTTTGCATTCATATAAACTCACTAACTCAATACGAGTTATCCGACTTGAAAACCGCCATCGACCAACACTATGCAGGAAAGAAGTTTGTTGTTTTGAAAAATTGTCCCTTTAGTCCCATGAATACAACAAGGCGCCAGCTACAATGATAAGACTGCAGATGACGCCGTGTTGCAATCAAGAGACGTTATGTGGTATTCGGTTCAGTAATATGTACCTCTCTTTAGACTTCTAGAGCAAAGGATTTTGTTTCTTTTGGCACCAGTTTTAAAAAGTTTCTCCCACGGGGCCCAAACAGGGTTGGCCCACTGCATTAACCCTTTACCCAACGTAACGGGAAAAACTGGTCAGCGCTATTCACAAACATCATCATTCAATTTTCATTATTTTGTTTATTTTTCGTATTAAAAACATAGCTTAAGACCCCTCATTGGCACGAGCTCCCTGAGCTCGTTCCATTGAAGGGCATAAACTATGTGTTTGACGAAAAAATGTAGTTATTCAATAATGTTGTTTGCAAGTGTCGTCTGGCTTTCTATTTAGGTAAAGGATTAAGTTTCCAATGGTTCCAAGCAAATTCTTGATACCCACCGCCCCACCCCGTCCAAAAAACGCCATTCAAATTTGATTAGATTTTCAATTTAACAAATATCGCTTATGGTCCCTCATTGAAACAAGCTCATTGATTCAATGAAGGGTCACAAGCTGTGTACTTCAGGCAAAAATTTAAAACTTTTAGTTACTCAAGAAATGTTTTGGAAAGTGTTGTTTGCAATAACCCATTAAGTGAAATAAAAGGCTGATTAAAATGAAATACAACGGCAAGTAATAATCAAGTGAAAAAAGTAATCATGTTACAGTACTGTGCTTTAAGTTTCTTTTAGCGCTGAAAGTGATCTTAGAATGGTGAAAAGTGAGAATTGCATTACTAGTTCGTTCAAGGGGATTTTTACAAAATGGAACTTAATTTAATTGTGGATAGAAGTTTAGAATCCTTGTCTTTTTTCGTATTTCTTATTTAGCAATGCTTTTAAAATTCTAGAATAGTTTGAAGGCAGCATTCAAGCAGTTTGAATCCGGAACCAGAAAGAAATTACACTGGGACAATACAGACTTAAATTTTACAGTATAAGCCGAAATTTATTTTCCTGAAAAGAAATGGTCTTGGGATATTCGCTTTAGTAAGTGTTCAAACCCAGGGCCCTGCGAAGCTTCGAGATTCGATTCGATTCGATTCGATTTCGAATCTCAAGTTGCTGTTCGATTCGAAATTAGTTGCGCGATTCATTTCCTTTCGAATCTTTCCACGGGAATATGGCTTGGTATCAGTCATCTGCGTCGTTTCAAAAAACATATAGTTCAGATGGAAATTGTTCATACATAATGCTGAAAATAAAGACTAAATGTAATTTTCGCTATATATACACAAAGAAAAAGGTTAAGCACCCCCACCCCCCCCCAAAAAAAAAAAATGAATGATAACATGCCACTGTTCATTGAAAGTCTGTTGCTGGTTTTATGTATGATTATTTTGATGATCTAAAAAATGGTTGTGAACGTGTTTGATTGAATGCGTCGCACAGATAGGTCCAGGGAATCACGTGCACAATACAACCTAAGAATTTTCCACACACACAGTTTGTGCATGACATCGAATTGGGTATTTATATGGTGCCTATTTTTCAATGTTCAAACACTATCTGTCAGCATGGTATGGGGAAAGATGACCGTATGACGAATTATTGGTGTGCATTCCACCGGTAGCTCCTTTAACCCTTTACCCAAACGTAACGACTAAAACCGACCAGCGCTATTCTCAAAAATCGCCAATTAATTTTCATTATTTTTTTCACTTCTTGTCTCAAAAACATAGGTTATGATCCCTCGGTGGAACGAGCTCGTCGAGCTCGTTCCACCGAGGGGTCATAACCTATGTTTTTGAGACAAAAAATGAAAAAAATTAGTTCTTTAAGAATTTTTTTGCAAGCGTCGTCTGCTTTTCATGATAGGTAAAGGGTTAAAGCAATCGGTAGTCAACTCGACATCCATTACACAGTCACCAGACATTTGGTGAGAAATCACGTGCAAATCAATGAGGTTAAGTACCGTCCACGGTCAGAACGCCCCCCCCCCCCCCCCCCACTCCTCTCCATATGACGCCACAACGTGAAAACAGGGTACTTCTTAGGCTGGTACGACGGCAGCCATTCACCTCACGTACTGTTCTGAAGAGCCTGTGGCTACCAAATCGACGAATCTGCACGAGAACGGCCAGGGACGGCCTGAGAAAAGCCATATTGAGGTCCAGAAGGGCCATCAAACGTCCTCTACTAAGAGATAATCACAAAGGAATACGTTTGGCTTGGTGTTTAACATTTTTCATTCAGAGCATTGCATTGACTACCATTCCTCGGTCTACCACGTGTCCTGATCTGAATCCACTGGAACACATTTGGGACATTCTAGGGCATCGAACACGAGCACACGAACATCTAGTATAAATGTTGCGAGAATTGGAAGCAGCTTTGCATCAGGAATGGCGACAGTTACCTCTGCAACGGATACGACGATTGACTGGAGGATGCGACGCAGGATTGAAGCTTTTATCCGAGCACTTGGAGGACACCGCAGATATTGAACTGTAATACTGGCTCATGTTCTCTAGAGGTGACAAATGACATTTTTATCCATTTTACCACACCATGTTGCTTTGTTGACTCTCCATCTCCATGATACCCAGCTCCTTGTTGGGGTATCGTATTGAGCTCTAGCAGTTACTTTTTTGGTTCATGAATGCTGTGCTGTAATTGAAATGATGATGAAGACTATGATTTTTGTGTGCTCGTATAGCTGAATATGTTCTTTCAAGAGAAATTCAGTTTTTGAATTTGAAGCTTATTTTGCGAGTACTTTACTGATATCAAGCAATACATTTACCATCGTAAAATATCCAGGAGTTGTTTAACTTTTTTCTCTGTGTATAATATAAATAGCATCTGCACTCATGTCGCAGCCCATGGTAATTTCAGTCTCACTTGTCACTACGACCGTTGAAAGCAATTTATGGTTCCCAATTAATGTCGATAATGAACTTTTGCTAGCGGTTGGCCCTGCACAATGGCTGGTACAGGAAATTCTCGCCCCAGTTCCCGTTTTTGAACTATTATCCTTACTGGTGTAATATTCCACCTACACCATCAAGGCATGCCTTCGGCGAAGGCATGCCTTGATAATGTAGTTGGAATATTTTATTAGTCAGGACTTCAGCCATCACATTCGGAACAAATCCGGTTTACAGCCCTCCCCAATCGATCATTCGCGGCTCGATTCGATTTCGAATAATAAACCTAATTCGATTCGAGATTCGATTCGATTTGAAAATGTGTGATTCGCAGGGGCTTAATAAAACAACACAAAAGGTTGCAAAATAGCCAGAATAGGATGCATTTGTATTTATTTGAGTTTTTCATAAATGTTATGGGAAAACACGTGATCTATTAGAGAAGTAGATTTTGTAATGAGCAATAGTGATCTATCTCCCTGAACATCATATTAATAAATTCGTCTGTCTTGAAAGAGAAGCTGTTTTTAATGGCGTGTGTTAAAGGCTTTCTTAGTCAAAGATATTTTTTTCTTTTCTTTGTTATTATATTTGTTATATGTTCATGTTGGATTGGAACATGTCAACATTTTCTCTTGACAGTGTTCAGTCTGTAAATTGCATCTACTTTTATCGATGTGTTTTTGTTTTTTGCGTTCAACAAAGAGAGACTCGTTTATTTGAAGAGATGAGGGTCTTGGTGTACACCGAATGCTGTCATGGAATTACGGCTCCCGTTGTGAAGATCTTCTGGTAACGTGCTTGACCCTTTTGAATATTTTACTGCGATTGTCTGAAATTCTGAAAATGATGAATCTATAAGGTCAGGTCTATATGTACCTTACGCGAACCTTTGTGATAGGAAACGAGCGTTATTTACCTCAGATTAATTCATTCTAAGTAAATGTTACGTGTAGGTTGTTTCCCCCCTTATGAATACCATTTCTTTCCTTGTGTGGAACAAGCCGCCATGTGAAATCAGTGGAGGTGGCGTCTTGCTCCTCTTAGGGGACGATTTATTCTTATCCCTTCAAATGTGGTCATTTTCCTTGTACCAATTACTTCTTTTTCTGCTTTTTATATTTTTTTTAAATTCAGATGTAGGTAATGAATTTATCTACAGATGACTGCGTAGATATACTCGGATATTTGTGTTGTGTATGCATATTAATGAAGTGTACAGGTATTTGTCAAACCGAAAAAGGAACACCGGTCAAAAGGTGTCAATTTGAACATCAAAAGTTCAAAGCTCGGTTCATAGAAGCTTTAATGTTTTACACTTCCCGAACTTCATAGCCGTAAAACCCCAGATTACTTCTTAGGGGACATGGTTGACAATTTTCGTAATTGGCCTAGTTTTACGGGAAAGTTAGCTCCCCTTAATTCCATAAAGCTTCTCATTCAACACTGAGGGTATGAGAATTTTTTTTAAAAATCGAAATGTTAGCGAATTTAAATCTTCGGTGTGCGTATCATTTCACAAACATTAGATATTTTCCTGTTGAGTAGTATAAAAATGCAGAACTGGCTTTTTACAATTTTCCCCCAATGAGTTTCAACGTTTGACTATAATTCTTTGTTTGAACTCATTTAAAAATAAGAAAACGTAGTTTTCACTATCTTTTGATGTTCTGTAACTGTTTCTTCTCATAATATCAACAGAGTGACATATAATACAGACACTGTCCCTCCCATTAACGCAAAGGTCTTGGGGATAAGATTTAGTATTTTTTTTCATTGAAAGCATAAAAACTTGCATATTACTCTAAAAGCACATTCGCTGAACAAAGAGTCAAGGTTGATGCTTACTTGATGTAAGCGGACGAGACACTGATAGATATTTCTTTATGATGCATTATTTGTGAAGTAGTTGCTTCTAATTAGCTTAGCATAAAAAGCCAAGTTTCCTTTTGTAACTTTTAATAGCGAAAACAACAGACAGCTCCGAGCGCTGTCTGCTATTTTCGTTTATTAAAAGTAACAAAAGGAAACTTGGCTTTCTTTTCTTCTGATGTCACAGGGTTTTCGCAACAATTTCTTGCTTCTTAGTTGCACCTACCTCGTTTAATAATTTTATGGGGGTGTGGTAACTTTATCAAACGTCGATTTACATGACGATATTAGGCAGAGATGGAGTGACATGACATGTGCCCGGATGAACCCCAGCGCGCTATTTTGTACTCTTAAATTTTAAGAGTTCAAAACTTGGAGAACACTTCCTAACCTTACACCAATAAATTATGTTGTTATATTGAGAGTACATAAATATGTTATTGGTTGTGTTAACTTCTCATTGTTATTACCTAAAACGACATATTATTTTTAAAGAGTAAGAGAGATTTCACACTGTTGTCTTAAATTCATTAAAACTGCTTTGAGAAGAGATAATCAATGAAAAGATTCAATGCTGTTTTTGTGTTGTTGCAAAAACTACTTACTTTTGTTTCAGCAAATTGATTTTGTGAAGTTAAGAGTTTGCCAACAGAATGCAAAATTGTAAACTGCAAACTTAACAGATACGAATCATCGGTGATTATAAATGGATTGTTTGTATATTTATGATACCAGTCGAAAGACTGTAACCTGGAATTTGAAATTTATTCCATGTTCCCTCAGCCCGAAAATAGGGATGTGCCCGACTGCTACAAGAATGTTAGGTAAAAAGATCTACACACTTTTCCAGAATGTTTCAGTTTCTCAATGCTTTCGTTTCTGATGTTTTTAATTCTTCTCTACTGCTTCATTAAACCTTTTCCACATTTTGGGAATAGCTTAAATCAAAGGTAAAGGTGTTCTAACTCTTATCCCGCTGAGTATTTTCAAGATATTTTCCATCAAATATAGTCGTGGCTGCTGTGAAGCAGCCATGACTAGATTTGATAAAAAAAATATCATCTAAATTTAACCCAGGAGATCATTGGTGAAAAGATGCATTTCATTTTCAGATACCAACTTGGATTAACCCTGGGGATCATTGGTGAAAAGATGACATTTCATGTACAGATACCAACTTGGATTAAACATGCCCAAATTTTACTGATTTCAGTTACAAGCAAAATCCTATCCTCGGAGGAAAATCCGCTAGCAGCAAACAAGGAGTTAAGTCTGTTTTAATTGTGTGTTTCTCGGAAAAATCAGTGAAGGTTAGGACACTCTATATTCTGATAAAAGGTCATTAATCAAGGAAACTTCGCACCACTGCATATTCTTTAGAGATAAGATAGTACATCCCTTTGACGACTGACACTGTATGTTTCGTTGGAAAAACACGAATGTCAAATTAACACGTTGAATTTTGGGTCGATTTGTCAGGAACTCAGTTGACAGTCCTTCTATACACGAGTAAACGACATTTGCAAAATTTACAAATACCCACCCCCAAAATAATTGAATCATTTCAATGTTTAATTCAAAAACATATAGTTAATGACATGAGAGCGCGGTGGCTCAATGGTTACGCAGTGAACATCAAGCCGAATGGTCCACGGTTCGATCCCCGCCAGGGGTAAGACACTTCATACCGATTGCAAACGTGGGGCACGGTGGCGCTGTGTACTAAGGCGAACTGCACGTTGATGGTGAACTTGTCCTCAACCAATGCTAACCCCGCTTGGGCGGAGTTAGTACGTTGGGGAGTCTGACAGTTGCTCGTCTTTGCTCGGTGGTTCTGTCCGTGTACTCCGGCTTCCTCCACCCGTAAAACTGTCCGACATGAGGTGACGCAGGCTGACGAAAATATCATTAAACCCCAATACATAAATTAGTAAATAAATAAATAAATATTTAATGACCTTCCACTGGAACGTTCTCGTTTCAGTGTGAGGTCGTTCTCTATGTTTTCAGAAGCAGGAACTATAAAAGTTAGAGGCGATTTTATACGCTAATTTGGCAGTTTTTTCAAGTGAAGGGTTAGCCAGAAATATTGATTAGTGATTCTCTTGTGGAATGTTTCGTGAACTTGGCTAATTCGGTAGGCGAACGGTTCAGATGTGGAGAGTATTCGTAAACAACAAAGCCATTAATTAACACCGATATCATTGAAGAAGAATTCTGATTTCTTTCCGGTGCACAAAAGAGGATAGTCTTCAAAATACACCATAGATAATTCTTTTTAACTTTTTAACGGAAGTAGTCTCTTGGATACAAGATTCTATCCAGAAAAAAATGAAAGAGTACAGCTGTACTGTTGGAGTGCAATATCATTCCTGTCATCACATGTGCAGTACACTCTGCAAATAATGGAAGGAATGCACACCCTGCAATCTGTACTCCATGCGGTATGTCATATCCCAATCGTATTTGTTTGATGTTTTTATCAGGGCTTATATTTCATCTAAATTTGGGACAATCCATTTGGATTCTCGCGAAGAAGGTTGTGAGAATCGATACCTTCTACGAGTGTCCCAGGGTCCCATGAGGCCACCATGGTTGAACCCCTGTTGTATACTGATAACACATGTTAACCCTTACCCAACACAGCTTTTTAATTTTTAAAACATAAACTGAATTTGATAGTTTAAAAAAAAATAAACAATATTTACCAATAAAACCTTACAAATATGGATGTCATTGGAACCGGCTCATTGAGCCGGTTCCAATGATAGCCATATTTGTGCAAGTTTATTGACAAAGTGTCAAGATATTTCAGGTCATGTTAGCATTGTATTGGTTAATTTGCTACCGTGATGTCAGGTAATCGGTTAAGATGACTCACCTCTTGTCACGCGAATCCTATCAGAGGCGCATCAAGAATCTGCATGGATTCTCACTGGTTTTGTTGTGCGAATCTTTCTCAGATTCTCGTCGAAATATAAGCCCTGTTTTATTGTGGTTTCACGACACTTCAGCAGTTACATCATATCGTGTTGGACTGTTTACCTGGT
Source organism: Pictodentalium vernedei (assembly GCA_031216915.1). NCBI lineage: Eukaryota > Metazoa > Mollusca > Scaphopoda > Dentaliida > Dentaliidae > Pictodentalium > Pictodentalium vernedei. Next base: position 197,915,984 of record CM062294.1, read on the forward strand.
GTGGACGACGGAGTACCGGAGAAAACCACTGAGACGCGTCGAGTAGCAGTCCGACTGTCCGAATCACCCACTTGCTATCCCGGCATGATCAGAGTTAACATTGGTTGAAGGCAAGTGTGTCGGCAACGAGTATGTGGGAGCAAACTGTACAACTCTGCAATTTAAGTACGTGACCTTATGCAGCTTATTCATACCTTTTTCGATTCTTGGCACTGGAAAAGGTGCGAATGAGTTACAGAAAATACCAAGCTAGTGTGTTTTTGAGCGACTTTTGTTGGAAGTCCTGAAGACGTCATTATTTCACCTTGCTCCATTTTAAGTTTCAATTTTGTTTAAGTCTCGACGTTATTTCTAATGTCCGTTGAATGTGAGGATGGTGGGGATATGTCCTTTCAAAAATTTTGAGCTTGGCTGTGTGGGAATGTGATAGTTACCACATTGGATTCCGAACGGAAAGGTCCACGGTTTGATCCCAGCCAGGTCGTCGTGTGAGAACCAGAAGGTTCTATCTCCATTTTGGCGCGAAAATGAGATATTGGTGTCATTCGAATCGTTGGGTGATTTTCTATCGATTTAGCTGGTCCTAGCATGCCCCTGGTGGCTAGAATCAACGTAAAATGCAATGCAAAAAGGTTCTATCTCCAAAATAGTTGTTTTTGTTCGAGCCAGAGGGTTCTATCTCCTGACCCAATAGAAAGTCCAAAAAGTATCATGTGACCAAAGTTTGACGAATGGCTACCTATGACTGTCGAGAAAACAACAACTATGAGGTAAAGTCTAAAATTTTGACGTTTTGTCGCTCAATTCTACTCATAAACTATTACAAAGAACGCGTGGAACTCCATTCAAAAAACGACCAGCAATTACCGACGCGAAATCGACCTGAAATTCCACAAAGACGGCCTTTTTTGACGAAATGGAGATAGAACACTCTGGTTCTAATAGAAGGACTGTTGGAAATTCATGTCGCCCTCACATTTGGAGATAGAACATTATGGCTCTCACGTGATTACACATTTTCTCAATGAATAGTTATGGTAATAAAATTATATTTCAATAAAAATGTGCAGTTTGTTTTATTCCAACGCCCATCTATTCATATCGCGGAATCTTGTTCCACGTTGCCAGGGCATAAAGAATCTTGAAAATAAGATGTGCGTTCTGAGACAAATATTTGGGAAATCCATATCATCTATTCGTAGCCGGGAGGGGGGGGGGATACCCCACCCTGCCAAAAAGCAAATGGTCCCGATTAAACTCTTGGCGTTGTTTGAAGTCAGTCCAATACAAAGCACAAAAGAAGGGGTGGACAAAACAGATAAATTTAGAAGCAGGATCAGGGATTCAAATTTGATGTGTCTCGCAGTCCTCACCCGAGGAGTCGGTCATAACAGTCCCAGAATCGCTGAGAAAGGAGTTTTGGTCCTTATTTTTCAAAGATTTCCCGGGGGAAGACCCCCCCAATCCCCCAGGCCCCCACTGCCGAAAGGGGATACCCTCCCTCGTGCTCATCCCCCACCTCCCCGCTGCACGGCTCGCACGATGCTCGCTATCATACTGCCAGCATAAGTGGCACCTTCTGTGGATACGCCTTGATAGCCCCCCCCCCCCCCCCCAATATGTTTTCATTGTTACGCGCCTGTTTTGTGCAGATAACACCCACCCCCTCGAATTTGTGTTAAAATGTGGTAGGCCTACCTAAATGGGCTCTCCCAGGAAGTCGTCAGTGCAAAGGACTTGTTATGTGAAAATCGATCTAGCGGGCTTTGGGGTATTAGTTGGCCAACGGAACATTCCCGGTGTCATTTATTTATTGGTGTTTGATGCCACATATTAATGTACAATTTCTAATCTTGACAAAACATGGGGATAAAATCAAGTTTAGTCAATCGTTTATACCAAATGCTGCCCATTTTAGAGGAATTCCACCCCAAGCATTGGTGACTGGGTCCTATTTTACCAATAAAGCAGAACGTGTTTACCATAGTAAACAAGCACTGCCTCACTTCCCGGGGTTCCCACGGGGAATACCCAGTATCAGTGGGCCACAAATGTCCGGTCATCATACCATCAATTAGTGTGGGTAGCCTTTCAATAATTTAATGCTGTATCTGAGACCTCCTGATGTCTTGTTTTAGAAATGGTATCAGGGCCATGTAGACAATATCTGCGAGTGCAACCTAATATTGCTTCCCAGTGACTTGGTGAACCTCTCGAATTTAAGGGGGGGGTGCTGGTTTGTCTCTGGTTGTAAGGACTGGTGGCAACTTAAATAACAGACTATAGTATACACCACCTTGAGCAATTGTGTGTGCGTTTTTACTTCTGAGTCTATTCGTAAGTGTGTGCATGTGTGTGGGGGTGGAGGGGTGGGGGCATTTTCCATGTTCAAGTGAACGATAATGAAATCTTCGTATAAAGGAAATTTTACTTGGAACTTTCAGTACCATTAGGATAACAAAAAGTCCATTTTAAACACAATTTGCATGCACAGACCCATGAGCGACAGTACGAATTATGCAGCGGCAAGGATACTCTTGTTTGATAATGGACAGAATTATCATGCGTCCTGTGCTATTTTGTCTCTCCATTAACTTCGATATAGGAAGATAATCGATGCACGAAAAACGTATTGAACAGAAATTTTCAACTCCGGGACACTCATGTGTCCAGGAGGTTGACAATATACACTGTCATAATCAGAGAGCCTTCAATCTAACAGAAGTGTTCAGGCCTCTTGTTTTAGTAAGACTGCTTTCGAATCTTAGACCCAAATCAACTCGAATTGTGCAGATGAGGTCAGATAATTTTTATGATTTCCAAAATGCATCTAAACACCTTAAATTCTGTAAAATCCCATTTACACGGGTTAAACATTTAGTTGTGGAAGCAGACAAGCCCAACAAATGTGCCTATAAAACGAGTTTTGCCAACTCAGATTTTGTTGAGGTTAATTTGACAGCCACAAGCAGACGGCAACAGGTTCACGACCTCCTGCCAGTGCGGGTGATCAAAAAATGTTAAAAGCTACCAAAGGAAAAGGTCACTGACATTAAAAGCATGATGAAATGGATGCCATCAATCGATAAAGAATACTATGAGGTCATTTTCCGGGTTAAGAAGTAACTGTCTTCTCGTTCGGTGTTAGTCAGAATTGTCTAAAGCCACAACCAACTCTTTCATTTTGTTTAGCAGAACTTTGCAGTTGATCATAACATATTGGAATTATGTAAAACACTTTCACGTATACTTTGCTTGTTGGGTACAAGATTGCCACCTTTATACATTTAATTCCCACTGTAGCTTGAAGGCAATCATATGCGATTCCTTATTGAAACATGTTTAAATGTTTAAGATGTTTGCGTCACTGGCGTTCATGATAAAGCTCCAATCAGTTTGGAAAGATGAAGTAACTCCTTGATAGCTTGATAGATCAATGGCACACTTTCCTTGAAACTTTTAGTAACATGGCTATTTTTTCGATGCTGCATCGATCATATAAGCATCGTTGACAAAGGCAACGCAAGATAGTGGCCGAAAGCTCCGCGATAGGTGGGTTATTAACCCTTTACCAACGTGGATAGCAGACGACACTAAGTCTGCAAACAAATTTCTTGAATAACTAAAAATTTTCATTTTTTGCCTCACAAACACAGCTGATGACCCCCTTATTGGAACGAGCTGAACGAGCTCTTTCAAATGAGGGGGTCATTAGCTATGTTTTTGAGACAGAAAATGAATACATAATATCATTTTAATGGCAACTTTTGTGAAAAGCGCTGTCCAGTTTTCGCTATTGCCTTGGTTAAAGGCTTAATCCCGATCATTGTCTTCTGTCTTCATCTACAATACGCAACATTTTCACGTTCCAGCGTTTAAACTCCGTTATAGAGTCCGCAGTTAATTACTGTTCCGTTGTTTCAATTTTTGCTCAGTTTGTTGAAAAATGTCTTATGTCCAGTTAGGACATTTTTGTTTTGGTCGAATATTCCCAGCAAGCCGACTGGGACGCCGGGAGGAAAACCGGTCGATGAGAACAGATCACATTCCGCATATTTGCCCGAAAAATGTAGTGGTCTAGCAGCCATGTTTTCCTTGTAAGCCTGCGCTTTAGTCTTCACTGGAACATTTAGGTTGTTACCTCAACCTCTTGCTGCTCTGCTGGGAAATAACAAATGGGCGTTACGACTGATAGGTTCTAGTTAATACCACAAACGTCGCTGCACTGGTATCCAAAATAGCCAATAAGTTTCAATAAGACCAGGAACAGCGGAGCTGGGGGGGGGGGGGGTATAATATACTCACCCACGTTTTTCCCCCAATTATGGGTACCCCAACAGGACACATTTTGACATAGCATTCACAAGCCGTACGACCACATTGACTAGATAAGATAATAAAAGTTCTATCAAACTAGCAATCTATTTCTGTCGACGCTGCCATCTGTTTTATTGAGATATTGTATGTTACAAGTTTGCAACTAGTCATAATAAGCACAGAATATAGTTACAGTAACACTAGTCGAAAGTTAGACCCAAAGTTCATAATACAGTTTTTTTAGTTTTAGTACGTCCTTTGGATGTACCAAACGTCAAAATTATATTGCGGACTTTGGGTTAAATTTTGGACCATGGTAAAACGAGCACATATGTTCCCTTTTCGGATTTGGAACATTTTGTTCCGTATTTAAGACAAACGCGATGAGAAAGTACCACTCCCCCCCCCCCCCACCCACCCACCCCCATTGCTCACTAACATGATTTCCATCCCCAGCGGGTACCCAGGGATTTGGGAGCTTCCGCGGTCTTGAATCAAACTGAACTATAAGTATGGTCCTATCTCATTTGGGGTCTGTTTCCTGTTTCTTTTTTCTATTGATATTCAACTTAAATAGTAACAGCTATAGAATTTGCCCAGACACCCGCCTACGTGACGGCAAGGTAATAGGAACATTTGCCCCACTGTCATCGTGGCTCCGGCGCCCTGGCCGGCAAAACAAACTGCTGGAAGTTGAGTTGTGTTTGTTGAACTTTGTTAAGTTCATATTTCAGCGATAAAAATAAATTTATGTGTTGATATCGTGTGTGATTTTCTGCATCCCTGAAGGAAACTACATCGGGCCAGGCATATTCACACCTGTGTTGTGAGAGGATGTTCTTATCGAGCAGCTTGTGTTCGAAAACTGTGATGTAGAACAAAAAAGTTACATATACATACACGCAATGGAATTGCAACTCCCCAATATCGCGCAGTACCATACTGAATGTTGTCTAGAGAAAATCCGAGCACCGGCGGAGGGATTATCCGGAGTCCTTGGTTACTGTTGAAGCCTTTCCTGGAATCCAAGTCGAAGTTCGACTAGATTCTAGGAAAGGGCTCTAAAACTGAAAGTGAAAGTTTGTAGCTTGGTGCGCCAGCAGTACACCGAGATCAGCAAAACTTACATTATAATTGTGCATTCACAAAACCGCTAATTCCGGTTTTGTGAATGCACAAATATGGCGGTAGTTTTGGAAACCGGGGCCCGGCATTATTGGGGCCCGCCGATTTTCCCTAACTCTGGCTAATTGCCTTAAGGCAGGATTCTCTTACGCGCGGGTCCTTAATTCACTGCAAGTCCAAAATAGACGTGCCTTGAAGGACCCACACGTAAAATAATCCTGCTCTTTAGCAATTCGGGAAAATCGGCGAGCCACCAATAATGCCAGGCCCCGGTATTACCCCCCCCCCCCCCCCAACGGCCCTGCGTGTCCAATAAAACCCCTTCTCCCTGCTTCTACCCACCCCCGACCCACACGCTATTGCATATTTTCCAACCAACCCACAATAAACTGATGCCGCATTTTAGCACGCACCCAAATTGGTGGCTGAGGTAAACCATAATGTTCTATCTCCAAGTGCACTATGGTCCGGACACAAAACGACAGTTTTGTGTGTAAAAGGTTCTATCTCGAAACACATTTTTGTATTTTTAAAAACAATGAACGAGTCAATAGCTGTAAATTTCCATACATAGTGAGAAATAAGCCAACTCGAACAATGGACACCATGATCACCACCTCAAAATACATATTACTATGGTAAATCCGGTCACGAAACTTCAAACCCCGTTTTCCACAAAAATGAAAATTGGGAGATAGAACCTTTTGGTTCTCACGCGACGAGGGGTAACTGCGTTGTATGCTTGGGCAAGGTGTTTAATCCCGATTGCCCACATGGGGCCACGGTGGCAGTGTGTACTGAAGCGTACTTCACGACGATGGAGCACTTGTCTTCAACCAATACCAACCCCGCTTGTACGGAGTTAGTATGTTGGGGAGTCTGACGGTTTCTCGCCGTTGCTCGGTGGTTCTCTCTGGATACTTTGATTTAATCCACCCGAGGTGACCCTGACTGTTGAAAGTGTAGGTAAACCCCAATAAAACTTGATGGTGAATAATACACGATATATTAGCATATGGTTCCATGTTATATACATAATTTGTTGTAGAGGACCCCCACCCCATCCCTCCCTGCATTTAAAGGATGGGGCGTACTCCATCCATTCCTTCGCTATCAACAAAACGAACGCGTCAACAGACGCATAGCCAGGAGAAGTACAACGGGTGCTAACGCACCTCCCCACAAAATTGGAATTTCACGTAAGGGACTATCTCTTTGTGAAAATTTAGATAAAATGGGGCGACCTCTTTACCCCCGTACTCGTACTCTACCGTTTTTTTGGTGTAAGTTGTTTTAAAACATAAATGTTCTCGTTTTCATGTAGTTTCTGTGAAACGCCGATGCACTACTTTCACACTTTTTTATAGCGTCGGCTCTAAAAAATATCCAAGATCCTAAATGTTTCACAGAAACTATACTCGCCCAAAAAGGAAAGTGTGCATTGCAGAAATTGATCAAACTCCAAAAAAATAATTTCGTAGGTGTAAAGAGTGCTAACCTGTTCATGAATAAGTTATATTGAACACAAAAACAGCTTTCCCCGTTAAAATTGCATTAACGTTAAATGACGTGCTGCACGTTTGTGAAAAGGCATGTTTTGCACGTGGAGAGTCTGAAAATTTATGCAGCAGTGTGAATCCTTGGGTATTTAAACACTAAAGTAAGTCCTTCCTATCGTTCACATTCAAACTTGCGCTGCTTTTAAAACCACTCCACATTAGCATGCCAAGATTGACAATGAATCAACGTCTCCTTGCCCTGGGTATGATTAGAGCTGGCAGAACACACAGAGAGGTTGCCCAGCATTTGAACTGCCACCGTAACACTGTAGACAGGCTAGTCCATCGACATGCACAACATGATGACGTTCGAGACCGACCCCGCTACGGGAGATCCCGAGTTACCACCCCTGCACAAGATCGGTATATCCGTGTCGTCCATCTCCGGAACCGGCAACAAACGGGAACGACGACAGCCAGGAACATCCCTAACCTGAGACGGATACATCCTCAAACAGTAATCAACCGGCTGAGAGAATACGGCTTACGTCCTCGAAGACCTGCAATTCGTCCGATTTTGACGTTACGTCATCGTCGTGCTCGACTGCAGTGGTGTAGACAACATCTCAGGCATCCCTTACACTGGTGGTGACGTGTTTTATTCACAGATGAATGTTGTTTCCATCTTTCATCATCAGATGGCCGCCAGAGAGTGTACAGACGTCGAAACGAACGCTACGCAGATCCATGTGTCGTGGAGCGAAACCGTTATGGAGGAGGGTCTCTCATGGTGTGGGGTGGCATCACTGCCCGTAACAGAACTGAGCTGGTCATTATTGATGGCAATCTCAATGCAGCCAGATATCGTGATGAAGTGCTTACACCTGTTGTTGTCCCATTTCTGCAACGTCACGGCCCCGGCGTCATTCTACAGCAGGACAATGCCCGACCCCACGCAGCTCGTGTTGTTCAACAGTATCTGCAGCAACAACAAGTGGATGTTCTTCCCTGGCCTGCAAATTCGCCCGATATCTCACCCATTGAGCACGTATGGGACGAAATGAAATTTCAGCTACGCCGGCTTGCCCATGCACCGTCAACGCTTGTGGAACTCCAAAGACAGCTTATCAGAATATGGAACAACATCCCACAACACTTCCATGCTAACTTGTTCGCTTCCATGAGGCGTAGATGCACAGCAGTAGTCGATGCAGACGGAGGTCATACCAGATATTGAGTGTGTGACTTTTGTGTTTGACCCTTAGTGTCTTTGACTCTCCATGGCACCAAGAGTATTCGTCGTAGCGTAATGAAATTTCTCGTGTTGGTCACAAATTGATTCATCTGTGATTGAATAAAATTTCCATGAATGAAAATGATATATATCTTTTTTTAGTGTTATTTTTTAGCATGCACACTTTCTTTTTTGGGAGAGTATAGTTGCAAGGTCCTGGGGTTACAGTCCCTTTCTGATACACCGAAATTATCGTTGTTTAATTTTGGCCAGAATCAAATATTAACATAATTACATACACAGATATACTATGTAGACAGAACGCGATGTGTGTTTCAATCGGTGGGTGTTTTACATAAAGAGTTGGAATGGCGTAAATATGATTACGTCATTCCAACGAGTTATGTAAAACACCCACCGATTCAAACACACATCGCGTTCTGTGTTTATTACACAACCCATGCATTAAAATTCATTTAAATAAACAAATTTTAATTCAGATGTTTAAACCCAAAGGTGAGGAGTCTGTTTGTTTTGACTGAAGCTGTGCTGATCAAATGGATCGATAAAAAATCAAAACAACCTTTTCGGAACCAGTGTTTGTTGAAATTCGTATCGCTGTTTCTCTTCGGCTGGTGCCCATTCACGCTTAACCATTTGGTGGCTATTACTGTTAGTAAAAATATAAAGACAAATTTGTGCAGATTTGCAAAACAGCTGGGAGAAACATTTTTAAAAGAAGTTCGAAGCATGTCAAGATGTACGAAGATTTACCGAAATAAAGTTGACCAATTTAGATATAACGGATTCACAAAACGAGACGGCCAAAGGACAGGGTTACTGTTCTGGTTGTAAATGATTGGGTTTTTTAAAAAATATTTTCTCATTTTTGGTTAACTAATTTTTTGTGAACCGACTTTATTTTGCGTTGGACGTTTCCATTTTCACACTGTGTGACAGACTGTCGATAATTGTATCACAAAATTTGGAAACTTTTTCGAAGCGTAACTGATGACTCGATGGGAAAGGAACTAGTGTGAACGGTGCTGGGAAAAAAGTTCCGGCTTGTACATCACCCATTGAATACAAAATCATTTATGTCATATAGCGGCTATTCCGTTAAATACAAGGGTTTAAAATTGAATGAATGTGTAATAAATCTATATATATGAAAAATAAAATATGCCTATGAACTTTATCGATCTATTTTGTTTGTAATTTTTCACTTACAATCAGGCGCGTAGCCAGGATATCAAATACGGGGGCAAGAGTAATATCTAGGGGGGGGGGGGGGGCTAATTCAGCGAGTTGAACGTAGCGGCTACCCATCCACGAAGGGGGTAGCCGCTACGTTCAGATCGCTGAACTACTTGGGGCATGCAGAATAGGATGAGCATCATCATCCGGGCCTCGTAGCGGCGAGATGGGGCGAGCACAAGAGGGAGACACCCCCTAAGCTGGAGGAGGGTCTCCCTCGGGAAAGAATTTGAAATTGGAGACAAAAAATGCAATTTCCTTAACTCTGAGTCCGTTTGTGTCCATAATTTATAAGTTGCGAAAGGCATCAATAATTAAGCCACATCACCTGGGGATGGGGGATGACTAAAATGTGGGGTGGGAGGGCATGTGTCCTCCTCAGCCCCACCCCCGCATACAATAACGCAAAAGTGCTTATATATTAGACCCTAAATTCACATAATATTTATATATAAGTTAAATAGACGGGAAAAACGAGAAACATAATCGCACAGCGGTGGTAATAACAGTTGAGCAAGCGTGTTTTTCAGTGATTCTTCACAGCAAACATATCATAGGCCTAGAGTCACGAGAATGGTGACCGAGTGCACACGTGCGTAGTTTCCTTTCACAGCGAAGTCATTAGGCTTCCATGACCTAGGTTATTCCATCAAAATCAGCGCTAAGAGGCCGAGAAATGATGCAAAAATAAGCTGTGTAAGTTGTTCACCATTCCGCGCAGAAATAATTAAGCTGTAAAACTAGAAAATTGTGATTCTGTAGAATCACAGACTCGCCGTGCTTGAAAAAACAGTACTGAAAATATCCTTATCCAAGCTACCAAAACTGAGAGAGGGTTTTATCATATATCTAACCTTTTAACAGCAAATTTTCTTACCAGGCATCTCCACACACCGGGAAACAAAGAGTTTAAAGTTAACCCTCATACAACTGATCGAAAACAGTAACCAAAGTTTGCGAATTTTCATATTTTTTAAACGGTACCATAACTCCTATCAATCAATGTGCTGAAATAAATAGTGATAAAAGTATGGCGAAATTGCAGAAAAATATGGCGAAGTTTGAGTCCACGCTGGATTAAATTTCCCATATATTTAGAGTGCAATAGATGCAGCAACATAACCGAGCTGCGCAATCACTTTTAAAGATTTAAATGCCACAAACAAACTTGAACCATAAATTTGTTTTACGATCAACGTGGCATCTTCCTATACTAAAATTGTGATCATATACCAGTCGCTGTATTGGGATTTTGACTTGGGAAGTTGTGCAGCTTTGCTAAGAATCACAAATTATGGCCCATTAACGGTCGATGGGGGTTCAAAGTTATTGCGCAGCTCGGTTATGTTGCTGCATCTATTACACTCTAAATATATGGAAAATTTAATCCAGCGTGGACTCAAACTTCGCCAGTAGTATGGTTGGTCCGTTTGGACCCAATTCTGGGGGAAAGGGGTGGGGAAAGGGGTGAAGGGGGTGGATGACGTCATGTTAATTAAAATGTTTCGTAAGGTAATTAACATGACGTCACTTAATAGATGAATATTTTTTTAATCACTTTAATTAATAACTGTTGAGTAATTAACTTTAATTAATGACTGTTGCATAATTAATGTAATTAATGAGTGTAATTAGGGTTGATTATAATAATTAGTATATTAATAAATGAATTAATAATGTTTACGTCGATTAGTACATATTTTTTTTTAAAGTCATAATTTGGGATAGATATTATTAGATAATAAATAATATATTTAAAAATAATATTAACGTATTGGACATATATATGAATGCAATCGACTGACTCTGGACACGTACTAAGGTAAACACTGCATTGTGTCTGCATGTATGGATGTAATTAAAAACCAATGGATTCTCGTTAAATCAATTTTTTTTTCAAACGCGAACTACGGCATGTGGGTGACAGATGTTGATCGCTAATTCCTATTGTTCAAAAGTTATGGATGTAATAAAAACCTCAATAAATTAGCGATCTTCTTCCAGACTCTGAGATTCAAATTTTCAAATTCATCGATTTTTTAATGGTCCGATTTCTGCATTTTGACTGGTTCTCAAAAAATCAATCAGTCAATTTTAAAACAACAACAGTCACTCATAGCTAAATTTGTCATTTGTTTTGCAAACACGTTGTTGACAATTCGAGTTTTATTTGCTTCGTGTCTATTACGCTGTAAGTAATCTAAAGGGAAAACAAAACCTTTACCTGTGGAATTTGTGAGAAAGGATTTTCATCCAATGACCACAAAAATTTAAAAAAAACGACAGTCACTCATAGCTAAATTTGTCATTTGTTTTGCAAAAACGTTGTTGACAATTCGAATTTTATTCGCAATGTATCTACTATGCTTTAAGTAATCTAAACGGAAAACAAAACCTTTACCTGTGGAATTTGTGAGAAAGGATTTTCATCCAATGACCACAAAACATCTGAAAACCCATTTTAAACATATGACTGCACACTTGTCTCCTTCTCCCCTCCTCATAACCTCATTTGACCTCCCTTATCTGATGAGGAGTGGCTCCACCGGTCAATCGACATCGAGTTATGCATCTCTGCTACTTGTGGCAAGATGATGGTTAAGTTGAATCAGCTGAAACCCGCAAGTTGCGCAGTTAAATGTCGAGATTTGACATTTCTCCATATGTTTTTCTAATGTATCTTTCCTACTATAGGATTTCAGACAAAACGTGCACTGGAACTCCTTGACATCACTGTCTGTACGATGTACACTGCCTCGATCTTTTGTTGAATTTGCTACTGAAACAAAAAATTGATAGTTCAAAGTACCTTCTTGGTGGGTTTTCATCTCTTGAAAGTCTTGGGACATAAAGTACAGCCATGTACAGCCTCTCCCTGTGTACAGTAGCTTCGTGGCGATTTTTGTGGTCGTTGGATGAAAATCCTTTCTCACAAATTCCAAAGGTAAAGATTTTGTTTTCCCTTTAGATTACTTACAGCATAGTAGACACGATGCGAATAAAACTCGAATTGTCAACAACGTTTTTGCAAAACAAATGACAAATTTAGCTATGAGTGACTGTCGTTGGTTTAAAATTGACTGATTGATTTTTTGAGAACCAGTCAAAATGCAGAAATTGGACCGTTACAAAATCGATGAATTTGAAAATTTGAATCTCAGAGTCTGGATGAAGGTCGCATGTTGATCGCTAATTTAATGAGGTTTTTATTACATCCATAACTTTTGAACAATAGGAATTAGTGATCAACACCTGTCACTCACATGCCGTAGTTCGCATTTGAAAAAAAAATTGATTTAACGAGATTTCATTGGTTTTTAATTACACCCATACATACAGACACAATGCAGTGTTTACCTTAGCACGTGTCCAGAGTCAATCGATAGCATTCATATATATATATGTCTAATACGTTAATATTATTTTTAAATATATTATTTATTATCTAATAATATCTATCCCAAATTATGACTTTAAAAAAAATGTACTAATCAATGTAAACATTATTAATTCATTTATTAATATACTAATTATTATAATCAACCCTAATTACACTGATTAATGATATTAATTAAAATTAATTATGCAACAGTTATTAATTAAAGTGAATAAAAAAATATTCATTAATTAAGTGATGTCATGTTAATTACCTTACATAACATTTTAATCAACATGACGTCATCCACCCCTTCACCCCTTTCCCCACCACTTTCCCCCAGAACTGGGTCAAAATAGACCAACCATACTACTTTTGCCATATTTTTCTGAAATTTCATCACACTTTTATCAGATTTTGGCGCTTAAAATGTTTTCACTGAAATGACGGAATGTGGAGAAACAACTACAGATGGGAACAAACAAGTGCAACAAGTTTCAGAAAAAGCCGACCCGTTTCTGACATCTACAGGCCACAAAATTGAGGTGGATTTTTTTTTAAAAATAAGACATTTCTTCCCATATTAAGATAACCAGAATGGATGAGGGTAAAGTCTGAGGTCTCTACTTGCAAAAGCAAGATTATTTAGTTTGCAATTCCTTACAAGGAAAAACAAAAAGTGTGACGTTAACCCTCTTGCAACTGCCCGAAAACAGTAACCAAAGTATGAAATTTTGATGTTTTTCGAACAGTTCCTACCTTCACGCAGGCAGAATAGGCATTGGGTTAAATATTTCAAGATCACCGATAACAGCAAAAAATTTCATCAGTTAATGATCTTTACTCCCATGCAACAAATTTACATCTAGGTCATTCCCAATGCTGGAAAACTGAGCACATAATGTGTAAATATTATACCAAATAACACACCACTCGAACTCATGTTACAAAACTGGCGAGGGTTATGTGTGATATTTAAATTTATCATATGAATGGTCCGTTTTGTTCACTTTAAAACATTTCATATTTTGTTTTCATATTAATCAGTGATAATTAAAGCCTTCCGTCAATTTCATTGGTCAATTTCAAAACTAGACAATTTGATTGGCTGAACAAAATACAACCGGGCCACATTTTCATAATTTGCATAATTAGAGTTGGGAGCTTTTATTGGTCAATTTCAAAACTGGACAATTTGATTGGCTAAACAAAATACAACTGGGTCACATTTGCATAATTTCAGTAGGGAGAATTTACGTTATCTGTCCTTTTTAGGGTGGGTTATATTGTATTAATCTTTTACCTAATGTAACGGCAAAAACTGTCTCGCGCAACAAAACAAGAAAAAAACCATTCATTTTTTTTATATTTTCACTTTTTGCTTCCAAAACATAGTTTATGACCCCTCATTGGAACTAGCATGTCGCGCTCGTTCCAATGAGGGATCATAACCTATGTTTTGGAAGCAAAAAATGAAAAATTTTAGTTATACGAGGATGTTTTTTCCAAGTGCCGTCTGCAACTCAAGTTAGGTGATGGGTTAAAAAGTCATACTAAGTGGCTAATTTGTGCGTGTGTGTGTCATATGATAAATAGAATATGAAATGAGAGTTTTTCTCATATAATATTTATAAAACTCGTCCGAATTTTCCGTTTGGACTCGCCAGAGGCTCACCCAAACGGAAAATTCTTTGACTCGTTTCATAAATATTATATGAGAAAAAAACTCATTCCATGTCCTCTATTTATCACATAAAGTTTGTTGAGTAGATATTTCTGCAAAACAAAAATAAGTGTGCAAACTTCCAGTTGCCCCGTGTTTGAGATCTACAGGCCACGAGATAGAGGTGGAATTTGTTAAACATACGACATTTCTCCCTTATTTTAAGGTAATCAGAATGGCTAAGGGTTAAGCCTGACGTCTCCAGACGAAACATTTTTCAGTTTGCTATTCTTTGTAAGGAAAAACAAAAAGTTTTAACTTAACCCTCTTGCGACTGCCTTAAAACAGTAACCAAAGTATGCAAATTTTGATATTTCGAGCAGTTTCCATGCACATGCAGGCGGTAAAGGCGTTGGGTTAAACATTTATTTCAAGATAACTTATAATAGTAAAAATGTTCGTCAGTTAATAATATATACACCTGTGCAACAAAGTTACGTCGACGTTATGTCCAATGCTGGAAAATTGAACACAAAATGTGTGAATATTGTACAAAATAAGACACCACTTGTATTCAAGTTACAAAAACTGGCTATGGGTTAAGGCTGCTATTTTAACCTATCACCGCAAGATCGTTGAGTAGACATTTCTGCTCATGGTAATAGAAAAATAAGTGTGGGAACTTTCAGAAACAGTCGTCCCATTTTTTAGTTAGATCTACAAGCCGCAAATTGAGGTGGAATTTAGCTAAAAATATGATATTTCTCCCTTGATAAGACTACCAGAATGGGTAAGAGTTACGTCTGAGATCTCCAATTTCAAAAAGCAAGATTGTTTAGTTTGCAATTCTTCACAAGGAAAACAAAAATTTTGAAGTTAACACTCTTGCAACTGCCCGAAAACAGTAACCAAAGTATTCAAAGTTTGATATTGTCCCAACAGGTCCCGCGTGCACGCAGGCAGAAGAGGCATTGGATTAAAAATTGCAAGATAACTTACAACAGCTAAAAGGTTTGTCAGTTAATGATCTATAAGCCTGTGCAACAATTTTGCATCTACGTTGTTCCCAACGCTGGAAAAGTGAACACAAAGTGCGTGAATTTTGTTCAAAATAAGACACGACTCGTATTCAAGTTCCAAAAGTAAGATATGGGTTAAGTGAGATTTTTAAAGTTATCATAGCAAATTTGTTGAGAAGATATTTTTGCACATGACTAAATAAAACGTTTTAAGTTAACCCTCGTATAACTGATCGAAAACGGTAAGCAAAGTTTGCAAGTTTTCATATTTTTCGAACGGTTCCCACCTTCACGTAAGCAGAAGAGGAGATGGGTTAAACATTTAAAGATAACTTATACAGCAAAATGTTCATCAGTTAATGATCTATACGCCTGTGCAGGAAATTTACGTCTACGCCATTCCCAATGCTGGAAAATTGAACACAAAGTGTGTGAATTTTGTACAAAATAAGACACCACTTGTATTCAAGTTACAAAACAGGGTGTGGGTTAAGTCTGATATTTAAACTTATCAAGCAAGTTTAATGAGTAGATATTTCTGCACATGGCAAAAGAGAAAGTTTCAAGTTAACCCTCGTACAACTGATCGAAAACGGTATTCAAAGTTTGAAAATTTTCATATTTTTTTAACAGTACCCTTATTCTAGATATCACTGTGCTAAATGGTTGATTGCAACAAACAAACTTGAGCCACAAAGTTGTCCTCCAATTAACAAGTCATTTTTCTATGCTAATATCTTTGGCATATATAATTCGCAGTATCAAGAAATGGCATCTGGAAGTTGTGCTATTTTGCTGAAAATAACTAACTTCGGCCCTTTGAGGTCGATGCGAGTTAAAGTTAAAAAACGTTTTACGTGATTTCATTACAACATATTAGACTCTAAATATATGGAAAATTTAATCTTCACGGGACCGATAGTTTCGAGAATTTTTGAGTAAAGGGTAAGTTTTGATATATTTTGGTCCGCCTGAAGGTGTTAAACGTTTTCACTAAAATGGCAGTATGTGGAGGCACACCTTCAGATGTGAGCAAATAATTGTGCAAAATTTCAGAAGAATCATACAGCCAGTGTTCGAGATCTAGAGGCCACACAATTTTGGTGAAAAAAAAATTAAAAAAATAAATAAAAATAAAAAACCCACAAGAAACGTATTTTGAGCAATAACAATAAGTCTCACCACTGTGGTGGTCAGCCTTAATAAATAAAAATAAGAAAAAAACAAAAACCATTTTTTGAACAATAACAATAAATCTCATCACTGTGGTTGTGAGCCGAAAAAGTACATTTGCTTGTGAAGACAATCTTGCTTTATAAATTCAACAATTCGGAGCCGGACACGAGGAGTTGCATTACAGCTTACTTCGACCAGACTGAATCAGTGACGCCGAAAACTGAAAAACACAAATCATTTTCCAAATGCCTGTACCTGACTTCTTAATGAGTTTTCCTTTCTGGGTTTTTTTTATTAACCTGTGTCCAAATGACAGAAATATCTTTAATTTTTTTAAAGGGAGACATGCTTCTTAATCTCCCTCGCCCAGCCCACCCCAGGGACGTATCTAGAAGGGGGTGTCTCACCCCACCCCCCAAATATTTGTTTAAAATTCAAAATAGTTGGAAATTTTTCCCGCAAAAATTGCAACAGTTGGAAATTCGAAGTATTCTTGTAACCGAGGTTTTTCCGAATGTGATATTACATTTCCATGAAAATTCCAACCGCGGACTCCCTCCGACGCAAGATTTTGCGACTACTCAGTGGCTCGAAGGTTAACTCCACAACTGTGGTCGTGTTACGCATTTTGTTCTCTTCTATATGCAATGCACTGACAGACTGCAGTTTGT
The DNA here is from genome assembly GCA_031216915.1 of Pictodentalium vernedei. Taxonomy (NCBI): domain Eukaryota; kingdom Metazoa; phylum Mollusca; class Scaphopoda; order Dentaliida; family Dentaliidae; genus Pictodentalium; species Pictodentalium vernedei. Next base: position 197,933,321 of record CM062294.1, read on the forward strand.
ATTTTGACTCAAAATGTGATCCCTGAGAGGATGTGTCCTGGATTTTTTAAAAATTATTACCAAAATTGTGCACAGTTTTCTTTGGCACTGTACTCTCATGAAAGACAGATATGGTCAGACTGAAATTTTTGATTTGTATTTGGTATTGTTGATTTTAATATATCACACAAATTATGACATATAGGCTGAGTTAGTTAGTTAACTCATTACTCATACTTTGTGAGCATTATAAATGGTTGTTAGTTATTGAGTTCATTTCAAGATTAGTGTGCTCACTGCTCAGGATGACATCATATTTATTAATGATTAATTAATAAATTATTGGTTGAATACTGATTTTGTGTAGCATTCTCCATACATGTATATTCATATAACTGACACAATGCCTAATGAAGGCAGATAGGGCCTACTTACAGTCTACAAAACCACAAGAAAATGTCTTAAAACCTCAAATTATGTACATAGATATTTAGCTGCAGTCTTTTAAACCACATGGCAATATTCTCAGAATGCCCCAAAGCTTACTGGTACAGTCACGCGGAGTCAACATTTTGAACAATTTTCCCCTGGGGTGAGTGTTTGTAAGGGGAAGGTGAGGGGCCGAGGCTTAAGGTAGGGGACAGCCCCTTTAAGTATCCATCCCTAGTTGGAACTTTCATAGATCTACACTCCCCCATTGAAAACCTCCTATCTATTTCCAAGCCCACCTGTCGTGTATAGACCTTTGAACATCATGTGTTTCTCTTCTTTTCTTTTTTTTAAAAGATATTTTTATTTCGTTCATTTGAAATCGGGTTTGGCGAACAGGCTAAGACTATCTTAACGCCGTACCCTTACACAGCAAAGTTACATTGTGTGGTGTTTGTGCAGTTGTGCAAAAGTGACAAAATATCAGGTTACCAATACAATATTTCTAAATTGGTGGAAAACTTAATTTCTAATACATATGAAGCACAGTAATTTACAAAACATTTAATCCAGACACCCAAAGTCTTCCATGACATGTACATTGCCAACATTAAGATAGACAGCGTACATGCCATGATGGCGAAGACTCAGCTACAAATGAAGTATTTGGAAGATGGATCACTTCTAATAAATACCAGGGTAACTCACACAGCTGGCGACCAGTTATCACTTGCTATAGTAAGTTTTCAAACCTTCTGGTTTTGATAATGTATTCCTGTACAGTGTTGAAAACAGAACTGTTGTGCGAGTCAGATTTATACGGGTTTCCATTGAGTAGGACATCGATAGTTTTGTCATCGTTTTCCAATTTGTCAAACATCATTTGGCGTTCGTGCTCGTAAAAAGGACATGAGAGTATGTAATGACTGGAGTCTTCATAATGATAGGTACAGCGACATTCAGGATTATCCCCTATAAATCTGTCAAACTTATGACCATTTAGTTCGCTACAGTTTAAACGAAGTTTGCAGTGGATAATCTGTGCTTTTCTGTTCCCGGCATAATAATATTTAGGGACAATGATGTCATCAATTGCCAAGGATTTTTTCCAGGACATTTACTGTTTCATAGTTTCTGACGTTCTCATGTAGGGTATTCCAAAGCCTCACAGCAGATGGAAGGAATCAGTTTGAGAATAGCTGCGTGTTGCATTCAATTTCCGACAATAAATTTGTCGTTCTAAGCGAGTAAGAAGTCACTTCTAAAACTGAACGAGGGATTAACAATCGCATGTAATTGGGTACATCAGGGGGCGCGGTGGCGTTGCGGTAACCGGTTCTCGTCAGATCACCGAAGTTAAGCAACGTCGAGTCCGGTTAGTTCTCGGATGGGTGACCGTCTGAGCGATCGATTCGGACTCCCGCGCGTTGTGTCCTTGGGCAAGGCACTTAACCCCCATTGTCCACATGGGGGCACGAAGACGCCGTGTACTAAGGCCTACTGCACGTCGATGGTGCGCATGTCTTCAACCAATCCAACCCTGCCAGTGCGGCAGTGCGGAGTTACGATGTTAGGGAGCTGGCAGCTGCTCGTCGTTGCTCGGTGGTTCTCTCCGGCTTCCTCCACCCGTAAAACTGTCACAGTCATGATTAGCCATTGTGCATAAGTATGTGACCTTAAACACCAATAAATAAATAATAAATAATTGGATATATCCGCTTTAATCGTTTTAAATATAGTTATAATTTTATGTCGTTTCCTACGTTCCTTTAAAGTTATAAAGCCTGACTCTTTATAAATAAGATTATGACTTGTCCCTCCAGGTACTCCAACTATCGTGCGTAACGCATCTAACTCAAAATTCTCGAGGAGTATATTTTTCGTTTCACTGCAATTGCCCCATACTACATCTGCATAGTCAAAGAATGGGAGAATGAAATATCTATAGAGCGTTTCTAATGCGGATCTAGAGAGTCTGTATTTTAGACTTCTGAGGCAGTTTATCATCGGACTAACCTTTTTCACAACCATGTCGACGTGAGCGTCCCAGGAAGCGGTTTTAGAAAATATTAAGCTCAAATGTTTATGTTCGCTTTTGTCTTCAATTTGTTGGCCATGTAAGTATAGATCCAGACGATCAATGGGATTTGTATTACGGGATATGTTTAAAGTTTCTGTTTTTGGGGACCGTCGTTGAGAATTTTGGTCGAAAGCTTTGTATCTTTTACTGCTAAATACAAAGTGGTATCATCGGCATATAGCCTTATATTCGACACAATATTATTTACAATATCATTAATATAAACATTAAACAAAATCAGTCCTAATACTGAACCTTGTGGGACCCCTGCTGGTACTAATTTACTCGTAGACGTTTCTCCATCAATGACGACACATTGGAAACGGTGTGTTAGATGACTTTCAAACCACAATAAAAGATCACCCCCTTATTCCCATTGAATTGAGTTTATGCAATAGACCTTTATGCCAAACTCTATCGAAAGCCTTACTAATATAACAAAATGCTACTCTAATATCTGTGTTCGTATCCAAGCTCAGGGAGATATCGTGATCAATGTCAGCTAATTGGTAAATCGTACTATCTCCTGAAATGAAGCCAGATTGTAGTGGGATTAAGAGGTTATTTTCAGTTAAGAAAGAAAACAAATGCTTGAATATAATTTTCTCCAGAATTTTATTTACATACTAGTTAGGGAAACGGGGCGGTAATTTCTTTTATTATGTATTGATTCTTTCTTATGTATAGGCACGGCTCTTGCCATCTTCCATAGATTGGGAAAGGTTTGCTTGTGAATAAAAAGTTGAACCACCTAGTCAGTGGGGTAGCAAGTTCATTAGCGCACAATTTAAAAATATTTGTTATTTATTTCATCTGGACCGCTCGCTTTTTTAGGATCTATTTTAAGAAGAGTGGCTATTACCTCTTACTCGCTGATATGCACTTCTTTTAAATCAAAATTATTAAACGCCACGAGAGGACACTCTTTGTCCTTGACTGAGCCGGACTGTTCTATGAAAAAATCATTCAGTAGATCAGCAATAGCGTTTGCATGACTGACCACTTTCCCATTTTCTTTTCTAAGGAGGGAATACTATTATTCGTATTTTGTTCTTTAGAGAATGATTTTAAAGTACTCCACCATTTTTTTTTTACTAAAATTGCAGGTTGAAACGTAATTTTCAAGTTTTATGTTATGCTCAGCTTTTGCTTTTCCTATTTCTGTAATAGTTTCATTCCTAATTTGCCGAAAATGTGCCCAATCCTGAGTCCTATTATGCTGTTTAGCTTTATAATGAGCTTTGTCAGGTGATCTCATCATTTTTCGTATTGAAGAATTCACCCAGGGTTTATCGTTGGATCGAATGCGAACCGTTTTTTTTTTTTGGGGGGGGGGGGGGGGGTGGGGAATATATTGCTTTGCAGTATTTATGATATACTCGGTCGGGCTTTCGGTAGAGTTATTTACATCATTATTGAACAAATCACCCCAAGATGTTTGTGAGAAATGACTACGTAACCCATTTATGTCCATATCATTGTAATTCCATACTCTTCTTCTGGGGGAGGGGGGGGGGGGGGTTATTGCGAAGGTTTTGTGATTTTAGGACTACTACAGTTTCGTGGTGGTCACTACGGAAAGGTGGGATTATTACGCATTTTTCTGCGTGATTTTTACAGGATACTAAAGCAAGACAACGCGAATTGTCGGTAATACGAGTGGGAGAATCTATCACTTGTGTCAAACTAAAATGATTTTCCAAATGTGAGATTTTGGGGTGTGTTGTCACGAGACAACTGGCATTGACGTCTCCAATTGAAATGCATTTTAACGACATGCCTGTTCTCGCTGCTTGAATCGAGTCTTCAATTAAGTCCCAATACATGTTATTACCAGCAGGCGGCCTATATAAAACGCTCGGTCTCTCTGAATCAAGGCGACGTTTAAAAATTATACCGGTCTTTATGTACACAGCCACCCATCCCCCTAGTCCATGGTCCCGGTCCTTACACAAAGGGGTTTTATAACCTGGGATGTCGAGATTGTCATTTTATACATCAGCACTTAGCGTGGTCTCTACATGGAGTAGGTCTTTTTTATTACGAAGTCCCCTTATATTAATGTGCATTATGCTAACAGCCCCCGAATTGAGTTCAGCGTCACCACTTAGAATTAACTGAATGAAGATCAATACAGTAATACCTTGAAGCCCGCCGGCAATTAGGAAATTGACCAGAACTACAGTCATAAAACTTAATGAGGAGTGTGAGTCACCGCCATAAAAAAAGACCTATCCTTGATCTATGTGTACTTATTATGCCTCACGTTTGTAACGTCAGCCGTGATTGGTTAATTTGGCACCTTGTAAAAGTCATAGTACTGGAGTTTTGGGGCAAAACACGGGTACTATCGTAACGTTCTTCCCTGGAGACAAAAGAACAAAGAAAATGTAAGCTCCACTTCCATTGAGTAGCGTCGATTGCGCACGCTCTGATTGGAATTTCTCAACATCAAACGCTGACGCCGTGTCCGTTTAACGTTTTTCATCACCGATAGAAACAAACTTACCAACAAATATGTCATCTTCAGTGAGTGTGTTTTCAATTTTAACTGCAAACAATGAATTCAAAAGAATCAGAAATATTAAAAACTCACGTGTTGTTCACCACTTCAGTGAATCCTGAATATGAGTTATGACTTCAATCAATTATATTTCCACAAGTTTAGTACTCCTCGACCCCACTGAGCCTCCGCCTCGGCTCAAATTCAAAATAAATTGTTTCACACCGCTTAATTATAACAACTGTCGTCGCCCAAGAAACATGAATTTATATTCCAACAATTTATACCACTTATCACACAAGCATTAATAATGAATTATAACATGAACAGCATGATGCAATTGTAAACTCTGGCATTTGGTGACATAGAAACTCCAAAAGCGACGGCACTTGTGACAAATCATTTTCGAATTTGTTGATCTGGAAACTCCTAAAAAGACGTCATTCGTCCGAAATGACGTCATATTTTTGGATTCGACTACATTGTTATTACAAGCTTGATGGCATGTTGCAGTTAATGCTTAACAAGGAAAGATATTTTTTGTTCGGCATAATAAAATAATTAGAACGTTTCTTCTCATGTTCTATCGGTCGATAGTACCTGAGTTTGTGTGATTTCTGAAATAAAACCTTCAGCAGCTTCCCTGCTTCATGTTTTATTTCAGAAATCACACAAACTCAGTTACTATCGACCGATAGAACATGAAAAGAAACGTTCTAATATTATATTATGGCGTCAGCCATTCGGCAATACTGTAACTGAAATATAACTGTATTTTGAGGATAGGTCTTTTCTGTATGGGGTGTCAAAATGCCCTGTAAGAATATATTGTGCTTCAACCATCTCGCATTTTGTTTTCCTTGACTGAAAATGAAATGTGTTTACAGAATGTGTTGAGAGTTAACTTTAATACAATTTACGAACATATATTTATCCCACTGACATCGGGAATGAAAACGTCAAGCAAACACAAGTGTAGCTATATCCTACTTGTTACGAGATACTTGTGCTCACTCTGGGGTAATACTAACCTAATTTAATCTCTCGTAAGCAACGTGTCCGGGTGAAACAGAGAACAGGAGAGGCAAAATAAAAAGAGAAAGACATTTTCTTCGTATTAAAACAATTTAATTTAGAATGAGAAATGAATATGTGATTTTAGATATTCATCTCGTCCTTCCGTCATTATAACGTAAATTATCTTCCCTTGGTAAATTATATTAAATTTAACGCTGAAGTTGAAGGAGTTCGTGTTTAACCAGTGAAGCCGTGGAGATATTTTGAAGTTAAACAAGGCATGAACTGTTCAAGACTGGTGTCGAAACTCTTCAATATTGGCTATACTGTGTGGAGGTGGAAAAAATAACATTCAGTGTACGCCAAGATACCTCAAATATATTAAAATATTAAATGAGTGGATGTTATTCATGCATACATAAAGGAATGGGATTGATCCACTCACATGGGGTACTATATGTATACACCTATATACCTCTATACACAACGATATCTGTCAGAGGGCAGAAAATGTATAGTTATCGGAAGGAAGGTACTACTTGAGGATTATTAAAAGGGTCCAAAATGCAGAACTAACACCTGAGTGAGAATTTTTACTGGGTTAAGGACCTATATAAGTAATGGAATTTTGTTTATTTTGAAATTCTCACCTCTGATATTCCTTAAATTCAGATTAAATATACACAAATTATACATCAAAATGAAGGTGGGGATGTATAGAACCCGAAACACATATGTAATCAACTCATAGAGTCGACTGTAGGCACCACTGGTTCCTGGAAGTCTGCTACCGTATTCGTACCAGAACTGATAATAAAATAATATTTCATCAGAACAACTTGTGGCCAAATGTGCTTTATATATCCAAGAACAAAGCTAGGTATTCAAAACACTTTCGAATACAGCGATAGGACTGCATTTGGGAAAAGGACAACACTGTCTGCATTTTTACTGAAGATGGTTTCCATGCTCGACAGACATGCGCAAATCACTCCTTACCACGAATTTCCATCGAAAAACAAAATCGCAATTCCAAGAAATTTCAACAGGTATCATGATACCTTGCATTGAATATGGCAACTGTACAATCTCTATCTAATAACAGTATACTGTATGAAGGCGATCTTTTTCATTATTTGATTTTAGACGGCGTTGTTTTTACATGTTTTTTTCTGTCCGATGACGTCGACCGGAAATCGAAAGTATACTCATACGTAAACAAAAGCAAAGGCTTTGGAATTTTCCCCAATGTTGCTCTGTCACGGTGTTTTGAAGAATGTTTATCCCCTAGCTTTGTTCTTGGATATGTAAAGCACATTTGGCCACAAGTTGTTTTCGTGAAATATTATTAAATTATCAGTTCTGGTGCGAATACGGCAGCAGACTTCCAGGAACCAGTGGTGCCCAGAGTCGACTCTATGAGTTGATTACACATGTGTTTCGTGATCTGTACATTCCAGCCTTCATTTTGATGTACATTTTGTGTATATTTAACCTGAATTGAAGGAATATCAGAGGTGAGAATTTTCAAAATAAACAAAATTTCATTACTTATAAAGGCCTTTAAGTTTATCGGGTGAAGTAGGAGTAGTAGATATGTACTTCAAGCTGGAAAACTGGAAAATATGCATATATAACTTAATACAACCCGGAAAACAAGTTTAAACACTTGTACGGGCAGACAATATTAATAGACACACATACACACACACACATATATTTATACCTTCCCATATGCACACATCCCAGCACACATCCACAAATACAATTAATACATGTATATTTCATATATATTCCACCATGATAAAAATCAACACATTTAAATTATGCTCACGGATGCCCACCAAGAAGTATGCACATATAAAAGCACATACCAGAAAGCATATACCAGGATTACACAACTTAATACATGCAAAGGGGGGGGGGGGGGGGGGGGGGTAATTGCCCAATAATGAGTTGGAGTGAAGTAATTTGTGTGTGAATGTGTATAACACTGGTTATAAGCAGAAATCGTATATATAGTACGTGATACGTGTACATTTCAGAGTACATAATGCATATTCACCTGCATGGGGGTGGACTGGGGGTACTTAGATATATGTATAAATTCATCAGGGTCTTGGATCAATACATTTAAGGACGTCTACTAAGAAGTATGTATATAAGTATACACCGTGGTGTACAACATAAATATATTCAAGAGGGCTGCCTGTTTAAAAAATGAGTTAGAGAGGAGTTATTTGTGTGTGTGTTCAAGTCTTGGTCATGGACACAAATCGTATGGGTAGTACGTAATATATACATACACCAGAGGCTGTATTACATAATCACTTGCTTGGGGATTACCAAAAAAATGTGTATATATTCATCAGGTTATCAAGTTCAACGTTTCAGATCAATATATTTGAGGAAATCTACTAAGAAGTATGCATATGAGTATACACCATGATGCACAACATGAATATATTCAAGAGGGTTGTCGGCCTAATAAATGAGTTGGAGCGGAGTTATTTCTCTGTGTGTACAAACCTTGGTCATGGACAGAAACGGCATGGGTAGTACATAATATGTGTATACATCAGAGGCTATATTACATAAACACTTGCTGGGGGATTACCTACAAATATGTATCTTTTGATCAGGTTATCAAGATCAACACATTTAATCCCTTTACGTGGAAGTCCACACAGAAGTTCTATATGAGAAATAAACATTTATAAAAGTATACATTAAGATATACAATAAACGAGATATACAGCTTAATTTGACGCAAGGGTGGGTAAGGGGGGTGACGGGTCTTTTGGCGGCTTATTAATGAGCTGTAACTGAAAATAATTTACGTGTGTATACATGTCCTGGTCATGGATAGAATTCGTATAGATATTACATAATACATGTATACTTCAAAGTATATATGCCATTATCACTTACCTGGGGTGGCGTGATTGTTTATATATACGCAATACGGTAGGCAACAATGCGTTATATGTATTTATATACATATTGGTTGCATATACATATATCCAGCAAGGTGATCTCGTCCCAAAGAGAGAGAGAGGGGGGGGGGGGGGGAGAGAGAGAAAAAAAAATGAAAACACTATCGTGTGGGAGAGGGGGGGTATATTACACAGATATTTCTATCCCATATGTGTAAGGATATAATACCTTGTAAAATATGAATGGGTACTGCTTAGCTGCATCGCATACTGGTTTTACATATTTATTACACAAAGAATAATTTTATGTCTGTTGTGTAAAAATATGATCACTTGTAAGACAGGGATGGGTACTATTTTGGTGCATTACCTACTGGTTCTACATTTATATATTACACAGGGAACTCTAATAATATGATCACTTATAAGATGGTGGTAGGTACAACATATACTGGATTTACATAAATTTATTACACAGAGATCCTGAGATTTCTATCCCTGTTGTGTAAATCTATAATAACTTGTACAGTAAGGGTGGGTTTTACACGCATTTCTATCCCCAGTGTGTAAAATATAATCACTTGTAAGATAGTGGTGGGTATATGTATAATTTATATACACATATTCATATTTTTTAAGGTATATTTACTTACTGGTATAATATACCATAAAAAAACATGAATATGTGTATTTGCTTACTGGTATAATAGGGGGCGCGGTGGCTCAGTAGGTAGTGGTGCAGGCTGCAATCCGAGAGGTCCTCGGTTCGAATCCCACCTGCGGCAACCGCGTTGTGTCCCTGGGCAAGACACTTCACCCCTATTGCCCACGTGGGGGCATGGTGGCGTTGTGTACTAAGGCGTACTGCACGTCGATGGTGCACTTGCCTTCAACCAATGCTAACCCTGCTTGTGTGGAGTTAGTATGTTGGGGAGCTGACAGTTAACCGCCGTTGCTCGGTGGTTCTCTCCGGGTACTCCGGCTTCCTCTACCCGTAAAACTGTCGCGGTCATGATTTGCCATTGTGCAGAAATATGTGACTCTAAACACAAATAAATAAATAATATAATACTGGTATAATATACCATAAAGATACATGTATTCATTCGTTTCCTAGGGTGTAACATTTAAAACTTACTCAACTGGGGGTGGGTAGATTCTAACGACACAGATATCTATCTTCCAATGTGTAAAATTAAGGAATACTTACTTGAGATAGGTTTTCTACTTTGGAGTGTGTCTATTTACTCACAAGATATAGCCACAAACAAGTATTACAGTAAGATATTCTTACCCAGTGTACGAAATCTGAGGACGTGTAGATATTGGTTTCACATAAATATATCCCACAGATATCTTTGTCTGGAGCATAAGGTTTAGACACTAATATGAAGGTGGGTTGTAGTTCTTTCATTTGTTATAAAGGGATATTTACTGCCAAAATATAAAGTTCAAATAAGGAGAAAATGGGTGTATAGGGGGTGTATATGTTCACATACTTTTTTCAGCAATATTTATATCACACAATCCCACAATTGAATCTATGTTCTGGGGTATAAAAAAATGCACATCTGTTTGAGAGAAGTGTACTACACAAGAGATGTGGGTATTCACATATTGGTTATACATAGCTGGATTACTCAAAGCTATCCATGCCCATTGTACAGAGTTTTAGCGTTGCATGGAAGGGCATTGGTACTATTAAAGATATGCAAAAGATACAAGACGGACTACATATATGAATATGCATGTATATATGTATACACATTTTGTTTTTAGTTCCAATGCAAATTTTTACAATAGCACTATTTTAAACAGGGACCTATAGTGATAGTCTTGTAAATGCTGTAATTTACATGAATTTTATTTTTTACCCTAGAACAAAACGTTATCCTACCAAAATATGAGGTAATCTTAATTTCCTTTGATTTTAATTTATTTTCATTAAGTTTAGAAATTTAAAGCTGGAACACATATATATATATGTGTGTGTGTACATGCACATATCTTCTGAAAAGTCTGAGATGAAAATACAAAATCTGCATGAAAATGTAATTGAGTTTAATTTGGATATCTAATTAAATTTTTCCAAGTCCTGGGTGGTTTGAATATTTACAATTCTATTTTGATTGTTCTTGATGAGAACCTTCCCACCTGCTGACCAAGTATTCTGAATCTTCTTCAGTTTTTTTAGTTTTAAGGCCCCAACAAGAAGAGTACATTTGAATCTTGTCAAATCTTCCTTTATATACACTTTTTTTGCCGCGAACTAAAGCATCTGTCAATTTTTTTTAGCAGTAAAGAAACGTCTTCTTGCACTATAGTTTGTGAATCTAACAATCAACTGCCGAGGTCCACCTCACTTTAGTGATCCAACTCTGTGGGATCGATCAATGTCAGTTGATTGTATGTTGGCACCAGTTTTTTCACCAATTTCCATCACTGAACTATCAGTCACTTCACCTTCTGCTTCAACTACTCCACTGATACGAAGGCAAGGCCTTCTCGTATACTGTTCAAGGTCATCAACCCTGTGTTCCAACCTAGAAACTACCCCAGTCAGTCGATTAACCTCCTCTTTGGCCAGTTTCAATTCCTCATGCTACCCCCTGGTAGCCTCTTTTACGGTCTCCTTCACAGCTTTATTTATAAGAGACTTCACATCATCATATAAAAGAGTCTTTAATCTCTCAGAAACTGCATCAACGTCAAAAGAAGAGCCACCAGTCGCGATGGCTGTGCTTTCTGTATCAGTTGATGAACCAGACAATTGAAGATTTTCGGCAATTTTTGTTAATCTAACCTGTTTAGTGTGGTGCTTTGCGTAGGATATATATTTGTGAGGGCTAAAGAGCTTTCTTTTTGATCTCACAGGCATCACGTTGAGAACAATTGAGAACCAAATTTTTGCTTTGAATTCTGTTGACGAAAACGAAATTAGGAGACTTGTTCAAGTTTCTCTCATTTATCACCTCATCACTTCTTGAAGCTCGTTATGTTCAAACATCTACAATAGTCTACAACATTGTTTCCACATTCAGGTTACTCACTCTCGTGTTTCAAAATAGAACCATCCAAAATTTTACTTAAATCACATCATTGGCAGATAACAGAAATACCAAACGACACAAGCGCCATCTTCTTCCCCAAGCCCCACACGTTATGTGCAGTACAGTAGCCTTGGACTGGCCGCAATCCAGTCGTGGGCAGTGATGTTCACGCATGCGTTTACCAGGTTACCAAAATCGTCATCGGCAACATTTTATTTAATGAAGCACCGGGTTGTAGCCGGTGCGTTATTAATTAAATTTGTTGATGATTATTTCTATAATTGGTGCTTGGGATCTAATATTATTGCGTCCGTGGAAATATTGCCCACGCGTGGAAAGTGACTAGTCCTTGACGGCCGTACTGTACTAATCGGGAAAAGGGTTGAGGCTAAGATTTTATTACTAGACCCAAGTCCAATCCCCGGGCACAATCCTCAATCAGACCCCGTCTATTCTGAGATAGTTACACATTTCCTCTCAATAATGGGAGGTTAATACATAATGTTTCTTCTTTTAAATTAACGATGGAACAAGAAACAATTTATAACGTTAAGTGACAACATTCTTTGAATTCGCAGACTTACCATATTGCATGAGATTCGATTTTCGTGTTCTGTAGAAAGACGTGAAAAATCAGACGTTCATACTTAACAGTTAAGAGAATAATTCACTTCAATAACACGGGCAAATAGACGCCTCTTTCATACTGTAATTGAATAAAATGTCTTTTTCTCCCAATAAGTGCCTGTCTGAATATTCCCATTTGACATCAAAATAATTACCTTCCAGCAGAAACTGTCTAGTATAAAAGCATTTTTATCTGATGAATATACACTTTTGTCAAAACAGATTTGAAAAATTTCTCAAAAAAAATCTCTCTTATTTCTGTATTGATACAGTCCGGCCGCCATGGACTGGACACTTTCCACGGGAGGGCAATATTTCCTTTGACGCAATAATATTAGATTCCAAACAATAATTGTCGGAAAAATCATCTAAAATTAAATTAATGAAGCATCGGGTACAACCCGGTGCTTCGTTAATTAAAATTTTGATGATGATGATTTTTATTACCTGCTAAACGCACGCGTGGACATCACTACCCACGCGTGGATTACGACCAGTTCATGACAACTGTACTGTAATATCAGCCTCGGATTAGTTTTCCGATATTGGGGGCAGGGTTTGGTCCATGTTTGTTCGATCATCACACGCATTTGCCCGACTGTTCTTACATATATGAACACAAAATTTGCTTCGCGGTGAGCTTTTCAGACAAAGGGTCTACATTCATAGTAATGAGCCCCGACATTAAGGCAACAATCGAAAATGCCGTGTTGAATGTTATGGTAGAACTCCACAGCTTTCACCACGACATCGCCGATTGCCATCATGGCAGACAATTTTCGAGTCAATAAATTTAACAATAAGAGTATGTGAATTTCAGATAAAAATTGAAATTTCGTAATGTCAGCGAATTTGTATCATCGATGTGCGCATTATTTCACAAACTTCGGGCATTTTCCTGTAGAGTAGTATAAAAATACAGAAGCTCCCTTTTTCCTCTTTTTTCCACAATCAGTTTAAACGTTTGACTTTTATTCTCAGTTGAAACCCATTTAACCCTTTACCCAACGAATCGACCGCATCCGCCCGCGTAATATGCAAATTCAGCAGTTGAAAAAATATTATTTTTCAAAAAATTTCAACAAAACCATATCATGTGACCCCTCGTTGGAACGAGCTCGTCGAGCTGAGCTCGTTCCAACGAGGGGTCACATGATATGGTTTTGTTGAAATCTTTTGAAAAATTTGAAAAAAATGATATTTAAAATAATAAATTTTGCTATCGTCTGCGTTGGGTAAAGGGTTAAAATAAGAAAAACGGCGTTTTCACCATTTTTAGTTCACCTGACCCAAAAGGCCATGTAAGGAGCTATTGCCATCACTTGGCGTCCGTCGTCCGTCCGTCCGTCAGCCGTCCATCGTCGACCGTAATCTTTTCACATTTTCATCTTTTTCTCTGGAATAACTGCGCCGATGTGAAGCAAACTTGTCTGGAATGGTCTATTGGAGGCCCTCTACAAACGATCCTCATTTGTTCCCGTCGGATGAAAAACATGGACGCCAGAGGTATTCTTTGATTCTGATTGGTCGATTTTCAAAAATCTTCTATGAAACTACAAGGTCTAATATTTTGAAACTTCACTGGCTTGATGACTGGCACACCCTCTACCAACGATCCACATCTAAATGCATGAATTCAAATCAAACGGTTGCAGAAGGTTAAGAAGAGTGTATCATCGCCATATATATACATCATGTGCTTTATAGAAGGGCGTTCAGGGGTCCAGAGATCTTTCCTACCATGTCCTTGGATTCATGTTTAAGACTGATCCAGGTGAAACATTGGTCACAATATTATACTGGTTTTTCGATCTGCGTCGCTTACACCGAAACAGGTCAACATCCAAGGCAAATGTTGAATTATTTACAGTAGAATTTAGAATTTAGAAAATAATTTATTTATCTACAACGTGCGATCAAAATACCTCGCCATTGATATTGTGTTTGTACAGTGAGCTTTGTGAGAGACAATGAGATGGACAAATAGTAGTAGTGGTAGAGTTAGTCACAGACAACACATTAAAATGGAGAATCTCAAACGCTATGATTTTCCTACAAGTTTTGTTTAACTCTTTTGGCGCGACAGACGACTAAAGTCGACAGACGGCAAACCGCTGAAAGGTACTGCAGTAGTCATTTTAGCCAACTGTGTGTGTCCATTTCCAAGTGCTTTTAACCCTTTACCCAACGCAGACGATATCAAAATTTATTATTTTAAATATCATTTTTTCAAATTTTTCAAAAAATTTCGACAAAACCATATCATGTGACCCCCCCGTTGGAACGAGCTCGTTCCAACGAAGGGTCACATGATATAGTTTTGTTCAAATTTTTTGAAAAATAATATTTTTTCAACTGCTGAAGTTGCATATTACGCGGGGGGGCGGGGGGGGGGGTGCGGCCGATAAGTTGGGTAAAGGGTTGAACAAAGATACGTATTCCTATGTTTCATGCACCATTTATATCCTATCCATGAACAACGATATCGTCCCTTGAAAGTACAAAGGTGCCATTTAAATATATACAGGAAATCATTTGAAAAACTGTCAATGTGATCATTAGAACATCTTTTAAAATAATAACGCTTTAGTCTAACAACCTATACTTTTTGTAAAATTCTTTATGAATATTAGGCGCTAAGAATTCTGTTTCTCAGATTATTCCGCGCCAAAAGAGTTAGTATTTCCAGAAATCTTAGTTTATTCCCGCCAGTGGAGCTTAGAGTTGTGTGTGTTGGGGGTGGGGGGGGGGGGCTGTGGCTGGGAGAATGACGTAATGGTGGAGAGGTCATGGTGATAATCCCATGGAAACTCACTAGACGGGCGTATAATACGTCACATGGGAAGGTATAACGAACTGGAGACTGGTCGAGTGTCCATTAACAGGTAGAGACGTTGCTATGGCGAGAGGCAGAGACGTGATTCCCTCCCCCCCCCCCCTCCCAATAATTGTTTCTGTCGGGACATTTTCGTCGAGAGTGGGGTCTAAGATATTGATTCTCTCTTGATATGAATCATGAACTTTCTTAAACGACTACAGTTCAGTTGCCGTGGGCTGGTCGTAATCCACACAGGGGCACTGCTGTACACGCATGCGTTTATCAGGTAATGGAAATCATCATCATCACATATTTTAATTGATAAAGCAACGGGTTGTTACGCGGTGCTTCATTAAAACAATTTTTTGATAATTATTCCTATAGTTGGTGTTTTCAATCTAATTTTATTGCGTCCGTGGAAATATTGCCCACCCTGTGGAAAGTAACCAGTCCACGGAGGCCGCACTGTAGAAATGATACTTGGATTTGTGTTACACTCACACAGTCGGTCATACAAATCGAGGTCAGTAGTACCTGACTCGGACTGCTGGCACCAATATGAGTATCCGAACGGACGCGTTAATTAAAATAAGAAGCTGCGCCCCACGACTACTACAATCATGTGTACTTAATTATTCACCAATACATTTCAAGTATGTCTCGAAGTTTTTTAACTATGTACCAGCCTGATTAATATTCCAAGTACTACATCATCAAGGCATACCTTGGTGATGTGTTTGGAATATTAGTTAGCTGGGCCCCTATAGTGTCTTCCCAGACTCCAGCCAATTTGGCCAGTCTCGAGTTCTCTCCTGGGCACAGGCTTTTTCGTCATACTCCCACCCCGTGATTCCTAAGCATCAAACACTG